>QPKB01000001.1:13440200-14640200 GCA_003546025.1 Camphora micrantha
AAATACAAAAACTTCTTTATGTTAGCCTAATGTCACATAAAACATAGAGAACAAATAACAAAACCACATCAAACTCATTTTCCAATAACCAAAAACACATCAATTATGCAATCTAAAAACTCAAAGATATGCACAGAGATCTCATTGGAACAGCCTAATATCACATAAACAAGGGGAAAAAACAAATAGCCATATCATCAAAATCATGTCCTAATCACCGACACCCATCAACCATGCAATTTAAAAACGTTCAAAAACCCCTATACATGTTTCATTTCAATAGAAAATAGTACGAAATAAAACAAAGAGAAAAAAACACCCGTCTCATCAAACCCATTTCCTGATCACCAAATATTTTGAGAGATTTTCAGAATATTTTCAAAAAAAATATATCAGAATATTTTCAGAAAATTAGAGAGAGAGAGAGAGAGAGAGAGAGAGAGAGAGAGAGAGAGAGAGAGTTCTTCTGTGGAGGGGTTTTTCTGCTAGGATTTTCTTTTTCTCATTTTAGAGCATTCCTCAAGGAAAATTTAAATAAAAAGGGGAGCAGGAAATAAAAATCTTCAATCGTGAGAAAAAAATTGGGCTACTATGGGTTTGTATTTTCCAAGATTTTAGCCGCACAAAAAAAAGGGAAATCCATTTTCTGTAAAAAAACCAGTTATTTTTCCACAAAATCTGGTCACATGAAAGTGCCCCAAATGCTTCTATTCTATTTTCATCTCCTCTGAAGTTGGATGTATTACTGTTGTTGTTGTTTTTTTTTTGGATTCTCTTTTCTCTACTTGTCTAACTGTGATTTCCAATTGCTCTGTCACAGCTTGGTCACTGCAGTGGTTTTATGGTTATCTTTTTTGAGGGATTCCTGTAGATTACTAGAAGAATAAAGACCCATCGAGGCACTTCTATGCCAAATACTTGTCGTTTGAGTCCTTTATATAGAGGAACTTAACTTTCTACTGTGAGAGCCTTTTTATGTAAACACCCCCTGAGAACCTTCCATGCAAGGCCCACCCATAATAAATCCCACCCCATAACTTTCAATATCCCCAATAATTGGCACTCACTCCAATTTGATTCTTGTCTCACCTATACTCACCTTTGGCTTGAAACTCAAAACGTAAGTTCAGAAATTGTTGACAAACAACTTCCAGTGAGGAAGAAAATATAAAGTAGACACTGAAGGAAGAGTTAATGACAACAAAGAAATGGAAAATGTCATTGCCATCCATGATGTACACTTTATATGCTCAAGAAATCGTCTCCCTCCTTTCTTAAAAGAGAATTTGAAGCCTTTCTTTGCTTTTCCTCTCTACTCAGCATACATTTTTCCATGTCTTACCTTGTTTAGATGTCATCCACCTTACTTTATATCTTTACATCCTGCGCTAGATTATTTACTCTTCCAATATTGCACTTGGTATTTTGGCTTTGATTTTACTTTAACTAGACATACTTTGATTTTGTTTTCTGCAATATGTGTTTTGGTCAATTTATAAATGTTTGTGATACTCTTCTTTTCCCTTCTCCTTTTGATTAACATTAGAAAGAGGGATCACTTACATAAAAATATCCAATGCTGGGGATCACAAGGTGGTTGCTGTGGATAGCACACCAGCTCCAACAGTTCCACCCAGGGATGGATCCCTGGGTGGGTTTCCTTAATCTCCAAAAAAAAAAAAAAAATCTAGTGTCATTCCTTGAGCATTGTTCCTTTTTTTCCTCTTTTTAAATTAGTAATTTGTCTATTATTTTGTTTTAGAAAAATTCCAAGGAAAGAAGAGTGATTTCAGAAAATAGGTGGAAAAACTCTATGTAAATTCTTGTTTAAAACTGGATTCAGCAGTGGCCTAACTCATCACCACATGTTTTCGTAGTGAAAAATGAAATTTCTAACTTCGTGAATGTTGTTTTTTTTTACCAAATCTTTAGTTGCTTTGGTCGGCTAAGGCTTACATTCTAAGACAACCATGAAACTTGGCCAACCCATGATTTGTCCTATCAACTGGTCTACCCAGATGTAATCACCATTCTTTGAGTTATAAGGATGTTAGTTAAAGAATCTCAACTTGGTAAGCTACCAAAATGTGATGATCCAACAAGAAAATTGTAGGTCCGGTAAAGAGAGTGTTGAAAAAACAAAGAATGTAAGAGGCCAACATTAAAGCTGGTCTTTGAATCTTAAAACAGAAAAAAAAAAAAAATACTGTCGTGGTTAGAACCTGCAATTGTACAAAGATGAAGTTTGTAGGTATAGGGTCAGTACGAGAAGCATTAAAAAAGTATAAATTTGATGCTCAATCACGCTTAATTTGAGAATTGACAAGATTAATGGAAGGACTCAAAAAAGGAACCGATCAGTTTAATGAAGGCACAAAAGAATAATGCACTATATCAACAACTCCTCTAGGGCCTTTCCTCCGTTAATCTGCAGAAAGTGCTCTTCTGAATTCTGATTAATCTCGTCATCTCAAAAAGTTTAAAAGCCTAAAATATAATTTCCCAGGTTTTGCATCAGATCACACCATAACAATTATATAAAATTGAAAATGAACAAGAAGAATAAAGAGAAAACCGAGAGATCAATGCCCTATCAACGTTATTATCTGCATGAATTTTCCCTGAGTTGTGGGGCCTTATGATCAACTTAAACTTCATATGCATCCCCCGCCCATCTCAAAAAACTTATGCATAACTCAAGTCTTCAAACACATGAATCTTCATTCATAATTTGTATTGTAAGATCCATTTAAGCCCTTTTTAGGGATAGTCATGAGTAGTAACAATCAAGCACCTAGAAGAAAAGAATTGACTGCGGCATAAAAGGGTGCAACCCAAACATATACCCAAGTATGAAGTTGTAATTTGAGTCTTTTGAACACGGCATTAAGTTCCTTAAACAAAGCACACTTTTAACACAGTAATTGTAACGCCCCACCAATACCTATGTATGATATTTTCCGCTTTGGCCCACGGGCCTCACGGTTTTGCTTCTGATGGGCCTCAACCCATCAAAAGGCCTCATGCAAGGTAAGGCTGTAAACTCTACATATAACCCCATTCACTTTCCTCTCTATAGTCGATGTGGGACTCCGGAGCGTCACAGTAACAAACATAAAATGTAGGACACTTGATATAAATCATACAATTTATTTTGTTGACAAGAACAAAAAAGGTAAAAGAACCACGAAGGATAGATCTTCTATATGTATCTTGAGGTTCAATTTTTGAAATGGATAGACATGGCAGTTGAAATGATGTTTTATTAACCCTGCATGCCAAACAGGATTCATGTATCAACTCATGTTGTTCTACATGCTACTTTGTATACTAAGAGTTGTAAGATAGTAATAGTACCAAAAGATAGAATATGCATGAACCTTCAAGTAATAATCAACATGAATGAGTTTTGCTACATAATAAAGCATATATCATGGAGGAGAAAATAAATGAAACTCTAGTTGGGGATGTGCATAGTGTTCTCAATCCTTGAGTATGTACAACCATTACTTGGTTTTCTACAACTGTGATACTTTAGGCCAGACTGAAGTGTGGACCATGAAATATCTCTGATGGAATACTTCTAAAAGTTGAATCAGCAAGCTAGGAACCGCTGTTATTAATTCAATGTAGCAATGATCTCATTTCTCAAAATTGCCAAAAAAAGAAAAGAAAATATAAGAGTTCTTCTTACATTGTCATTATATATCAAATCATGATCAATTTCATCTCATCTCATCAATTTCGTGTCAGCTTCTAAGTTCTAGTCAAATCCAAATCGGATTTGTAATAAGCAATGATTATTAAGACTACTATATATCCTTTTCTACGTATGAATATTAAAATTATTAATGTTTGGATATTGAGTTTGGAATGTATGGGCTTATCCATCCTAAGCACAGGTTATTGTTCTAGTTATAAGTTCCTTAAACAAAGCACATTTGAACACAGTAACAACATAAAATGTAGGACACTTTAACATAAATCCCAAAAAAAAATGAAATTATGAAGGAAAGTAGTCTATACGTACCTTGAGGTGGGAATTCTTGAAATAGATAGAAATGCAGTTGAAGAGATGTTTTCATTTACGCTGCATGCCAAACAAGATTCTTGTGTCAACTTATGTTGTTCTACATGCTGCTCTGTATACTAGGAGTTGTAACATGGTAATATTTTCAAAAAATAGAGTCACACATGAACCTTGAATTCATAATTAACATGAACGAGTTTGGGTATGTCATAATGCATTTAGAAGAAAACAAATAACACTCTTGTTGAAGATATGCATAGTAGTCTCAGTCCTTCAGTAACTAGAATTTCCAAAAATTAAAATAGAAAAATCTGAAAAGGAAAATGTAAAGACCATGAATCAAAATAGCAGTTGCAGTGGGCATAGCGGCCAGTTGCCAATATGTAGCAGTTGCGGCGAAACATAGCAGCGTAGCGATGTAGATTTTTAAGTAATTAAAATTATTCAAACCTTGCCTAGCAGCCAATCTTGTGTTTTTCTAGTAATTTGGAACCATATAAGGGTAGAGACAACATTAAGAAAGGTTAATGAGGAAAAGAAATTAAAAAATAATAACTAAAATTAAAATTGCTTGGCTCTATTAGGTTTTAGACCGTAACACCGCTATTTTCAAAATAGCATAGCCGCTTCAGCCGCCACGACAAATAGTACGTGTAGTGGGATTGGCGACATCTAGGGTGGTGACATTTAGGGTGGTGGTTGTGTGTGATCCATTTGCAATAATGATCAAATGGATCCCACTAGGAGGTACAAACTGTGCATGAGGTGTGCAATGAATATTTCAACAATATAAGGTATGTGTTATAGTATTTCAATTTATAGAGTCGTAAAAAAAAAAAAAAAAAACACACATATGGCATAAAAAGGAATTGACATGGGCATCACATCCAATTGGCCTAAAAATCAGAACAGAACTGAGCTCATTTGTGATTGTGCTGAATGAAGCCGACTGGGCTAAAAATAGTCTCACCCACAATCCATTTATCTTTCAGCCAAAAGCTCTACCAACAAAAAAAAAAAAAAAAAAAAATTGAAAAAAGAGAAAGGTTATTAAGATGACCGATTTGGTTAATGCGTACCTCTTGCAGACACTGCCCGTTTATTAAGATGTACGACACATGTGCTATTTTATACCAATCCTCCCCTTTCTCTTTGGCACATCTTCTTTCCAAACTGGGACTAGATTCAATACTCAAGGATTGGAGCGTCGTGACCTTTTGCAATGATGCTGGCAGGCTCAGAAGATTGGGGCAGTCCGCAATCAACAATTCTTCCAATGAAGCGAGATTCCCAATTTCCTCCGATAAAGAAGCCAACTCAGGCAAGCGGTACAAATCTAGGGTTTTCAAGGTTGTCAGTTTATACAAGCTCTCTGGCAAAGAGGCCAATTGAGGACAATAAGAGACAAGCAAATACGCCAGGGAATTGAGGTGCTGGACTTGGAGCCCTTCACCTAAAGATCTCAACTCGTCACAAAGTTCGATATAAAGATCCTCGAGAGAGGTTAGTCCCTGAAACGCTTCATCAGGCAATGACCTCAAGTGATTGCAACTTGCAATATTTAAAGATTGGAGGGAGGTGAGGTTACGTACTCCCTCCATCAAGGATTTGACCTCTCCACAGTTCCACAAATCCAATGACTTTATAGCTGGAAGATCGTGCACGTCATTTGATAAGGATTTCAGCTTAGGACAGTCCTTGATGTATAAATCCTTGAGAAGAGTTATATTCTTAAGCAATCCTTCTGGGAGAGAAATCATCTCTGGAAATCCACCGATCCAGAGTTTAGTAATTGTTGTGTAGGCCATTACAGACATTAATAGCATCTCATTGCAACCCATCATTTTCAGGTCTGCTACAGATGGAAGATGTGGCATTTGAGACAACTTTGGACAATTTCTAATCTCCAGTCTCTTAATATGAGGAAGAGTTTGACTCCTTTCGTCACTTGACCACTTCTCGAGATCAGGCATATTTTGCATGGTGAGATCCTCGAGGTGGTGTAGCTGCGAAAATGGGGGAAGAATTTTACATCTTTTACAACTGACTAAAGAAATTTTAATCAGGTTGGGGACCTTCAAATGCACAAGCCAATCTGGGAATCTTGAACCCATATAATTCTCAATGCTCAAACTCTGCAAATTTGAATGTGGTTGAAGGCTTTCAATAACTCGCTCGTAGTTCTCATTTTCTGATGCTGTAGAAACATGCAAATATTTCCATGATAAGCCCAGTGAAGAAAGTTTATGCCTCTCCCTCAAGCCCACTTTGTCTGCATCTGAAGGATTTAGCACATTTTGGAGGTTTTGAATGTTTATTGAACCTCGAAAGTTTAGATTTCGCAATTCATCTATTCCATTCTCTTTGCTAACAATGAACAATGTCAATGTCTGGAGGTCACTTAATTTTGAAATACTGGCTGGCATTTGAGTTATTCTATAACTCCCATGGGTTTCAAGATGCCTGAGGCTAATCATCTTCCACATGTTAATTGGTAATTCTCGGAGATTATAACAATATAAGAGTTTTAAAGTCTGCAGGTTCCAAAGGGTACAGATTGATTCAGGCAATGTCTCAATGCAAGTCCAAGACAAGTCAAGGTTATCTTAGATGTTTCAACTTACCTATTGAATTGGGCAAGGTTTTGATATTGGTATGATCTAATTTCAAGACCCGCAGACATGTTAAGCTTGAAATGTTTTCTAGGATCACATGCTCTTCAATTCTTGTATTTGCTAGAATGAGCGTCTGTAATTTTTGTGCATTATGAAAGGTTATCAGATCCGTTGGCAATATTCTCCCATAGGAAGCAAATGAAAAATGTCGAGTTTTTCTGGTGAGAGGTTCCATTCTACTGGCTATCACAGTTAAGCACTCGGTTCTTCTGACAGACTTTGCAAGGTCATAAATGTGGTCATGCATCTTATATCTGGGTCCTTCTTCGGTAAGGCGAGGGGTATAATACATAACTTCTTCTTGAAAGAAAGACCTCCAACATAACTCATCAAAATACTCTGCACCAAATTCTTCCATCAATTTGCCTTGTTCAGAAGATTGGATGAGACCTTGTGCAATCCACATTTGTATTACTTCTTGTTGCTTAAACATACGACCTTTATGGAAGATAATGCAGTATGTGAAGCATTGCTTTAGCTGAGATGGCAAATGATTGTAGCTCAATCTTAACGTGGGCATAATCTGATCTTCTTCTAATTCCCAAATCTCATTGTTTCTAATAGAAAGCCACTCGCTCTCCCTTCTTTTGTAGTGTAACAACCCTCCGAGAACCTTTGCGACCAACGGCACACCTTTGCATCTTTTCACAATTTCCCTTCCAATGAGTACCAAGTCCGGATATGTTTCTTCATCTCTGTTTGGAAACGCCCGTCGCTTGAATAAAGACCAGCAATCCTCCTCTTGTAGCCCTTCCAAATGGTGTGTGGGAAGTGTTCCCATCATATTCGCCACGATGTTGCTGCGAGTGGTAGCAATGATTTTGCTTCCTTTTTCACCAACGTTTAGCAAGCTTTCCAATTCAAGCCAAGCCTCTTGATTCTCATTCCATACATCATCCAGCACAAGTAGATATCTCTTCCCAGACAGCGTTTTTCGAAGGCGAGATTGCAGTGACTCCATGCGTTCAACATCACATCTCTGATCCTGATCAGATTCTATAATTGCTCTCATGATTTCTGCACTGTCGAATTTTTCAGAAACAAAAACCCATATCAGTTTATCAAAATAACTTTTCACCCTCTCATCATTGTAAACTAGTTTTGCAAGTGTGGTCTTCCCCAGGCCTCCCATTCCAACTATTGGAACGATGGAAACCTTCTCTTCCACACCATCAATTAACAAATGGACTAGCTTATCCTTGTCCGCTTTTCTTCCAAGAGGAGGTTCTGATTCATTTACAAATGAATGGGTCTCTTTAGTCTTTTTGCGCCTATGATCAACATCTTCCTGCCTCAGATTATAATTTGATTTCTCCTTGGCGATCACATCCAATCGTTCCGCAACCTCCCTAACCTTGTTGCTCATCTGAGATTTAAATGCAACTGGGTTCTTTGAAGGAGTTAAGAAGTCGCGTACCTTTTTGGTTGTGCTATTGCCAATCTCGACTCTACGTCGTAGATCCTCGGTTGCAAAGTCATCCAATATGTCCCGAACTTCATAAGCCACGTCCTCAAGCTTATCGAGCCAGTCTCTTATGGTGTTACTCGTCCATTGTTGCTCCTCTGCATCTTTGAGCACTGCTTGAATTGCTGTGAACGTACTGCGGAGATTGTTGAGTTCATTTTTCACTCTATAGATCGATCCAAACTTCTCAAGCAAAGGGGAGCCGAGCGTTTTTATGAGCAGTGATATGATTGCTTCAGCCATGGCTTATTTCCACAGCGAGGTGATGATGCTTGTGGATCTTGAGAAATGGAACTTGGTTGGATACCGCTAGAGCCTGGATAAACTTCTCCGTTGTTACAACAAAATGGAAAAATAGGGACCCAACGACCCCCTAACCTGCTTTTCTAGCTTTGCCAGCTGTGCAAGCAGAGTTTCAAAAAACGTGTCTTTTGAGATATCATTGTTTGTTTAAAAAATTTCAAGCATAATTTTGAAAAAAAAAATCGTTAATTGAATTTTGTAATGCAATCCATGTTAATACTCTCCCAATGTTATGCCCCCATGCTACTGGGTTAATTACGAAACAAACACAGGTTTGGGGGTCTATGCAAAATGCTGTAAATAAAAAATCCGTTCTAGGCGGCCTTTGTTGAATCCACTGCATGCGGCAAGAAACTGATCTAGAACGTCCAATCATTCAATCTAACAGTACAATATTATTTTTACGGTCGGTTTGGGAAAATGAAGGGGAGGGGAGGGAAAATTTGAAGGGAAAGGAAAATGAAGGGGAGGGGAAGGAAGGGAAAATTAATTTTACCTCCTCTTGTTTGGGAAGTCAAAAAGTAGGGGGAAGAAAAGTGGAAAAGTAAGATTTTGTTCGTTTGTGAGATAAAGAAAAAATTACCGTTTTACTCTTATTTTTGTAAAAACTTTAAAATTCTTTTTTTTATACAAAGGGCATTGTGGTAATTCTCCTCATTTTCCCCCCTCCTCTCCCCATTTTCCCCCCATTTTTGGGGGGAAAATTTTTGTACACAATTTTCCACCCCCTATCCCCCCATTTTCCCTCCCCCCCTTTCCCAAACACCCTCCAAAACAACTTTTCCCCCACTTTCCCCCCTTTTTTTTCGTCCCCCCTTCCCAAACAGAGGGTTCGAGTAGAAACGTATCTGGTTATAAAAAAATATGACATTTTTTATTTGATACGTTCTCTCTCTCAACATTACCATTTACCTTCGTCCACGGGACTACAGTCGCTGTGTATTCCCGTCAATCATGTCTGCCATTAAAGAGTGTAGGGCCTGTCGATTTTGACTAGAGATGAGGATGGGCGGTGTGAACACGCGTTATTGTGGTCGCCCAACGACTCCAACGGTCCAAGTCTCTCTCCATGTTAACGTTATGGCCCCCGCAAAAACAAGCGTAGGTTCCTTAGCCCTGGAAACAAGATGCACAGGGGCCGGGTTTCGTCCCGGGACTTGGGCAAAACCCTTGTCCCGGGTTTCGTCCCGGAACTTGGACGAAACCACCACCATCACCACCACCACCCCACGGGTTTCGTCCCGGAACTTGGACGAAACCCACCCCCCCCCCAACTAGATCCAATGCCCGGGCGTTGCCCCCCCCCCCCCAACTAGATCCAACGCCCGGGCGTTGGCCCGCCGCCCCCCCCGGCGTTGGATCGGGGGGGTGGGGGTGGGGGTGGGGGTTTTGGTGTTTCGTCCAAGTCCCGGGACGAAACCCGGGACAAGTATCTTTTCTGATAAGGTAATGAGCTTGGGGGGGGGGGGGGGGGGGGGGTGGTTTGGTGGTTTCGTCCAAGTCCCGGGACGAAACCCGGGACAAGTATCTTTTCTGATAAGGTAATGAGCTTGGGGTATAAAAGTTTTGAAAAAGAAAAGGTAAGATTGACGTTAGACCCATAGCTTAAATGGGGCATCTCAAGCAAATGATTTATTTTTTGCACTGAGAAATGATCATATGTATAAGAGATTTAGCACAAAGAATAAAAAAGTTAAGAGCTACCATTTAAAATACATATATATATATATATATATAATAAAAATAAAAAGATAGAGTTAAAATATGGCATGTGATATAAATATATTTTTATTGTATTTTTATATTAAAGAATACAAGAGAAAAGTAAACTTACGTTGGACATCACTTACCTTTTATTTGGCCACAAGTCTCTTTCATTTCCCCCAAACAAATATTTTAAAGTGGAGAAATGTTCTCCAACGAGCGCCCTGTGACGTAGTCCAACTTGGTAAATGTTGAAACTCTTAAAATAAATTTGTATTTGAGAAATAACAAACAGTTAAATTATTTTTATTTAAAAAACAAACTTGGTCATCACCTTAATAAATTAAATCTCAAAGGTTTGAACTATATATATTTGGGATTTTTCATTAATGAAGGGGTAATTTATCTTAGTGATATTAAAATCCCTCCTCCATTCACAAGAATTACCTAACAAATCTTGGGATTTTGCTTTAATGGAGGGCATATGAATATTAACAAAATAAATGGAATTAGAATAAAAATATTTACAAATTTGGCCAAATTTGGGAATTTTGGTTGTTTTAGGTCAATAAATTTCAACTAAATTGGCCTAATTTTTTGACCAAATATATATATATATATATATATTTTTGACAACCAACGATGTCTCCCTTCCAAGCCAGCCCAGTGAAAGAGCCTTTGGCCCTAAGCTTGAGGGACACTTGATTCGAGATAGTCAAGAACTAATCCCTAAAGGGCACGTACAAATCCTCTAATCCACATGCATCTGGTAAAAAACTATGGAAGATGGCCAACGAAGGTAATCGAATACAAGACATCTCTGTTTCTTGAAACGTGGAGTCCTTGACCAACTGTACTACTACTCATTTTCACCAAATGTTTTATGGTTTTTTTTTTTTTTTTCAGTCCTTGGCCAATTTGATTTGGAGAAACATTTAGATCTCCCATTAATGGTTTGAATTGCCTAAGCAGACTGATCTCTTGATTCTTTCATACCCTTAATTAACCCCTCATAGCCATGTGTGCTGAAGAAACGGAGGCAGGAAAAGGTAAAAGTGTCATCATCATAGAAGCCCTGAACCAACTATTTGGAGTTTTTTTTTTTGTTTTTTTTCTTTTTTTGTAGAAAAAAGATCTATTAGGAGTTGGCTTTGTGAAATCAAATCCAGACACTCCCATTTAAGTCTGGTTCTCCGCATCTCCATCGTCCATCATATAACTTTGTTAATGTCTCCTTTCTTCTAGTTCTAGTTTCTTGAAATTGCAAACCCTTTTTTTTTTTTGCCCCAGCTTCAGTGGCTGGGGAATTTTTTTTTTTTTTAGAGAGAGCTAGGTATATCAGGAAGGAAGCCCACAAAGTGGGAAGAAAGCCCGGCACACCCGGAAAGGAAGCCCGGCACACTAGGTAAGGAAACCCACTGATCAATTGGGAAAAAAGCCTGCATATACTCATGCGGGAATATATAGGGGGGAGGTGGTGGAGTCAATGATCTCCATAACTCATCCTCAAATCATCTCCGACATAATTGAAGAGGAGCCATAAAAACTGTTCATTTTTCCCGACTTCTCTGGCCCGAAGGAATTAGTCTGGCCCGAAGGAATTAGTCTAGCCCAAAGGGTTGGGAACCCTCCGATAGCAACAAGAAAAAAAAAAAAAACCCATAAAAGCTGAATACCAAAATTTTTTCCTGCAGACTTGAAAGGCGGCCTCATCTACAATATGTGAATGATGTCATTGTAACTTAAATTGGAACGTTCCTATTGTGCCTTGTGCTCCTGGCTCATGAGTGGCATAAGAGAATCATCAACTCTTAACCATCTAATTTCGCTTTGTAGAACTCACAGTACGTGCTGTGGAAGACAGATGGATGATCATCATCATCATCAAAGCCTTGTCCCCTTCATGGATGAATATGATTATTCAATTAGTTAGATGTCAGAGAAAAGTTCTACTCCTACTTCCCCTTCTTGAGGTCATGGAAGTGAATTCCTAGGAATTTTAAGAATGTATATCTAATAGTGGTTAAAATTGAAAAAAAAAAAAAAGTGAATATCCATAATTGACTATCAAATAATCTCCCATTTGACAAAAAAAAATAAATAAAATAAAAATAAAATTACGTTGAGTTAAAAAATGATTTAGGTTGATAGGTGGGTATTTAATTTCCATCTCTCTTTCTTTCATTATCCATTAAAGGAGAGATTTTATAGCCATTCATAGATATTTACCTTTCTTTCTTCAACTCTAGCTTATTTTGTAATACATTTCATTGATCCTAGGAATTCAAACCAAGATGAAAGGACGGGTTGTTTATTACGTACGCAGGCAACAATCTAAGAAAACGAAAAAACCTATTGCATATGATACATCAGGACATTACAAATTAAACATTTAACACTTTTTTAGCTATTCCACCCATTGCAAATCATACCAGCCTCATCATTGGCAGCTCTCAAAACATGGGATGACACATTATGCTCCACCATTAGGTCTCTGAGTCTCAGCTCATCATGGACCTATTGTTTTTTCTAGGACCTGCTCTTCTCTGAGAGCACAAGCCAGGTTGACTTTAGATTGAGAATTTTTAAGTCATTGAAACTGAAGTGGAGAAGTTCGGGCATCACATGAATGAAGGCCCAAAACAGTCCCAACAATAGTTGATGAGTATTTTGGCCTCAAACAGCCCAGAATTTTGGTTAAAAGTGTAAAACAGGGGCTGTTTTGGAGAGAAAAACAAGTACAGTTACTGTTTTGGAATTTAAGAAATTCTGAATGTTATTATAAGTTCTCAAGTAAAGCATTCTTCCAAGTAACTGAAGGTGGGCCAGATCTAAATCACTCCAAGATCATTCAGTCAATTTCATGATCATGTGGCCCATATGGGGCCCCACAGCCAGTTTTGCAAAAGACGGCAGGGACATCCAGATTTGAGAATTTCAGAAGATATCTTAAATCATTTGAGATTTGGTTTGTTTCTTGGTATAGAAACTGTCTTATAAGATTTCCACTGTGTTTTATTGTATTATTGCATTTGTCACTCTTCACTGTAATTCTTTTTTTTTTTTTTTTTGGGAAATGTTGTCACTCTTCACGGTAGCTCGCTGGTTCAAAGTTTGACCAATTTGCATTTGATTTTTCAATTCATAATTTGAAACTTTAACTTGATCAGAACTTGATATCCTATTGATTCGTCCAATTCGAACTTCGAATTCAATGAACTAATTCATCCGAATCAACTTTACAGATCCACCGTTGTGGCCCATATCTAAAATCCAAGCTGCTCACAGTAACTGCCACTCTAATTATACTGACTCTAGGCCAAATTTCACTTAGCCAGAATTGGGCCCATCATCATATTTATCATGTATAAAATATGTGACTAAAAGAAGAACCAAAGGAAGTAAAACCCCATGTTTTACGGATGATCAATCTTAAGGTTGGGTCCAACTCGAATTAGAGATAGATAATGGACTACTGTTCATACATAGGGCACAAATACAATGCATTTTAGTGAATTGGATTTCTTTAGGTGGGCCCTACTGAATCACTGATGGATTTAGAGAGAGTTTCCTGACAACAGTTCACGAGCTGAACTGGGAATTACTCGAACAAACAGTTTGCAGTTCAAAGGCCTCATTATATTTGTAGGAAACTGAGTAACTATGCTCTTCAATCTATATTTTACTTTTCCTGAAAAAATGCATCAGACATGTTGTAACATACTAATGATTCAAGTACTAGTGTATAGCTATTATTGCACTTCAGAAAACACACAACATATAGCTATTATTGCACTTCAGAAAACACACAACATATATATATATATATATATATATACACACACTCACGAGTCTCGAGGAATGCACTAACAAGAATTACATGAACATTTTGAAAATCATGGGTAACAACTGGTTCCCTCCTTCAGACTGTGACAAGAAAGAGTGAAATGTTGTCATTCTATTAACAAATATTTTATAGACTTTAGCTTTCGAAGATAATGAGCAATTTCCTCCAGCTCAGCTTTGGCCTCATCAACACCCTTTACATCATTAAATTTTGGGTTGGATTCCATGCTAGGCAGCACCTCTTCATTTGTGTTAGACCGAGCCCTGTTGAAACAAATCAACAACACAAGAGAAAATGTTTCATCCATTTTTACTTGCACATCAATCACATTTTTTTATGATGCACCAGCTGAAAAAAAGAAGGCTTGATACCTTTACTGATGCCCCTGAGTGCTCCTACTCGAGATACTAGGAGAAAAATTAGTGCAATAGTGCGGAATGTACGCCATAGCTGATTTTTGAACTGCCCTGCCCACCTTCAGACTGTAAAATTGTCTTTTACAATGAAATGAGAAGAGGCTTCAGTAATAGAAATTAAAAAGACTCAATTCAAAAGTTTCTTGCTCTTTGCTCTAGAAAGAAAGAAAGAGGGAACTGAAATTGCACTTGAACTACGAACTGAAAGAATTTTCATATGAGAGCTACACACTTGATGGTGGTGGTTTTCACTTTTCACTTTTCTCACACAATACAGGGGTCATGTTTTGATGAACCTTGTCTCTCTTTTCTTTTCCTCGAAGTCATGATCCGAGGCCTTCATGGGTTTAAATCACTCCGGCAGCACATTCTTTATTTTGGGGTCTCGGATTCATGATTAGAGTTCATCTCATTTATAAACTAAAAAAGGCCGGTGATAAAATTTTGCATCTTAACTCTTCATGGATTTAGAGAAATTTGAGAAAACATAAGAAAATATTACACCGCAAAAAACTAATTTTCAACACTTTTGTGAGCTCCGAATTCATGATTCGATTCATTCATCGTCTTTATGTGGCTAAAAATAGCTAGGAGGTAAAATTCATTGTCTTATGAAGAGTTTTCAGAAATTTATGAAAAAACCTTTTACAAAACGACGCATTTAAAAGTGTTGGATATACTTGTCCATACAAATGAAATGACGGTTTTGACAAATATAATAATGTGTTTCGCATGTGTAATACTTGCATATGTAAAATTTATACATGTAGTTGTTGCACATGTAAACCTCTTTTTCTTGTCGCTTGCATAAAAGGCAAATGATCCCAGAGGCTAAAATATTTTCCTCTAATGAAAATTGTGAGAGGTAATTCTAAGATAGAAAACTCTCTCTCTCTCTCTCTCTATATATATATATATATATATATATGGGAGATGATCCTATGAGAGCTTCTCTCACTTTATTATGAGAGATAAATGTGGGGGCCCTCACATTTAAGTTGTTAACAATGGATAAGGATGTGAGAGCTCCTACCTTATCTCTTATAGCAAGGTGAGAGATGGTTAAATAGGAGCATCTCCCATATATTTATATAATGCTTAAATAAGGTCCCTTTTTTTTCATCTAATTCTTGCTTTTCAGTTTTTACATGAAAGTCCAACAAGTAAAAATTACCTTACGTGTAAGCATTATATTCTTATATCTTAAAAGCTCATCATTCCTTTTAAAAATCTTCGAACTTTATTTTTCCTACAGCCCCGTTGGTTTCTTGGGCCATATTATCCTATTATTCCACATCATCCAAAGAGATTAATTATCTCCATGAGGTAGAGATTAATTATCTCCATGAGGTCGTGTTTGGTCATCAAAACATCAAGGAAAATATTTATGCTTCCCTGAATATTACAAAAATCCTACATTTGGTGTATGTAAATTCCCCAATGGAAATCCTATTTTTTAAGGATCTTCATGTGTGGCCTCTCCCCATGGGATTTGGAAATCATCATTTTTGTAGATATGTGCATCGAAAATAAATTATTCTCAATCATCTGCATTGACCACCAATGGCAATATGAAACCCTCAGCTAGAAATCCACATTCTAAGGGCATGTTTATTTGGAAGAACCGAGAGAATTCTTGTATGGGAGAATTCCAAAAGTTTCCCTCCAAAGTAGAATTAAAAATACTCAACCCCATTCTAACATTTAGAAATTTGGAATTCTTGGAATTCATATGGCTAAAAGTGCACTTTCGAATGGTTCCTGCATCAAATAGAGTATTTGGAATGCTCATAGGACAAAAGGCAGAGGCATGTCAAAAATCCCCTACATGTCCAATTCCTTGTTAGAAAAGCCTTTTAACCAAACATGCCCTAAGAGTAGCAAGGAGTTATCAGATCTACATATTTCTCATGGATTCCTCGCTTCTTACATGTTTGACGAGACTTCCCCTTGTCTGAAATTCCTGACAACAATGCAACTGCTTTCTCTGATCAATTTGAATTATTTGTTTGATTGAGTTTAGATGGTGATAATTTGTTGAGCTGGTAATGTGAAAATTCACTTTTGGCCAACAACGTTTCATAAAATTTGTATTTTAGAATACTGCTCTGCATTATAAAATTTTATTCTTTTGGGGACAAACAAACACATGAAATTCTCCAAATGCTAAGGAATTTTATTTTCTGGGAACTACTGACATAAATTCAGAGACGGTTAGAATGCCCTGTTTGATTTTGTTGGACGGTGGGAAAAGAGAGCTGTTTACGAAATAAATTATATTAAACCAGTAATATATAGCTAGAGCGTTATCATCTGGCTGTGTGTTTAAGGGTTGGTGGCGATTTCCATGTTTTAGTTTGTTTGGCTTCATTTGATCTCGGAATGCAAAGAGGCAAAATCCACCATCTTTCCTTGAGCTGTCTGATGGGCTATATTTGAAGCCTATAGAGTTAAAAGGAATCATCTCAACTTTCTGGGGCCACTTTTTGATCGGGCAACCTGAGCTTGCAAAAGTTTGACCAATTGATCAACAATGACCATTTATCATGTAGAAGTAATTTTTGGTTGATCCAATGAAAATGGGAGCAAAATTGACCTGGATCAAAATGTTAGGGGGTTGTTGGTGACTCCCTGGCTCTGCATAAAATGGATTTTCTGCATGCCTACCGCTTTATTTCTAGAAATCGACTAAGTTAGATTTCCAGTTTTGAGATCCCAAACACAACACAAGCTTCAAACATATTTTATTATAAAAGGAAGATTTTGAAGAATCTTGATGCCTCGTCACAAGAGTGAGATCTAGAGCAAATGTTTAAAGATATGAAACCAAAATTGCCAAATGAAAGTCTGATTGAGAGATGGGGACAGCTGCAACTAGAGGGTGAAGAGAGAGAAGAATATTAAAATAAAAGGAAGGGACAGTATCACAACTAAAGGAAAATGTGAGCAATTGTCTCTGGATACAAAACTATAGTCTATTGTAAATGGATGCTGGAAAAGCATTTTTAGTAGATGTTGAGAATACATGTTTGGTGAAAATATAAAAAAAAATCTTTGATGGAGTCGTGCTTTTTATGTTTCGTGTGACTTTGGATTTCTTAGTGAAGATTAATGATTTTTGTTTGGTGCGATAAGTTTCCAAAAACAAAAGCCTATACTCTGTTTCATGGCAATAATTTCTTAATGGTAACTATATCAATTTCCCAGTTCAGCATTATCAATTTATCACTACTCTCTTCTATCACAAAATAATGTAATACTCATACATCTAGCTCTATTAGCTAATCACCCATTCACTGCGGACTTCGATTATTATGGGATAATGATTGGGGACCACGTGTATTTATTAATCTGAAAAAATTTAGTTGGCCCCCTAATGATACGCATAAATCCCGTTTTATGGAATGGTGGTGTCACATTCTATTAGGTGTGACTTTGGATTGCTTAGCAAAGACCATTTTTTTTTTTGTTTGGTCTGGCAATTTCCCATTGTTGGTACTCAATTTTTCACTGCAATATTCTCTTCATGATAATTTATTAACATCCAGTTCAACATTAACATTACTCTTACTTTATAAAATAGCATAATGTTCATACAGCTAGCTCCATTGACTAATCGCCCCATAAGCCGCCACACTAACAACAAAGGTAAGGCAACATTGCTACTAATATTAGTTCATGTTTTCTGAGCACAAATGACAGGAGAAAACGGTAACTGTTATAAGGGCACTGCTACTAATCCAGTTGAGCTAAAATTTAGAACAAAGGGTGCAACGTTCCTTTACCATAAAAAAAAAACAGAGGAAAAAAGAAAAAAGAAAAAGGAGAGTGACATTGCCATAAGTCATCTAAAATTGAGTTACTTCAATAAAAAAACTCTCTTCTCTACAGTAATAACTTGCAAAGGATATTTTTGACTTGTGACCAGGGGCGGACTTACATTGTATTGACTTGGGGCGGTCGACCCAGGTCAAAATTAAAATCTATATAGACTTTAATGATGCCTTGGTACAGGGGCGAGCAATTTGGGGTATGATCTAAGGTAGTTGCCTCACGTCAAAATTGAAATTACCATAAAATTGAATCGGACCTTGGAGCATGCCCCACATATCTAAACTTGTCGCATATGTCTAAAGATAGCCCCACAGATGTAAAGCTGCGTTGGTTAAAAAAAAAAAAAGGAGAAAAAAAAAAGAAAGAAAAGAAGACGTATTGCAGCAATACATTGCTCTCCCTCTTCTTCCACC
Source organism: Camphora micrantha (assembly GCA_003546025.1). Taxonomy (NCBI): domain Eukaryota; kingdom Viridiplantae; phylum Streptophyta; class Magnoliopsida; order Laurales; family Lauraceae; genus Camphora; species Camphora micrantha. The sequence continues at coordinate 13,458,888 of QPKB01000001.1, forward strand.
TCTTCTTTTGAAATCTCTTCGCATCAATTGTCGATCGAGCTCCTCGTTGCCAGTCCCTATGTACTTTGTAGGCTACTACATCTTTTTCTGCTAAACATATCTAGTATAATCCTTCATAATCAGTTTATACGTAAATCAAAACGCTTAATCTTCAAATCTTAATTCCAAAAACGGAACCCCCAAGTCCTAATCCATACCCTAAGCCTTAAACCACCAAATCTGAGTGTATCTACAAAAACCCAAAGATAACCAAATTCATTTATGTTATCATGTCTTCTTACCCCACTATGATCCAAAGCTAGAATTCAACTCCCATTATCCAAAGATTGGAGGCTTTGAGAAAGTGAAAAGGGAAAGGATTAGTGTCCTCAAAATATTTTTATATTCAGTTTTTCTCATACACCCACTCACCTTGAATTTGCAGTGACCCCCATTGGGTATTGACTTTGACATATAAATTTAGTGAAACATGATAATGTGAGTTTGAGTATCTGAGTTTATGTTAGAATTATTTTTTATCCATCTAATATTTTTTGGTACTTCTAATTAACAACCTCTTCATTGCCCAATCTTCACTAACTTGATGCATCTATTTGAGTTCCATGAGTTGGACATTTTCTAAAAAAAAAAAAAAGAAAAACGTTTAAGTGCTATTTGGTAATGTAAAAAAAGTCAGGCAAAAGTCAAGAATTTTTTTTTTTTTTTTTTGTTTTTCAAATGTAAAGTCTAGTAAAATTTTAGCCCCACCCAAACGAAAATCCTGGGTCCGCCACTGCTTGTGACAGTGATTTATAGGTGCCTCTTGCTTGTTCCAAGGCAGCAACTATTGATGTCATAGGTGGGTGTGAAGTGGAGGAATAGATGGAATTTTTCTTGTTTGCTCATGTTAGTTAGCCTCCTATGAGAGATGGAGCTAGATGTTCTAGTCCTAGTCTTATCTATCCACTATTAAAGCCTTTCATTGGCCTGTCTGTGTTGGGTGAATGAAGCAAATATGGATTAAAATCGGTTGGGCTCAGATTGGTTCCATAGTGTACCTTAACTAAAATCTGAGTTACTAGTAAGGGCACAGATCCAAATGGATTTAGTCCAAAAGGCTGTACTTGTACATGGACTCAATAAAGAACTGAACCTGCAATCTAAAGAAGATAAGAGGGAAATACTTATTCTTCGTCTGAATTTAAAGAGTGCGTTTCTAAAACATATCAATACAAATGATGTACTTCCATTCGCATACTTGCAAGGAACATATCAATACAAATGGTATACAAATCAGGCACACACACATCCAGTAACAAACATCTAATGTGTTTCTAAAACATGAAAAAGAGAAAAGAACGCGGCATGTAAAAGCCAACTCCTATATGAAAATCGGAAATGTAGATTAGCCACTGAACGCCAGTCTGAAGTCATTTGCAAAGCCATCTCCTAGATCCAGCCTTCATGAGGGAAGAATTGTTAGAATCACATAAGCTATATATCATGAACATAAGAAAGAAAAGTGCTATTGGTAGCCTTACTGCTCAATCAGATAAATGAGAAAGAACCTATCATTAAACTACATCACAATTAAACTGACTCAAAAATTGTTGCAGCTCCCATTCCTCCATCTTTTTTTGTCATTCTCAAACTGCTGTCATTTGCAAAAAAAGATTCCCGCAAATGGATATTGGATAGGGCCTCTCAGTTTCAGCACCTTACAAGTTCTGCCAGAGGTTCTAAGTTAAATTGACTTTATAAGCCTAAAAAACATCATCTAATCATTCAATAGAATCCACAACCCAGTTTGCATTTACCTTAGCTGCAAAAGAAGAGTTTCAGTTCCAACTTACTAGATTACAGCTGGTAGAGTTAAAGTGAATGAAAGCTAGTCCATAAAGGCAGACTTTTAAAACTAGTCTACATAAAACCAAATGAGAGGTTATCTTACTGACCCTCAATTACTGGAAGCACAAGAAACGGATAAACCTCATTATGAAATAGGTTAATATGATCAATAAGACAAACACTTTCTGAAGCTTCCAAAGCGAATTAATATAGCCGAAACAAACCAACCCATTTTCTAATCACCGGAATGTGAAGTGTACAATATGAATTAAATGCTGTCTCAAAGCATACATGTTAGAATCTATAATATCTATTGGGCCCAAAAAGACCATAATTAGAAAAGGCTAGAAATAGAAGCAAAACTGAAATGTTTAAGTGCAGGAACAAGAGATATTAAAGTTGAGATTTACCTTGTATGTCTATTATCATTCTTAAAGAGTCTTAAGACGAGAAGAACACAAATGCTCTGTAATGACCATTTTATTTTCAACGTCCCATCCAAATCCACCGAGGTCAAGTATTGCTTTCATAATTCCATACATCTTCTTCAAGTCTTAAACATATTCTTAAGTTTATTTCAACTAAAAGTATCACCAAATTGAATTCTCATTCTCCTTGTCAACAAATTCCACCCTTCACATTTGAACCCTGCTTTAACTCAGTGAACCTCGTTGCATTGTTCAACCGCATTATCGTCTACATTATTTTTGTGGTGGGGAACATGATTATGATTTGTGTTTTTCACTTCCATTTCTACAAAATTTGATAGTGCATAACTGCATATAAGAATATATACTTTTCTACACAAGTTTTATTACGCACTAATTACTCCACTGGAAATTATTAATTATTCTTACAAATTGGCCTCTTTTCTTTTCAAAACAGTTGCTCTAACAAAGAGATCTTCAACAAACAGTTGCCCATAATTTTATCTAACAACATCCAACCTAAGATATCTTCCAGTTTTTCAGCAAAAAGATGGTAACTTTTCAAAATTAACATAATTTGGCATTTCACTAATTTGGCATTCCAAGATCAAACACCATTCACTAACAAAGATAATTGTTTATATTATAGGAAGATCATGGCCCACTAGTCATGAGTAGAGAATAACATATGCAAGCATGGATGATTATCTTCGTGCAGATGCCAAAAAAGTAAAACATAAAATGAAAAAATAAATACAAAGCCTCATTTATGTTGGACTAATATCACAAAAGATACAGAAAATACAAATACCCATCACGTCCAACGCATTTTCTAATCACAAAAAACACATCAATCATGCAATCTAAAAACTCAAAAATACTTGTGGAGATCTCATTTTAACAACCCAATATCACATAGAAAAGATTAAAAAAAAAAAGTACTCATCTCAACAAGCTCATTTCCTAATCACCAACACCAATCAATCATGCAATCTACAAACTCAAAAAGTGGTCTCATTTCAATAGAACAACATCAAATAAAACAGAGAGAAGAAAATAAATGCCCATCTCATCTAACTCATTTACTAATCACCAAATATTTTGAGAGACTTCAAGAATGTATTCAGTTTAAAGTTAAAAAAAAAAAAAAAAAAAAACAATAGAATTCGTGCTTGCTGATAAAAATTCAACTAAAGGTTTGCCATCATGAAACAGACAACTTCCATCGAGAAAGAAAATCTCAAGTAGGCACTGAAAGTCTACTCTGTAGTAGGCTCCACTAGAACAGATGATTAGTTCAAGAGTGATGTTTCTTATTCTTTCAAGCAGTCGAAGAGATTAGAATTTTAAGGCTAGCAATTAATCATTCGAGTGGGCCTTCTCCGCTGTACCAAGTTGTCCTATGCCTTGTTTGGATCTTCAGAACTTGTTCCTTTTGCATTGAGATTACCTGTAACTTATTATGCTAAAAGGGGAAAACAACCATGATTTTTGCATAATTCAGGTTTTCCAAACGCATGAAACTTCATTCATAATCTATGTTGTAAGATCCGAATGAGCCCATTTTAGGGATAGTCATAAGTAGTAACAATCATGCACCTTGAAGAAAAGAATTTGACTGTTGCATAAGATAGAGTAACCCAGACATGCACCCAAGTATGAAGTTGTAATTTGAGTATTCTGAACAGACCAGAAAGTACCATAAACAAAGCACATTTGAACACAATAACAAACATATAATTTAGGACACTAGACATAAATCATACAATTGATTTTGTTGCCAAGAACTAAAAAGGAAAAGAAATTATGAAGGATGAATTGTCTATACGTACCTTGAGGTATAAATTCTTGAAATAGAAAGACATGGAAGTTGAAAAGATGTTTTATTAACCCTGGACCTTGAGCTATAAATTCTTGAAATGGATAGACATGACAGTCGAAAATATTTTTTTATTAACCCTGCATGCCAAAAAGGATTCATAACATATATAACTCGTGTTGTTCTGCTTGCTACTCTGTATACTAAGAGTTGTAAGATAGTGATATTTCCAAAAGATAGAATATGTAAGAGTATTCAATTCGTAATCAATATGAATGAGTTTGGATACTTCATAAAGCATGTATTACTGAGAAGAAAATAAATGACACTCTAGTTGAGGATATGCATAGTGTTATTAATCCCCGAATATGTACAACCTTGATTTGGTTTTGGTACAACTGTGATACTTTAGGCCAGACCCAGGGGCGGATCTAGAAATTCTTCATTGGGGGGGGGGGGGGGGGCGGCGCGGGGCGCGGGGTGCCCTATTGTAGGAAAAGTTTTGGGAGGGCCACATATAAAAAGTAAATGTAGTTTTTAAAATAATTAGGGTCTTTTCGAATTTTTTTTGGGGGTCATATTTTAAAAATTTATAAAAATCTTGTAAAACAAAAGGGTTTTTTTTGATTTTTTTTTTTTTTTGGGGGGGGGGGGGGGGGGGGGGGACCATGGCGCTGTGAGCCCCCCTCTGGTTCCGCCCATGGCCAGACCCAAGTGTGGACCATGAAATAGTTCCAATGGAATACTTCTAAAAGTTGAACGAACGGCTAGGAGCCAATGTTACTAATTCAATGGATCAATGATTCTCATTTCTATAAGATTGCCAAAATAGGAAAAAAGAAAATGTAAGAGTTTTTCTTTTCTTACATTTTCATTATATCATATCATTTCATATCAATTGAATCTCTTTCTCATCTCATCAATTGAGTGTCAGCTTAGGAGTTCCTAGTCAAATCAAAATAGGATAATGATTGAACCTCTCCAAATTTATAAATATTAAATTTGTAATAATCAATGACTATGAAATGATTGAACCTTCATGTAATAATCAACATGGATGAGTTTTGCTACATCATAAAGCATATATCATGGAGAAGAAAATAAATGAAACTCTAGTTGGCGATGTGCATAGTGTTCTCAATCCTTGAGTATGTACAACCATTATTTGGTTTTCTACAACTGTGATACTTTAGGCCAGACCCAGGTAAGGACCATGAAATATCTCTGATGGAATACTTCTAAAAGTTGAATACGTAAGCTAGGAACCGATGTTATTAATTCAAGAGATAATTAGCCAAAGATCCCTCATATAGGACTTGTAAGGCCTCCAGTCCAGGCAAATTCTTTTTAAGGGCTCTGGTCCACTCAGCTAGACTGTTTGCAGCCAGAGGTCCCTATATCCACACGGTTTCATTTTTCATGACTAATTTGCACCTTTAACCGATTTAGGCATAAAATTTTCAAATTTAAAATTTCAAATCTTGTATTCTGGCAATCCTGTGTGGTTATTGAAAAGAGAGATCATTTCTGATTGGGCCACACTGATCAAAGATTTCTCGTTATGGAGAGATCTTGAAGATGAGTTACAGAGAAGATCCAAACTTAGGTATCGATTTTTCTATTGCAGAGATTGTTGAGTTCAGTTTCAGAATTGCAGAGCAGAACGTTGAGAGGATCCGGATTGTTTCGATTACTGGTCGGAAAGGTTGGAGACGATTTGGGGCTTGGCGCTGATGATGGGGCGGTAGTCTTGGACGATGAGGAGGCTGTAGTGGGTTGCAGAGGCATTCTGGGCAAAGGTGACAGTGGAGGGGTGGCGGAGGATGTGCGAGAGGGCATCGAGGAGGCCTGGCGTCGCCATCAGGGGCTCCCGGTCGGAGATGGAAATGTTGAAGAGGGTGGCGATGGCATTCTCTTGGGCGGCCGGAGATGAGTAGAGGAGGTGGATGGCGCCGGCCTCGGAGATGTAGGCGCGGGAGTCCGGATCGTGCTTGGAGAGGAGGTGGAGCTTGTAGAGGGCTTGGGTTCAGATCTGCTCCGAATCCGAGTTCAGCCACTGTACCAGAGAGCGAGCAGTGCATCCTTCACTTCCATTTCCAACTGCTTCTTCTTCTTCTTCTTAATTTTCAGATCCGATTGATAATCAAATTTCTGCTATGTATTTGGATTGGAAGTAGAGAAAGGTTTCTGGTATTCAAAGTTACTGTGGTTTTTTTCTTGGGTTTGGATGGGAATGAGCAAAAGGTAGGTGGTGGGTGGGTGAGAGGGAGGAAGTGATAAAAAGAGGAGGTATTCAAATATATGAGTTTTTATGAAATTTATCTGAGTATTTTGTGAAATTTATCTGATTTTTTTTCAAATTTATATGAGTTTTTAACAAATTTATATGAGTTTCTGTCAAAATTAATTGAGTTTTTTTATTTTTTGTCAAATTTATTTTAGTTTTGCTCAAATTTATCTGAGTTCTGAAACAAATTTCTCTGAGTTTTGGACAAATCTATCTGAGTTTTTATCAAATTTATCTGAGTTTCTGTCAAATTTATCTGAGTTCTGAACAAATCTATCTGAGTTTTTATCTATTTATCTGAGTTTTGGAACAAATTTATCTGAGTTCTGAACAAATCCATCTGAGTCTTTGCAAATTTATTTTATTTTTTGAAAAATATAGCCGACTTTTTGACAAATTTATCTCCATTTTGAAAATTTTAACTGAGTTTTTGAACGAATATTTCTTTATTTTTTGGCAAATTTATTTGTATTTTCTTATATCTATTTGTGTTTTTGAATTTTATTCGTGTCTTTTAAAATTTATTTGTACTTTTTGAAATAATTTTAACTGAATTTTGACAAAAATACTTGAGTTTTTGAAATTTTTTTTCTGAAATTTGGAAAATTGGTTTATCTTAGTTTTGGAAAATGTATTTTGGAAAATTGGTTTATTTTAGTTTTGGAAAATGTATTTTCATTTTTTTTAATTTATTTGCATTTTTTTAATTTTATTTACGTATTTTGGATTTTATTTGCGACCTTTGAAATTCATTTGCGTCTTTTGAGATTTATTTTCATTTTTTAATTTTATTTATGTATTTTGGATTTTATTTGCGACCTTTGAAATTCATTTGCGTCTTTTGAAATTTATTTGCATTTTTTGAATTTTCTTTGGATCTTTTGAGATTTATTTGAATCTTTTGAAATTTATTTATAGTTTCTGAAATTTATTTTGATCTTTTTAAACTTATTTTCAATTTTTTTAAATTATTGTCTTTTTAAAAAATTTATTGCGGTTTTTGAAATTATTGCATTTTTTAAAATTTATTTGAGTTATTTTGAAATTTATTTGTGTGTTTTTAGAATTTATTTGAAAATCTCATTAATGAGATTCCATTAATCGTGGTCAATTAAATGGTAGTTGATCATTATTAATGGGATATCCCACTAATCATGGGATATGATTCAAAGAAAGGGTAAATTAGACATTTTAGGTATGAGAAAGTGTGGGAGGGACCTTTGGCTGCATGACTTTTTTTTGTGGATTGTTTGCATTAAAGTCACAAGTTGAGGGACCTGCGACCAAAGTCCCCTTAATTCAATGCAGCAATGATTTCATTTCTCAATATTGCCAAAAAAAGAAAAGAAAATATAAGAGTTCTTCTTACATTATCATTATATATCATATCATGATCAATTGAATCTCATCTCATCAATTTTGTGTCAGCTTCTAAGTTCTAGTCAAATCCAAATCGGATTAGTAATAATCAATGATTATTAAGATTTCCATATATCCTTTCCTAGGGATGAATGTTAAAATTATTAATATCCGGATATTGAATTTGGAATGTATGGGCATATCCATCCTAAGCACAGGTTATTGTTCTAGTTATGAGTTCCTTAAACAAAAGCACATTTGAACACAGTAACAACATAAAATGTAGGACACTTTAACATAAATCCAAAAAAAAAAAAAAAAAAAAAAGGAATTATAAAGGAAAATAGTCTATATGTACCTTGAGGTGGGAATTCTTGAAATGGATAGAAATGCAATTGAAGAGATGTTTTTATTTACGCTGCATGCCAAATAAGATTCTTGTGTCAACTTATGTTGTTCTACAGGCTGCTCTAAATACTAGGAGTTGTAACATGGTAATAATTCCAAAAAATAGAGTCACACATGAACCTTGAATTCATAATTAACATGAACGAGTTTGGGTATGTCATAATGCATTTATCACAGAGAAGAAAACAAATAACACTATAGTTGAGGATATGCATAGTAGTCTCAGTCCTTTAGTAACTATAATTTCCAAAAATTAAAATATAAAAATCTGAAAAAGAAAATGTAAAGATCAAGAATCAAAATAGCAGTTGTGGTGGGCATAGCGGCCAGTGGCCAATACGTAGTAGTTGCGGTGAAACGTAGCAGCGTAGCGATGTGGATTTTTAAGTAATTAAAACTATTCAAACCTTGCCAAGCAGCCAATCTTGTATTTTTCTAATAATTTAGAATCATATAAGGATAGAGACAACATTAAGAAAGGTTAATGAGGAAAAGAAATAGAAAAAATAATAATTAAAATTAAAATTGCTTGCCTCTATTAGATTTTAGACCGTAACACTGCTATTTTCAAAATAGCGTAGCGACTTCAAGTGCTACGACCGATAATACGCGTAGTGTGATTGGTGACATTTAGAGTGGTGGTTGTGCGTGGTCCATTTGTAGTAATGATCATATAGACCCCACTAGGAGGTACGAACTGTGCGTAAGGCGTGCAATGAATATATCAACTCTATATAAATATATATATATATATATATGTGTTATAATATTTCAATTTATAGAGTTGTAAAAATAAAAAAAAATAAAAAAAACGCATAAATGGCATAACAGCCAATCGGCCTAAAAATTCAGAACAGAACTGAGCTCATCTGTGATTGTGCTGAATTTATAAAGCCGACTGGGCCAAAAATAGTCTCACCCACAATCCATTTATCTTTCAGCCAAAAGCTCTAAAAAAAACACAGAGAAATATGACTGATTTGGTTAACGCGTACCTCTTGCAGACAGTGCCCATTTATTACGATGTACGACACATGTGCTATTTTATACCAATCCTCCCCTTTCTCTTTTGCACATCTTCTCTCCAAACTGGGACTAGATTCAATACTCAACGATTGGAGCGTCGTGACCTTTTGCAATGATGCTGGCAGCCTCAGAAGATGGGGGCAGTCCGCAATCAACAATTCTTCCAATGAAGCGAGATTCCCAATTTCCTCCGATAAAGAAGCCAACTTAGGCAACTCGGACAAATCTAGGGTTTTCAAGGTTGTCAGTTTATACAAGCCCTCTGGCAAAGCCGCCAATTCAGGACAAACACGAACATTCAAATACGCCAGGGAATTGAGGTGCTGGACTTGGAGCCCTTCACCTAAAGATCTCAACTCGTCACAAAGTTCGATATAAAGATCCTCGAGAGAGGTTAGTCCCTGAAACGCTTCATCAGGCAATGACCTCAAGTGATTGCAACTTGCAATATTTAAAGATTGGAGGGAGGTGAGGTTACGTACTCCCTCCATCAAGGATTCAACCTCTCCACATTTGTACAACCACAGTTCCTTTATCGCTGGAAGATCGTGCACGTCCTTTGATAAGGATTTCAGCTTAGGACAGTCCTCGATGCATAAATCCTTGATGAGAGTTAGATTCTTAAGCAATCCTTCTGGGAGAGAAATCATCTCTGGAAATCCACCGATCCAAAGTACAGTAATTGCTGTGTAATTCCTTATAGACATTAATAGCATCTCATTGCTTCTGTTCAGTGTCAGGTTTTTTACAGATGGAAGATGTGGCATTTGAGACAACTTTGGACAATCTCTGATCTCTAGTCTCTTAATATGAGGAAGAGTTTGACTCCTTTCGTCACTTGACCACTTCTCGAGATCAGGCATATCTTCGATGGTGAGATCCTTGAGGTGGTGTAGCTGCGAAAATGGGGGGAGAATTTTACATCTTTTACAACTGATTAAAGAAATTTTAATCAGGTTGGGGACCGTCAAATGCATAAGCCAATGTGGGAATCTTGAACCCATATAATTCTCAATGCTCAAACTCTGCAAATTTGAATGTGGCTGAAGGCTTTCAATAACTCGCTCGCAGTTCTCATTTTCTGCTGCTGTAGAATCATGCGAATCTTTCCATGATAAGCCCAGTGAAGAAAGTTTATGCCTCTCCCTCAAGCCCACTTTGTCTGCATCTACAGGATTTAGCACATTTTGGAGGTTTTGAAAGTTTATACAACCTCGAAGGTTTAGATCTCGCAAATCATCTATTCCATTCTCTTTGCTAACAATGAACAATGTCAATGTCTGGAGGTCACTTAATTTTGAAATCCTGGCTGGCATTTGAGTCATTCTATTACTCCCACGGCTTGCAAGATGCCTGAGGCTAATCATCTTCCACATATTAGTTGGTAATTCTCGGAGATTTCTACAATACAAGAGTTTTAACGTCTGCAAGTTCCAAAGGGTGCAGATTGATTCAGGCAATGTCTCAATGTCAGCCCAAGACAACTCAAGGTATCTTAGATGTTTCAACTTACCTATTGAATTGGGCAAGATTTTGATGTGGGTAGAAGATAATATCAAGACCCGCAGACATGTTAAATTTGAAATGTCTTCTAGAATTCTCATATATTTTAGAATGAGCGTCCGTAATTTTTGTGCGTTATGAAAGCTCATCAAATCCGCCAGCATTATTCTCCCTTCGGAAACAAATGAAAAATGTCGAGTTTTACTGGGGACACATTCCATTCTTCTAGCTTTCACAGTTAGGCACTCGGTTCTTCTAACAGACTTTGCAAGATCATAAATGTGGTCATGCATCTTATATTTTGGTCCTTCTTCGGTATGGGGAGGGACATATTCCATAACTTCTTCTTGAAAGAAAGACCTCCAACATAACTCATCAAAATACTCTGCACCAAAATCTTCCATCAATTTGCCTTGTTCAGATGATTGGATGAGACCTTGTGCACTCCACATTTGTATTACTTCTTGTTTCTTAAACGTACCACCTTTATGGAAGATAATGCAGTATGTGAAGCATTGCTTTAGCTGAGATGGCAAATGAATGTAGCTCAATCTTAATGTGGGCATAATCTGATTTTTATTTAATTCCCAAATCTCATTGTTTCTAATAGAAAGCCACACGCTCTCGCTTCTTTTGTAGAGTAACAACCCTCCTAGAACCTTTGCGACCAATGGAACACCTTTGCATTTTTTCACAATCTCCCTTCCAATGAGTACCAAGTCTGGATATGCTTCTTCATCTCTGTTTGGAAACGCCCGCTGCTTGAATAAAGACCAGCAATCTTCCTCTGGAAGCCCTTCCAAGTGGTGTGTGGGAAGTGTTCCCATCATTTTCGCCACGATGTTGCTGCGAGTGGTTGCAATGATTTTGCTTCCTTTTTCGCCAACGTTCAACAGGCTTTTCAATTGAAGCCAAGCCTCTTGATTCTCATTCCATACATCATCCAGCACAAGTAGATATCTCTTCCCAGACAGTGTTTTTCGAAGGCGAGATTGCAGTGACTCCATGCGTTCAACATCACATCTCTGATCCTGATCAGATTCTATAATTGCTCTCATGATTTCTGCACTGTCGAATTTTTCAGAAACAAAAACCCATATCAGTTTATCAAAATAACTACTCACCCTCTCATCATTGTAAACTAGTTTTGCAAGTGTGGTCTTCCCGAGGCCTCCCATTCCGACTATTGGAACGATGGAAACATTCTCTTCCTCTTCATCACCCCTGTTGACCAATAAATGAACTAGCTTATCATTGTCTTCTTTTCTTCCGTGAACTTCTGATTCATGTACAAATGAATGGGTCTGAACTCTTGCTCCAGCCTCTTTATGCCTATCAACATCATCTTCGTGCCTCAGATTAAAATTAGACTTCTCCCTGGCAATCACATCCAATCGTTCCACGACCTCCCTAACCTTGTTGCTCATCTTAGATTTAAATGCAATTTGGTTCGAAGGAGTAAAGAAGTCGCGTACCTTTTTCGTTTTGCTATTGTCAATCTCGACTCTACGTCGTAGATCCTCGGTTGCAAACTCATCCAATATGTCCGCAACTTCATAAGCCACGTCCTCAAGCTTATCGAGCCAGTCTCTTATGGTTTTACTCGTCCATTGTTGCTCCTCTGCATCTTTAAGGACCGCTTGAATTGCTGTGAACGTGCTGCAGAGATTCTTTAGCTCCTTGTTCACCCTACACATCGATCCAAGCTTCTCTAGCACAGGGGAGGCCATCCTCTTGAGTAGACCCGCTATGAGGGCAGAGAGAGCTGCTTCAGCCATAGCTTATTCAACTGGAACAGAGGAGTGGTGTGAGATGCTTGTGGATATTGAGAAGAAATGGTGCTTGTAGAGATGCTGCTGCTTGTGCAATGTGCAAGGTATGGCCTATACTTTTACCTATGCTGTTGCTAGTAGATAACAATAAATGGGCTGTATTTTATATAATGTGGTGGTTGGTCCCATAGTACCTATCCAGCAGCAGTGCCAGCAGAATTTCTTTGAATAATTGACTTGGGTTTATTATAATAATATGGCTTTGATTTCTTGGACCCAACTGCTCCTACGAATTTTTATATATATTTTTTACCCCGCTCTGCGCCGTTGGTTTTGGAGTAGTTGGTTGGGTGTCACATGGGCGGTTCTAAAAATAGTTTGGCCGGTTGGGTGTCACATGGGCGGTTCTAAAAATAGTTTGTCGGCCAAATTAAATAAACTGTATTTGCGATATACCAAATTGACACATTATTATATGTAATGAATGGCTTGAATCGAGTGTCCAACGCATTAGACAAATGTCAGATGTAGGTCCAAGTACATGGAATGCTAATTACGTATCTTTCCATCATGGTCCCAAGTGGACCGTTTCTTAGAAAAGAAAAGCAAAAAAAAAAAAAAAAAACTTAACCGTTTAAATTCCATCATCTATGGGTATTAAATCAATATGTAGATTGTTTGGAATATATTTCTATGAAAAAAAATCACTTTCATAAAATAAGAAATTTCAAAATTCTATTATTATTATTATTATTTTGACTATGTTGGGCTATTGCTTTAGGAGTAATACTTTCACTTTAAGGACCTAACGATTGTTCCCTCGACATGTGTGTGCAGTGGCGGACCTACCCTTTCATGACCTGGGGCGGTGGCCCCAGGTCAAATTTGAAATTGCATGATATTTTAATGGGCCTGAACCTCTCCCATATATGTCTAGTAAATAGTTGCCCCACGTCTAAATATTGTGATCCCCCACGTCACAAAATCTTAGTGATCTCTTTGAACATCTTCTTCACAACAAGAGTACCATATCCTCTTTGCATGGATCTCTTTCTACGAAGATTCTAAGATCCTCACACCGATCGAATTCTCGTTGTCGGTTCTCTCATAGACTCATAGTTAGTCTCTCTCTCACCAAATAACTCTAAATAAAGCAATTTCCATCTCTCTTCAAATGTAGTATAATCATAATTACTCTATACCTAACTTTAAACCCTTAATTTTCAAATCCTAATTTCAAACTCTAAATCTCTAAATCATAATTCAAACTTTAAGCCATAAATCACCAAATCCAAGCATATCTACAAGCCCCAAGCTGACCAAATCACCATTGGACGCACTTTAAACTTCAATTCATATATAAATCAGGCTTTATGACTCATATGTTTGGATAACTTGAGTTGTATTTATGTAGCGATTTTTCTTCTTTGCCACCGGCCCATGATCATAGGGAATGGTTTTTACAGCTAGGTAAGTGCAGGTAATTAAATTCCTTAAATCCAAATAAAACCCCTTCGAAAACTCAAATTGGGTATATGGATGCTCACCCAAATCATCATTGCAAGGTATCCAAACACTTAGGATTAAAGGAAATATTATTTTAGGTTGTTTTGATGATGATGAATTGATGATCACTTGAATTTGGAAGAGGGAGTGAGAAGGCACTTCAATTGGGTAGGAGATCTAAATATGGAAAAAGTTTTGTGTCTATTTAAATGCAATACATTTTTTGCATTGTTTATATGAAAAAAAGTTAACAAAGTCAAGTAAAAGTTTTGCCCCACCCAAGTAAAATTTCTGGGTCCGCCACTGTGTGTGTGAGATTAAGGTGCCAATATAACTCAACCATAATTGTGTTGACAATCTCGATTTTTAATTCTTTTCATGAATTCTAGATATAAATAATTAAAACCAGCAAAATGAATTACCACGGTGGTTAGAACTTAGAGTAGAGCTCCAACCTTACTATACATTATGGGTTTCAAACTAAGCTAATTGGTTTATTTAGTTGCGTGTGACCAGTTTGACCACCTTTTCAAAACATTAAGGGCCTGTCTATTTGCATTAAAATAGATATAGGGATTGAATGTAGAATTCATTCCAATACTAATTAAAAAGGAAGATCAAAGGAGAATTTTATTTAAAAAATGAGCATCAAATAACATTTTTTTTTAGGAAAATACAATCAAAAGAATATGGAAAATGAATGGTTTTACGCCTGTAAAATCCATCTATAATTCTGTATGCTTTAGGGTTTTGGGCGACTCCCATATCGTTTTTAGCTTGTTTGGTTTCATTTGACGTTGGAACGCAAAGTGAGGTACACTGCCAAAAATACGTAACTTTGAGTAATTTTCATGTAAAAACCCCTAATGGAAATAGAGCACATATTCGATATGTTATTATTTAGTTTATTTTGGTGAATATCCAAAATCAAAGCCAATAAAAGCATGCATAAGATTCAGAGTAAAAGAAAATGGTGATTACACATAGATTACCAATGAAAACAAGATCTAATTATGCCTTCGCTTTCAACAACTATAAGTATGTAATCTCGGGTCTTTAACTATGTACAGACATGAACAACAACCCTTTTGGAAGAGAGAAACAAATCCAAATAAAGTATGCATAATTCTAGCCTTCTAGGTACTCTTATTTTGCACCCAACAGCGGTCAAGTCGATTTTGTCAGCCTAGCCTGTTCAGTAGTGATCTTTTCTTGAGGCTGCATAATACATGCACTGAACTTTAAGAACAAACTATTGACTGGTCCACCCACCAAAGAAAATTGTCACACAAACTTTTCACAAGGCAACAGGCCCTAAATGGCTTTGCAAAAATGTGGGCCAACCCTTAATTAGGCTTATCTAACGGAGCCATGCAAGTAGGCTGATGTGTAGGGTTGCAAATAGGTATCCTGATTTGGATCCCTTTTCTTGAGGATGGGTTGGATCTGAATCGGTATGAAACCTATTAGATGTATCTGAATCCATCGAGAACAAAAATCGTAGGATCTGATTCTGGTTTTGGACTCAGTTCTGGTTCCGTGCATCCGGTTCCAATATTTGGCTTCAGTTCCAAATCCCACCACCATCACAACAAACTGATGAAGTTGTTGAAAATACATGATTGGTGCCAAAAAAATAAAAAATAAAAAATAAATTCTTTGATTAAGTTGTGCCCTTTCATGTTTGTTGTGACTTTGGATTTCTTAGTGAAGACCAATGATTTTTGTCTGGTGTAACAAGTTTCCACTATTGAAAGACAAAAACCTGTACTGATACTCAATGTTTCATGGCAATATTTTCTTAATAATAACTTCATCAATTTCCCAGTTTAGCATTATCAATTTATCATTACTCTCTTCTTTCACAAAATAACATAATGTTCATACATCTAGCTCTATTAGCTAATCGCCCCATAAGCTACCACACTGTCAACAAAGGCAAGGTAACATTGCTACTAATGCTACTTTATGACCAGCGAACACAGATGATAGGAGAAAATGGTAACTGTTATAGGGGTACTGCTACTAATCCAGCTTATTAATCTGGGACAAAAGTGAGCGACATTCCTTTACCAGAAAAAAAATGGAGAACGACAATGCCATAAGTAAGCAAGAGTTGAGTTACATGCAAAAAAGAAAGAAAGAAAGAAAGAATTCTTCCCCGCAGTAATAACTTGCCAAGGATATTTCTGACTGGTGACACTGATTCATAGGTGTCTCTTACTTTGTTCTAACAATAATAAATTAATGTTTATTTTTTGAAGTTTGGAAGGCTACCACTACCAAGTCCAATACCAGAAAGGTATCAGTTGGAGTGGAAATTAATAGAAAGGCAACAACTATTGATGCCATAGGTGGGCGTGAACTGGAGGAACAGAGATGGGATTTTTCTTGTTTGCACATCTTACTTATAGCCTGCCACTCAGAGACGAAGCCAGCGGTTCTCCTCGTTATCTCATCTATCCACAACTAATATGCCCAAAATTCTCGACCAAATATTTTATGGGGCGTTATTTGATTCATTTCGGCCAATTTGGCTGAAACAACCAGACTTGTACTACTACCATGGTCAAATTTCTATTCAAATAACGACTACACCTCTACTTTTAACTTTAACATATTTTATTTTTACCTTCTTCATTTGACATCAACTTCACCTTTACTCCTCCACTCATGTAAATAAAGTTGTGCTCTTTTCAAATCCAAAAATGTTAAAAATATCTGATCCTAATTACAATGGTTTTCAAATTGTGCCTATCGATAATGAACCCAAACAAATATTAAAGTATTGTTTGTTTGTTTGCGGTCATTTACATTGGTAAGTGATTTTCATGCAAAATGTTTAAGCTTCATCACGTTTGTTTGCATGTGAAAACTGTGTAAATAAAGCCATTTACACAACAAAATCTTCATGCTTGAATAGTTGTGAAAATCACTAAAACCATTTCAAAAAAGGTGCTGGTATGGTCTATTATATGGTGTTTGCATTCTTGTGGTCCCCATCAACTACCTTTATTTTTTTTCATTCCTATGAGGTCCATATTTGTATTCCAAATTGTGCATTTTTGTTTATTGAACCAATAAATCTCATGACCTGAGAGTTAATTATCATAAACCTTCATAGATTTTGATTAGTTCATGAAGAAGTACCAAACAATAGATCCAACTTCTTGCACTTCTATGAGCCCCTTTATTATCTGAACTGTTCAATTTTCTTGTATTATTTGTTAGTATCAGGACATTTAGTTTCATATCTTAATTCTTTATGAATTTTGAGAAATTTGTGAATTTTTTTTTTTCAAAAATCCAAATCCATCTACAATAGTTGAATGTACTCATTTACTCACATGAAAATGATGATTTTGAAAAGAATAATATTATAAAGTGTTTCACATGTGCAACATTTATATATGTAGCATTTACATATTTAAATCTCATTTTCCTATCATGTGTAAAACAAAAGGACCACTAAGAAGCTAAGATTTTTAATTTCTCAAGTCTTCTTGGGTCTTGAGAAATTTGTGAAAAAACATCTAAAAAATTCTCAACCTATAGATCTATTTTTATTCAATGGACTTTTACAGGCCCTAGATTCATGATCAAACTATTTAGTATTTTCCTATGATTGATGAGTATCAAGACGTTGCCTTTCATATCTTAAGCCTTCATTGATTTTGAGAAATTTGTCGAAAACATCCAATGAATCTAAATACAACTAAACCACTTGTTGAAATAATTTACTCATATGAAAATGATTATTTTAACAAATATGATAATGTGTTTCTCATTTGTAACTTTACATGCCGGGGCAATAGTCTATTCCGGAAGAACACCCTCATTGGGAAAAAAAAAGGGAAAAAAACACTCTTTTTGGCCTACTGCTTACCTGGTGATATGCATTGACTCCTTGAGTGCAAGTGCAGCAGGGCCTACCCGCTGGAACTCAATATTTTTTGCCTAAGGAGACCCACCATTAATAGATTAAAGCTGGAAAGCTCTATCCTTCTAGCTACTAATTTTATCAGTGTCCCAGTTGACAATGCAGGAGCTTAGAATGAATGGGTCAAATTTTTAATCAGTGATATAACACACCCAAATTATGTCCACCCATATCAATGGTAGGATTACCTGACGATTCATGACCCGTGAATATACAAATGCTACCATGGAATGCATATACAGTAACAGATTACCTAGAAAAAATTAGATGGTAGGTGTTCTTCTACTTATGAGGCCAATGATTTGATCATGAGCCACCCATCAAGTGACTTTGGGAGAAATCAATTCAAGGCTTCAACCATGAAATGATGAGTATAAACCAATGATCTAATACCTACGTAGTTAACAAATTGAATTATTCAATCATCCATTTCAAGATTTTAAATTCACCAGTTATATCATGTGTCAGAAAACTTGGAACACTATTGAAGCTGAGGCTGTTGTGCTAGTAAGTAATGGTTTGAATTGCCCAAGCAGACTGATATCTTGTATCT
The DNA here is from genome assembly GCA_003546025.1 of Camphora micrantha. Classification (NCBI taxonomy): domain Eukaryota; kingdom Viridiplantae; phylum Streptophyta; class Magnoliopsida; order Laurales; family Lauraceae; genus Camphora; species Camphora micrantha. Next base: position 13,477,316 of record QPKB01000001.1, read on the forward strand.
TTCATACCCTACTGGCCTATTCATAGCCATGTGTGCTGAAGAGTAAAAGTGTCATCATCATAGAAGCCCTAAACCATCTATTTGGATTATTTTTTTTTGATGAAAACGATCTATTTGGGGTCGGCTTTGTGAAATCAGCCATCCAAACAGTGCTATTTAAGTCTAGATCTTCGCATCTCCACCGTCTATCATATATCTTTGGTAGTGTCTCCTTTCTTCTAGTTTCTTGAAATTGCAACGCTTCACAAAAAAATCAAGGTGCTGGTGTTGATCTTCAGAATTCATTCTCAAATCATCTCCAACTGACATAACATATTTCCACCTCTGCTGGATCTAAATTTTCCTCTTAATTATTGAAGAGGTGCCATAAAAACTGAATGCTCCTTGGAACATTTTTCCCTGCCCACTTGAAAGGCGGCCTCATCTACAGTATGTGAATGATGTAAATGTAAGTTAAATTGGACCGTTCCTATTGTGCCTTGTGCTCCTCGCACAGGAGAATCATCAACTCTTAACCATCTAATTTCACTCTGTAGAACCCACACTTGCTGTGAGTATGATTATTCAATCAGTTAGTTCATTATCCATTGACGGGGAGGTTTTATAGCCATTCATGGATATTCACCTTTCTTTCTTCTTCAACTCTAGCACATTTTATTGATCCTGGTAATTCAAATCAAGATGAAAGGACAAGGGTTGTTTTCATAGGCAGGCAACGAGCCAAGAAAACGACAAAAATCTATTGCATAAGATACCTGGACATTACAAATCAAACAGGCAACAATTTTTTAGCCATTCCACCCATTGCAAATCATACCAGCCTCATCATTTGCACCTCTCAAAACATGGGATGGCACATTATGCTCCACTGATATGTCTCTCATGAGTCACAGCTCATCCACCCAGAGACCTATTTTTTTCTTGGACCTGTGCTACTCTGAGAGCACAAACCAGGTTGACTTCTATCTTTAACGGGTTTAAAGTCCATCCTGCATGCCTCTTCCAGGACCTATTTCCCCTTTCCTTTCACCTTTCAAAAATCATCCTCCTTTTCCATTTCCCAGACACTGCAGAACAAAGAGAAAATACAAAGATAATCAAACAGAGGTGTTTTCTATGACAAAAAGAAAGTTGAAATCCCAGCAGTTGGTCTCATACATCCCAGGTTCACTTTCAAACTCATGGAATAATGCTTTGCTTAAATGAATAGCATGTCAACAATAGCTGCTGTAGTTAAGACCTCTGCCTCTTTCATAAATTACTATACAACATCAAATCCTCATTTAAACAACCTGGGGGACTTCAAAATCTTGTTCCATTCAGATCACACTGGTTGTGCAACACCTTTCGCCTTTGCTGCAGCTGTGGCCGCAGCTGCTGCTGCTGCAGCAGCACCAGATGGCGTGGCTGATGGTGGCACCGATGCAGGTGGTGTCTGTGAAGTAACTGTCTGCTGCTGCTCCTGCTGCTGCTGCTGCTGCGAGTTCACCTGGGCAAGAAGACTCTTGATCTGACTACCTGAAAGCGTCTCCTGCTCGAGCATGTTGGCTACAGTACAATAATGCAAAGAGACACACAACACAACGAGACACACAAAGAGTTTTGGATAAATACCAAACCACTCCCCTTGGATAACTCAATGTTTCTGCTGATTACATGATACTTACAAATGAGGACAGCACCTCTTTATATACTGTAAAAGGACTTAACAAACATAGGACAAGTGTCCCATGATTACATAAAAGGAGTAAAGAGGGGAAACTAAACATAGGACAAGTGTCCCATGATTACATAAAAGGAGTAAAGAGGGGAAACTAAAAACCAATTGCTCAGAACGTGTAAGTGAACGTTGTTGACAAAATCAACTTGTAGACCAGTCAATATGACCGTTTGAGCATCTACATTTGAATTATTGTAACACCTCGCCTCAATTCAAATGCCTTCAACACCGAGCATTCTTCGTAATTTGAAAAATCTTTCTCTCGAAAGAGCCTTTGTGAAAATATCAGCTACTTGTTCCTCTGTGCTACAATATTCCAGCTTAATCTCTTTCTTGGCCACAAGCTCGTGAATGAAATGGTGTCTGACTTCTATGTGCTTTGTTCTTCCATGGAAGACTGAATTTTTTGTCACTTCAATTGTTGACTTGTTGTCACAAAATAAGATTGTAGCTTCTTGCTTTTGCCTCAGGTCACTTAGAATCCTCCTTACCCACACAGTTTGACAAGCTGCACTTGTTGCCGCCATATATTCAGCTTCAGTTGTAGAAAGTGCAGTAGTTTGTTGTTTCTTTGAAGCCCATGATATCAATGCAGACCCAAGACTAAGTCCATAGCCTATAGTACTTTTCCTGTCATATGCACAACCAGCCCAATCACTGTCAGTATAAGAGACAAGTGTACAAGTATCTAATTTTTTATACCTGAGTCCGAGATCCAATGTTCCATGAATATATCGTAGAACTCTCTTGGCTGCACCCATGTGAGCTTTACTTGGACTGTTCATAAACCTTGAAATCAGGCTTACTGAAAACATTATATCTAGCCTTGAATGTGTGAGATAAATCAAACCACCAACCATGCTTCGAAATTCTTTTGCATCGGCCTTTTCAACTCCATCCTCTACCATAAGCTTCTCATCTGTATTCATGGGTGTTTTAGCTAGATTGCAATTTGACATATGAAACCTTTTCAACAAGTCTCTTGCATATTTTCCTTGGTGCAAAAAAATACCATTTGAGACTTGAATAACTTCCATCCCAAAAAAATAATGTAACGGACCCAAATCTGTCATTTCAAATTCAGAAATCATATTTTTCTTGAATTCTTCAATCAATTTTGAAGAGTTACCAGTAAATATCATATCATCAACATATAAACATACTATGAGAATTTCATTCACACCTTGCAATTTCACATATAGGTTTGGCTCACTTTCACTTTTCTGAAAATTGCGGCCCATAAAATATTTGTCAATTCTGCTGTACCAAGCTCGTGGAGCTTGTTTGAGCCCATACAAAGCCTTTTCTAATTTGTACACCTTTTTTTCAGACCCTTTAATTTCAAACCCAGGGGGTTGTTCAACATACACTTCCTCTTGCAACTCACCATTTAAAAATGCTGATTTGACATCAAATTGAAAAATGTTCCATCCTTTTTGAGCAGCCAAAGCTAGAATAGTTCTAATGGTATCAATTCTAGCAACACGAGAAAATGTTTCAAAGAAATCTACGCCTGGAACTTGTGCATACCCTTTTGCCACCAAACGGGCCTTGTGTTTTTGCAAAGACCCATCAGCATTAAACTTGGATTTGAAAATCCATTTGAGCCCAATGGCATCTTTACCTGGTGGTAAGTCTACCAACCTCCATGTTTTGTTTTTTTTCAATGGCATTCATTTCAACTTTCATTGCATCATGCCAATTTTTCTCATTCACTACATCTTCAAAGCAAGTGGGTTCTGAAGCAAAGCATACAAAATCACATGACTGGTAAATATCAACAAGACTTCTTACCTTTCTAGGAGGTGATTCCGACAATGTTAATCCAGTCGGACTTAATTGAGCATCAGGTGGTGAATCAAAGGATGATGTTTCTTCTTCTTCAATAATTAGAGGGTATTGATTGACATCAATGTCCCACTTCCATGCATCATTTTCATTAAAGATCACATCACGACTAATAAATAAAGCCTTGTTTTGAGGAGTATAAAGTCTATATCCTTTAGTTTCTTCATTATAGCCCACAAAAATGGACTTAATGCTTTTGTCATCTAACTTGTGCCTTTTTGCACAAGGAATATGAGAATAAGCTATAGAACCAAAGATCTTTAGGTGACTTACATTTGGCTTTCTCCCATACCATGCTTCATATGGTGTTTTTCCATTGACTGCCTTTGTAGGAGAGCGATTAAGAAAATAAATCGCTGTAGATACTGCTTCAACAGAAGCTTTTTGGGAGCCTTTTTTCTTTCAACATGCATCTTGCGGTTTCAACAATGCTTCGATTTTTTCGCTCGGCGACTCCATTTTGCTGTGGAGTGTAACTTGCAGTAAGTTCTCTTCGTATTCCTGCATCTTTAAAGATCATAAGAAAATCTTTTGATGTAAATTCACCCCCTCGGTCAGTTCTTAATGTTTTAAGTACAAACTCACTTTGTTTTTCAACATATGCTCGAAATTGTAGAAAGCATGAAAGAGCTTCAGATTTTTTTTCTTAAGAAAATACACCCAAAACATCCTTGTGCAGTCATCAACAAATATTAAAAAATACTTGCTATCACCAAGTGAATTTGTGCGCATAGGGCCACATATATCAGCATGTACCAACATTAAGGGTTGATTAGCCCTCCAAGATTTACCCGCTGGAAAAGGGGTTTGGTGATGTTTTCCAAAAATGCAAGCTTCACATATTTTGTTACCATGATACACAACAGGTAAGCCAACAACCATGTTTTGTTTATACAGTGAATCCAAACCATAAAAATTTAGATGCCCATATCTCTTATGCCAAAGCCAAGAATTATCACACTCCACAGACTTGAATGCGTTAAGGGTAAGATCAGAAATTTTGAGAGGAAACATTTTATTTTGAGTCATTTTGACTGTCATGACCAACTCCATATTCTTCTTTTTAAATATCATGCATTTATCCGCATCAAAAACCGCATAATACCCTTTTTGCATTAACTGTCCCAAGCTAATCAAGTTTTGAGCCAAACCTGGTACATACATAACATCGTGAATGAGCTTTGTACCTGACCTGGTGTTCACAGAGACAATACCTTTGCCTTGCACCTGGACTTAATACCTTTGCCTTGCACCTGGACTTGACTATCATTTCCCATCAAGACTTGAGACTTTACCGATTCATCCATTTCAACAAACAATGTTTTATCACCTGTCATGTGGTTACTGCAACCACTATCCAAAAACCAAATATCTCCAACAAATTCAACATTTGCAGATAAACATGAGAGAAATAAATTTTCCTCAACTTCATCATTTGTCTTTTCTTCATGGAAATTTGCTTGATTTTTGTTTTTATGCCAACAATCCTTTTCTTCATGTCCAAATTTATTACAAATTGAACATTGAGGCACAGTTGAGGACTTGTTTTTGTACCAACAATCTTTTCAATATGACCTCTTTTTTTGCAATTGTAACATTGAGGAGGTTCATAATTACCTTTGTTGCGGTTTCTCTCATTTCCATCATGCATGTTTCTTCCTCGGCCTTTTTCCATGAAAATTTTGCCTCCCGCGACCTCGACTGCGACCTTGGCTATTTTGCCTTTGGTTGGAGGCACCCCTTGCATTGCTGCTTGATCCCTTCTTTAAATCAAGTGTTGTTTGGAAGACCTGTTCAACTGGCTTATCTGCATTTCTGTTTAATCTTTCTTCAGGTGTTTGTAAAGAAGTTGATTCAAAGATAATTTAGTTAAATCCTTGGATTCTTCAATGGCAGCAACAACATGGTCAAATTTGGGAGTGAGACTTCTTAACACCTTTTCAACAATTTTTCGATCAGTTAGGACCTCACCAAGAGACCTAATTTGGTTCATATTAGTTGTAACTCTTGTGAAGAATCCCTGAATGGACTCAGAATTTTTCATCGATAAATTTTCAAACTCACGGCGAAGAGTTTGTAATTTTAAGGTAACAACTTGACTTGAACCTTTATATTCATCTTGAAGCAATTCCCATGCCTCATTTGATGTGGTGGCTCCCATTATCCTAGGAAAGATGGTCTCATCCAGAGTTTGTTGGATGTAAAATAAGGCCTTTGCATCCTTTTTTCTATTTTCTTTCATCTCATTTTTTTGGGCTGCAGTAACTCTGCCTTCTTGTGTGTCATATTCAGGTAAGCCATTCTCAACTAAATCCCATAAATCATATGAAATGAACAAGGTTTTCATTTTGATACTCCAAAACTGATAATTATCACCTTTAAAAGTAGGAACCAATGGTTGAGAAACACTTACGGTACTGTTGTTGGCCATTCCTTTCGTTCCTTCCTTTTACTGTTGTTTGTAACACCTCCAGGCAAGTACGCAGCTGAGGCAAGTATGCAGCTGAACTGCTGGCTCTTATACCACAAACTTGTTGGCTACAGTACAATAATGCAAAGAGACACACAACACAACGAGACACACAAAGAATTTTGGATAAATACCAAACCACTCTCCTTGGATAACTCAATGTTTCTGCTGATTACATGATACTTACAAATGAGGACAGCACCTCTTTATATAATGTAAAAGGACTTAACAAACATAGGACAAGTGTCCCATGATTACATAAAAGGAGTAAAGAGGGGAAACTAAAAACCAATTGCTCACAACGTGTAAGTGAACGTTGTTGACAAAATCAACTTGTAGACTAGTCAATATGACCGTTTGAGCATCTACATTTGAATTATTTTAACAGAGCAGTGCATTCGCAAGTGCATGAAGCTCTTTGCTGTGAGTTGTCAGAATAGTTTTTGCGTTGTTGTAGGCCCTTTCCAAGAACTGTCTCACTTCCTTCTCGATAAGAAGCCTAGTTTCGGTGCTCATGCTCTTCCCAGTATCATCATAGTTATGAGAGAGAGACAAAACCGACAAGCTCGCTCATCCCGTACTTCGTGACCATTGCTCTTGCCAGAGATGTAGCCTGCTGTAGATCAGAAGAAGCACCAGATGTAACCTCATTCTCTCCAAAAATGAGTTCCTCTGCAACCCGTCCACCCATGCAGACATCCAGCCTTGCAAGCATCTGCTTGCGTGACACACTTGTCTCGTCTTTGTCTGGAAGCTGAGCAACCATGCCGAGAGACATCCCTCGGGGGACAATGGTAGCCTTGTGGACTGGAAGAGCACCATCATTGTGAATGGCAACAAGTGCATGGCCACCCTCATGAAAAGCCGTAAACTTTGAAGGTTTGAAGACCCCAATGAAGGGTTTTAAGGTCCCAAGGCAGATCAATCAATGTAACAACCAATCAACATATTCAACCATAGGAAAGCGTAAGAAACAATCATCACAAGTAAGACAATGATATGCGTGGAAAAACCCTAAGAAGGGAAAAAACCACGGGTCCTGGACCTCAGTCCAGTGAAGAGATCAAACACTATTACCACAAAGATTACAAGAGAACTTACAACCCTTTCCCAGTTGACTCACAACCTAAGGACTGCAATAACCTCCTGCCAGCTACCCGCTGTTCATCTTCACCCATGCTTGACTCTCCGTCTTCAATCTCGAAGCAACTCCGAAATTTAGAACATGATGTAGATTTCAGATGTGATCTCTAGAGATTTGAAACCTTGGATGTAAAGGTGGAAATCTCTTGAGATCTGGATCTCTCTTCCAAAAGTACAGCAGCCTTTTTGAGCTTCAGAGAGATGTTCTAGGGTTTGAGATAACATGCCTTTATATAGACAAAGCCTATGGATTGCTTTTCTGGAGCTCACGTTCGAACACTTGACTTAAGAGTTCGAACTCTTCACTATTCAGAACAGGACAGTGAAACAGGACAGCAACGTTCGAACTCTCAGTGTGAGAGTTCGAACTCTTCAGCACACTGGAAAATGGCCTGGGGACAACTTGCCACGAACGTTCGAACTCTCAGTGTGAGAGTTCGAACTCTTGAACTCTCTGGAAAAAGACTTGGAGACGTTTTGCCATGAACGTTCGAACTCTCAGTGAGAGAGTTCGAACTCTTGAACTCTCTGGAAAAAGACTTGGAAAGGTTCATCTCCACACGTTCGAACTCTACTTCCAAGAGTTCGAACTCTTGATCTTTTAGAGACTTGACTTGAACTTGATTCTGACGATGAACCCTGCTACTTGAATCTTCTTTGAGAAGAGGAATTTGCAGTCCATTCTAGAAAAGAAAAAATACAATTGGATGTCCCAAGTTTTGTTCGAACCCAAGAATGATTGCCAACACTCAAAACCTTACAAACTTTCATGATTCTTCAGAGATAACAGCTGATTTCCTCTCACTACCCAACATGATCTTGTCTTTGGCATACTCCAAGTCTTCCATGCTCACGGCTTTGGCACCATCCATTGCAGCCTTCAGAGCAGCAATGTTAACCAAATTTGCGAGATCAGCGCCAGAGAATCCGGGCGTACCTCTAGCAATGATCATGAGATCTACGTCGTTTGCCTTCAAAACCTGGGTAGGAATGAGCATTGGTGTAGAGAGATGTCATTGTTCATATTTCCTTCACGAGGTAATTACATGAATGCTGATAATCTGGAACAGGGGTGGTGGAGAGATGAAACAAAAAACAGTACAGTACCAATGGCTACACAACTAAAATTTCAAAACATTCATTTTCTTATTTATTGGCAATTCAAACAATCAATCAATATGATTGTTGCACCATGAATGTTGATGTAATGGGTGCACCATGAATATAGGATGCCATCACCAATCATAGACTATCCAAAGAGTCATAGTTGAACATTCTTCCAAAGCTCAAGAAGTTCCACCTATGGAAGTTGATGTCACTTCTTTATTTGAATGTGATCCGGGTAAACGCATTGCTATATATGAATACCCGCTTAACAAACATGATGAAGTTTGGGTAGCTTATCTTAGAATGGGACCTTTTCGACCTACTCATGAGAAAGAAAAAGATTCTCCGATGATCATATTTGGAAAGCAAGGCCGACGATTCAACGCTAATTGGTACAAACTATTCCCTTTGCTAGAATATTCACTTCACAAGGATAGAGCATATTGTTTTTTTTTTTTTTTTTTTGCTTTCTCTTTGAAACAAATCCTCCGAAGCATCCGGTATTTACCATTGATGGGTTTCAGAATTGGAAGAAGGTTAACAATGGGAAGAAGTGTCCTTTTTTGAAACATGAAGGTGGTCTTTGTTCTCTACATAGGTCGGCGACAATGTATTGTGAGAATCTAATGAATTCTTCTCGACATATAGATAGTGTTTTCAATACACTTTCTAAAGAAGCAATTGCAAATAATCAGTTGCTTCTCCGAAATGTTATTCAATGTATTCGGATGCTTGCATTACAAGGGTTTCCTTTTAGAGGACATGATGAATCAAAGAGATCAAAGAATTGTGGAAACTTCATTGCAATGTTCGAGTTTTCGAAAATGTTGAACAAGAAAGTTGCCAAAATAGTAGGTGATTGTCCAGGAAATGCCAAGTATACCTCACATGGTATTCAGAAAACACTTGCATATATTTGCCGAAAATGTGAGAAAGAAAATACGCGAAGATGTTGGTGATGCAAAGTTTTGTATCATTGTGGATGAAGCACAAGATAATTCACATAGAGAACAAATAGCCATTATTCTACGATTTGTTGATCGTGGTGGTTTTGTTAGAGAAAGGTTTTTTGCTATTGTTGGTGTTGAAGACACTTCTGCGTTAACCTTGAAAGAAGAGATTTATAATGTTCTTGCTCACAAGAATTTGCTTATTGGAAATATGAGAGGCTAGGGTTATGATGGTGCTAGTAATATGCGTGGTCAATGGAATGGATTACAAGCACTATTTCTCAAAGAGTGTCCTTTATGCATATTATGTGCATTGTTTTGCGCATCGACTACAACTTGCATTAGTTGCGGCTTCTAAAGATGTGCCAGACGTTTGGTTATTCTTTTCGAAGTTGGCATCCATTGTTAATCTCCATGTTACGCCTAAGCGGAAGAAAGAGTTGGAGAAAGCTCGAAAAATAGAAATTGATAATTTGTTGGCAAGTGGTGTGCTTGATAGTGGATAGGGTGCTAATCAAGTTCGCACATTGCAGCGAGCTGGAGATACTCGATGGAGCTCTCACTATGAATCTGTTTGTAGCTTGATAGAGATGTATGATGCGACTTGCACGGTTCTTGAAAGCATGATGAAGAATGGGTCTAGTAACACTATGTGTGGAGAAGATACGGGTTCTTATGTTGCTATGAGAAATTTTGAATTTGTCTTTATGTTTCATTTATTGCATAAGACTATGGGAATCACAAATATACTATGTAAAGCTTTGCAAGTAAAGTCACAAGACGTTCTAAATGCCATGGGTTTAGTCTCAAGTACGAATGAACTTCTTCAGGAGTTGAGAGAAACATGTTGGGGTAGCTTCCATGAGGATGTGATTTCTTTATGCAGAAAATATGACATTGATATTCCTGATATAAGTTCTCGTCATATGATTGGTACACGCCATTCTTGCCAACATAAAGATTGTATTACAGTTGAGCATCATTATCGTGTTGATATTTTCAATGCTGTAATAGATTTCCAGTTGCTGGAGTTGAAGAGTAGATTCTTTGAGGAGGCAATTGAGCTTCTTTCTCTTAGTTCGGCTTTGGATCCGAAAGATGCTTTTAAGTACTTTCATATTGATAATATTTGCAAGCTCGCCGAGAAGTTTTATTGTGAAGACTTCACGGAGCAAGAGATACATATTTTGAGAAGTCAATTGCAACATTATAAGCTTGATGTGCATCGTCATCCCCGTTTTCAGAAATTGTCTATCATTTATGAGTTATGTCAAGCTTTAATTGAAACAGAAAAGTCAACTATTTATCATTTGATTGATAGATTGATTAGTCTTGTCTTGACTCTTCCTGTTTCTACGGTGACTGCCGAACGAGCCTTCTCAGTTATAAAACTTGTCAAAACAAGACTCCGTAACAAGATGGATGACGAGTTTCTCGCGGATTGCATGGTTATTTACATCAAAAGAGAGTTTGCTAATGAAGTTGACATAGAGTTGGTAATAGATGAATTTGATAAGAAGCCACGCAAGTCAAGATTTCACTAGTGTCATGTTTTAACTTTTGTTTGTCTTTTGTCATACTTGTCAAGATCTATTGTGAAGATATTTTTTTGTTGATTTTGAGTAGTATAATAAAAATGATCACTCTTTGAAGATAGTACATAGATAGTTTTTTGTGGGACATTGTTGCTATTTTTTATAGTTTTTAGTGAGACATTGTTGCTATTTTTTTAGTGTAACTTAAGTGCAGCCCCCCCAGATTAGAAGTCCTGGATCTGCCCCTGGCGCCAGTCACCACAGAACCCACCTGTCCATCTCTCACTATTTTTCTCCATTTCCCTTTCTCTGTTTTTCTCTCTTTCATTCCCTGTTTCTCTCTCCTTGCTGCCATCATAGACTAACCCCTACCCATTTCATTCTCTCTCTCTCTCTCTCTCTCTCTCTCTCTCTCTCTCTCTCTCTCTTATTTTCTTTCTATTTTCCCTTCTCTCTCTCTCTCTCTTACTTTCTTTCTATTTTCCTTTCTTTCTTTCATTATGTTTTCTTCCTTCTTCTTGTTAATGGACCACCGAGACCCCTCCATCAAACCCTCTAAAAAAAACCAAAACAGAAGAGAAAAGAGGGGAAAAAAATCACAACAATCATCTCAAAAGATTTGAAGAAGAATAAACTAGCCTTCTTTCTCCTTGCTGTGGCCGGAAAACTAAGATCCATAATGACCATTGAGTACCGGAGAGCTCCCTCGGAATTCCTGCGATGGTGGGCCGGTTTTTGGAAATCCAAATGGAGAGGTGGGTTTTAGAAATGCCTGCTTTTTTGCATTTGTAAATGCTGGGATTTTGGAATGCTAGAAATTCTTGCCAATGAACACTAGATTTCAGACAGGAATTGCGAAATTCTTGGACAACCGGAATTAGGAATTCCATAAAAGAAACAGGGCCATAGCCAGAATTGGGCCCACCATCATATTTATCATGTATAAAATACGTGACTAAAAGAAGAACCAAAGGAAGTAAAACCACATGTTTTACAGATAAAGGTTGGGGCCAACTCTAATTAGAGATAGATATGGACTACTATTCATGACTGGATTTCTCTAGGTGGGCCCCACTGAATCACTACTGGATTTAGAGAGAGTTTCATGACAACAGTTCACGAACTGAATTGGGAATTACTCGAACAAACGGTTTGCAGTTCAAAGTTCAAAGTTCAAAGTTCAAAGTCGAAACTTCAAAGGCCTCATTATATATTGGAAACTGAGTAACTACTCACTAACAAGAAAATCCCGACAATGCCTACCAAACACCACTGACGTTCAATCTCCCACGACTCACTGCTCAAATTACCACTCGTTCTCCAAAAAGAAACTTGGAAAATCACATTTAATCTATGAAACCCTAATAAAATCAAGACCCAGATCAAATCATTATCGAACGGCGACGAAGTTCATCCACGGCGGCTAGTCATAGAGGCCATGACAACAGATGAGAGGTCCTCCAAATTCTTCAAAAATGGCAGCAGCAACAACAAAATCTAAAAAAAAAAAAAAAAAAGGACTCAAATATGACTTAAATTGGAAAATGAAAATAAACCGACTGTAAAGATTTGCTTATAATTTGGATAATGGCAGGAAATCTAACTCAAATTCAAACGTTCATTAAAAATTTCTTATGAGGGAGGTTTTAGGAGAGAAAGAGTAGCCCTTTTGAAAAGAGACTTTTTAGGGATGATGTGGCACCCCTCACAACTCAGAGAGACTTTTTTGTGATGAGGTGGCGCCCCTCACAGCCCACCTCCCCCTTTGCCTTAATACATATAACTAGCAACAATGCCCGTGCTTAGCTCGGGGCAAAAAATAAGATATTACATTTTAAATTTAATTATTAGATATCAAAGTTAATTATAAACATGTAAGCATATGCTCATGCATATTTATATGAAAACAGTCAACACATCTTCAATCATAAATACAAGTGGTCAACATCAACAATAAATTATTACAAAGATAACGCTAAAAAAATTCCATTCAACATCAACATAAAAATAATAATAATATCAATAATTACTAAAGAAGATATAGAAAAGCGGCTTTTGTTAATATATTTATAATTAGTGATAAGAAATGCATTCAAGTTTTTGTTACCCATTGATAATTTCAAAGCCCAATAAAACAAAGCCAACCAATTTGGACTTGTTTGTGCAATAAGAGGATTCTAATTTATGCATATTTTTATTTCCTCATGAGAATGGAATTTTATATTTTCTAAAAAAAAATCCATTCGAATCGGTACACAGTCGATCCAACAGTCTAGTAAATCCGGATCTGACCAAAAGCTAGAATCCTTATACTATTTGTTCTAGCAACAACGCCCCGTGCTTATCCCCACCAATCTTTATTTTTCTTCGGCACAGAGAAATAGTATACATGAAATAGTATCCAATGTTAAATATAATCTTTTGGATTGAGATAAATGAGTCCACTGTAGTTCTAGTGAGGATACACCTGCTCATTTCTCTTCATCCTAGGGTTGCAGTTGGGGATCAAACCTGATTAGAAAAAATCAAAAGTACCAGTGAATGAGGAGTAGCTACTCATCCATGGTGTGGCCCATAATTTAGAAGGTGTGGATTAATTGCAATTATTTTTTATTTGGATTGGTGGATGTTGGGTACATCCACAGAACATGGTATGAAGTTTCACTAATAAAGAAAGTGAAGGGAAGTGAGAAGAAGAGAAAAAACACTATTTTATTTTTCTACATTTGAGTTTCTTCCAATTTGTTTTCTTCTTATAAAATTATCAGAAGAGGATATCTAATATTTCTCTCTCCTTACCCAATCTCCACCATGGATTCATTTCACAAAAGTAAGAGTACATGGTGATTTCTGTACATAAATAGGCCCGTGATTGATAAATGTAGTTTTTTATAAATATAAAAAAGCAAGTGTTTTATCTTCAAACATCTGGGGTCATTTATAAATTTGAGAGAGAGGGAGAGGGAGAGGGAGAGAGAGCAACACTTGAGATTTGATATAATATGGTGCTAGTCTAAATGAGAGATTTTTTAGGGAAGATGGGAGAGAATGTAGAGATTTTAAGAGATTTGAAGAGATTGAGAAGGCCCCACTTAAAAGGCAAAGGCTCCCTCCCTTTTTATTCTTTTGTATTTTTTTGAAAGGAAAATGATTGGGTGCTGAGGTGGCACCCCTCAGAGCCCACCTCTCCCTTTGCTTTAATATATATAACTAGCAACAAACACCCGTGCTTAACCCGGGCTTCGATTAAAAAAAAAAAAAACTAAATAGTTTATTATTAAATTCATAAAATAATAATTTTTTAAATACTTAAAAAAAAATAGACTTTCTTAAAAGATTTCTTTTAAATCAAGAGAATCATTTGTTGTGCACCTTACATTTGTAGATAGTAAACCATATGAAATAAAGTTTGAATTAAAGAGATATAGGGACGTTGGTAAGTTTGATATAAAATATCTTAATATATAAGAATAATTATTACATTATGAGTGAGATAAGGTTAGGAAGTATAGATAGAGATTAAGAACATAAATTAACTGTCAATGAATTTGCGCAGCCGCTTCTTTAATCTTAATTAAGACCATGAGTTCGGTTGCATTATTGCACGGCATGCAGCAAGACTGGGTTTTTCGGCTTGACCCAAATGCATGCATATTGTTCAACGACAAGGAACTTGACTCTTCTAATGGACCATAACACCAAGGTCCATTAGCTTGTGATCTGGCACACGATAACTTGGATTATATGATGGAATAATATGATGGATTAAATAACTAATTTAGGTGGTCACATTTCACATTTCATTTTTTCATCATATAATTTAAAATAACTCGGATGTATTTTTTAATTGGCCACCTAGAGTTGGGCCCATGTTTTCCTGCGTTTACATGATTAGCCATAAAGGCAGTTGGGGTCCACATGAGATGTGCCCTTCAGTGTGTGTGTGTGTATATATATATATATATATGATGGGAGAGAAGGGTCAAACCTTCCTTGACCCTTTAATGAGTTCGGAACTGTTGAAGACGATATAAGTGACTAAATTTTCATAGAGATTTTAAGAGATTTGAAGAGATTGAGAAGGCCCCACTTAAAAGGCAAAGGCTCCCTCCCTTTTTATTCTTTTGTATATTTTTGAAAGGAGAATGATTGGGTGCTGAGACCTCTCCCTTTGTTTTAATATATATAACTAGTAACAAAGGCCCGGGCTTAAATGGAAATACAATAAAATTTAAGATTTCTTTAAAATATAATTAATAAATCTATATAATATATATTATCTATAGTTCTTAAATTTTATTTTATTCATTAAAACTTAAAGAAGAAAAAATGAAGAAATGATCAGTGAACAATGCTAAAGAAAAAAGAGAGGAACATTTCTAAACATAGAGTGATTTGATATTTTTAAATCTAATATTATATTTGAAAAATTTTATAAAAAGACGAACAAAAGAGCAATAAAAGAAAAACTGTTGTTACGAAAGAAGTTATAATTTGTGTCTTAAAATTAGATTATACGCCAAGCGTTATTGCTATCAATGCTGGCCCGAGCCCTTAAAAAAGAAGGGTAAGAATTAGATTTCTTTGAAGGGAGTAACTTTTTTAAAAATTGTAAAATGGGATTTCAGAAATAGTGAGAAAAAAAAAAAAAAAAAAAAAAAAGACAACCCTTTAGAAGAACTAACAACAAAAAACTACTAATGTCATTAGATATAAGAACAAGAGGTAATTAGCGAAAGGTCCCTAGAATCAAATCTATCCAGCCTCCAATCCAGGCAAATTCTTTTTAAGAGCTCTAGTCTAAGCAGCCAGAGTGTTTGCAGCCAGAGGTCCTTGGATACAATTTACATGACTGATTTACCCTTTCAACCATTTTAGGAATGAAATTTTGAAATTTAAATTTTAAATTTTGGATTATCCCTCCTTTTCATTTTGCATTATCCCTCTTCCTCCTTCGTGTGAACGTTGCTGCTGTGCGAATAGATGTGCTGGTGGATCATGATCGTCAGAGAAGAATATCGGAGAAGAAGTTCGATCGGAAAAGAAGCTTTGTGGAACGCCGCTGCCGTCGATCGAAGAAGAAGAAGCAACTCTGCTACCATGATTGAAGAAGAAGAAGACCGGAGGGGATCTTAGAAGGCGTGACAGATCGCAGATCTGGAAAGGAAGAAGTAGGAAACCGGAGTTAGAGAGAGACGATCACCAGGTGGTCCACACGAGTTGCGTATCGCCGGAGTTGATTGGAAGATCTGGTGTCACCTACTGCCACCGGAACCACGCGTCGCCGTCGCTGACCAGAGGGAGAAGGGTTTGGAGAGGAAAAATTGCAGCCAAGCTTCGATTTGGGTTCTGTTTTTGGGCTGGGCCCCACCTCGCCGTGAATAAATGCCGGAGATTCTCTTCGCCGGAGAAGCCCATGTGTGTGACCGGAGAATAGCCGCAGCCACTGCCATGGCCGAAGTGAGGAAGGAAGAAGATGTTAGTTCTGGTTTTTGAACCAGAACAGAAGAACGAAGAAGAAGGGAGTTTCGGGTTGGGCCTTGTCCAGGCCGGCCCAACCCGTTGTGCAATAGCCCAGAACCAAAAGGGAGGCGCTGGTATAGTCGCTGATGTCAGCAACACGTCAGTATGGTACAGTCAAAGGCAGATTTGACCAAATCAATGGTTGAAACTGTTTTCGTAATACTTTAACGATCTGAAGATTCAACAAATTTATCAAAGTTTTGTATTTTTTTGTCAAATTTATTTGTATTTTGGACAAAATCTATCTAAGTTTTTGACTATTTATATGACTTCTAACACAAATTTATCTGAGTTCTGGATGAATTTATCTGAGTTCTGGACAGATCTGTTTGAGTTCTGGATGAATTTATCTGAGTTCTGGATGAATTTATCTGAGTTCTGGACAGATCTGTTTGAGTTCTGGATGAATTTATCTGAGTTCTGGACAGATCTGTTTGAATTGTGGATGAATTTATCTGAGTTGTGAATGAATTTATCTGAGTTCTAGACAGATCTGTTTGGGTTCTGGATGAATTTATCTGAGTTCTGGACAGATCTGTTTGAATTCTGGATGAATTTATCTGAGTTCTGGATGAATTTATCTGAGTTTTGGACAAATTTATCTGAGTTTTAGGCTATTTATCTGAGTTCTGAAACAAATCTATCTGAGTTATAAACAAGTCTATATGAGTTTTTGGCAGATTTATTTGTGTTTTTGAATTTTATTTGTGTCTTTTGAAATTTATTTGTATTTTTCGAAATAAATTTAACTGAGTTTTTGACAAAAAGACTTCAGTTTTTTGCCACATTATTCACTAATTTGGAAATCCGGCGGTGTCTTAATTTTGGTAAATGTATTTGCGTTTTTTTTTAAATTTATATACGTTTTTTTAATTTTATTTACTTCTTTTGAAATTTATTTGAGCCTTTTGAAATTTATTTATATATTTTTTAAAAATTTGTTTGGATCTTTTGAAATGTATTTGGATCTTTTGAAATTGATTTTTATCTTTTGAAATTTATTTATATTTTTTAAAATTTATTTGTGTCTTTTTCAATTTATCTGTGTTCTTTTTAAATTTATTGCTTTTTTTTTTAAATTTATTGTGTTTTTTTAAATTTATTTCATTTTTTGAAATTTATTTGCTTTCTTTTGAGATTTATTTGGGTTTTTTAAATTCATTTCGTTTTTTGAGATTTATTTGCATTCTTTTGAATTTTATTTGCATTTTTTAAATTTATTTCGTTTTTAGAAATTTATTTGAAATTTGTTTCCTGTTTTTTGAAATTTATTTGTGTTTTTTTGAAATTTATTTGAAAATCTCATTAGTGGAATTTTATTAATCGTGCCTAATTTAAGGGTAGTTGACCATTATTAATGGTTATCCCACTAATCATGGGATATGATTTGAAGAAAGGGTAAATTAGACATTTTAGGTCTCCAAATGTGGAAAAAGGACCTATGACACTATAAGAAAAAATTGTGGACCTAAGGCAAAAAAGTGAAATGTTTAGGGACCCGTCGCCGAATCCCCCTAAGAACAATGCCTTTAAAGTAGACTTTGGAGGAAAAAAAAGTTCAGATCAATGAATAAGAAAAAAGAATGCACATGTGGGTAGTTGATGTCCTAGCTCTTTCATTCCTCCTTCAACTTGATATGTTGGAGATATTGGAGAAGGTCTCGACCCCCTGGTCATCGGTCACAAAAAAGGTGTCTCCACCCTGTGAGGACGGCTCGTCTACATAACAAAAAATGATTATGTTATCACACATATTACAATTTTGAAAATAAACAACAAAATAAAAAGCCAAAAAAAAATCCTAATAATACGTGATAAAAATATACATAAAAACATGGGTATCTCTATGCAAATGATAGAAAGAAAATCACCTACCAACCACCATTCTTTTCATTCATATTTCTTTCTCAGACCTTCTTTGACTACGGAAAACTTTGTATTCTATTCATTGGTAACTACTATAATTAAAAGCATGGATCTACAACCAAATAAATTTTGTACATGATGCAAATTAAAAGAATAAAACCCACGTGTTCAAATAATAACAATAAAATGATTCATATTCACCAAAAAAAAAAAAAAAAACACCATAAAAAACATCACATAAAAACTTCTATCAAAAAGAAGGGAAAAGGAAACAGCATGAATAAATACGGGTTATGGCCTCCCACACCCATTAGTGCAAAATGGATTGGGTTAGATTTAAATGAGAGATAAATTAGGAAAAATCGGTTGAGAGATTTAGGAAAAAGATTTGGAAAGGAAATTTAAAATGGAGATTTAGGGGGAAGATTTTGAGAGATATGTCAGCAAGCAAAAGGCTCTGTTAATTTCTTGAGAGACCTTTTAGGGATGACGTAGCACCATACACCTTAAGACCATCAAATTGTCTTGTCTCTTCATCTCATTAACGCAAGTTTTGTAATAGAACTTCACCTAAAAAAAAAAAAAAAACACGAGCTTCTCTCTTGGGATTAAAATTGCTAACATTGTAGGCCCCACTAATCAAGACCCAGATCAGGCTCCACCAACCAGATCGCCCAACCTAGTACGGCCATTGGAGCAGACCAGATTTGTGATCAAGCACCCAGTGGGCCCCGCCACGGCCTGATGTTCAAAATAAAAACCCACTTTGTGATGGACGCCCAAGTTGTGTATATCCTTAGATGTGGGGCCATATGGGACTCAACCCAACCTAGTACAGCCATTGTAGCAGACCAAATTTGTAATCAAGCACCCAGTGGGCCCAACCACAGCTTGATGTTAAAAAAAAAAAACCCACTTTGTGATGGACGCCCAAGTTGGGTATATCCTTAGATGTGGGGCCAGATGGGACCCAATCCCTATGGGTCTACCACCATCAGGTTCGCCCCTGGGTCCTCTATCAGATGTGGGGACCCGATCTACAATCGGTGACCTACCCTAAATTTTATCTCAAAAAGCCATCGATCAACATATGTCCTATGATCAATACTTTGAGCTGTGGCCCACCCCAGATCAATTGACATGAGAGGTCATACGCTGAACTTGGGTGAATAATCCACATATCTTGTTGTTCCTCTTAATCCACATAAATTCTATCCCTCCCAACCGCTGGATCGAAGATGATTATACAATAGAGGAACGACATGTAAATCATGGATCATCCCCTCCACTTTAAAACCACCATCAAATTTAAATCACGATCAGAATAACGATGGTCATCTCACTTATTGGAGTACTATATACATGTTCCTCATTACTGTCTGGAGAGATTTTAAATGGTAGGTTTGGAGATTTCAAATTAATAGAGATTTAAATGATAGGTTTGGAGAGAGATTTTAGGAGAGAGGTTAGAGAGACTTGTTTGAGAGGAGTTTATCAAGGCTTTGCCTTTTTTTTTCTTTTGTATTTCTCTGGAAGGAGAGACTTTTTAGGGGTGAGGTGGCACCCCTCACAGCCCACCTCTCCCTTTACTTTAATATATATATAATTAGTCATAGATGAACTAAAATACTTTATGCAATAATTAAATATAATTTAATTTAACAAAAGAGAGATTTTGAGAAATACTATTATTATTGCTAAGCCCGGGCCAAGAAAAAAAATACTATTATATAACATTTACTAAGAAAATGAATAAAGTTTTTCTTTCTCTATATAGACTCCACGGAGATTTGGACTTTTTGCAAAATAGAAAATGATAAGAATGTATTTTATATCATGCCTAGAGAGACTGGAACCTAAAATAAGATAAGATTTGAGATTTACAACAAAATAGAAAACGGAACCATCATGTGAGAATATCTCTATCTATAAAGAGTCCACCGAGATTTGAATTTATTGCTACTCAAAATTGAAATTGAATTGAGCTCATGCCCGCGCTGATCGCGGGCAATATAATTTATAATATCAAAAAAATAATTAATAATTTCAAATAATTAGTTTAAAATCAATTGTTTAACTATAGATCTATAACCATAGATTTATAATTTATGACCATAGATCTATGCAACATGTATCCTTATATATTAGAAAGAATATTTTGAGATCACATGAGAAACTATCTTGATCTAAAAGTCTAATGTGTAGATGGATGTGTTGAATGTGTTGGACTCTATGTTTAAATGACTAAAATAAAAAATTTCTCCCAAATCCCTAAAATCTCTCCTTAAATTAAAATTGAAATCGAAATTGAGCTCCAATTTTACAATCAATTGTGAAATTAGAGCTCAATTTCGAAATCAAATCCGACCTTTATAATATATAATAATAGACTAGCAAAGCATGCCCGCACCAAGCCCGGGCCTAGAAATAAAAACATGTGCAATTTGTGGCTATTTTATGAGATATTAATTAATAAGAAAATAAATATACCATTTATTACGGTTCGAAGCATGGCCAAGCTCGACATTTTTACAAAATAAATATTACTTTTTATATAAATGAGTATAAAACTTCAAGTCTTATGTAAATTAACATTTGCATAATTGCATATGGCCCCATCTTTAGGAATTAGAATTTGAGGCCCACTTTAAAAAAGTTTATTGTATGTGGAGCCCATATGTATAAATCACTAACAATGATCCACTTTTAAAAATCACAAACATTAAGGATTTTCTAACCATAATAAATATATTAAAATTCTAAATCCACTTAAAGAAGATTCGTTTTAACTTGGTTGAATAGAGTTATTGAGCAAGGTGGATTTTCTTATCTGAACTCTTTAAACTCCTATTCATGATAGATATATATTAAAATTTAAATTCACACAAAGAAGTTTAACAAAAGTGGACTCTGAATTGATTGATGGAATTTATCTCTTGAAATTCATTTGAGATCGAATTTCTCAAATTGATTTGAGATTAGAGTCCAATTTTATAATCGATTAGCACATCGGACTCCAATTTCGAAATCGAATCTTGCGCCTATAATATATATTAATTGGATTTCTTTAAGTGGGCCCCACTGAATCACTGATGGATTTAGAGAGTTTCATGACGGCAGTTCACGAACTAAACTGGAATTACTCGATCAAACAGTTTGCAGTTCGAAGTTCAAAGTTCAAAGGCCTCGTTATAGTAAACTGAGTAACTACTCACTGACAAGAAAGTCCCGGCAATGCCTACCAAACATCACTGACGTTCAATCTCCCACTACTCACTGCTCAAATTACCACTCGTTCTCCAAAAAGAAGCTTGAAAAATCACATTTAATCTATGAAACCCTAATAAAATCAAGACCCAGATTAAATCATCATCGAACGGCGACGAAGTTCATCCACGGCGGTAGGTACAGGTGTCGTGTTGAATAGGTAGGATTTTGATGAACCTTGTGTTTTTTTTTTCCCCCTCAAAGACGTGATCCGAGCCCTTCATCGGTTTAAATCCCACCGGCAGCACATTCTTTATTTTGGGGTCTCGGATTCATGATTCGAGTTCATCTTTTGTATAAACTAAGAAAGTCTAGTGATAAAATTTTGCATCTTAACTCTTCATCGATTTAGAGAAATTTGTGAAAATATTAGACACTATGACACTGGAAAAAATTAATTTTCAACACTTTTGTGGGCTCCGAATTTATGATTCGATTCGGCTAAAAACAGATAGGAGGTAAAATTCATTGTCTTATGAAGAGTTTTGAGAAATTTATGAAAAAACTTTTTAAAAAACGAAGCATTTAAAAGTATTGTATATACTTATTATATAAATGAAATGATGATTTTGACAAACATACGTAAAATTTTTATATGTAGTTGTTGCACATGTAAAGCTCCTTTTCTTGTTGCTTGCACAAAAGGCAAATGATCCCAGAGGCTAAAATATTTT
Organism: Camphora micrantha; assembly: GCA_003546025.1. Classification (NCBI taxonomy): domain Eukaryota; kingdom Viridiplantae; phylum Streptophyta; class Magnoliopsida; order Laurales; family Lauraceae; genus Camphora; species Camphora micrantha. The sequence goes on from QPKB01000001.1 coordinate 13,499,419, forward strand.
CCTCTAATGCAAATTGTGAGAGGTACTTCTAGGATACAAAATTCTCCCTCTCCCTCTCCCTCTCTCTCTCTCTCTATATATATATATATATATATAAAATAAGGTGCCTTTTTCATCTAATTCGTTCTTTTCGGTTTTTACATGAAAGCCCTGCAAGTAAAATTACCTTACATGTAAGCATTATATTCTTATACCTTAAAAGCTCATCATTCCTTCTAAAAATCTTCAAATTTGATTTCTCCTATAGCCCCGTTGGCTTCTTGGGCCATATTATCCTATTAATCCACATCATCCAAAGAGATTAATTATCTCCATGAGGTCGTGTTTGGTCATCAAAATATTAAGGAAAATATTTATGCTTCCCTGAATATTACAAAAAACCTACATTTGGGGCTTGTAAAATCCCCAATGGAAATCCTATTTTTTAAGGATCTTCATGTGTGATTTCTCCCCATGGGATTTGAAAATCATCATCTTTGTAGATTTGTGCATCGAAAATAAATTATTCTCAATCATATGCATTGAGCACCAATGACAATATGAAACCCTCAGCTAGAAATTCACATTCTAAGGGCATGTTGATTTGGAAAAACCGAGAGAATTCTTGTATGGGAGAATTCCAAAAGTTTTACTCTAAAGTATAATTAAAAATGCACAACCCCATTCTAGCATTTAGAATGTTGAAATTCTTCGAATTCATATGGCTAAAAGTGCCTTTTTGCATGGTTCCAGCATCAAATAGAGTATTTGGAATGCTCATAGGACAAAAAGCAGAGGCATGTCAAAAATCCCCTACATGTCCAATTCCTTGTTAGAAAAGCCTTTAACCAAACATGCCCTACGAGTAGCAAGGAGTTATTAGATCTACATATTTCTCTTGGATTCCTCACTTCTTACATGTTTGACGGGACTTCCCCTTGTCTGAAATTCCTGACAACAATGCAACTGCTTTCTCTGATCAATTTGAATTATTTGTTTGATTGAGTTTAGATGGTGATAATTTGTTGAGCTGGTAATGTAAAATTCACTTTTGGCCAACAACGTTTCATAAAATTTGTATTTTAGAATACTGCTCTGCATTATAAAATTTTATTTTTTTGAGGACAAACAAACACATGAAATTCTCCAAATGCTAAGGAATTTTATTTTCTTGGAACTACTGACATAAATTCAGTGACTGTTAGAGTGCCCTGTTTAATTTTGTTGGACGGTGGGGAAAGAGAGCTGCTTACGAAATAAATTATATTAAACCAGTAATATATAGCTAGAGCGTTATCATCTGGCTGTGTGTTTGAGGGTTGGTGGCGATTTCCATGTTTTAGTTTGTTTCGCTTCATTTGATCTCCGAATGCAAAGAGGCAAAATCCACCATCTTTCCTTGGGCTGTCTGATGGGCTATATTTGAAGCCTATAGAGTTAAAAGAAATCATCTCAACTTTCGTGGGCCACTTTTTGATCGGGCAACCTGAGCTTGCAAAAGTCTAACCAATTGATCAACAATGACCATTTATCATGTAGAAGTAATTTTTGGGTTGATCCAATGAAAATGGGAGCAAAATTGACCTGGATCAAAATGTTAGGGGGCTGTTGGTGACTCCCTGGCTCTGTATAAAATGGATTTTCTGCATGCCTACCCCTTAATTTCTAGAAATCGACTAAGCTAGATTTCCAGTTTTGAGATCCCAAACACAACACAAGCTTCAAACATATTTTATTATAAAAGGAAGATTTTGAAGAATCTTGATACCTCGTCACAAGAGTGAGATCTAGAGCAAATGTTTAAAGATATGAAACCAAAATTGCCAAATGAAAGTCTGATTGAGAGAGGGAGAGACAGCTGCAACTAGAGGGTGAAGAGAGAGAAGAATATTAAAACAAAAGGAAGGGACATTATCACAACTAAAGGAAAATGTGAGCAATTGTCTCTGGATACAAAACTATAGTCTATTGTAAATGGATGCTGGAAAAGCATTTTTCGTAGATGTTGAGAATACATGTTTGGTGAAAATATAAAAAAAAAAAAAAAATCTTTGATGGAGTTGTGCATGTTATGTTTCGTGTGACTTTGGATTCCTTAGTGAAGATAAATGATTTTTGTTTGATGCGATAAGTTTTCAGAAACAAAAGCCTGATACTCTGTTTCATGGCAATACTTTCTTAATGGTAACTATATCAATTTCCCAGTTCAGCATTATCAATTTTTCACTACCCTCTTCTTTCACAAAATAATGTAATATTCATACATCTAGCTCTATTAGCTAATCACCCACTCACTGCAGACTTCGATTATTTTGGGATAATGATTGGGGACCACGTGTATTTATTAATCTGAAAAAATTTAGTTGGCCCCCTAATCTCACGCATAATTCCCGTTTTATGGAATTGTGGTGTCACGTTCTGTTAGGTGTGACTTTGGATTGCTTAGCAAAGACCAATATTTTCCTGTTTGGTCTGGCAAGTTCCCATTGTTGAATGAAAAATCATCCAAGTACTCAATTTTTCACTGCAATATTCTCCTCATGATAATTTATTAATATCCCAGTTCAACATTAACATTACTCTAACTTTATAAAATAGCATAACGTTCAAACAGCTAGCTCTATTGACTAATCGCCCCATAAGCTGCGACACCATCAACAATGGTAAGGCAACATTGCTAATAATCTAAGTTCATGACTTCTGAGCACAAATGACAGGAGAAAATGGTAACTGTTATAAGGGCACTGCTGCTAATCCAGATGAGCTAAAATTTGGGACAAAGGGTGCGGCATTCCTGTACCATAAAAAAAAAAAATAAAAAAAAAAAAGAAAAAGAAAAAGGAGAGTGACATTGCCAGAAGTCTGCTAGAATTGAGTTACTTCAATAAAAAAAAAATCTCTTCTCTGCAGTAATAACTTGCAAAGGAAATTTTTGACTTGTGACAGTGATTTATAGGTGCCTCTTGCTCGTTCCAAGGCAGCAACTATTGATGCCATAGGTGGGTGTGAAGTGGAGGAACAGATGGAATTTTTTCTTGTTTGCTCATGTTTAGCCTCCTACAACAGATGGAGCTAGATGTTTTCTTGTCCTAGTCTTATCTATCCACTATTAAAGCCTTTCATTGGCCTGTCTGTGTTGGGTGAATGAAGCAAATATGGATTAAAATCGGTTGGGCTCAGATTGGTTACATACTGTACCGTAACTAAAATCTGAGTTACTAGTAAGGGCACAGATCCAAATGGATTTAGTCCAGAAGGCTGTACTTGTACATGGACTCAATAAAGAACTGAACATGCAATCTGAAGATGTTAAGAGGGAAAAACTTATTCTTCGTCTTAGTTTAAAGAGTGCGTTTCTAAAACATATCAATACAAATGACATACTTCCATTCACATACTTGCAAGGAACATATCAATGCAAATGGTATACAAATCAGTCACACACATCCAGTAGCAAACATCTAATGCGTTTCTAAAACATGAAAAAGAGAAAAGAACGCGGCATGTAAAAGCCAACTCCTATATGAAAATCGGAAATGTAGATTAGCCACTGAACGCCAGTCTGACGTCATTTGCAAAGCCATCTCCTAGATCCAGCATTCATGAGGGAAGAATTGTTAGAATCACGTAAGTTATATATCATGAACATAAGAAAGAAAAGTGCTGTTGTTAGCCTTACTGCTCAATCAGATAAATGAGAAAGAACCTATCATTAAACTACATCACAATTAAACTGAATCAAAAATTGTTGCAGCTCCCATTCCTCAATCTTTTTTTGTTATTCTCAAACTGCTGTCATTTGCCAAAAAAAGATTCCCGCAAATGGATATTGGATAGGGCCTTTCAGTTTCAGCACCTGACAAATTCTGCCAGTGGTTCTAAGTTAAATTGACTTTATAAGCCTAAAAAACATCATCTAATCATTCAATAGAATCCACAACCCAGTTTGCATTTACCTTAGCTGCAAAAGAAGAGTTTCAGTTCCAACTTACTAGATTACAGCTGGTAGAGTTTTAAGTGAATGAAAGCTAGTTCATAAAGGCAGACTTTTAAAACTAGTCTACATAAAACCAAATGAGAGGTTATCTTACTGACCCTCAATTACTGGAAGCACAAGAAACGGATAAACCTCATTATGAAATGGGTTAATATGATCAATAAGACAAACACTTTCTGAAGCTTCCAAAGCGAATTAATATAGCCAAAACAAACCAACCCATTTTCTAATCACGGAATGTGAAGTGTACAATATGAATTAAATGCTGTCTCAAAGCATACATGTTAGAATCTACAATATCTATTGGGCCCAAAAAGACCATAATTAGAAAAGGCTAGAAATAGAAGCAAAACTGAAATGTTTAAGTGCAGGAACAAGAGATATTAAAGTTGAGATTTACCTTGTATGTCTATTATCATTCTTAAAGAGTCTTAAGACGAGAAGAACACAAATGCTCTGTAATGACCATTTTATTTTCGTTGTCCCATCCAAATCCACCGAGGTCAAGTATTGCTTTCGTAATTCCATACATCTTCTTCAAGTCTTAAACATATTCTTAAGTTTATTTCAACTAAAAGTATCACCAAATTGAATTCTCATTCTCCTTGTCAACAAATTCCACCCTTCACATTTGAACCCTGCTTTAACTCAGTGAACCCCGCTGCATTGTTCAACCGCATTATCGTTTACCTTATTTTTGTGGTAGGGAACATGATTATGATTTGTGTTTTGCACTTCCATTTCTACAAAATTTGATTGTGCATAACTGCATATAAGAATATATACTTTTCTACACAAAAGTTTTAATACGCACTAATTACTCCACTGGAAATTATTATTTCTTCCTACAAATTGGCCTCTTTTCTTTTCAAAACAGTTGCTCTCCTCGCATAATTTTATCTAACAACATCCAACCTAAGATATCTTCAAGTTTTTTAGCAAAAAGATGGTGACTTTTCAAAATTAACTTAATTTGGCATTTCACTAATTTGGCATTCCAAGATCAAACACCATTTCACTAACAAAGATAATTGTTTATATTATAGGAAGATCATGGCCCACTAGTCATGAGTAGAGAATAACATATGCAAGCATGGATGATTATCTTCGTACAGATGCCAAAAAAGTAAAACATAAAATGAAAAAATAAATACAAAGCCTCATTTATGTTGGACTAATATCACAAAAGATACAGAAAAAACAAATACCCATCACATCCAATGCATTTTCTAATCACAAAAAACACATCAATCATGCAATCTAAAAACTCAAAAATACTTGTGGAGATCTCATTTTAACAACCTAATATCACATAGAAAAGATTTTAAAAAAAAGTACTCATCTCAACAAGCTCATTTCCTAATCACCAACACCAATCAATCATGCAATTTACAAACTCAAAAAGTGGTCTCATTTCAATAGAACAACATCAAATAAAACAGAGAGAAGAAAATAAATGCCCATCTCATCTAACTCATTTACTAATCACCAAATATTTTGAGAGACTTCAAGAATGTATTCAGTTTAAAGTAAAAAAAAAAAAAAAAAAAACAATAGAATTCGTGCTTGCTGATAAAAATTCAACTAAAGGTTTGCCATCATGAAACAGACAACTTCCATCGAGAAAGAAAATCTCAAGTAGGCACTGAAAGTCTACTCTGTAGTAGGCTCCACTAGAACAGATGATTAGTTCAAGAGTGATGTTTCTTATTCTTTCAAGCAGTCGAAGAGATTAGAATTTTAAGGCTAGCAATTAATCATTCGAGTGGGTCTTCTCCTCTGTACCAAGTTGTCCTATGCCTTGTTTGGATCTTCAGAACTTGTTCCTATTGCATTGAGATTACCTGTAACTTATTATGCTAAAAGGGGAAACAACCATGATTTTTGCATAATTCAGGTTTTCCAAACGCATGAAACTTCATTCATAATCTATGTTGTAAGATCCAAATGAGCCCATTTTAGGGATAGTCATAAGTAGTAACAATCAAGCACCTTGAAGAAAATAATTTAACTGTTGCATAAGATAGAGTAACCCAAATATGCACCCAAGTATGAAGTTGTAATTTGAGTATTCTGAACACACCAGAAAGTTCCTTAAACAAAGCACATTTGAACACAATAACAAACATAAAATGTAGGACACTAGACATAAATCATACAATTGATTTTGTTGCCAAGAACTAAAAAGGAAAAGGAGTTATGGAGGATGAATTGTCTATACGTACCTTGAGGTATAAATTCTTGAAATAGATAGACATGGAAGTTGAAAAGATGTTCTATTAACCCTGGACCTTGAGCTATAAATTCTTGAAATGGATAGACATGACAGTCGAAAAGATTTTTTATTAACCCTGCATGCCAAAAAGAATTCATAACATATATAACTCGTGTTGTTCTGCTTGCTATTCTGTATACTAAGAGTTGTAAGATAGTGATATTTCCAAAAGATAGAATATGTATGAGTATTCAATTCATAATCAATATGAACGAGTTTGGATACTTCATAAAGCAAGTATTACTGAGAAGAAAATAAATGACACTCTAGTTGTGGATATGCATAGTGTTATTAATCCTCGAATATGTACAACTTTATTTGGTTTTGTACAACTGTGATACTGTAGGCCAGACCCAGGGGCGGATCCAGAAATTCTTCATTGGGGGGCCACTATGTAGGAAAATTATTTTGAGAGGGCCACATATAAAAATTAAATTTAGTTTTTAAAATATATAGGGTCTTTTCTGAAATTTTTTTTTGGGGGGGGCATATTTAAAAATTTATAAAAATCTTGTAAACAAAAGGGTTTTTTTTTGAAATTTTGGGGGGAGGCCATGGCCCCTGCCAGCCCCACTCTGGTTCCTCCCATGGCCAGACCCAAATGTGGACCATGAAATAGTTCCGATGGAATACTTCTAAAAGTTGAATGAACGGCTAGGAGCCAATGTTACTAATTCAATGGATCAATGATTCTCATTTCTATAAAATTTCCAAAAATGGAAAAAAGAAAATGTAAGAGTTTTTCTTTTCTTACATTTTCATTATATCATATCATTTCATATCAATTAAATATCATTCTCATCTCATCAATTGAGTGTCAGCTTAGGAGTTCCTAGTCAAATCAAAATAGGATAATGATTGAACCTCTCCAAATTTATAAATATTAAATTTGTAATAATCAATGACTATGAAATGATTGAACCTTTAAGTAATAATCAACATGAATGAGTTTTGCTACGTCATAAAGCATATATCATGGAGAAGAAAATAAATGAAACTCTAGCTGGCGATGTGCATGTTGTTCTCAATCCTTGAGTATGTACAAACATTACTTGGTTTTCTACAACTGTGATACTTTAGGCCAGACCCAACTAAGGACCATGAAATATCTCTGATGGAAAACTTCTAAAAGTTGAATCGGTAAGATAGGAACCGATGTTATTAATTCAATGTAGCAATGATCTCATTTCTCAATATTGCCAAAAAAAGAAAAGAAAATATAAGAGTTCTTCTTACATTATCATTATATATCATATCTTGATCAATTGAATCTCATCTCATCAATTTTGTGTCAGCTTCTAAGTTCTAGTCAAATCCAAATCGGATTAGTAATAATCAATGATTATTAAGATTTCCATATATCCTTTCCTAGGGATGAATGTTAAAATTATTAATATCCGGATATTGAATTTGGAATGTATGGGCATATCCATCGTAAGCACATGTTATTGTTCTAGTTATGAGTTCCTTAAACAAAAGCACATTTGAACACAGTAACAACATAAAATGTAGGACACTTTAACATAAATCCAAAAAAAAAAAAAATTATAAAGGAAAATAGTCTATATGTACCTTGAGGTGGGAATTCTTGAAATGGATAGAAATGCAGTTGAAGAGATGTTTTTATCTAAGATGCATGCCAAACAAGATTCTTGTGTCAACTTATGTTGTACTACATGCTGCTCTATATACTAGGAGTTGTAACATGGTAATAATTCCAAAAAATAGAGTCACACATGAACCTTGAATTCATAATTAACATGAACGAGGTTGGGTATGTCATAATGCATTTATCAGAGAGAAGAAAACAAATAACACTATAGTAGAGGATATGCATAGTAGTCTAAGTCCTTCAGAAACAATAATTTCCAAAAATTAAAATAGAAAAATCTGAAAAAGAAAATGTAAAGAGCATGAATCAAAATAGCAGTTGTGGTGGGCATAGCGGCTAGTGGCCAATACGTAGTAGTTGCGGTGAAACGTAGCAGCGTAGCGGTGTGGATTTTTAAGTAATTAAAATTATTAAAACCTTGCCTAGCAGCCAATCTTTTGTTTTTCTAGTAATTTGGAACCATATAAGGATAGAGACACCATTAAGAAAGGTTAATGAGGAAAAGAAATAGAAAAATAATAATTAAAATTAAAATTGCTCAGCTCTATTAGGTTTTAGACCGTAACACTGCTATTTTCAAAATAGCGCAGCGGTTTCAACCACTACGACTGATAATATGCGTAGTGGGAATGGTGACATTCAGGGTGGTGGTTGTGTGTGATCCATTTGCAGTAATGATCATATGGACCCCACTAGGAGGAACGAACTGTGCATGAGGTGTGCAATGAATATTTCAACTATATATGGTATGTGTTATAATATTTCATTTTATAGAGTTGTAAACAAAAAAAAAAAAAAAAAAACACATATATGGCATAAAAAGGAATTGACATGGGCATCACAGCCAATCGGCCTAAAAATTAGAACAGAACTAAGCTCATTTGTGATTGTGCCGAATAAAGCTGACTGGGCCAAAAATAGTCTCACCCACAATCCATTTATCTTTTAGCCGAAAGCTCTAAAAAAAAAAAAAAAAAAAAAGAGAGAAATAGAAATAGAAAGGTTATTAAGATGACCGATTTGGTTAATGCGTACCTCTTGCAGACACTGCCCATTTATTACGATGTACGACACATGTGCTATTTTATACCAATCCTCCCCTTTCTCTTTGGCACATCTTCTCTCCAAACTGGGACAAGATTCAATACTCAAGGTTTGGAGCGTGGTGACCTTTTGTAATGATGCTGGCAGGCTCAGAACATTAGGGCAGTCCCTAATCAACAATTCTTCCAATGAAGCGAGATTCCCAATTTCCTCCGATAAAGAAGCCAACTTAGGCAACTTGGACAATCGTAGGGTTTTCAAGGTTGTCAGTTTATACAAGCCCTCTGGCAAAGTGGCCAATTCAGGACAAACACAGACATTCAAATACGCCAGGGAATTGAGGTGCTGGACTTGGAGCCCTTCACCTAAAGATCTCAAGTTGCCACAATTGTTTATCCCAAGATATTGGAGAGAGGTTAGTCCCTGAAACCCTTCATCAGGCAATGACGTCAACTGATTGCAACTTATAATATATAAAGATTTGAGGGAGGTGAGGTTACCTACTCCCTCCATCAAGGATTCGACCTCTCCACAGTTCCACAAACAGAATGTCTCTATCTTCAGAAGATCGTGCACGTCCTTTGATAAGGATTTCAGCTTAGGACAGTCCTCGATGTCTAATTCCTTGATGAGAGTTAGATTCTTAAGCAATCCTTCTGGGAGAGAAATCATCTTTGGAAATCCACCGATCCAAAGTTTAGTAATTGCTGTGTAATTCCTTATAGACATTAATAGCATCTCATTGCATCCCATCAGTGTTAGGTCTTTTACAGATGGAAGATGTGGCATTTGAGACAACTTTGGACAATCTCTTATCTCCAGTCTCTTAATATGAGGAAGAGTTTGACTCCTTTCGTCACTTGACCACTTCTCGAGATCAGGCATATCTTCGATGGTGAGAACCTCGAGGTGTTGTAGCTGTGAAAATGGGGGAAGAATTTTACATCTTTTACAACTGATTAAAGAAATTTTAATCAGGTTGGGGACCGTCAAATGCATAAGCCAATGTGGGAATCTTGAACCCATATAATTCTCAATGCTCAAACTCTGCAAATTTAAATGTGGCTGAAGGCTTTCAATAACTCGCTCGCAGTTCTCATTTTCTGCTGCTGTAGAATCATGCGAATATTTCCATGATAAGCCCAGTGAAGAAAGTTGATCCCTCTCCCTCAAGCCCACTTTGTCTGCATCTACAGGATTTAGCACATTTTGGAGGTTTTGAAAGTTTATAGAACCTCGAAGGTTTAGATCTCGCAAATCATCTATTCCATTCTCTTTGCTAACAATGAACAATGTCAATGTCTGGAGGTCACTTAATTTTGAAATCCTGGCTGGCATTTGAGTCATTCTATTACTCCCACGGATTTCAAGATGCCTGAGGCTAATCATCTTCCACATATTAGTTGGTAATTCTCGGAGATTTCTACAATATGAGAGTTTTAACGTCTGCAAGTTCCAAAGGGTGCAGATTGATTGAGGCAATGTCTCAATGTCAGCCCAAGACAACTCAAGGTATCTTAGATGTTTCAACTTACCTATTGAATTGGGCAAGATTTTGATGTGGGTAGAAGATAATATCAAGACTCGCAGACATGTTAAATTTGAAATGTCTTCTAGACTTCTTATATATTTTAGAATGAGTGTCCGTAATTTTTGTGCGTTATGAAAGCTCATCAGATCCGTCAGCAATATTCTCCCTTCGGAAACAAATGAAAAATGTCGAGTTTTATTGGGGACACATTCCATTCTTCTAGCTTTCACAGTCAAGCACTCGGTTCTTCTAACAGACTTTGCAAGATCATAAATGTGGTCATGCATCTTATATTCTGGTTCTTCTTCAGTACGGAGAAGGGCATAATCCATAACTTCTTCTTGAAAGAAAGACCGCCAACATAACTCTTTAAAATACTCTTCACCATAATCTTCCATAGATTTGCCTTTTTCAGATGATTGGATGAGACCTTGTGCAATCCACATTTGGATTACTTTTTTTTGCTCAAACACACCACCTTTATGGAAGATAATGCAGTATGTGAAGCATTGCTTTAGCTGAGATGGCAAATGATTGTAGCTCAATCTTAATGTGGGCATAATCTGATCTTCTTTTAATTCCCAAATCTCATTGTTTCTAATAGAAAGCCACTCCCTCTCACTTCTTTTGTAGTGTAACAACCCTCCGAGAACCTTTGCAACTAATGGAACACCTTCGCATTTTTTCACAATCTCCCTTCCAATGAGTACCAAGTCCGGATATGCTTCTTCATCTCTGTTTGGAAACGCCCGCTGCTTGAATAAAGACCAGCAATCTTCCTCTGGAAGCCCTTCCAAATGGTGTGTGGGAAGTGTTCCCATCATATTCGCCACAATGTTGCTGCGAGTGGTAGCAATGATTTTGCTTCCTTTTTCGCCAACGTTTAACAAGCTTTTCAATTGAAGCCAAGCCTCTTGATTCTCATTCCATACATCATCCAGCACAAGTAGATATCTCTTCCCAGACAGTGTTTTTCGAAGGCGAGATTGCAGTGACTCCATGCGTTCAACATCACATCTCTGATCCTGATCAGATTCTATAATTGCTCTCATGATTTCTGCACTGTCGAACTTTTCAGAAACAAAAACCCATATCAGTTTATCAAAATAACTACTCATCCTCTCATCATTGTAAACTAGTTTTGCAAGTGTGGTCTTCCCGAGGCCTCCCATTCCGACTATAGGAACGATGGAAACATTTTCTTCCTCTTCATCACCCCTGTTGACCAATAAATGAACTAGCTTATCGTTGTCCTCTTTTCTTCCGTGAACTTCAGATTCATGTACAAATGAATGGGTCTGAACTCTTGTTCCAGCCTCTTTATGCCTATCAACATCATCTTCGTGCCTCAGATTAAAATTAGACTTCTCCCTGGCAATCACATCCAATCGTTCCACGACCTTCCTAACCTTGTTGCTCATCTTAGATTTGAATGCAATTTGGTTCGAAGGAGTAAAGAAGTCGCGTACCTTTTTCGTTTTGCTATTGTCAATCTCGACTCTACGTCGCAAATCCTCGGTTGCAAACTCATCCAATATGTCCGCAACTTCATAAGCCACGTCCTCAAGCTTATCGAGCCAGTCTCTTATGGTTTTACTCGTCCATTGTTGCTCCTCTGCATCTTTAAGGACCGCTTGAATTGCTGTGAACGTGCTGCAGAGATTCTTTAGCTCCTTGTTCACCCTACACATCGATCCAAGCTTCTCTAGCACAGGGGAGGCCATCCTCTTGAGTAGACCCGCTATGAGGGCAGAGAGAGCTGCTTCAGCCATAGCTTATTCAACTGGAACAGAGGAGTGGTGTGAGATGCTTGTGGATATTGAGAAGAAATGGTGCTTGTAGAGATGCTGCTGCTTGTGCAATGTGCAAGGTATGGCCTATACTTTTACCTATGCTGTTGCTAGTAGATAACAATAAATGGCCTGTATTTTATATAAATTATTACTAAAAATATGTAAGATGAAAACCTGCATCAGGGTCGAACAATAGTTAAATAATGATTACTAAAATAAGGAATACTTTGCCGGCCAATTTAAATAATGTGGTGGTTGGTCCCATAGTACCTATCCAGCAGCAGTGCCAGCAGAATTTCTTTGAATAATTGACTTGGGTTTATTATAATGACTTTGATTTCTTGGACCCAACTGCTCCTACCAATTTGTATATATTTTTTACCCCTCTTTGCGCCGTTGGTTTTGGGGTAGTTGGTTGGGGGTCACATGGGCGGTTCTAAAATATAGTTTGTCGGCCAAACTAAATAAACTGTATTTGCGATATACGAAATTGACACATTATTATATGTAATGGCTTGAATCGAGTGTCCAATAAATTAGACAAATGTTAGATGCAGGTCCAAGTACATGGAATGCTAATTACGTCTCTTTCCATCATGGTCCCCAAGTGGACCGTTTCTTAAAAAAAAAAAAAAAAAAACTTAACCGTTTAAATTCCATCATCTATGGGTATTAAATCAATATCTTAGATTGTTTGGAACATATTTTTATGAAAAAAAATCACTTTCATAAAATAAGAAATTTCAAAACTCTATTATTATTACTATTATTATTATTATTATTATTATTTTGACTATGTTGGGCTATTGCTTTAGGAGTAATACTTTCACTTTGAGGACCTAATGATTGTTCCCTCAACATGGGTGTGAGATTAAGGTGCCACTACAACTCAACCATAATTGTGTTGACAATCTCGATTTTTTATTCTTTTCATGAATTCTAGATATAAATAATTAAAACCAGCAAAATGAATTACTACGGTGGTTAGAACTTAGAATAGAGCTCCAACCTTACTATACATTATGGGTTTCAAACTAAGCCAATTGGTTTATTTAGTTGGGTGTGACCAATTTGACCACCTTTTCAAAACACTAAGGGCCTATCTATTTGCATTAAAACAGATATAGGGATTGAATGTAGAATTCATTCCAATACTAATTTAAAAGGAAGATCAAAGGAGAATTTTATTTAAAAAAATGAGCATCAAATAACATTTTCTTTCAGGAAAATACAATCAAAAGAATATGGAAAATGAATGGTTTTATGCCTGTAAAATCCATCTGTAATTCTGTATGCTTTAGGGTTTTGGGCGACTCCCATATCGTTTTTAGCTTGTTTGGTTTCATTTGACGTTGGAACGCAAAGTGAGGTACTTTGCCAAAAATACGTTACTTTGAGTAATTTTCATGTAAAAACCCCTAATGGAAATAGAGCACATATTCGATATGTTATTATTTAGTTTATTTTGGTGATTATCCAAAATCAAAGCCAATAAAAGCATGTATAAGATTCAGAGTAAAAGAAAATGGTGATTACACATAGATTACCAATCAAAACAAGATCTAATTATGCCTTCGTTTACAACAACTATAAGTATGTAACCTCAGGTCTTCAACTATGCACAGACATGAACAACATCCCTATTGGAAGAGAGAAACAGATCCAAATAAAGTATGCATAATTCTAGGTACTCTTATTTTGCACCCAACAGGGGTCAAGTCGATTTTGTCAGCCTAACCTGTTCAGCAGTGATCTTTTCTTGTGGCTCCTTAATAGATGCACTGACCTTTGAGAACAAACTATTGACTGGCCCACCCACCAAAGAAAATTGTCACACAAGCTTTTCATAAGGCAGCACGCCCTAAATGGCTTTGCAAAAAATGTGGGCCAACCCTTAATTAGGCTTATATAACGGAGCCATGCAAGTAGGTTGATGTGTAGGGTTGCAAATGGATCCAAAAATTCGGACAGAAACCATGTTGTATCCTGATTTGGATCCCGTATGGAACCTATTAGATGCATCTGAATCCCTGGAGAACAAAAATCGTAAGATCTGAGTTTGGTTCCAGACCCAGTTCTGGTTCTGTGCATCCGCTCCCAATCTTTGGCTTTAGTTCCAAATCCTACCACCATCACAACAAACTGAAATGAACAACAATAATGATTTTTAGTAGTTGTTGAAAATACATGGTTGGTGCAAAAATTTCTTTGATGAAGTTGTGCCTTTCATGTTTGTTTTGACTTTGGATTTTTTTAGTGAAGACCAATGATTTTTGTTTGGTGCAACAAGTTTCCACTATTGAAAGACCAAAACCTGTACTGATACTCAATGTTTCACGGCAATATTTTCTTAATAATAACTTTATCAATTTCCCAGTCTAGCATTGTCAATTTATCATTACTCTCTTCTTTCACAAAATAACATAATGTTCATACATCTAGCTCTATTAGCTAATCACCCCATAAGCTACCACACTGTCAACAAAGGCAAGGTAACATTGCTACTAATGCAACTTAATGACCAGCGAACACAGATGATTGGAGAAAATGGTAACTGTCATAGGGGTACTGCTACTAATCCAGCTTATTAATCTGGGACAAAAGTGAGCGACATTCCTTTACCAGAAAAAAAATGGAGAACGACAATGCCATAAGTAAGCAAGAATTGAGTTACATCCAAAGAAGAAAGAAAGAGAGAAAGAATTCTTCCCCGCAGTAATAACTTGCCAAGGATATTTCTGGCTGGTGACAGTGATTCATAGGTGTCTCTTACCTTGTTCTAACAATAATAAATTAATGTTTATTGTTTGAAGTTTGGAAGGCTACCACTACCAAGTCCCATACCAGAAAGGTATCAGTTGGAGTGGAAATTAATAGAAAGGCAGCAGCTATTGATGCCATAGGTGGGCCTGAACCAGAGGAACAGAGATGGGATTTTTCTTGTTTGCACATCTTACTTATAGCCTGCTACTCCGAGACGAAGCCAGTTGTTGTCCTCGTTATCTCATCTATCCACAACTAATATGCCCAAAATTCTCGACCAAATATTTTATGGGGCGTTATTTGATTCATTTCGGCCAATTTGTCTGAAGCAACCAGACTTGTACTACCATGGTCAAATTTCCATTCAAATAAGAACTATACCTCTACTTTTACTTTATCATATTTTATTTTTACCTTTTTCATTTGACATTAACTTCACCTTTACTCCTCCACTCACGTAAATAAAGTTGTGCTCTTTTTAAATCCAAAATTTTTAAAAATATCTGATCCTAATTACAATGGTTTTTCAATTGTGCCTATCTATAATGAACCCAAACAAATATTTAAGGATCATTTGTTTGTTTGTGGTCATTTACAAAGGTAATTGATTTTCATGCAAAATGTTTACGCTTCATTATGCTTGTTTGCATGTGAAAACTGTGTAAATAAGGCCATTTACACAACAAAATCTTCATGCTTGAATAGTTGTGAAAATCACTAAAACCATTTCAAAAAAGGTGCTGGTATGGTCTATTATATGGTGTTTGCATTCTTGTTGTCCCCATCAGCCACCTTTATTTTTTTTCATTCCTGTGAGGTCCATATTTGTATTTCATATTGCGCATTTTTGTTTATTGAACCAATAAACGTCATGACCTGAGTGTTAATTATCTTAAACCTTCATGGATTTTGATTAGTTCATGAAGAAGTACCAAACAATAGATCCAACTTTTTGCACTTCTATGAGCCCCTTTATTATTTAGAACTGTTCAATTTTCTTGTATTATTTGTTACTATCAGGACATTTAGTTTCATATCTTAATTCTTTATGAATTTTGAGAAATTTGTGAATTTTTTTTTTCAAAAATCCAAATCCATCTACAATAGTTGAATGTACTCATTTATTCACATGAAAATGATGATTTTGAAAAGAATAATATTATAAAGTGTTTCACATGTGCAACATTTGCATATGTAGCATTTACATATTTAAATCTCATTTTCCTATCATGAGTAAAACAAAAGGACCCCTAATAAGCTAAGATTTTTAATTTCTTAAGTCTTCTTGGGTCTTGAGAAATTTGTGAAAAACATCTAAAAATTCTCAACCTATAGATCTATTTTTATTCAATGGACTTTTACAGGCCCTAGATTCAAGATCAAACTATTTAGTATTTTCCTATGATTGATAAGTATCAAGACATTGCCTTTCATATCTTAAGCCTTCATTGATTTTGAAAAATTTGTCGAAAACATCCAATAAATCTAAATACAACTAGACCAATTGTTGAAATAATTTACTCATATGAAAATGATTATTTTAACAAATATGGTAATGTGTTTCTCATTTGTAACTTTACATGCCCGGGGCAATAGTCTATTCTCGAAGAACACCCTCATCGGAAAAAAAAAAAAAGGGAAAAAAAAAAACTCTTGTTGGCCTACTGCCTACCTGGTGATATGCATTGACTCCTTGAGTGCAAGTGCGGCAGGGCCTACCCTCTAGAACTCAATATTTTTTGCCTAAGGAGGCCCACCATTAATATTATCTAGCTACTAATTTTATCAGTGTCCCAGTTGACAATGATTTTAGGAGCTTAGAGTGAATGGGTCAAATTTTTAATCAGTGATAAAACACACCCAAATTATGTCCACCCATATCAATGGTAGGATTACCTGACGATTCATGACCCGTGAATGTACAAATGCTACCATGGAATGCATATACAGTAACAGATTACCTAGAAAAAATTAGATGGTAGGTGTTCTTCTACTTATGAGGCCAATGATTTGATCATGAGCCACCCATCAAGTGACTTTGGGAGAAATCAATTCAAGGTTTCAACCATGAAATGATGAATATAAACCAATGATCTAATACCTACGTAGTTAACAAATTGAATTATTCAATCATCCATTTCAAGATTTTAAATTCACCAGTTATATCATGTGTCAGAAAACTTGGAACACTATTGAAGCTGAGGCTGTTGTGCTAGTAAGTAATGGTTTGAATTGCCCAAGCAGACTGATATCTTGTATCTTTCATACCCTACTGGCCTATTCATAGCCATGTGTGCTGAAGGGTAAAAGTGTCATCATCATAGAAGCCCTAATCCATCTATTTGGAATTTTTTTTGGATGAAAACAATCAGCTATTTGGGGTCGGCTTTGTGAAATCAGCCATCCAAACAGTGCTATTTAAGTCTAGATCTTCGCATCTCCACCGTCTATCATATATCTTTGGTAGTGTCTCCTTTCTTCTAGTTTCTTGAAATTGCAACGCTTCACAAAAAATCAAGGTGCTGGTGTTCTTGATCTTCAGAATTCATTCTCAAATCATCTCCAACTGACATAACATATTTCCACCTCTGCTGGATCTAAATTTTCCTCTAAATAATTGAAGAGGTGCCATAAAAGCTGAATGCTCCTTGGAACATTTTTCCCTGCCCACTTGAAAGGCGGCCTCATCTACAATATGTGAATGATGTAAATGTAAGTTAAATTGGACCGTTCCTATTGTGCCTTGTACTCCTGACTCATGAGTGGCACAGGAGAATCATCAACTCTTAACCATCTAATTTCACTCTGTAGAACCCACACTTGCTGTGAATATGATTATTCAATCAGTTAGTTCATTATCCATTAAAGGGGAGGTTTTATAGCCATTCTATGGGTATTCACCTTTCTTTCTTCAACTCTAGCACATTCTATTGATCCTGGTAATTCAAATCAAGATGAAAGGACAAGGGTTGTTTTTATAGGCAGGCAATGAGCCAAGAAAACGACAAAAATCTATTGCTTAAGATACCTGGACATTACAAATCAAACAGGAAACAATTTTTTAGCTATTCCACCCATTGCAAATCATACCAGCCTCATCATTTGCAGCTCTCAAAACATGGGATGGCACATTATGCTCCACTGATATGTCTCTCAAGAGTCACAGCTCATCCACCCAGAGACCTACTTTTTTCTTGGACCTGTGCTACTCTGAGAGCACAAACCAGGTTGACTTCTATCTTAAACGGGTTTAATGTCCATCCTGCATACCTCTTCCAGGACCTATTTCCTCTTTCCTTTCACCTTTCGAAAATCATCCTCCTTTTCCATTTCCTAAACACTGCAGAACAAAGTGAAAATACAAAGATAATCAAACAGAGGTGTTTTCTATGACAAAAAGAAAGTTGAAATCCCAGCAGTTGGTCTCATACATCCCAGGTTCACTTTCAAACTCATGGAATAATGCTTTGCTTAAATGAATAGCATGTCAACAATAGCTGCTGTAGTTAAGACCTCTGCCTCTCTCATAAATTACTATACAACATCAAATCCTCATTTAAACAACCTGGGGGGCTTCAAAATCTTGTTCCATTCAGATCACACTGGTTGTGCAACACCTTTCGCCTTTGCTGCAGCTGTGGCCGCAGCTGCTGCTGCTGCAGAAGCAGCTGATGCAGCAGCACCAGATGGCGTGGCTGATGGTGGCACCGATGCAGCTGGTGTCTGTGAAGTGACTGTCTGCTGCTGCTCCTGCTGCCGCTGCTGTTGCGAGTTCACCTGGGCAAGAAGACTCTTGATCTGACTACCTGAAAGCGTCTCCTGCTCGAGCAGTGCATTTGCAAGTGCATGAAGCTCTTTGCTGTGAATTGTCAGAATAGTTTTTGCATTGTTGTAGGCCCTTTCCAAGAACTGTCTCACTTCCTTCTCGATAAGAAGCCTAGTTTCGGTGCTCATGCTCTTCCCATTATCATCATAGTTATGAGAGACAAAACCGACAAGCTCGCTCATCCCGTACTTCGTGACCATTGCTCTTGCCAGAGATGTAGCCTGCTGCAGATCAGAAGAAGCACCAGATGTAACGTCATTCTCTCCAAAAATGAGTTCCTCTGCAACCCGTCCACCCATGCAGACATCCAGCCTTGCAAGCATCTGCTTGCGTGACACACTTGTCTCGTCCTTGTCTGGTAGCTGAGCAACCATGCCGAGAGACATCCCTCGGGGGACAATGGTAGCCTTATGGACTGGAAGAGCACCATCAGTGTGAATGGCAACAAGTGCATGGCCACCCTCATGAAAAGCCGTCAGCTTTCGTGATTCTTCAGAGATAACAGCTGATTTCCTCTCACTTCCCATCATGATCTTGTCTTTGGCATACTCGAAGTCTTCCATGCTCACGGCTTTGGCACCATCCATTGCAGCCTTTAGAGCAGCAATGTTAACCAAATTTGCGAGATCATGAGATCTACGTCGTCTGCCTTCAAAACCTGGGTAGGAATGAGCATTGGTGCAGAAAGATGTCATTGTTCATATTTCCTTCACGAGGGTAATTACATGAATGCTGATGAACTGGAGCAGGGGTGGTGGAGAGATGAAACAAAACACAGTACAGGACCAATGGCTACACAATTAAAATTTCAAAACATTCATTTTCTTATTTATTGGCAATTCAAACAATCAATCAATATGATTGTTGCACCATGAATGTTGATGTCATGGGTGCACCATGAATACAGTATGCCATCACCAATCATAGACTATCCAAGATGAGAATATTCTTTCCATCCACATTCCACACTATCGCCAACAAATAATTGGCTAAACAGGTTACTCCTAATCAACAAGGTACCCCTATCACATCAACTATTGAATCACTGAACCATGGTCTCCACCTAAAATGGTACAAAATTGGCACATACGATGAGAAGCATGAGATCTGAATGTATCAGGCACTGATAATTTCCTCTTCACTCAGTAAATAAAGGGGATTCAAGATATGTTACCTTTGACATATGAGATTCCATTATTTGCCTACGCCCTTCAACATCGGGATTGGGAACTACAATGTGACGATCAAACCGTCCAGGTCTCACCAATGCTTTGTCCAATGATTCTGGGAAGTTAGTTGCAGCAATCACAATAATTCCATCATTTTGTTTAAAACCATCAAGCTCAACAAGCAGCTGATTCAGTGTCATCTTCATGTACTGCTGGTCTTTTGGGTTGCGGCTCCCTCCTATTGCATCTATCTCATCAATGAAGATTATACAAGGGGACCGTTTCTTTGCAGCAGTGAAGAGATCTCTTACCCTCCTGGCTCCCACACCAACAAACATCTCCTCAAACTCACTGCCACTGCATGAAAAGAAGGGCACACCAGCTTCTCCTGCAATGGCTCTTGCTAACATGGTCTTACCAGTGCCTGGTGGGCCCACAAGCAAAACACCTTTTGGGAGTTTGCCTCCCAGACGGGTGAAACGCTGCACAACAGAAAAGGAATTTAAATATAAGAAAGGTAAAATTACTTAACTACTTGTGAGACTCACTTCTTCTTTTTAAAAATTACAAGGCAAATAAAGGGAGAAGAAAAAATCATTTCTGATCCAGAATGGATTTTAGATTGAGAATTTTCAAGTCATTGAAGCTGGAGTGGAGAAGTTTGGCCATCACAAGAAGGCCCAAAATGGTCCAGACAAGAATTGTTGAGGATTTGGGCCTTAAACAGCCCAGAATTTTGTGGTTAAAAGTTTAAAACCGGGGCTGATTTGGAGAAAAGAAGAAGTACAAGTACTGTTTTGAAAATTTAAGAAATTCTGAATGTAAGTATAAGTACTCAAGTGAAGCATTCTCCCAAGTAACTGAAGGTGGGCCAGATCAAACCCAATCCCAACAAGTGAGGCACCAAAAGGTTCGTCCAGGCCTTCACTCCAAGACCATTCATTCAGTTTCATGATCATGTGGCCCATGTGGGGGCCCACAGCCAGTTTTGCAAAAGAAGGCAGTGATGTCCAGATTTGAGAATTTCAGAAGATATCTTAAATCTTGAGATTTGGTTTGTTTCTTGGTTTAGAAATTGTCTTATAAGATTCCTGTTGTGTTATATATATATATATATATATATATATATATATGGAAATTCTAAAAAATACCCCACTTTAAAAACACCCCATTTTGCGCCCCTCTTTTTTTGGTCATAGGGCACATGTCGTGTAAATAATTCTTTTCACACACACTACCCCCCAATGAATAGTCATAAGTCCAAGTTTGACATTCAACCAACTTTTCCTCACC
Organism: Camphora micrantha; assembly: GCA_003546025.1. NCBI lineage: Eukaryota > Viridiplantae > Streptophyta > Magnoliopsida > Laurales > Lauraceae > Camphora > Camphora micrantha. The sequence goes on from QPKB01000001.1 coordinate 13,520,701, forward strand.
GTTGGATTGAAATCATAATAAAATGATGCCTGTAAACCATTAGATTTTAGTGAAATGGATCAAAAGGTTAGGATGATCTTATGGGCTAAAGATTTTGCATGTAAGTAGGCCTCATAAGGATCTTTCCATCCAATGGACTTCCATGATCATCATGCATCCCAATGGGCCAAACTACGAGGGGCCTTTTTTTTTTTTTTTTCTAAAAAACGCACGGGCGCTTGTAGCGCTCCCCCCATATATATATATATATATATATATATATAAGCATTATAGAAAGCATTGTAAGGATCAACAGTCATTACTGCATTTGTCACTCCACTGTAGCTCCCTGGTTCAAAGTTTGACCAATTTGCATTTGATTTTTCAATTCATAATTCGGAGCTTAACTTGATTAGAATTTGATATGCTTTTGATTCATCCAATTCGAACTTTGAATTCAATGAACTAATTCATCTGAATCCACTTTACAGATCCATCATTGTGGCCCACATCTAAATTCCAAACTGCTTACAGTAACTGCTGCTCTTATCTCTTATTATATTGACTCTAGGCCAAATTTCATTTAGCCAGAATTGGGCCCACCATCATATTTATCATGTATAAAATACGTGATTAAAATAAGAAACCAAAGGGAGTAAAACCACATGTTTTACAGATGATCAATCTTAAGGTTGAGGCCAACTCTAATTAGAGATAGATATGGACTAGTGTTCATACATAGGGCACAATGCTTTTCAGTGAATTGGATTTCTTAGGTGGGCCCCACTGAATCACTGAGGGATTTAGAGAGAGTTTCATGACAACAGTTCACAAACTGAACTGGGAATTACTCAAACAAACAGTTTGCAGTTCAAAGGCCTCATTAGCAAACTGAGTAACTATGCTCTTCAATATATATTTTTCTTATTTTACTTTCCTCAAAAAATGCATCAGACATGTTGTAACATACTAATGATTCAAGTACTAGTGTATAGCTATTATTGCACTTCAGAAAACACACAACATATACTCTCGAGTCTCCGGGAAAGTATTAACAAGAATTATATGAACATTTTGGAAATCATGGGATAACTGGTTCCCTCCTTCAGACTGTGACAAGAAAGAGTGAAATGTTATTATTCTATTAACAAATATATTACTGACTTTACCTTAGGATCTCGAAGATAATGAACAATTTCCTCCAGCTCAGCTTTGGCCTCATCAACACCCTTTACATCATTAAATTTTGTGCTGGATTCCATGCTAGGCTGCACCTCTTCATTTAGACCGAGCCCTGCCGAAACAAATCAACAACACAAAAGAAAATATTTCATCCATTTTTATTTGCACATCAATCACTTATTATTATTTTTTTTTTTATGATGCACCAGCTGAAAAAAAAGATGGCATGATACCTTTACTGATGCCCCTGTCTTCAATGAGTGCTCCTACTCCAGAAATTAGGAGAAAAGCTAGTGCAATTGTGCGGAATGTACGCCATAGCTGATCCTTAAACTGCCCACCTTCTGCTGTCACCATATGAATTGGAGCACTGGCAGTTCCAAGGATTCCATCTTTTGTGGACCGCCCTACATTCCTTAAAGCTGAAAGCCCGCCAACACTTTCTTCCTCTTTTGTTGCACTAGCAACACCTGTAAGAAATTCTTGTTTATTGTCAATCCATAACACATTTCAACATAACACCTACCTTTACAGCACTGCAAATGGAATCAAGTTCAGCAATTGGCAACCTTATAGGTACTTCTTTTTTGCTCATGAAACATTTATTAGAACAAGAAAGCAATTTGCACACAACTCTAGTTTCAGAAACATCTTATCCAACAGATATCCTCATGGAAGGGTCCTTTAACAATTCCTTCACTATGCCAAATAATCAACAAATCTTTAAGTAGTTGTCCAGTAAGCATCATGTTGCAAACCATGACAAACAAAAACGATATCTATAGTAGGCATTAGTATTGATCGTCGTCCTAAAACTCATTACCAGAGACCAACTAGGAAACCATTGAGTCAGATTGGACCCTTCCAATTTGCAATAATTTGTCTGAGTCAATTTTGACTGGGCCAGTCTTTGAACCATGGATTTCAATGGAGCAATAGTGCAATGCTCATGCTCATGCTCATGTATCCTACTGTGAAAATTGTGCGACCCAGAATTGAAAAATCTAACCCTACCGGAAGCTGACCAGCCTAACCTTACCCATAATATATCTTAGTGATTGTAGGTTGGGAAACTGACCCATCTATTAGTAGGTTCAGGCTCATGTTGAAGCCACAGACCCATCACATCAGGTCACTTCCGTTCCAGCACAATTGCACAACATAAGGAAAAAGGGGAAAACCCAGCTAGCTAGAGAGAAAACTCCCTCTCCTTCCATTCTCTTTTGATTCTATCAATAATGTGAACCCATCTCTTTCAAGTTACTTGGACCCCAAGGCTTCTCCTGACCTGAGGAGTGCAGCAGACGAGTAGCATTTTGGGGGCTTCAGCTGTTCAACACGGCTGCCCAGGTAACTTTTATGGCATCCGCCGTCCTCTGGGGATTGCACCATCCCCACATCAGATCCGAAATAGGGACTATTCTGTCTCCATTTCTTTTTTGTATGACTCTTTTTTTTCATTTTTTGAGAATAATATGCTGATATGATGATGAGAATATTGATGATGACATTTTCATGATGGTAATGATATAAATATATGATGGAGACTACCCTTTTGTTTCAATTGATTGGGGACATCTGAACGATCCAGGAATTGGGAATATTCTAACAGGTTGTGGGCTTCGCAAGTTCCACCCTCAACATATGATTGAAAAAAAGAGGGTTTCTGTGCATTTAAATGGGTAGGGAGAGTTAGAAACACCAGGGTTGTCTCATCTCACACAGCTGCTTAGGGATCGTAGGATGTTTCGCATGTCAGTCTTGGTTTGAGAATTGGACCCTTATGTGTGGCGCTCAACCTGAAACAAACCGACCTGATGAAATTCATTGCCTGTCTGAGTGTCAACATCTCTCACAAGGTAGTATACATGATAACATGAAATGCAACACTTTTTCCCCACAGGCATCATTAAAGGCAATAAATTGAGATCACTTCAAAAAAAAATAAAATGGAAATGATTAGGTGCAATAAGAATGTGGCAAAAAATAAATAAATATAGATGATATTAGTTTGATACCAAATGCCATTCAAAAATGGAAAATATTATTTTGATGCCAACCTCTTTGCAATGTCTTGAGCAATGAGCTTTCATCCAGCCGATCAACTTTTACTAGAGCTTTTACATATTCAGCGAGCGCTGATGGGTTAGAATGCAGTGAAGGCTGACTTTCAAATAGTTTTATCACTCCTTCCGCATCATTTCGACGATAAAGTTCTTTCAAAATTGCCAGCATAAGTTGACTGGAGCCTTTCTTGAATACTTGTAAGTCTATTGCCTGGAAAGAAAGGAAAACATATAAGAGTAAAAAAATTAATTGCTATAAAATGCTAACAAACTTAATTGCTATAAAATGCTTAGTTTTTGAGGTATTACCCTGCCATACTATAAGTAACATTTAACATCATTGTCATCATAATGGAAAGCATGCCACATCAACTTGGGGTTAGCTTTGTGACTTTTACTTTTTTCACTTAATCCAAGCAACATTTAGACAAAATTAAACCAATAACAAACTATGTCTCTTGTTGCTTAAATGTGAAAAGATCCAGCATCTCCAACTTGGCATAAACATAATCAGCGAAGGGTTTGGATTATTTCTCTTTTATCTTTATACTTTGGATGAGGCTAGTGCTGCAGATCTGAGTGCTTAAGGGCCCATTTGGCATTTTACTTGTGGAATGAAGTGAAATAAAAAGAGAGAATAAAATATAAGTGAGTTATGATGGTATTTTATTTTTAGTTGTTTGTGATGGAATATTTTTGACTTTTTGTATGGGGGAAATGAAGGTTTTTTTGTCTTCTAGTGAATAAATGTAGTTGCTTTTTTACTTTTTTTTTTTTTTGAAAAGATAGAGGGAGTTGTGGTAAAAAGTACTTTTGATTTGATATTTGACTTGACTTAACTTGACTTTACAAGTAAAATTACCAAACGGGCCCTAAAGGAACTAGAATGCAGGCCTGCAATCCAACCCCTGGGCCCTACATGTTTTGCACTAAAACCCTTATGCACAAGTCTTTCAGTTGATTGAAACTTCATTTTACTATCTCTTGTATTTGCCTAATTCAATCAAGTATTTGCGTAATTCAATCAATGTAGGATTCCCAGTAGTTTTTGAACTGTAAAATGTACTCTTAAGCATCTCATTTCTTTAGGAGTCTTTTAGCATTCTATTATTTATTTCCAAGTGGATAAGTCAACTAAGTCATTGGGGGATTATTTTTATTTTTATTTTTGAAATACATGTAAACAGGGAAATAGTCAAATTTGCGCCTAAAATTATGACTGCACTAAAAAAAGGCATTTGAACATGCACTGTAAGACAAATTTTGAATTAATGAGAAATCAACTGTTGCTTGCTTTAACCATTCAACAAAAAAAAAAAAAAAATGTTGCTTGCTTTGCTGCTTGCTTTGTATCTTTCAATAAAAAAAAAAAAAAAAACTGTTGCTTTGCATCTTGGTAATGACTCCAGTCCATTGGAACCCCTAGGTGCTGACTCCTAGGCTTTTAGAGAAGCAGTAGAAGCCTGAATTGCCGATTTAGAGGGCTGTCCTGCATCACCCATCATTAATCTGGAACTTGGGACTCATGTACCCAAGAATAGGTATCAACTCTAAGAATGAGAAGTACAGTAGATTATTGAGCCAAATCTTTTTTCTTTTTTTTTTTTTAACTCTGGCACATGAATTGAAATTGGACAGGCTTTATTCAGCAAGGATTGTCAATAACTATACTTATGATGGTAAAAATTCCCTCCAGCCGTATTATTATTTAAACGACTTTTGAAAATATAAATAAAAAAAGTTAAGCTTGTTGACCGGCACAGTTGCATGGCAGAGGTCACCGCAAGTTTTTCACCAGCCAAAAGTGTTCTCAATGTTAACTTATTGCTAGAAAACACCCAAGCATACAGCAAAAACAAAAACAAAAAAGGAAAGAAAGAAAGAAAGAAAGAAATAAAGAAACCACCCAATAAAACAAACATGGAAAGAAATTTAGAACAAGGTCTGCAAACCCAACAACAAGAAAGACCTATCAGAACCATATTTGGCACAACAACTTCTCCATTGACCAAAGTGAACACCCAGAAAGGGGCACGGTTCTGATCTTCTTTATCCAATCATGCATTCTCCAAGGATCAACTGGCTGCACGGATTAAGACAGCTCTACAAACAATGAGCATCAAAATGACCTCTGCTTGATTGAATAAGTCCTTCAGTGAGACACAGTAATTTCTGACAATTGTCCCAAGATAAACCAATTTCCTGGTATGATATCATGTTAGATACCATACTAATCAAAGATTCATTTCTGATTTTGCAGTTAAACCCTTCATTCAATGCTAGGTACTCTTCTTATCACCATTATCCTAGGTACCCTTCTTCCTCGAAAGCCCCTTGAATTGCTTCCATCAGAATTTCATTTTGACAAGCTGGTTTGAAAAGGAGACCAGTTAACATGAGGGTGACCAAAAGGAGACCAGTCAACATGAGGGTGGCGAAACAGAGAAATATCAAAGAAAGAAAACCCAGACCTCTCTCCCGAGCATCATTCTGTTATGAGGCAAAACAGAGAAATATCGAAGAAAGAAAACCCAAACCTCCACATATAGCAATCACTCAGTAATTCATACCTTTTTCACCCTAAGGTACATTACAGACATTTATTATAAGTTTATAACCATTGCTTGACATACAGATGAATCACAGCCAAATCTCATCCAGCCTGCTGCCCAACCTAAAATAATCATTCTAAGAGGAGAAATGACTGGCCAAATATATGAAAACACACCCAAACTTAGATGGTAGTAATGTAGCCGCAAATTACTTCAATTAAAAGGGACCACATGGATTTGGCTTCCAAACACGATTACTACCACTAAAGAAGGTGAAGCTACATGGAGCGTGAACAATTTCAGAAAGAGGAATGCATAAGATTATAATAAAATCTTATGGTTCTGCTACTGTAATGCAAATTTAATTGATCTAGAAAGATAATCAAGGTAGTATCACATATCTCCTTTAACAGTCTCATAGCCATGGATGAAAATAGCGGCCGCCGCCGCCACGCTACAACCGATTTATCAGCAGTCGTGTAAATAATTCTTTTCACACACACTAACCCCCAATGAATAGTCATAAGTCCAAGTTTGATATTCAACCAACTTTTCCTCACCGTTGGATTGAAATCATAATAAAATGATGCCTATAAACCATTAGATTTTAGTGCCATGGATCAAAAGGTTAGGATAATCTTATGGGCTAAAGATTTTGCATGTAAGTAGGTCTCATAAGGATCTTTCCATCCAATGGACTTCCATGATCATCATGCATCCCAATGGGCCAAACTACGAGGGGCGTTTTTTTTTTTTTTTTTCTAAAAAACGCACGGGTACTTGTAGCGCTCTCCATATATATACATATATATATATATAGGGGAATGTCCATGTGCATCTATCCTTCACCATAGGGTGATGGGCACTTTCCCTTTTTGCACATGAAGACAAGGGAATGTACTTTACCTATGTACTTGAAAACTCACTTTTTGTATTTGAAAATCTTCATTTATGGAAGTGTCTCTCACCCTATGGTGAAGGATAGATGCACATGAACATTCCCCATATATATATATATATATATAAGCATTATAGAAAGCATTGTAAGGATCAACAGTCATTACTGCATTTGTCACTCTTCACTGTAGCTCCCTGGTTCAAAGTTTGACCAATTTGCATTTGATTTTTCAATTCTTAATTTGGAACTTAACTTGATTAGAATTTGATATGCTTTTGATTCGTCCAATTCGAATTTAGAATTCAATGAACAAATTCATCTGAATCCACTTTACAGATCCACCATTGTGGCCCACATCTAAAATCCAAACTGCTTACAGTAACTTCCACACTTATTATATTGACTCTATGCCAAATTTCACTTAGGGGCTCCTTTTTTTCCTAGAATTTCTAGAATTCATGTTGGGTAGGGGATTTTGAAATGTTGGAATTCTGAAGTGTTTTTGAATTCTATTATTTCTAAATTTCCAGTTTTATTTATGCCTAAATTCCTACCTTAGAATTCTTAAATTTTTTGAATTCCCTGTTTCATAACTAAAAGGATTTCTGATTATAATTTTACTTCTTTATGCATTGTTTATATATCAATTTAACCCATCAATGTATTTTTATATCTCAATACGCAAATGTGTTTAATACATAAAATATAGGACTCAATGTTGGGCCCACTTTCACAATTCAAGAAGCAAAAATGAAAAACTATAATGTATGCAAACTATAACTGATGTGGCTTCATCACTGTCAACATTATCCATTTTCATGTCCAAATTCCCCACCTTTATCCTCCCCCCACCCCCCCCCCCCCCCCAATTCATTCCACTCCACACAGCAACCCCCTCTCCCTCATCTCTCTCGTTCTCCACTCCCTCTCCTCGCCTCACTTGTTGCCCCACCATCTCCTACCTATTTCCATCACCACCGAGCCACCACCGTCGCCGTCGGCGACCACCTGCCTCACCGCCAGTCACTACAGAACCCACCTGTCCATCTCTCTCTATTTTTCTCCATTTCCCTTTCTCTGTTTTTCTCTCTTTCATTCCCTGTTTCTCCCTCCTTGCTGCCATCATAGACTAACCCCCCACCCATTTCATTCTCTCTCTCTCTCTCTCACTTTCTTTCATTATGTTTTCTTCCTTCTTCTTGTTGATGGACCACCGAGACCCCTCCATCAAAGCCTCTAAAAAAAAACCAAAACAGAAGAGAAAAGAAGGGAAAAAATCACAACAATCATCTCAAAGGTTTGAAGAAGAATAAACCAGCCTTCTTTCTCCTTGCCGTGGCCGGAAAATTAAGATCCATAATGACCGTTGAGTACCGGAGAGCTCCCTCAAAATTCCTGCGATGGTGGGTTTGGAAATCCAAAGGGAGAGGTGGGTTTTAGAAATGCCTGCTTTTTTGCATTTGTAAATGCTTGGGATTTTGGAATGCTAGAAATTCTTGCCCAGGAATGCTGGATTTCAGACAGGAATTCCGAAATTCTCGGATAACCGGAATTAGGAATTCCATAAAAGAAACAGGGCCATTGCCAGAATTGGGCCCACCATCATATTTATCATGTATAAAATACGTGACTAAAAGAAGAACCAAAGGAAGTAAAACCACATGTTTTACAGATAATCAATCTTAAGGTTGGGGCCAACTCTAATAAGAGATAGATATGGACTACTGTTCATGACTAATTAGAGATAGATTGGATTTCTTTAGGTGGGCCCCACTGAATCACTAATGGATTTAGAGAGAGTTTCATGACAGAAGTTCACGAACTGAACTGGGAATTACTCGACCAAACAGTTTGCAGTTCGAAGTTCAAAGTTCAAAGTTCAAAGGCCTCATTAAATATAGGAAACTGAGTAACTACTCACTGACAAGAAAATCCCGGCAATGCCTACCAAACACACTGACGTTCAATCTCCCACTACTCACTGCTCAAATTACCACTCGTTCTCCAAAAAGAAGCTTGGAAAATCACATTTAATCTATGAAACCCTAATAAAATCAAGACCCAGATCAAATCATCATCGAACGGCGACGAAGTTCATCCACGGCGGTAGGTACAGGTGTCATGTTGAATAGGTAGGATTTTGATGAACCTTGTGTTTTTTTTTTCCCCTCAAAGACGTGATCCGAGCCCTTCATCGGTTTAAATCCCACCGGCAGCACATTCTTTATTTTGGGGTCTCGGATTCATGATTCGAGTTCATCTTATGTATAAACTAAAAAAGTCTAGTGACAAAATTTTGCATTTAACTCTTCATCGATTTAGAGAAATTTGAGTGAAAATATTAGACAATATGACACTGAAAAAAACTAATTTTCAACACTTTTATAGGCTCCGAATTTATGATTCGATTCGGTTAAAAACAGCTAGGAGGTAAAATTCATTGTCTTATGAAGAGTTTTGAGGAATTTACGAAAAAACTTTTTTAAAAACGACGCATTTAAAAGTATTGGATATACTTGTCCATACAAATAAAATGATTATTTTGACAAACATAGTAATATATTTCACATGTGTAATATTTGCATACGTAAAATTTGTATAAGTAGTTGTTGCACATGTAAAGCTCCTTTTCTTGTCGCTTGCGCAAAAGGCAAATGATCCGAGAGGCTAAAATATTTTCCTCTAATGCAAATTGTGAGAGGTACTTCTAGGATACAAAATTCTCCCTCTCCCTCTATATATATATATATATTAAATAAGGTGCCTTTTTCATCTAATTCGTTCTTTTCGGTTTTTACATGAAAGCCCTGCAAGTAAAATTATCTTACGTGTAAGCATTATATTCTTATACCTTAAAAGCTCATCATTCCTTTTAAAAATCTTCAAATTTGATTTCTCCTATAGCCCCGTTGGCTTCTTGGGCCATATTATCCTATTAATCCACATCATCCAAAGAGATTAATTATCTCCATGAGGTCGTGTTTGGTCATCAAAATATTAAGGAAAATATTTATGCTTCCCTGAATATTACAAAAAACCTACATTTGGGGCTTGTAAAATCCCCAATGGAAATCCTATTTTTTAAGGATCTTCATGTGTGATCTCTCCCCATGGGATTTGAAAATCATCACCTTTGTAGATTTGTGCATTGAAAATAAATTATTCTCAATCATATGTATTGGGCACCAATGACAATATGAAACCCTCAGCTAGAAATTCACATTCTAAGGGCATGTTGATTTGGAAAAACCGAGAGAATTCTTGTATGGGAGAATTCCAAAAGTTTTACTCTAAAGTATAATTAAAAATGCACAACCCCATTCTAGCATTTATAATGTTGGAATTCTTGGAATTCAAATGGCTAAAAGTGCCTTTTCGTATGGTTCCTGCATCAAAGAGAGTATTTGAAATGCTCATAGCCCAAAAGGTGGAGGTATGTCAGAAATCCCCTACAAGTCCAATTCCTTGTTAGAAATGCCTTTAACCAAACATGCCCCCCTTAGAGTAGCAAGGAGTTATAAGATCTACATATTTCTCATGGATTCCTCACTTCTTACATGTTTGACGGGACTTCCCCTTGTCTGGAATTCCCGACATCAATGCAACTGCTTTCTTTGAAAATTTTGAATTACTTGTTTGATTGAGTTTAGATGGTGATAATTTGTTGAGCTGGTGATGTGAAAATTCACTTTTGGCCAACAAAGTTTCATAAAATTTGGATTTTAGAATACTGCTCTGCATTTGAGCATTACAAAATTCTTTTTTGTTTGGGACAACCAAACAAATGACATTCTCCACATGCTAAGGAATTTTATTTTCTGGGAACTCCTGACATAAATTCAGTGACGGTTAGAATACCCTGTTTGATTTTGTTGGACAGTGGGAAAAGAGAGCTGCTTACGAAATAAATTATTTTTAGCCAGTAATATATAGCTACAGCGTGATCATCTTTCTGTATGTTTGAGGGCTGGTGGCGATTTCCACGTTTTAGTTTGTTTCGCTTCATTTGATCTCGGAATGCAAAGAGGCAAAATCCATCATCTTTCCTTAAGCTGTCTGAAGGGCTATATTTGACGCCTAAAGAGTTAAAAGGCATCATCTCAACTTTCTGGGGTCCACTTTTTGATCGGGCAACCTGAGCTTGCAAAAGTTTGACCAATTGATCAACAATGTCTATTTATCATGGAGAAGTCATTTTTGGGTTGATCCAATGAAAATGGGAGCAAATTTGACCTGGATCAAAATGTTAGGGGGTGGTTGGTGTCTTGGTGACTCCCTGCTGGCTCTGCATAAAATGGATTTTCTACATGCCTACCGCTTTATTTCTAGAAATCGACTAAGCTAGATTTCCAGTTTTGAGACCCCAAACACAACACAAACTTCAAACATATTTTATTATAAAAGGAAGATTTTGAAGAATCTTAATGCCTCGTCACAAGAGTGAGATCTAGAGCAAATATTTAAAGATCTGAAACCAAAATTGCCGAATGAAAGTCTGATTGAAAGACGGAGAGACTGCCGCAACTAGAGGGAGAAGAGAGAGAAGAATATTAAAACAAAAGGAAGGGACACTATCACAACTAGAGGAAAATGTGAGCAATTGTCTTTAGATACAAAACTATAGTCTATTGTAAATGGGTGCTGGAAAAGGATTTTTAGTAGATGTTGAGAATACATGTTTGGTGAAAATATAAAAAAAAACCTTTGATGAAGTTGTGCTTTTTATGTTTCTTGTGACTTTGGATTCCTTAGTGAAGATAAATTATTTTTTTTGGTGCGATAAGTTTCCATTATAGAAACAAAAGCCTGATACTCTGTTTCATGGCAATACTTTCTTAATGGTAACTATATCAATTTCCTAGTTCAGCATTATCAATTTACCATTACTCTCTTCTTTCACAAAATAATGTAATATTCATACATCTAGCTTTATTAGCTAATCACCCACTCACTGTGGACTTCGATTATTATGGGACAATGATTGGGGACCAAGTGTACTTGTTAATCCGAAAAATTTTAATTGGCCGCCTAATCTCACGCATAATTCCCGTTTTATGGCATGGTGGTGTGACGTTCTGGTAGGTGTGACTTTGGATTGCTTAGCAAAGACCAGTGTTTTTTTCGTTGGTTTGGCAATTTCCCATTGTTGAATAAAAATCATCCAAGTACTCAATTTTTCACTGCAATATTCTCTTCTTGATAATTTATTAATATCCCAGTTCAACATGAACATTATTCTTACTTAATAAAATAGCATAATGTTCATACAGCTAGCTCTATTGACTAATCGCCCCATAAGCTGCCACACTATCAATATAGGTAAGGCAACATTGCTACTAATCTAAGTTCATGGCTTCTGAGCACAAATGACAGGAAAAAACGGTAACTGTATAAGGGCACTGCTATCAATCCAGTTGAGCAAAAATGTGGGACAAAGGGTGCGGCATTCCTTTACCATAAAAAAAAAAAGAGAAAAAAAGAAAAAAGAAAAAAGAAAAAGGAGAGCGACATTGCCATAAGTATGCTAGAATTGAGTTACTTCAATAAAAAAAATCTCTTCTCTGCAGTAATAACTTGCAAAGGATATTTTTGACTTGTGACAGTGATTTATAGGTGCCTCTTGCTTGTTCCAAGGCAGCAACTATTGATGTCATGGGTGGGTGTGGGTGTGAAGTGGAGGAACAGATGGAATTTTTCTTGTTTGCTCATCTTAGTTAGCCTCCTATAAGAGATGGAGCTAGATGTTCTCTTGTCCAAATTTTATCTATCCACTATTAAAGCCTTTCATTGGCCTGTCTCTGTTGGGTGAATGAAGCAAATATGGATTAAAATCGGTTGGGCTCAGATTGGTTCCATATTGTACCTTAACTAAAATCTGAGTTACTAGTAAGGGCACAGATCCAAATGGATTTAGTCCAAAAGGCTGTACTTGTACATGGACTCAATAAAGAACTGAACATGCAATCTGAAGATGTTAAGAGGGAAAAACTTATTCTTCGTCTCAGTTTAAAGAGTGCGTTTCTAAAACATATCAATACAAATGACATACTTCCATTCACATAGTTGCAAGGAACATATGAATACAAATGGAATACAAATCAGTCACACACACATCCAGTAACAAACATCTAATGTGTTTCTAAAACATGAAAAAGAAGAAAGAACGCGGCATGTAAAAGCCAACTCCTATATGAAAATCGGAAATGTAGATTAGCCACTGAACGCCAGTCTGAAGTCATTTGCAAAGCCATCTCCTAGATCCAGCCTTCATGAGGGAAGAATTTTTAGAATCACATAAGCTATATATCATGAACATAAGAAAGAAAAGTGCTACTGTTAGCCTTACTGCTCAATCAGATAAATGAGAAAGAACCTATCATTAAACTACATCACAATTAAACTGACTCAAAAATTGTTGCAGCTCCCATTCCTCAATCTTTTTTTGTTATTCTCAAACTGCTGTCATTTGCCAAAAAAAGATTCCCGCAAATGGATATTGGATAGGGCCTTTCAGTTTCAGCACCTTACAAGTTCTGCCAGAGGTTCTAAGTTAAATTGACTTTATAAGCCTAAAAAACATCATCTAATCATTCAATAGAATCCACAACCCAGTTTGCATTTACCTTAGCTGCAAAAGAAGAGTTTCAGTTCCAACTTACTAGATTACAGCTGGTAGAGTTAAAGTGAATGAAAGCTAGTCCATAAAGGCAGACTTTTAAAACTAGTCTACATAAAACCAAATGAGAGGTTATCTTACTGACCCTCAATTACTGGAAGCACAAGAAACGGATAAACCTCATTATGAAATAGGTTAATATGATCAATAAGACAAACACTTTCTGAAGCTTCCAAAGCGAATTAATATAGCCGAAACAAACCAACCCATTTTCTAGTCACCGGAATGTGAAGTGTACAATATGAATTAAATGCTGTCTCAAAGCATACATGTTAGAATCTATAATATCTATTGGGCCCAAAGACCATGATTAGAAAAGGCTAGAAATAGAAGCAAAACTGAAATGTGTGCAGGAACAAGAGATATTAAAGTTGAGATTTACCTTGTATGTCTATTATCATTCTTAAAGAGTCTTAAGACGAGAAAAACACAAATGCTCTGTAATGACCATTTTATTTTCGTCGTCCCATCCAAATCCACCAAGGTCAAGTATTGCTTTCATAATTCCATACATCTTCTTCAAGTCTTAAACATATTCTTAAGTTTATTTCAACTAAAAGTATCACCAAATTGAATTCTCATTCTCCTTGTCAACAAATTCCACCCTTCACATTTGAACCGTGCTTTAACTCAGTGAACCTCGTTGCATTGTTCAACCGCATTATCGTCTACATTATTTTTGTGGTGGGGAACATGATTATGATTTGTGTTTTTCACTTCCATTTCTACAAAATTTGATAGTGCATAACTGCATATAAGAATATATACTTTTCTACACAAGTTTTATTACGCACTAATTACTCCACTGGAAATTATTATTTCTTCTTACAAATTGGCCTCTTTTCTTTTCAAAACAGTTGCTCTCCTCGCATAATTTTATCTAACAACATCCAACCTAAGATATCTTCCAGTTTTTCAGCAAAAAGATGGTAACTTTCCAAAATTAACATAATTTGGCATTTCACTAATTTGGCATTCCAAGATCAAACACCATTCACTAACAAAGATAATTGTTTATATTATAGGAAGATCATGGCCCACTAGTCATGAGTAGAGAATAACATATGCAAGCATGGATGATTATCTTCGTACAGATGCCAAAAAAGTAAAACATAAAATGAAAAAATAAATACAAAGCCTCATTTATGTTGGACTAATATCACAAAAGATACAGAAAATACAAATACCCATCACGTCCAACGCATTTTCTAATCACAAAAAACACATCAATCATGCAATCTAAAAACTCAAAAATACTTGTGGAGATCTCATTTTAACAACCTAATATCACATAGAAAAGATTAAAAAAAAAAATACTCATCTCAACAAGCTCATTTCCTAATCACCAACACCAATCAATCATGCAATCTACAAACTCAAAAAGTGGTCTCATTTCAATAGAACAACATCAAATAAAACAGAGAGAAGAAAATAAATGCCCATCTCATCTAACTCATTTACTAATCACCAAATATTTGAGAGACTTCAAGAATGTATTCAGTTTAAAGTTAAAAAAAAAAAAAAACAATAGAATTCGTGCTTGCTGATAAAAATTCAACTAAAGGTTTGCCATCATGAAACAGACAACTTCCATCGAGAAAGAAAATCTCAAGTAGGCACTGAAAGTCTACTCTGTAGTAGGCTCCACTAGAACAGATGATTAGTTCAAGAGTGATGTTTCTTATTCTTTCAAGCAGTCGAAGAGATTACAATTTTAAGGCTAGCAATTAATCATTCGAGTGGGTCTTCTCCTCTGTACCAAGTTGTCCTATGCCTTGTTTGGATTTTCAGAACTTGTTCCTTTTGCATTGAGATTACCTGTAACTTATTATGCTAAAAGGGGAAAACAACCATGATTTTTGCATAATTCAGGTTTTCCAAACGCATGAAACTTCATTCATAATCTATGTTGTAAGATCCGAATGAGCCCATTTTAGGGATAGTCATAAGTAGTAACAATCATGCACCTTGAAGAAAAGAATTTGACTGTTGCATAAGATAGAGTAACCCAGACATGCACCCAAGTATGAAGTTGTAATTTGAGTATTCTGAACAGACCAGAAAGTTCCATAAACAAAGCACATTTGAACACAATAACAAACATAAAATTTAGGGCACTAGACATAAATCATACAATTGATTTTGTTGCCAAGAACTAAAAAGGAAAAGAAATTATGAAGGATGAATTGTCTATACGTACCTTGAGGTATAAATTCTTGAAATAGAAAGACATGGAAGTTGAAAAGATGTTTTATTAACCCTGGACCTTGAGCTATAAATTCTTGAAATGGATAGACATGACAGTCGAAAATATTTTTTTATTAACCCTGCATGCCAAAAAGGATTCATAACATATATAACTCGTGTTGTTCTGCTTGCTACTCTGTATACTAAGAGTCGTAAGAAAGTGATATTTCCATGAGATAGAATATGTATGAGTATTCAATTCATAATCAATATGAATGAGTTTGGATACTTCATAAAGCATGTATTACTGAGAAGAAAATAAATGACACTCTAGTTGAGGATATGCATAGTGTAGGCCAGACCGAGGGGCGGATCCAGAAATTCTTCATTGGGGGGGCCACTATGTAGAAAAAGTATTTTGGGAGGGCCACATATAAAAAGTAAATGTAGTTTTTAAAATATATAGGGTCTTTTTTAAAAATTTTTTTGGGGGGGGCCATATTTAAAAATTTATAATTTTTTTTTTTTTTTTTGGGGGGGCGGGGGTGGGGCGCGCTCTGGTTCCGCCCATGGCCAGACCCAAGTGTGGACCATGAAATAGTTCCGATGGAATACTTCTAAAAGTTGAACGAACGGCTAGGAGCCAATGTTTCTAATTCAATGGATCAATGATTCTCATTTCTATAAAATTGCCAAAAAAGGAAAAAAGAAAATGTAAGAGCTTTTCTTTTCTTATATTTTCATTATATCAAATCATTTCATATCAATTGAATCTCATTCTCATCTCATCAATTGAGTGTTAGCTTAGGAGTTCCTAGTCAAATCAAAATAGGATAATGATTGAACCTCTCCAAATTTATAAATATTAAATTTGTAATAATCAATGACTATTAGGATTTCCATATATCCTTTTCTACAATATATACATTAATTTGCAGTGTATGAGCGTTTAGATTATAAATGTATGAATCTTGAATTTAAAATATGGACATAAACAAAGCACACTTTTAATACGGTAACAAACATAAAATGTAGGACACTTGATATGAATCATACAATTTATTTTGTTGACAAGAACAAAAAAGGAAAAAAAATTACGAAGGATAGATCTTCTATATGTATCTTGAGGTACAAATTTTTGAAATGGATAGACATTGCCGTTGAAATTATGTTCTATTAACCCTGCATGCCAAACAGGATTCATGTATCAACTCATGTTATTCTACATGCTCCTTTGTATAGTAAGAGTTGTAAGATAGTATTAGCACCAAAAGATAGAATATGCGAGAACCTTCAAGTAATAATCAACATGAATGAGTTTTGCTACATCATAAAGCATATATCATGGAGAAGAAAATAAATGAAACTCTAGTTGGTGATGTGCATAGTGTTCTCAATCCTTGAGTATGTACAGATATTACTTGGTTTTCTACAACTGTGATACTTTAGGCCAGACCCAAGTGTGGACCATGAAATATCTCTGATGAAATACTTCTAAAAGTTGAATCGGTAAGCTAGGAACCAATGTTATTAATTCAATGTAGCAATGATCTCATTTCTCAAAATTGCCAAAAAATGAAAAGAAAATATAAGAGTTCTTCTTACATTATCATTATATATCATATCATGATCAATTGAATCTCATCTCATCAATTTTGTGTCAGCTTCTAAGTTCTAGTCAAATCCAAATCGGATTTGTAATAATCAATGATTATTAAGATTTCCGTATATCCTTTTCTACGAATGAATGTTAAAATTATTAATGTCTGGATATTGAATTTGGAATGTATGGGCATATCCATCCTAAGCATAGGTTATTGTTCTAGTTATGAGTTCCTTAAACAAAAGCACATTTGAACATTAACATAAATCCAAAAAAAATAAAATTTATAAAGGAAAATAGTCTATATGTACCTTGAGGTGGGAATTCTTGAAATGGATAGAAATGCAGTTGAAGAGAAGTTTTTATTTAAGCTGCATGCCAAACAAAATTCTTGTGTCAACTTATGTTGTACTGCATGCTGCTCTATATACTAGGAGTTGTAACATGGTAATAATTCCAAAAAATAGAGTCACACATACATGACCCTTGAATTCATAATTAACATGAACGAGTTTGGGTATGTCATAATGCATTTATCACAGAGAGGAAAACAAATAACAGTATAGTAAAGGATAGGCATAGTAGTCTAAGTCCTTCAGTAACAATAATTTCCAAAAATTAAAATAGAAAAATCTGAAAAACAAAATGTAAAGAGCATGAATCAAAATAGCAGTTGTGGTGGGCATAGCGGCCAGTGGCCAATACGTAGTAGTTGCGATGAAACGTAGCAGCGTAGCGGTGTGGATTTTTAAGTAATTAAAATTATTAAAACCTTGCCTAACAACCAATCTTGTGTTTTTCTAATAATTTGGAACCATATAAGGGTAGAGACAACATTAAGAAAGGTTAATGAGGAAAAGAAATAGAAAAAATAATAATTAAAATTAAAATTGCTTGGCTTTATTTGGTTTTAGACTATAACACTGCTATTTTCAAAATAGCACAGCAGCTTCAACCGCTACGACCGATAATACACATAATGGGATTGGTGACATTTAGAGTGGTGGTTGTGTGTGATCCATTTGCAGTAATGATCATATGGACCCCACTAGGAGGTACGAACGGTGCATGAGGTGTGCAATGAATATTTCAACTACATATGGTATGTGTTCTAATATTTCATTTTATAGAGTTGTTAAAAAAAAAAAAAACCACATATATGGCATAAAAAGGAATTGACATGGGCATCACAGCCAATCGGCCTTAAAATCAGAACAGAACTGAGCTCATTTGTGATTGTGCCGACTGGGCCAAAAATAGTCTCACCCACAATCCATTTATCTTTTAGCCAAAAGCTCTTAAAAAAAAAAAAGAGAAATAGAAAGGTTATTAAGATGACCGATTTGGTTAACGCGTACCCATGGTTTAAAATCTCGGTCTCGGTCGCGGTATCGGCGGGGCCGAAAAACCGATATGATATCGGTATCGGTCGCGGATATCGGCCCGTCGCGGTCGTCGCGGTGTGAATTTTTTTTTTAATCGAAAAAAATTCTCAAAAATATCCAAAAAATCCAGAATATTAGAAAATACTGGAAAACAATATTTTTTTCCATTAGTAACAACAATAAATTAAAATCTCGGTCACCTTAAGTTATGAGTCATGTCTGTATCGCAGTTCGCTGCCTTCTCTAGTATTTCATATAATGCAACCAATATTGATGCTTGTGTGGGGATATCTACATGATACCTAGATTATCATCCCATCTCAGCTCAGTCAGCATGATCTCACCTCGGTCAGCACCTGAGCTCGGTACCTCAGCATCTGAGCTCGGTCTTGGCCTCAGCACCTGAGCTCGGTCCTGGCCTCAGCACCCGAGCTAGGTACTTCAGCACCTGAGTTCGGTAACAGTACCAGCTCAGCTAGACATTTCATCTCAGCAATAGTTCCAAGTGCTTCACCTCGGCCAGGATCTTCACACCTCGGCCAGGATCTTCATCTCGGCCAGGAGCATCACCTCGGCCAGGCACTCCCACCTAGGCAGCAGCGCCGAAATACTTATCAAAACAAGTACAGATGGCTGTACCTCTATGGAAGCTCAACCACGTTACAGAACGTGTTGAGTAATGATGATAGGCATCGGGCAGAGAGCTGTCAGTAGGTGGATGCACCCATGTCAAGCCACCAATGTCAGAACCACCCATACCACTGATGGGACTTCCCATCACCAAAGTCAGAGGACTTCAGCTACAAATACAAGGAGCAAGCTCCATGACCCGGTAAGCAAGAAAATACACAGGCACTCTGCCTCTCTTCTTCTTCTCCATCCTTTGTCTAATGACCGTACTAACTTAGGCATCGGAGGGCCTTGTGCTGACAGCAGCCAGGGTCTTCTGACCTTCTCTTCTCTCCCCCTTGCAGGTTCTCCGGCGTGTAGTCTTCCCCAAAAGAAGTTCATCATCTATTTAAGTGAGTGTGAAGTTTTTTGCACTTACAATTGGCGCCGTCTGTGGGAAACGATACAAAAACGCCATGCCTCCAAAAGCTAAGAAGGGCAGAGAATCATCAAAGGTCTTACCACCACCGTTGGTATCGCTGCCACCGGCACTGCAAAAACAGCAGCCGGTCCATCGCAAGAAGAGATCCGGAAGAAGGCCTGTTACTCAGTTAGATTCACCTCCTTTGGAAGTGACAGCACCTTCCCGGCGAGACAAGACTCCAGTGCAGGCCGGGTTTCTTCGACCCCGCCAGCAGATTGATGGTGAAGGCGACGAAAACGACTCTCTCGCGGATATTAGGGCCAGAGACCTCATTATTCAAGAGAAAGATGAGTTGATTCGTCAGCTCCAGCAACAGCTGCGAGAGCAGGGGGCAACCCCGGTTTCCCCCGCTGGACGCGACCGAGCCCACGATGAAGGCTCGAGTAGCAGCCGCTTAGACGACTGCCAGATCAGAGAACAGTTTGACCGACGAGTCAAGCAAATGGTCCAACAGAACCTAGAGCTGGTCGGCTTCACCCGAGGTCGGCTGGACGCCCGCGGCACCAATAACCTCGGTACATCCCCTCTCTCTCGGGAGATCAGGAATTCCCATCTCCCTGAAAGGTTCAGCATCCCAAAGTTCGTCCTTTACAACGAGACCTCGGACCCTGCAGCACATCTCCGGCACTTCACTCAGCGCATGTCGGTATGGGGCAACATCGGTCATCTGAACTGCAGAGTCTTCTCTTCTAGTTTAGGAGACCTCCCCCTAAAATGGTTCTGTGCGCTTCCAGAGGGATCAATTTCGAGCTGGCCGCAGCTCCGGGATTCCTTCGTAGAGAGGTTCCAGGTTCACATGGTCATCCCAAAGACCAACGCCGACCTCTTAGCAATCAAAATGAGGTGGACTGAGACCACCACACAGTTCGTCAAAAGGTTCTGGACCGTGTACAGCCAGATCAGGGACGCCAATGATGAAGTGACCATCATGTGCTTCAGGCAGGCCCTACTTCCAGGCAACGAATTGCGCAAAGAATTAGCTCGGTTCCCAGTGGTCACAGTGAAGGCATTAATAACCAGGGTGAATCGATTCGTAGAGCAAGAGGCAGATGAGGCCCGAACTCAACAACACCGAAATGATGATCAGGACAGTGATGAGTCGCAAAGCTACCGAACTGGGGGGCAGGATAGCGACGAATCAGGGGGCTACAAAACTGGGGAGGAGTAAGCATCGTAGCAGAGTTGTCGAAATCCTGGAGCATGGGCCTTGGCTCCCAAGCTAGGCGTGAAAGGCCAGCGGCCATCTTCAGTCGTGTAAGACGACCCCCTTCTCAGTCATCGCCCTCAAATTTCGCCAGGTATTCGAGCTCGGCAAAACACCTTGTTGCGGAACTCGGCAGCTCCAGCTCGACTACCATCTTTCAGGCTCGGTTACAGAACCAGCCCCTACAGAGCTTCGCGGCCTCGGTGAGAGCACCAGCCAGAATGCCTCAGGCTCGGTTACAGAACCAGCCCCTACAGAGCTTTGCGGCCTCGGTGACAGCACCAGCCCGAATGCCTCAGGCTCGGTTACAGAACCGGCCCCTACAGAGCTTCGCGGCCTCGGTGAGAGCACCAGCCCGAATGCCTCAGGCTCGGTTACAGAACCAGCCCCTACAGAGCTTTGCGGCCTCGGTGACAGCGCCAGCCCGAATGCCTCAGGCTCGGTTACAGAACCAGCCCCTACAGAGCTTCGCGGCCTCGGTGAGAGCACCAGCCCGAATGCCTCAGGCTCGGTTACAGAACCAGCCCCTACAGAGCTTTGCGGCCTCGGTGACAGCACCAGCCCGAATGCCTCAGGCTCGGTTACAGAACCAGCCCCTACAGAGCTTCGCGGCCTCGGTGAGAGCACCAGCCCGAATGCCTCAGGCTCGGTTACAGAACTAGCCCCTATAGAGCTTCGCGGTCTCGGTGAGAGCACCAGCCCGAATGCCTCAGGCTCAGTTACGGAACCAGCCCCATCTCGAGCTTCGCGGCCTCGGTGAGAGCACCAGCCCGAATGCCTCAGGCTCGGTTACAGAACCAGCCCCTACAGAGCTTCGCGGCCTCGGTGACAGCACCAGCCCGAATGCCTCAGGCTCGGTTACAGAATCAGCCCCATCTCGAGCTTCGCGGCCTCGGTAAGAGCACCGGCCCGAATGCCTCACGCTCGGTTAAAGGAACCAGCCATCTCTCAGCTCGTTCAGAGACCTACAGCTCTGCTCAGTATCAGCTAGTCAGAGACCTGCAGCTCTGTTCAGTATCAGCCCGTCAGAGACCTGCAGCTCTGCTCAGTCTCAGTATCAGCTCGGCCAGAATCCTGCAGCTCTGCTCAGTCTCTGCTCTGTCTCAGCTCAGCATAGCACATCTCAGCCCGGTCAAAGACCTGCAGCTCTCCTAACTACAGCAGAGCATTAGGAGAATAAAAGAAGACCTCATACAGTTGAGGCACACCTTGTTATAGAACTTGGCGGCTTCAGCTCGGTTGCAGAACCAGCTGTGAAGTTCTCTCCACCATCATAGTACTTAGCTCCCGACCTCCAAGTATTACAGAATTCTAGGAGCTCAGGAGCTAGGGGGCAATTGTGTGGGGATATCTACATGATACCTAGATTATCATCCCATCTCAGCTCAGTCAGCATGATCTCACCTCGGTCAGCACCTGAGCTCGGTACCTCAGCATCTGAGCTCGGTCTTGGCCTCAGCACCTGAGCTCGGTCCTGGCCTCAGCACCCGAGCTAGGTACTTCAGCACCTGAGTTCGGTAACAGTACCAGCTCAGCTAGACATTTCATCTCAGCAATAGTTCCAAGTGCTTCACCTCGGCCAGGATCTTCACCTCGGCCAGGATCTTCATCTCGGCCAGGAGCTTCACCTCGGCCAGGCACTCCCACCTAGGCAGCAGCGCCGAAATACTTATCAAAACAAGTACAGATGGCTGTACCTCTATGGAAGCTCAACCACGTTACAGAACGTGTTGAGTAATGATGATAGGCATCGGGCAGAGAGCTGTCAGTAGGTGGATGCGCCCATGTCAAGCCACCAATGTCAGAACCACCCATACCACTGATGGGACTTCCCATCACCAAAGTCAGAGGACTTCAGCTACAAATACAAGGAGCAAGCTCCATGACCCGGTAAGCAAGAAAATACACAGGCACTCTGCCTCTCTTCTTCTTCTCCATCCTTTGTCTAATGACCGTACTAACTTAGGCATCGGAGGGCCTTGCGCTGACAGCAGCCAGGGTCTTCTGACCTTCTCTTCTCTCCCCCTTGCAGGTTCTCCGGCGTGTAGTCTTCCCCAAAAGAAGTTCATCATCTATTTAAGTGAGTGTGAAGTTTTTTGCACTTACAATGCTCATGATCAATTTATTCGTATAAAATATAAGAAAATAATGATAACATAATAATTATCTATACATTATTAATAAGCTATTAGTATTTACTATTCGGTATCATAAATACTCCAACTATTTTTTTTTTAAAGTAGAAGATTTAAAAAAACAACCATTTTTCTACACCCAAAATCATGTTCATAAGTAGATCTAGCATGAAAGTGTGTAGATTTAAGTGAATAACCCAATACAAACCCAAAAATGACATGCCAATGATCGTTTCATTCATTTTTATGCTTTATCTAAAAATAAAAAATAAAAAACACATAATAGTAAAAATAAGGTAGTTAATTGGATTTTTCCTTACTAAATAAAATGATTTCTTCAAGAAATAGTGTTGGAAGTTGGAAATATATAGAAGAATGAGCTATGGAGATATGGTTGCTCTAAGGAGATGAGGGAAGATGAGAAGAAAATAGAAAAATAGGAAAAAAGTTACAAAAAATCAACATTTTTGAACATCACTTCATCTCGGCCGATATTTTAAAAATATCGGCCGAGATATCGGTTATATCGGCCGAGATGGAGTGAAAAACCGATATTTTGACCATATCGGCCGATATTTTGACTCGGTATCGCGGCAAAATATCGTCGCGGTATCGGCCGAGATTTTAAACCATGCGCGTACCTCTTGCAGACAGTGCCCATTTATTACGATGTACGACACATGTGCTATTTTATACCAATCCTTCCCTTTCTCTTTGGCACATCTTCTCTCCAAACTGGGACAAGATTCAATACTCAAGGATTGGAGCGTCGTGACCTTTTGCAATGATGCTGGCAGGCTCAGAAGATGGGGGCAGTCCTCAATCTCCAATACTTCCAATGAAGCGAGATTCCCAATTTCCTCCGATAAAGAAGACAACTTAGGCAAGTAGGACAATTCTAGGGTTTTCAAGGTTGTCAGTTTATACAAGCCCACTGGCAAAGCGGCCAATTCAGGACAAACACGGACATTCAAATACGCCAGGGAATTGAGGTGCTGGACTTGGAGACCTTCACCTAAAGACCTCAACTTTTCGCAAAGTTGGATCCAAAGACCCTTGAGAGAGGTTAGTCCCTGAAACGCTTCATCAGGCAATGAACTCAAGTGATTGCAACGTCCAATGTTTAAAGATTGGAGGGAGGTGAGGTTACGTACTCCCTCCATCAAGGATTCGACCTCTCCACAGTTGAACAAGTGCAATGACTTTATCGCTGGAAGTTCGTGCACGTCCTTTGATAAGGATTTCAGCTTAGGACAGTTCTCGATGAATAAATCCTTGATGAGAGTTAGATTCTTAAGCAATCCTTCTGGGAGAGAAATCATCTCTGGAAATCCACCGATCCAAAGTTTAGTAATTGCTGTGTAATTCCTTATAGACATTAATAGCATCTCATTGCAACCCATCAGTGTCAGGTCTATTACAGATGGAAGATGTGGCATTTGAGACAACTTTGGACAATCTCTAATCTCCAGTCTCTTAATATGAGGAAGAGTTTGACTCCTTTCGTCACTTGACCACTTCTCGAGATCAGGCATGTCTTTGATGGTGAGATCCTTCAGGTGGTGTAGCCGTGAAAATGGGGGGAGAATTTTACATCTTTTACAACTGATTAAAGAAATTTTAATCAGGTTGGGGACCGTCAAATGCATAAGCCAATGTGGGAATCTTGAACCCATATAATTCTCAATGCTCAAACTCTGCAAATTTAAATGTGGCTGAAGGCTTTCAATAACTCGCTCGCAGTTCTCATTTTCTGCTGCTGTAGAATCATGCGAATCTTTCCATGATAAGCCCAGTGAAGAAAGTTGATCCCTCTCCCTCAAGCCCACTTTGTCTGCATCTACAGGATTTAGCACATTTTGGAGGTTTTGAAAATTTATAGAACCTCGAAGGTTTAGATCTCGCAAATCATCTATTCCATTCTCTTTGCTAACAATGAACAATGTCAATGTCTGGAGGTCACTTAATTTTGAAATCCTGGCTGGCATTTGAGTCATTCTATTACTCCCACGGATTTCAAGATGCCTGAGGCTAATCATCTTCCACATATTAGTTGGTAATTCTTGGAGATTTCTACAATATAAGAGTTTTAACGTCTGCAAGTTCCAAAGGGTGCAGATTGATTCAGGCAATGTCTCAATGTCAGCACCAGACAACTCAAAGTATCTTAGATGTTTCAACTTACCTATTGAATTGGGCAAGATTTTGATCTCGGTAGAAGATAATATCAAGACCCGCAGACGTGTTAAATTTGAAATGTCTTCTAGACTTCTTATATATTTTAGAAAGAGCGTCCGTAATTTTTGTGCGTTATGAAAGCTCATCAGATCCGTCAGCATTGTTCTCCCTTCGGAAACAAATGAAAAATGTCGAGTTTTATTGGGGACACATTCCATTCTTCTAGCTTTCACAGTCAAGCACTCGGTTCTTCTAACAGACTTTGCAAGATCATAAATGTGGTCATGCATCTTATATTCTGGTTCTTCTTTAGTACGGAGAAGGGCATTATCCATAACTTCTTCTTGAAAGAAAGACCTCCAACATAACTCTCTAAAATACTCTTCACCATAATCTTCCATAGATTTGCCTTTTTCAGATGATTGGATGAGACCTTGTGCAATCCACATTTGGATTACTTTTTTTTGCTCAAACACACCACCTTTATGGAAGATAATGCAGTATGTGAAGCATTGCTTTAGCTGACATGGCAAATGATTGTAGCTCAATCTTAATGTGGGCATAATCTGATCTTCTTTTAATTCCCAAATCTCATTGTTTCTAATAGAAAACCACTCCCTCTCACTTCTTTTGTAGTGTAACAACCCTCCGAGAACCTTTGCAACTAATGGAACACCTTTGCATTTTTTCACAATCTCCCTTCCAATGAGTACCAAGTCCGGATATGCTTCTTCATCTCTGTTTGGAAACGCCCGCTGCTTGAATAAAGACCAGCAATCTTCCTCTGGAAGCCCTTCCAAATGGTGTGTGGGAAGTGTTCCCATCATATTCGCCACAATGTTGCTGCGAGTGGTAGCAATGATTTTGCTTCCTTTTTCGCCAAAGTTTAACAAGCTTTTCAATTGGAGCCAAGCCTCTTGATTCTCATTCCATACATCATCCAGCACAAGTAGATATCTCTTCCCAGACAGTGTTTTTCGAAGGCGAGATTGCAGTGACTCCATGCGTTCAACATCACATCGCTGATCCTGATCAGATTCTATAATTGCTCTCATGATTTCTGCACTGTCGAATTTTTCAGAAACAAAAACCCATATCAGTCTATCAAAATAACTACTCACCCTCTCATCATTGTAAACTAGTTTTGCAAGTGTGGTCTTCCCGAGGCCTCCCATTCCGACTATAGGAACGATGGAAACATTCTCTTCCTCTTCATCACCCCCGTTGACCAATAAATGAACTAGCTTATCATTGTCCTCTTTTCTTCCGTGAACTTCAGATTCATGTACAAATGAATGGGTCTGAACTCTTGCTCCAGCCTCTTTATGCCTATCAACATCATCTTCGTGCCTCAGATTAAAATTAGACTTCTCCCTGGCAATCACATCCAATCGTTCCACGACCTCCCTAACCTTGTTGCTCATCTTAGATTTAAATGCAATTTGGTTCGAAGGAGTAAAGAAGTCGCGTACCTTTTTCGTTTTGCTATTGTCAATCTCGACTCTACGTCGCAGATCTTCGGTTGCAAACTCATCCAATATGTCCGCAACTTCATAAGCCACGTCCTCAAGCTTATCGAGCCAGTCTCTTATGGTGTTACTCGTCCATTGTTGCTCCTCGGCATCTTTAAGCACCGCTTGAATTGCTGTGAACGTGCTGCAGAGATTGTTTAGCTCCTT
The DNA here is from genome assembly GCA_003546025.1 of Camphora micrantha. Classification (NCBI taxonomy): domain Eukaryota; kingdom Viridiplantae; phylum Streptophyta; class Magnoliopsida; order Laurales; family Lauraceae; genus Camphora; species Camphora micrantha. The sequence goes on from QPKB01000001.1 coordinate 13,547,518, forward strand.
GTTGACCCTACAGATCGATCCAAACTTCTCTAGCAAAGGGGAGGCCATCTTCTTGAGTAGACCTGCTATGAGGGGAGAGAGAGCTGCTTCAGCCATAGCTTATTCAACTGGAACAGAGGAGAGGTGTCAGATGTTTGTGGATATTGAGAAGAAATGGTGCTTATAGAGATACTGTTGCTTTATTATTTTTTTGTGAATGTTTACATACTCGAGTTCTTTACTTCACCTTTCCCTCCTACAAGTAAATCCGGCTCCACCACAGGTCATAGATCGACCCGGTTCACTCTGGTCGATTTTATTCCGTCGTCCGAGATATTTAAATGGTTTAGGGCCCTTTTGGTAATTTATTTTTAAAATAAAGTGGAGTGAAGTGAAATAAAATAAATAAATAAAATATAAGTGAGTTATGATGGTATTTTATTTTTAGTTATTTGGGATGGAATATTTTTGACTTTTTGTATGGAAAAATAGAGTTTTTTGGTCTTTTAGTGAGTAAATGTGGTTGCTTTTTGACTTTTTTGAGACAAAATAAATGAATTTTTTTAGAAAAATACTTTTGATGAAATATTTAATTTAATTTCACTTTACTTAACTATATTAGTAAAATTAGCAAACAGGCCAAAGGCATGCTGATTGTCACATCGATGAGATTTTTTTTCTCTCTGTTAGCCCTAGGCATTATCCAATAGTAGATTGGCTTTTATCACATATGATACACATCGTATTGCAGTAACAAAAAAAACATGGTCCCTTTTAAGTTGGAGAAGAGATCGAGGGATGGCAGCTGCAGCAGCTGTACCACCCGGTATTCCCAGGTACCTTCTCTATTTACCGTCTCTTGACATTATCATTCACCCTGGTCCACGGGACTACGGACGCTGTGTAGTCCCATCAATCATGTCTGCTATTAAAGAGTGTAGGGCCTGCTGAATTTGACTTAGAGATGAGGATAGGTGGGATGAAATGAATATTGTGGTCGCCCAAGGACTCCAAGAGTTCCTATCTCTCCGTCCATGTTAATGTTATGGACCCCGCCCTATTGATGAGGGCTTGTTTGGTATTTCTACTCTTTTTTTTATACATCCATTTAAAATAGAGCCATTAAAAAAAGAGTCATAAAAAAAAGAGACTAGAATAAAAAAAACCGTATTTGGTAACGCATAAATCTATTTTAAAGACCTCGCCTCTATATTTTAAGACTCAAAAGCTCTATTTCTCATCTGCCCACTTTTGGAGCATTTGGATTTTAGAGGATTTGCCTCTAAATGTCTAAACTGGACAGAGTCTAGAATCTTGTGCCAAACGCTCTAATTGTTCAAACCTCTATCTGATTTAGACATTTAGAGAAATAGAGGCTTGAAATAGAGATGCCAAACATGCACGAGTATTGACAAAACTAGCGTAGGTTCCTTAGCTGGTGATTATAGGTTTTAAAATAAGTGATTGACGTTCAGATCCATAGCTTAATAGGACAAATCAAGCAAATGATTTTTGCACTGAGAAATGATCATAAGCGTAAGAGATTTAGCACAAAGAATAAAAAAGTTAAGAGTTACCATTAAAAAAATAATAAAAAATGAATAAAAAGATAAGAGTTAAAATAGGCCTGTGATATAAATACTTTTTTATTTTATTTTTATATTAAAAAGTTCAAAAGAAAAGTAAACTTACATTTTATTCGGCCACGAGTCTCTTTCATTTGCTCCCAGAAATTTTTAAAAAGTGGAGAAAAGTTCTCCTATAAGCTACTGTTGATGCATTCTAACTCTGTGAATGTTAAAATTCTTAAAATAAACTTGTATTTGAGAAATGACAGAAAGTTAAATTATTCTTATCTAAAGAACAAAGTTGGTTATCACCTTAGTAAATTAAATCTCGGTTGTTTAAACTATATGTATTTGGGATTTTACATTAATGAAGGGGTAATTTATACCAGTGATACTAAAATCCCTCCTCCATTCACAAGAGACCCAACAAACCTTGGGATTTTACTCATTATGGAGGGCATATGAATATTATCAAAATAAATGGAATTAGATTCAAAATATTTGCAAATTCGGCCAAATTTGGGAATTTTGGTTGTTTTAGGTCAATAAATTTGAAACTCAAATGCGAATTTCAACTGAATAGGCCCAATTTTTTTGACCCAATATATATATAGATGCTCCTGTGAGAGCATTTCTTACCTTGCCATGAGAGATAGGGTAGGGGCCTTTACATTTAAGTTGCTGACATTGGATATGGATGTGAGAGCCCTTACTGTATCTCTCATAGTTTGGTAAGAGTATCTCTCATAGGAACATCTCCCATATATATATATATATATATTGACAACCCTCGGCGTCTCCCTTCCAGCCTAGGAGTAGGCCTGTCAATGGGCTGGGCCGGGCCTGGGCTTAGGTTGTCCAATCCTGTCCCGAAAATAAGACGGGTCTGCTAGGTGTTGTCCAATCCCAACCCTAAATTGAACGGGCCTACATCAAATCCAGTCTCGTGCGGGCCCAGGCTAGGATAGGGCCGGACCTGGGCTTAGCCCGATCATAGACAAAAGCAAAACATTCTCTAATTATTCCTGTTGTCACCAGACACCCGGTGTGAACCGGACTTTAGACCCTCATTTTTTTCGGACTTGAGACCGGCAGTACAATGCAACAAGCAACAAGGCGGAGTTAAAAACTTTTTTTTTTAGCCGGTGATAGTAGAAATCAGAAAATCAATAGAAATGAATTAGTATCATATGGGCTATATAGGTCAAGAAATTAATGAGTATCATATATGAGTCAAGTGAAAGTAACGTAGGATCAGTTAAAAACTTCTTCTTGTTTTTTTTTTTATTGGACGGTGAAAGTAGAAAATAAAAAAATTAATAAAATGAATGAGAATGAGTATCATATTTTCCTATATGGGTCATGTAATTTAAAAAAGAAATGAACAGAAATGTATTGTCCAAACCCAGCCCACTAGGCTCAAATTTTTTTAAAAGCCCTTTATTTTAGGGCTTGGGACGGCCCGGGCCGGGCCTAAACGGGCTGGGCATCCTCTGCCCAGTCCTAGTCCTATTTTGGTCGGGCTTTAAAATGTATTATCCAAACCCAGCCCACTGGGTTCAAATATCTTTTAAAAGCCCTGTTTTTTAGGGCTTGAGACGGGTCGCGCCGGGCTTTTTACCCGTTTCATCCCGTCCATTGACAGGCCTACCTAGGAGCCTTTGACCCTGAGCCTGAGGGACACTAGATTCTAGACAGTTGAGAACTAATCCTTAGGGGCATATGCAAACCCTTCAATTCACATGCACTTGGTAAAACTATGGGAGGTGGCCAACTAAGGTAAGTGTCGAACACAATACATCTCTGCTTCTTCAGGCGCAAAGTCCTTTGCCAACTGTGCTACCACTCATTTTGACCAAATATTTTATTGAGGGTTATTTGGTTAAGTCCTTGGCCAATTTGGTTGAAACAAACTGAATTCTACCAATTTGGTTGAAACAAATTGAATTCTACTACCATGGTCAAACTTTTATTAAAATAAGGACCACACCTCTGCTTTTACTTTAACATACTTTATCTTTGCCCGTTTCATTTGATATCAACTTGACCTTTACTCCTTCACTCATGTGTGCAAAGTCGTGCTCTTTTCAAACCGAAAAATGTTAAAAAATGTCCGGCCCTAATTAAATTTGTTTTTCAACGGTGCCTATCCATGATGAACCCAAACAAATGTTAAAGGATCATTTGTTTGCTATCAATTACATAGGTAAGTGATTTCCATGCAAAATGGGTGCGGTTCACCACGTTTGTTTGCATGTGAAAACTGTGTAAATAAGAAAGGCCATTTACACATAACAAACTTCAAGCCAATGAGAAAGGTGCTGGTATAGTCTCTTATACAGTGAGTTTGCATTTTTGTGGTCCCCATCAACTACCTTTATCTTTCTCATTTCTGTAAGGTCCATATTTGTTTTCAAAATTGTGCATTTTTATTTGTTGAACTAACAAGCCTCATGACTTGAGAGCTGACTATCTTAAATCTTTATAGATTTTGAGTAGTTCATGAAGCAGTATCAATTAATAGATCTAAATTTTTGCACATCTATGGGCTCTTTTATGATCCGAACTGTTAATGCTATTGTATTAATTGTAAGTATCATGACATTAGTTTTTCATATCTTAATTCTTCATGGATTTTGAAAAATTTATGAAAAATGTCCCAAAAATCGATACATCAATAATAGTTGAATGTACTCAGTTACTCACATGAAAATGGTCATTTTGAAAAAAAATAAAATGATAAAGTGTTTCACATATGTAACATTTGCATATGTAGCATATACATATGTAAGTCTCATTTTCCTATCACGTGTAAAATAAAACGACCCCTAAAAAGCTAAGATGTTTAATTTCTTAAGTCTTATTGGATTTTGAGAAATTTGTGTAAAACATCTAAAAATTCTCCACCCATAGATCCATTTTGATTCAATGGACTTTTATGGGCCCTGGATCCATACCAAACTATTTAATATTTTCTTATGAATGATAAGTATCAAGGCCTTCCCTTTCATATGTTAAATCTTCATTGACTTTAGGAAACTAGTTGAAAACATCCAAAAAATCTAAATACATCAAAACCGCATGATGTAATCATTTACTCATGTGAAAATGGTGATTTTGACAAACATAATAATGTGTTTCTCATATGTATCTTTTGCATGTATAACATTTCGATATCTAAATCCCATTTTCCTATCCCATATGTAAAAGGCAAACAACCCAATGTGTGTACGTGAGAATGTATGTAATGATCCTAGAGCAACTGCAAGTGCAGTCTAGCACGATGGGCCCATTTTTCATCAGTGCAACTCCTTTGATAGTGTTTTCATCCCATGATTTGGCATCGAACACAGTTTTACACTCACTAAACCTTTAGTCACTGTAAAATTAAATCTCAAAAAAATATATGATTAAGATGTCATTAAACTTTGAAGTTGCTAAATCGAGGGCCAGGATAATCTGTTGTTTGGGCCCCATGCACTGTACCGCATAGAAGCTATAAACAATCTCTCCTAGGTGAACATTTCCTTAAAATATGAACCAGATTGTTTTAGGATTGCATGCATATCTTAGATGCCCCATGAGATTTAAACGATCAGGAAACCAATGTGATAGTTAAGCGTATGCAAAATCCATCTAATCCCTCTTCATCCAATTGCCATCCATATATCCGCGAGTATATGGTTCTACTTAGATGGATTTATCTTATTTGACATGTTATGGAATGAGAATGCTTGAAAACAATGCTTCCATTTGGAGGTCTTTAAATTTGATTGGCCAATAGAGAATGTGAAGGGCTTCATTTGTTTGGATGACGGAAATAACAAAAAAAAAAATGGGGAGGAGAAATTTTTTTCCTTCTTTGGACATGCTTTTAAGAAAGAAAAGCATTTCTCCTCTTCATTAACTTAGACAAAAGGGCAGGAATGAATATTTTTCTGATGGGGTGGAGATGATACTCCTTTTTCTATTGAATTGTTTTTTTATTAATAAAACTGACATCAGCTGTTTAATAAATATTTTTATTTATAAAAAATGTCTTTCTAGTTTTCTTCAACCAAATTCAAAAACAGTTTACAATTACCACTAGAGAAATGTGGTGACTTTCCAGTCCCTCAGCTCCTAATTTTCTTCATTTTCTCCATGTGATTAGAACTTTCATTTTATCAATATCTAAATAAGCCTTTGTTGGAAGCCGCAACCTTTGGTTTCCTTAGCCGTAGTCCTATCCACACTCTCTCTTTGGGCTATTTGCCCAAGTTAAAGCCATGCTTCACCTCACTTTACTTCAATTCACCATACATCCAAACACGCCCGGATGGCGAATTGAAGTAAAATGAGGTAAAGCCTTCATTATCCATATAAGAAAAGACCACCTATTACATCAAAAGTACACAAATTCAAGATTTCATCGTTCTTTTTAAAGAAAAAAAAAATTAAAAAAGCAACTTTCTTTCTCCACTAAATGACAAAAAAACTTCCTTCTTTTACACAAAAACTCAAAAAGATTTCCTGTCAGGCCACTAAAAATAAAAGACCAAGCAGGCATCCGTCTTTGACACTTTACTTATATTTTATTCTTTATTGATTTGATGCTTCACTTCACTTTACTTCAATTCACCCTTCATCCAAGCAGGCCTACGTGTTTGGAACTTTACTGGTAAAGTTAAAGTGAAGTAAAGCCTCCATTATTTAGACAAGAAAAGACAAGGGGTCATATCAAAAATATTCAAATTCAAAATTCTCTCATTTAAAAAAATAAAATAAAAAAACAACCTCCTTTTTTCACTAAATGAAAAAAAAAAAATCATCTCTTTAAATAAAAAGTCAAAAAGATTTTCTATCAAACAACTAAAAACAAAAGGCCATCCTTTTATTCTCTTGATTTGATGCTTCACCTCACTTTAGTTCAATTCATCTTACATCCAATCACTCGTTTTGTTTTGTTTCTTTCTCTCTAGAGACTAGGGTAATATATTTCCATATCACTGTAAAGGTTCGGCGACTCTGCCAGTCTCGTCAGTTATGTTTGCTACTAAGAGTATCTCCAATAGAGATGCCAAATCCAATGTGGACATGCCATATGTGATTTTTGGCATTGATTTTTCCTCCAATAATTATGCCAAAAATGACATGGCATTTAGCATATGGGAATGAAATGCCAAATTTGGCATGTGAAAGTGAGAGATGCCAAATAATATTTAGGCTTATTTTATTTCAAAAATTTTCATTGGAGATAAATGGGGTTTAATGCAATTTTATTTCTTAAGGTGGATAGAATTTATAATAAAATATTATATTTGACATATGGGGTAGAGTTGCCTCTAATAAAAACGCCAAATTTCAAAGGATCAATTTTCCACATTAGACAGCGTGCCGTGCTAATTTGTCCATCTGCACATGATTTTGACTAGACTAGAGACGAGGACAGGTCACTAAAACCGTAGTGTGAATACGCGTTATTTTGGTCTCCTGAAGACTCCAAGAGTCCAAGTCTCTCTCCATGTTATGGCCCGTCCCATTGGAGTAATGACAAAATAAACACAGGTTCCTTAGCCCGGTAAAGAAAGAAGATGCAGGGGAGGGATAATGAATTTGGAGTCACGAAACAAACACGGTTTCCTTTCTAAACCAAAAAAACAAAAAATATCCTTAGCCTTGTAAAGAAGATGCACATGTGGGGATAATAAATTTGGGGCCATAAAACAAAGCAGGTTCCTTTCTAACAAAAAAAAAAAAAGTTTCCTTAAGCCCTGTAAAGAAGATGCACAGGAGCTATACTGAATTTAAGTTTGAAAAAAAAAAAAGGTGATTGTAGGTATATAAAAAAAGAGAGTGATTGTTGGTTTAAACCCATGACTTATTTGGACATCTCAAGCTCACATAATTTTGCACTGAGAAAGGATAATATCTATGAGAGACCTTAATATATTTGTTTAGCACAAAGTATAGTATAGGTAGGGTTAAAAGTAGGCATGTGTTCATATTTATATGACAAAAGTGTAGTAGAGAAGTGAACTTATGAGGCGACATCAAATTTTTTTTTCTTAAAAAAAAAAAAAACTCTATAAATGTCAAAGATTTTAAAATAAACATCTATTTGAGAAAGAATAAATAGTTAAATTATTTTTATCTAAAGAACAAAGTTGGTCTTCACCTTAGTAAATTAAATCTCAGAGGTCTAAGCTATATGTATTTGGGATTTTGCATTAATGAAGGGGTGATTTACCTTAGTTGTATTAAAATCCTTTCTCCATTCACAAGAGACCCAAAAAATCTTTAGGTTTTACTTTTACTCTAATGAAGGGCATATAAATATTAGGAAAACACGGGATTAGAAAAAAAAAATATTTACAAATTCAGCCAAAATTAGGAATCTTGGTTGTTTTAGGCCAATAAATTTAAAACTAAAATGCGGATTTCAGCCGAATAGGCAAAAACAATTTGACCAAATAGTTTATTGGGGGTTATTTGGTTCGGTACCTTAACTAGCTGAAACAAACTGAATTTTACTGCCACAATCAAACTTCTATTAACCTACTTTATCTTTACCTGATTCATTTGACATCAATCTCCTCTTTACTCCTTCGCTCATGTAAGTAAAGTTGTGCTCTTTTCAAACCCAAAAATGTTAAAAATCTCCAGCCCTAATTAAAATGGTTTTTCAACTATGCCTATCAATAATGAACCCAAACACATATTAAAGAATCATTTGTTTGTTGTCAATTACATAGGTAAATGATTTCCATGCAGGGCACGGTTCACCACCTTTGTCTGCATGCATGCGAAAACAATGTAAATAATTAAGGCCATTTACACATAAATTTTCTCATGCCTGATTAGTTATGAAAATCATTCACACCATTTCCAAAAGGTGCTGGTATGGTCTCTTATACGGTGAGTTTGCATTCTTGTGGTCCCCATCAACTACCTTTTCATCTCTCATTTTGGTAAGGTCCATAGGGAAATTCTATATGCACCCTCCTCTTGTGCTTAGCACACCTACATACCATTGTGAACAGAGATTCTCCGTTCACAATGGGATGTGGGTGTGCTAAGCACATATAAGGGGTGCATATAGAATTTCTTAGGTCCATATTTGTATTCCAAATTGTGCATTTTTATTTATTGAACTAAAAAACTTCATGACTAGAGAGATAATTATCTTAAAGGGGGACATTCATGTGCATTCAAAATGGTGATTTTGACAAATATGGCAATGTGTTTCCTATATGTAACTTATTCATATGTAACATTTCAATATTTAAAACCCATTTTCCAATCCCGTATGTAAAAGACTAACAACCCAATGTGTGTATGTTACCATCCCAGAGCATATGCAAGTGCAGTCCAGCACTATAAGCCCCACTTGAGCCCATCTTTCATCACTACAGTCCCTTTGATATTATTTTCATCTCATGAATTGGCATCTAGCCCAGTGGGCCCCATCCGATGGACTGCATATATACAGTCTGCTCCTAATATTGCATGCATATCTTAGATATGCCATGAGATTTTACCGATCATTAAACCAATGTGATAGTTGTAACGCCCCACCCATACCCATGCACCACGGGCCTCACGGTTTTGCTTCTGATGGGCCTCAACCCATCAAAAGGCCTCATGCAAAGTAAGGGTGTAAGCTCTACATATAACCCCATTTACTTTCCTCTCTATAGTCGATGTGGGACTCCAGGGCGTCACAATCCACCCCCTTTAAGGCTGCACGTCCCTGTGCAGGCACGTCCCTGTGCAGTAGCCTGCCAGTCTCTGTAGCCTGTCAGCCCTCTTGGCCCGCCCACATGGAGACCCGCCCACGGCAGGGGACCCACACTCTCTGTAGCCTGCCAGCCCTCTTGGCCCACCCACATGGAGACCCGCCCACGGCAGGGGACCCACACTCGAACTAGTCGAAACTTGGCTCTGATACCATTTGTAACGCCTCACCCATACCCATGCATGATATTGTCCGCTTTGGCCCACGGGCCTCACGGTTTTGCTTCTGATGGGCCTCAACCCATCAAAAGGCCTCATGCAAAGTAAGGGTGTAAGCTCTACATATAATCCCATTTATTTTCCTCTCTATAGTCGATGTGGGACTCCGGGGCATGTGGGCCAAAGCGGACGATATCATGCATGGGTATGGGTGGGGCGTTACAACAGTTGAGGCATATGCAACATCCATCAATTGCTCGTCTCAAGTTCCAAATAACAGTTGACCTGAATGTCAACAAAATTGTACTCCTAATGTTTTGAGTAGATTTCACAGTAACCAATTCCACTGGCCATTTGGGCCCACATGGAAAAAGAAAGTTACATTAGGTGCGGTGCTGTTTTTTCAGGCCAACCCAAATCATATCAATTGATAGTGATTATTATATGGGGCAGACAAGGCCTAGAAACAGTAAATCCTAATATATATCATCTGTTTTGAGACACTGCAAAGTGCAAACAGATTTATAGAGAACAGATTGTTCTGTAATCCTCTTGATCCAATTGCCATCCATATATCCATTAGTGTATGGTTCTACTTCGATGGACTTGATCTTGTTTGACATGTTGTGGAATGAGAATGCTTGAAAACAACGCTTCTATTTGGAGGTCTTTAAATTTGATTGTTCAACAGAGTATGTTAAGGAATTCGTTTGTTCAGATGTTGAGAAAAAAAAAGGAATTCTCCTTTGGATACTGCTGTGTTCCAGTTGACATCACCCAAATTGTTTCCACCCAGATCAATGGTAGGATGACCTTACGATTTCCTGGCAAATATACAAATGTGACCATGGACATGCATATACAGTTACTGATTAAGGAGAAACATTTAGATCTCCAATTAATGGTTTGAATTGCCTAAGCAGACTGATCTCTTGATTCTTTCGTACCCTTAATTAATGGCCTCCTCATGGCCATGTGTGCTGAAGAAACGGAGGCAGGAAAAGGTAAAAGTGTCATCATCATAGAAGCCCTGAACCAACTACTTGGATTTTTTTTTTTTTTTTTGGTAGAAAACGATCTATTTGGAGTTGGCTTTGTGAAATCAACCATCCAGACACTCCTATTTAAGTCTAGTTCTCCGCATCTCCACCGTCCATCATATAACTTTGTTGATGTCTCCTTTCTTCCTTTCTTCTACTTCTAGTTTCTATAAATTGCAACCCTTCAAAAAAAAAAAAAAATCATGGTGGTGGAGTTTTTTTTTTTTTTTTGGTACCCCAGCTTAAGTGGCTAGGACCTTATTTTTTATTTATTTATTTTTAGAGAGAGAGCCCGGTATACCTGGGAAGGAAGCCCACAAAGTGGGAAGAAAGCCCGGCACACCAGGAAAAGAAGCCCACCGAAGTAGGAAAAAAGCCTGCATATACACATGTGGGAATATATTGGGGGGAGGTGGTGGAATTAATGATCTCCATAACTCATCCTCAAATCATCTCGACATAATTGAAGAGGAGCCATTCTTTCTCTTGTAAGCTTAATGTCGGTTGCAAAAAAAAAAAAAAAAAAACCTCAAAAAAATCCTCAATTCTGGCCTTAGGCGAAGTCACATTAGCTTATTGGGGCCCATTTGTGGATGTGTCATTTTAAAAACACATAATATGTGCATTTTCAATAGAAGATGTCTCTTGGGCTAAATATGTGCCTTTTCAATAAAATGTCTTTTGGACCCATTTGTGTGGATGTTACTCAATTCAAAGGCATGCTGATGTTGATTAAGAGATGAAAGGTTTGGTATGTTAATTTTTTTAATTATTTGCTATAAATATATTTATATGAATGGGATATTAGTTTTGATATATTATTCAAAACTTAACTTATGCAATGCACAGGGGCTTTATGCTAGTAAAAACTGAATACCGAACATTTTTCCTGCACACTTGAAAGGCGGCCTCATCTACAATATATATATATATATATATTTTGGCTATCGATCTACAATATGTGAATGATGTAAATGTAAATAAAATTGGACCGTTCCTAATTGTGCCTTGTGCTCCTGACTCATGAGTGGCATAGGAGAATCATCAACTCTTAACCATCTAATTTCACTATGTAGAACCCACACATGCCACATAGATGGATCATCATCATCATTAAAGTCTTGTACTCTTCTTAGATGAATATGATTATTCAATCAGTTAGATGTTAGTGCAAAGTTATACTCCTATTTCCCCTTCCCGTGGAATTGAATTCCTAGGAATTTGAAGAATGTATTTCTAATAGTGGTTAAAATTGAAAAAAAAAAGTGAACATTTATAAATGGCTATCAAATAATCCCCCATATGACAAAAATAAAATAAAATTACGGCGAGTTAGAAAATGACATAGGTTGATAGCTTGGTATTTAATTTCTCTCTCTTTCATTCATTATCCATTAAAGGAAAGATTTTATAGCCATTCATAGATATTCACCTTTCTTCCTTCAACTCTAGCTTATTTTGGAATACATTTCATTGATCCTAGGAATTCAAACCAAGATGAAAGGACAAGGGTTGTTTATTTATTACATACGCAGGCAACGATCCAAGAAAACAAAAAAACCTATTGCATAAGATACATCAGGACATTACAGATCAAACATTTAACAGTTTTTTTAGCTATTCCACCCTTTGCAAATCATACCAGCCTCATCATTAGCAGCTCTCGAAACATGGGATGACACATTAAGCTCCACTATTAGGTCTCTGAGTCCTCAGCTCATCACAGACCTATTTTTTTCTAGGACCTGCTCTTCTCTGAGAGCACAACCAGGTTGACAGAAGATTGAGAATTTTTAAGTCATTGAAACTGAAGTGGAGAAGTTCGGGCATCACATGAAGGCCCATAATAGTCCCAACAAGAGTTGGTGAGTATTTTGGCCTTAAACAGCCCAGAATTTTGGTTAAAAGTGTAAAACAGGGGCTGTTTTGGAGAGAAAAACAAGTACAGGTACTGTTTTGAAATTTCAAGAAATTCTGAATGTTATTATAAGTTCTCAAGTAAAGCATTCTTCCAAGTAACTGAAGTGGGCCAGATCTAAATCACTCCAAGATCATTCAGTCAGTTTCATGATCATGTGGCCCATATGGGCCCCCAGCCAGTTTTGCAAAAGACGGCAATGACATCCAGATTTGAGAATCTCAGAAGATATCTAAAATCATTTGAGATTTGGTTTGTTTCTTGGTATAGAAACTGTCTTATAAGATTTCCACTGTGTTTTATTGTATTATTGCATTTGTCACTCTTCACGGTAGCTCGCTGGTTCAAAGTTTGACCAATTTGCATTTGATTTTTCAATTCATAATTTGAAATTTAACTTGATCAGAACTTGATATGCTTTTGATTCGTCTAATTCGAACTTCGAATTCAATGAACTAATTCATCCGAATCAACTTTACAGATCCACCGTTGTGGCCCATATCTAAAATCCAAGCTGCTCACAGTAACTGCCACTCTTATTATACTGGCTCTAGGCCAAATTTCACTTAGCCAGAATTGGGCCCATCATCATATTTATCATGTATAAAATATGTGACTAAAAGAAGAACCAAAGGAAGTAAAACCCCATGTTTTACAGATGATCAATCTTAAGGTTGGGTCTAACTCGAATTAGAGATAGATAATGGACTACTGTTCATACATAGGGCACAAATACAATGCATTTTAGTGAATTGGATTTCTTCAGGTGGGCCCTACTGAATCACTGATGGATTTAGAGAGAGTTTCCTGGCAACAGTTCTCGAGCTGAACTGGGAATTACTCGAACAAACAGTTTGCAGTTCAAAGGCCTCATTATATTTGTAGGAAACTGAGTAACTATGCTCTTCAATCTATATTTTACTTTTCCTGAAAAAATGCATCAGACATGTTGTAACATACTAATGATTCAAGTACTAGTGTATAGCTATTATTGCACTTCAGAAAACACACAACTTATATATATATACTCTCGAGTCTCGAGGAAAGCACTAACAAGAATTACATGAACATTTTGGAAAGGGAAATTTTCAAATAAGGCCTTAAGTTTTTGTCTTATTTCAAAAAAGGACACAAGTTTTAAAACTTTTCAAATTGGTCCCTAAGTTTTCAAGAAAGTTTTCAATTAAGGACATTCATCCATTCAAATCTATTTTTTGGCAACTTTTTCTCTCAATTTTTTAAAAATGCTCAAATTACCCTTCATTGAAATAACACCCTCCATTTTTTCTATATTCTCCTCATTATTTTCACCGACGTCCTCAATGTGATCAAGGACGAACTGGCGTCCCTACGTGATCGGTTGCATGTAGTGGCTGCCGGAACCATGTCATGGCTTTAAATAAAGGGTAATTTGGATATTTTAAAAAAAATTGAGAAAAAAGTCTTAAGAAAATACATTTAAATGGCTGGATGTCCTTAATTGAAAATTTATTGAAAAACTTAGGGACTAATTTGAAAACTTTTGAAACTTGTGTCCTTTTTTGAAATAAGGCAAAAACTTAAGGCCTTATTTGAAATTTTCCCTTTTGGAAATCATGGGATAACAACTGGTTCCCTCCTTCAGACTGTGACAAGAAAGAGTGAAATGTTGTCATTCTATTAACAAATATTTTATAGACTTTAGCTTTCGAATATAATGAACAATTTCCTCCAGCTCAGCTTTGGCCTCATCAACACCCTTTACATCATTAAATTTTGTGTTGGATTCCATGCTAGGCAGCACCTCTTCATTTGTGTTAGACCGAGCCCTGTTGAAACAAATCAACAACACAAGAGAAAATGTTTCATCCATTTTTACTTGCACATCAATCACATTTTTATATGATGCACCAGCTGAAAAAAAGAAGGCTTGATACCTTTACTGATGCCCCTGAGTGCTCCTACTCCAGATACTAGGAGAAAAACTAGTGCAATAGTGCGGAATGTACGCCATCGCTGATCCTTGAACTGCCCTGCCCACCTTCAGACTGTAAAATTGTCTTTTACAATGAAATGAGAAGAGGCTTCAGTAATAGAAATTAAAAAGACTCAATTCAAAAGTTTCTTGCTCTTTGCTCTAGAAAGAAAGAAAGAGGGAACTGAAAATTGCACTTGAACTACAAACTGAGAGAACTTTCATATGAGAGCTACACACTTGGTGGTGGTTTTCACTTTTCACTTTTTTCACACAATACAGGGGTCATGTTTTGATGAACCTTGTCTCTCTTTTCTTTTCCTCGAAGTCATGATCCGAGGCCTTCATGGGTTTCAATCACTCCGGCAGCACATTCTTTATTTTGGGGTCTCGGATTCATGATTAGAGTTCATCTCATTTATAAACTAAAAAAGGCCGGTGATAAAATTTTGCATCTTAACTCTTCATGGATTTAGAGAAATTTGAGAAAACATAAGAAAATATTACACCGCAAAAAACTAATTTTCAACACTTTTGTGAGCTCCGAATTCATGATTCGATTCATTCATCGTCTTTATGTGGCTAAAAATATCTAGGAGGTAAAATTCATTGTCGTATGAAGAGTTTTGAGAAATTTAGGAAAAAACTTTTTAAAAAACGACACATTTAAAAGTGTTGGATATAGTTGTCCGTACAAATGAAAAGATGGTTTTGACAAACATAATAATGTGTTTCGCATGTGTAATACTTGCATATGTAAAATCTGTACATGTAGTCGTTGCACATGTAAACCTCTTTTTCTTGTCGCTTGCATAAAAGGCAAATGATCCCAGAGGCTAAAATATTTTCCTCTAATGCAAATTGTGAGAGGTAATTCTAAGATAGAAAACTCTCTTTCTCTCTCTCTCTCTCTCTCTCTCTATATATATATATATATATATATATGGGAGATGATCCTATGAGAGCATCTCTCACCTTGCTATGAGAGATAAAGGTGGGGACCCTCACATTTAAGTTGTTGACAATGGATAAGGATAAGGACGTGTAAGCATTATATTCTTATATCTTAAAAGCTCATCATTCCTTTTAAAAATCTTCAAACTTGATTTTTCCTCTAGCCCCGTTGGTTTCTTGGGCCATATTATCCTATTATTCCACATCATCCAAAGAGATTAATTATCTCCATGAGGTAGAGATTAATTATCTCCATGAGGTCGTGTTTGGTCATCAAAACATCAAGGAAAATATTTATACTTCCCTGAATATTACAAAAAACCAACATTTGGCGCATCTAAATTCCCCAATGGAAATCCTATTTTTTAAGGATCTTCATGTGTGGCCTCTCCCCATGGGATTTGGAAATCATCATTTTTGTAGATATGTGCATCGAAAATAAATTATTCTCAATCATATGCATTGAGCACCAATGGCAATATGAAACCCTCAGCTAGAAATCCACATCCTAAGGGTATGTTTATTTGGAAGAACCGAGAGAATTCTTGTATGGGAGAATTCCAAAAGTTTCCCTCCAAAGTAAAATTAAAAATACTCAAACCCCATTCTATCATTTTGAATGTTGGAATTCTTGGAATTCATATGGCTAAAAGTGCCTTTTCGCATAGTTCCTGCATCAAATAGAGTATTTGGAATGCTCATAGGACAAAAGGCAGAGGCATGTCAAAAATCCCCTACATGTCCAGTTCCTTGTTAGAAAAGTCTTTAACCAAACATGCCCTAAGAGTAGCAAGGAGTTATCAGATCTACATATTTCTAATGGATTCCTCACTTCTTACTTGTTTGACGGGACTTCCCCTTGTCTGAAATTCCTGACAACAATGCAACTGCTTTCTCTGGTCAATTTGAATTATTTGTTTGATTGAGTTTAGATGGTGATAATTTGTTGAGCTGGTAATGTGAAAAATTCACTTTTGGCCAACAACGTTTCAAAAATTTGTATTTTTAGAATACTGCTCTGCATTATAAAATTTTATTTTTTTGGGGACAAACAAACACATGAAATTCTCCAAATGCTAAGGAATTTTATTTTCTGGGAACTACTGACATAAATTCAATGACTGTTAGAATGCCCTGTTTGATTCTGTTGGACGGTGGGAAAAGACAGCTGCTTACGAAATAAATTATATTAAACCAGTAATATATAGCTAGAGCGTTATCATCTGGCTGTGTGTTTGAGGGTTGGTGGCGATTTCCATGTTTTAGTTTGTTTGGCTTCAATTGATCTCGGAATGCAAAGAGGCAAAATCCACCATCTTTCCTTGAGCTGTCTGTTGGGCTATATTTGAAGCCTATAGAGTTAAAAGGAATCATCTCAACTTTATGGGGCCACTTTTTGATCGGGCAACCTGAGCTTGCAAAAGTCTGACCAATTGATCAACAATGACCATTTATCATGTAGAAGTAATTTTTGGGTTGATCCAATGAAAATGGGAGCAAAATTGACCTGGATCAAAATGTTAGGGGGTGGTTGGTGACTCCCTGCTGGCTCTTAATAAAATGGATTTTCTGCATGCCTACTGCTTAATTTCTAGAAATCGACTAAGCTAGATTTCCAGTTTTGAGACCCCAAACACAACACAAGCTTCAAACATATTTTATTATAAAAGGAAGATTTTGAAGAATCTTGATGCCTCGTCACAAGAGTGAGATCTAGAGCAAATGTTTAAAGATATGAAACCAAAATTGCCAAATGAAAGTCTGATTGAGAGATGGAGAGACAGCTGCAACTAGAGGGTGAAGAGAGAGAAGAATATTAAAACAAAAGGAAGGGACGGTATCACAACTAAAGGAAAATGTGAGCAATTGTCTCTGGATACAAAACTGTAGTCTATTGCAAATGGATGCTGGAAAAGCATTTTTAGTAGATGTTGAGAATACATGTTTGGTGAAAATATAAGAAAAAATCTTTGATGGAGTTGTGCTTTTTATGTTTCGTGTGACTTTGGATTCCTTAGTGAAGATAAATGATTTTTGTTTGGTGCGATAAGTTTTCAGAAACAAAAGCCTGATACTCTGTTTCATGGCAATACTTTTTTAATGGTAACTATATCAATTTCCCAGTTCAGCATTATCAATTTATCACTACTCTCTTCTTTCACAAAATAATGTAATATTCATACATCTAGCTCTATTAGCTAATCACCCACTCACTGCGGACTTTGATTATTATGAGATAATGATTGGGGACCACGTGTATTTATTAATCTGAAAAAATTTAGTTGCCCCCCTAATGATACGCATAAATCCCGTTTCATGGAATGGTGGTGTCACGTTCTGTTAGGTGTGACTTTGGATTGCTTAGCAAAGACCAATTTTTTTTTGTTTGGTCTGGCAATTTCCCATTGTTGAATGAAATATCATCCAAGTACTCAATTTTTCACTGCAATATTCTCTTCATGATAATTTATTAATATCCCAGTTCAACGTTAACATTACTCTTACTTTATAAAATAGCATAATGTTCATACAGCTAGCTCCATTGACTAATCGCCCCATAAGCTGCCACACTAACAACAAAGGTAAGGCAACATTGCTACTAATCTAAGTTCATGTTTTCCGAGCACAAATGACAGGAGAAAACGGTAACTGTTATAAGGGCACTGCTACTAATCCAGTTGAGCTAAACTTTAGAACAAAGGGTGCAGCGTTCCTTTACCATAAAAAAAACAGAGAAAAAAAGAAAAAAGAAAAAGGAGAGTGACATTGCCATAAGTCTGCTAGAATTGAGTTACTTCAAAAAAATGAATCTCTTCTCTGCAGTAATAACTTGCTAAGGATATTTTTGACTTGTGACAGTTATTTATAGGTGCCTCTTGCTTGTTCCAAGGCAGCAACTATTGATGTCATAGGTGGGTGTGAAGTCGAGGAACAGATGGAAATTTTCTTGTTTGCTCATCTTAGTTAGCCTCCTATAAGAGATGGAGCTAGATGTTCTCTTGTCCAAATTTTATCTATCCACTATTAAAGCCTTTCATTGGCCTGTCTGTGTTGGGTGAATGAAGCAGATAAGGATTAAAATCGGTTGGACTCAGATTGGTTCCATACTGTACCTTAACTAAAATCTGAGTTACTAGTACGGGCACAGATCCAAATGGATTTAGTCCACAAGGCTGTACTTGTACATGGACTCAATAAAGAACTGAACATGCTATCTGAAGATGTCAAGAGGGAAAAACTTATTCTTCGTCTCAGTTTAAAGAGTGAGTTTCTAAAACATATCAATACAAATGACATACTTCCATTCACGTACTTGCAAGGAACATATCAATACAAATGGTATACAAATCAGTCACACACACATCCAGTAACAAACATCTAATGTGTTTCTAAAACATGAAAAAGAAAAAAGAACGCGGCATGTAAAAGCCAACTCCTATATGAAAATCGGAAATGTAGATTAGCCACCGAATACCAGTTTGAAGTCATTTGCAAAGCCATCTCCTAGATCCAGCCTTCATGAGGGAAGAATTGTTAGAATCACATCAGCTATATATCATGAACATAAGAAAGATAAGTGCTATTGTTAGCCTCACTGCTCAATCAGATAAATGAGAAAGAACCTATCATTAAACTACTTCACAATTAAACTGACTCAAAAATTGTTGCAGCTCCCATTCCTCGATCCTTTTTTTGTTATTCTCAAAATGCTATCATTTGCCAAATAAAGATTCCCGCAAATGGATATTGGATAGGGCCTTTCAGTTTCAGCACCTTACAAGTTCTGCCAGAGGTTCTGAGTTAAATTGACTTTATAAGCCTAAAAAAAACATCTTCTAATCATTCAATAGAATCCACAACCCAGTTTGCATTTACCTTAGCTGCAAAAGAAGAGTTTCAGTTCCAACTTACTAGATTACAGCTGGTAGAGTTAAAGTGAATGAAAGCTAGTTCATAAAGGCAGACTTTTAAAACTAGTCTACATAAAACCAAATGAGAGGTATCTTACTGACCCTCAATTACTGGAAGCACAAGAAACGGATAAACCTCATTATGAAATGGGTTTATATGGTCGATAAGACAGACACTTTCTGAAGCTTCCAACCCATTTTCTAATCACTGGAATGTGAAGTGTACAATATGAATTAAATGCTGTCTCAAAGCATACATATTAGAATCTATAATATCTATTGGGCCCAAAAAGACCATAATTAGAGAAGGCTAGAAATAGAAGCAAAACTGAAATGTTTAAGTGCAGGAACAAGAGATACTAAAGTTGAGATTTACCTTGTATGTCTATTATCATTCTTAAAGAGTCTTAAGACGAGAAGAACACAAATGCTCTGTAATGACCATTTTATTTTCGTCGTCCCATCCAAATCCACCGAGGTCAAGTATTGCTTTCATAATTCCATACATCTTCTTCAAGTCTTAAACATATTCTTAAGTTTATTTCAACTAAAAGTATCACCAAATTGAATTCTCATTCTCCTTGTCAACAAATTCCACCCTTCACATTTGAACCCTGCTTTAACTCAGTGAACCTCGTTGCATTGTTCAACCGCATTATCGTCTACATTATTTTTGTGGTAGGGAACATGATTATGATTTGTGTTTTGCACTTCCATTTCTACAAAATTTGATATTGCATAACTGCATATAAGAATATATACTTTTCTACACAAGTTTTAATGCACACTAATTACTCCACTGGAAATTATTATTTCTTCTTACAAATTGGCCTCTTTTCTTTTCAAAACAGTTGCTCTCCTCGCATAATTTTTATCTAACAACATCCAACCTAAGATATCTTCCAGTTTTTTGGCAAAAAGATGGTAACTTTTCAAAATTAACATAATCTGGCATTTCACTAATTTGGCATTCCAAGATCAAACACCATTCACTAACAAAGATAATTGTTTATATTATAGGAAGATCATGGCCCACTAGTCATGAGTAGAGAATAACATAAGCAAGCATGGATGATTATCTTCGTACAGATGCCAAAAAAGTAAAACATAAAATGAAAAAATAAATACAAAGCCTCATTTATGTTGGACTAATATCACAAAAGATACAGAAAATACAAATACCCATCACGTCCAACGCATTTTCTAATCACAAAAAACACATCAATCATGCAATCTAAAAACTCAAAAATACTTGTGGAGATCTCATTTTAACAACCTAATATCACATAGAAAAGATTTAAAAAAAAAAGTACTCATCTCAACAAGCTCATTTCCTAATCACCAACACCAATCAATCATGCAATCTACAAACTCAAAAAGTGGTCTCATTTCAATAGAACAACATCAAATAAAACAGAGAGAAGAAAATAAATGCCCATCTCATCTAACTCATTTACTAATCACCAAATATTTTGAGAGACTTCAAGAATGTATTCAGTTTAAAGTTAAAAAAAAAAAAAAAAACAATAGAATTCGTGCTTGCTGATAAAAATTCAACTAAAGGTTTGCCATCATGAAACAGACAACTTCCATCGAGAAAGAAAATCTCAAGTAGGCACTGAAAGTCTACTCTGTAGTAGGCTCCACTAGAACAGATGATTAGTTCAAGAGTGATGTTTCTTATTCTTTCAAGCAGTCGAAGAGATTACAATTTTAAGGCTAGCAATTAATCATTCGAGTGGGCCTTCTCCTCTGTACCAAGTTGTCCTATGCCTTGTTTGGATCTTCAGAACTTGTTCCTTTTGCATTGAGATTACCTGTAACTTATTATGCTAAAAGGGGAAAACAACCATGATTTTTGCATAATTCAGGTTTTCCAAACGCATGAAACTTCATTCATAATCTATGTTGTAAGATCCGAATGAGCCCATTTTAGGGATAGTCATAAGTAGTAACAATCATGCACCTTGAAGAAAAGAATTTGACTGTTGCATAAGATAGAGTAACCCAGACATGCACCCAAGTATGAAGTTGTAATTTGAGTATTCTGAACAGACCAGAAAGTTCCATAAACAAAGCACATTTGAACACAATAACAAACATAAAATTTAGGACACTAGACATAATCATACAATTGATTTTGTTGCCAAGAACTAAAAAGGAAAAGAAATTATGAAGGATGAATTGTCTATACGTACCTTGAGGTATAAATTCTTGAAATACAAAGACATGGAAGTTGAAAAGATGTTTTATTAACCCTGGACCTTGAGCTATAAATTCTTGAAATGGATAGACATGACAGTCGAAAATATTTTTTATTAACCCTGCATGCCAAAAAGGATTCATAACATATATAACTCGTGTTGTTCTGCTTGCTACTCTGTATACTAAGAGTTGTAAGATAGTGATATTTCCAAAAGATAGAATATGTATGAGTATTCAATTCATAATCAATATGAATGAGTTTGGATACTTCATAAAGCATGTGTTACTGAGAAGAAAATAAATGACACTCTAGTTGAGGATATGCATAGTGTTATTGTTGGGAACTATAGACCATTACAAACTCCACATTGGTATGATATTGTCCACTTTGGGCCTAAGCCCTCATGGATTTGCTCTTGGACTCTATCCAAAAGGCCTCATACCAATGGAGTATTTAGTCCAACTTATATGCCCATGATCTTTCCCATTTCTAGCCGATGTGGGACTTTGGTTGTACATCCCCAACAGTTATTAATCCTCGAATATGTACAACCTTGATTTGGTTTTGTACAACTGTGATACTTTAGGCCAGACCCAGGGGTGGATCTAGAAATTCTTCATTTCATATCAATTGATTCTCTTTCTCATCTCATCAATTGAGTGTCAGCTTAGGAGTTCCTAGTCAAATCAAAATAGGATAATGATTGAACCTCTCCAAATTTATAAATATTAAATTTGTAATAATCAATGACTATGAAATGATTGAACCTTCAAGTAATAATCAACATGAATGAGTTTTGCTACATCATAAAGCATATATCATGGAGAAGAAAATAAATGAAACTCTAGTTGGCGATGTGCATAGTGTTCTGAATCCTTGAGTATGTACAACCATTACTTGGTTTTCTACAACTGTGATACTTTAGGCCAGACCCAGGTAAGGACCATGAAATATCTCTGATGGAATACTTCTAAAAGTTGAATCCGTAAGCTAGGAACCGATGTTATTAATTCAATGCAGCAATGATCTCATTTCTCAATATTGCCAAAAAAAGAAAAGAAAATATAAGAGTTCTTCTTACATTATCATTATATATCATATCATGATCAATTGAATCTCATCTCATCAATTTTGTGTCAGCTTCTAAGTTCTAGTCAAATCCAAATCGGATTAGTAATAATCAATGATTATTAAGATTTCCATATATCCTTTCCTAGGGATGAATGTTAAAATTATTAATAGGGACAATTACCGTACGGCATGTCATAGACCTGAAAATAGCTCCAGAACAGTCCAAAGATCTATATTTACCACAGAGCTGTCCGATCCGTAGGATATCGTAGCGTGCGATATCCTAGGGATGTAGGATATCCTACAATCACTTGAATAGTCCGTGTATTTATTTATTTTTCTTTATTGTGAGACCACCAAACCACCATCGAAACCGTTGAATAGCTGTATAAGCGTAAGAATTGATATCGCGCCAAATTTGAGGTGTTGATCTATAACAGTTATCAAGAAACTTGCATAAAAAAAATGTGGCTTATAATTTATTTTTATAATTTGCAAAACAATGTGACTTTCTTGCAAATTTCTCGATAACCGTGATAGATCAACAGTTCAAATTTGGTGCGATATTACTTCTTACACTCATACAGCTATCCAACGGTTTTGATGGTGGTTTGGTGGTCCCACAGTCAAGGAAAAAAAAAAAAAAAACGGACTGTTCAAGTCTTCCCGCTTCTGATTGTAGGATATCCTACATCCCTAGGATATCGCACGCTGCGATATCCTACGGATCGGACAGCTCTGCGGTAAATATAGATTTTTGGACTGTTGTGAGGCTATTTTCAGGTCTATGACATGCCGTACGGTAATTGTCCCTTATTAATATCCGGATATTGAATTTGGAATGTATGGGCATATCCATCCTAAGCACAGGTTATTGTTCTAGTTATGAGTTCCTTAAACAAAAGCACATTTGAACACAGTAACAACATAAAATGTATGACACTTTAACATAAATCCAAAAAAAAAAAGAAATTATAAAGGAAAATAGTCTATATGTACCTTGAGGTGGGAATTCTTGAAATGGATAGAAATGCAATTGAAGAGATGTTTTTATTTACGCTGCATGCCAAACAAGATTCTTGTGTCAACTTATGTTGTTCTACAGGCTGCTCTATATACTAAGAGTTGTAACGTGGTAATAATTCCAAAAAATAGAGTCACACATGAACCTTGAATTCATAATTAACATGAACGAGTTTGGGTATGTCATAATGCATTTATCACAGAGAAGAAAACAATTAACACTATAGTAGAGGATATGTATAGTAGTCTAAGTCCTTCAGTAACAATAATTTCCAAAAATTAAAATAGAAAAATCTGAAAAAGAAAATGTAAAGAGCATGAATCAAAATAGCAGTTGTGGTGGGCATAACGGCCAGTGGCCAATACGTAGTAGTTGCGGTGAAACGTAGCAGCGTAGTGGTGTGGATTTTTAAGTAATTAAAATTATTAAAACCTTGCCTAGCAGCCAATCTTGTGTTTTTTCTAGTAATTTGGAACCATATAAGGATATAGACAACATTAAGAAAGGTTAATGAGGAAAAGAAATAGAAAAAATAATAATTAAAATTAAAATTGCTTGGCTCAATTAGGTTTTAGATCATAACACTGTTATTTTTAAAATAGCGCAGCAACTTCAACCGCTACGACCGATAATACGCATAATAGGATTGGTGACATTCAAAGTGGTGGTTGTGGTTGTGTGTGGTCCTTTTGCAGTAATGATCATATGGACCTCAATAGGAGGTGCGAACTGTGCATGAGGTGTGCAATGAATATTTGAACTATATATGATTTGGTTAACGCGTACCTCTTGCAGACAGTGCCCATTTATTACGATGTACGACACATGTGCTATTTTATACCAATCCTCCCCTTTCTCTTTGGCACATCTTCTCTCCAAACTGGGACAAGATTCAATACTCAAGGATTGGAGCGTCGTGACCTTTTGCAATGATGCTGGCAGGCTCAGAAGATGGGGGCAGTTCGCAATCAACAATCCTTCCAATGAAGCGAGATTCCCAATTTCCTCCGATAAAGAAGCCAACTTAGGCAACTCGGACAAATCTAGGGTTTTCAAGGTTGTCAGTTTATACAAGCCCTCTGGCAAAGCGGCCAATTCAGGACAAACACGGACATTCAAATACGCCAGGGAATTGAGGTGCTGGACTTGGAACCCTTCACCTAAAGATCTCAACTTGTCACAAAGTTGGATACAAAGATCCTGCAGAGAGGTTAGTCCCTGAAACGCTTCATCAGGCAATGACCTCAAGTGATTGCAAGTTGCAATATTTAAATATTGGAGGGAGGTGAGGTTACGTACTCCCTCCATCAAGGATTCGACCTCTCCACAGTTCCACAAGTACAATGACTTTATCGCTGGAAGATCGTGCACGTCCTTCGATAAGGAGTTCAGCTTAGGACAGTCCTCGATGAATAAAACCTTGATGAGAGTTAGATTCTTAAGCAATCCTTCTGGGAGAGAAATCATCTCTGGAAATCCACCGATCCAAAGTTCAGTAATTGCTGTGTAATTCCTTATAGACATTAATAGCATCTCATTGCATCCCATCAGTGTCAGGTCTTCTACGGATGGAAGATGTGGCATTTGAGACAACTTTGGACAATTTTTAATCTCCAGTCTCTTAATATGAGGAAGAGTTTGACTCCTTTCGTCACTTGACCACTTCTCGAGATCAGGCAAATCTTCAATGGTGAGATCCTTCAGGTGGTGTAGCCGTGAAAATGGGGGGAGAATTTTACATCTTTTACATCTGATTAAAGAAATTTTAATCAGGTTGGGGACCATCAAATGCATAAGCCAATGTGGGAATCTTGAACCCATATAATTCCCAATGCTCAAACTATGCAAATTTGAATGTGGCTGAAGGCTTTCAATAACTCGCTCGCAGTTCTCATTTTCTGCTGCTGTAGAATCATGCGAATCTTTCCATGATAAGCCCAGTGAAGAAAGTTGATCCCTCTCCCTCAAGCCAACTTTGTCTGCATCTACAGGATTTAGCACATTTTGGAGGTTTTGAAAGTTTATAGAACCTCGAAGGTTTAGATCTTGCAAATCATCTATTCCATTCTCTTTGCTAACAATGAACAATGTCAATGTCTGGAGGTCACTTAATTTTGAAATCCTGGCTGGCATTTGAGTCATTCTATTACTCCCACGGATTTCAAGATGCCTGAGGCTAATCATCTTCCACATATTAGTTGGTAATTCTCGGAGATTAAAACAATACAAGAGTTTTAACGTCTGCAAGTTCCAAAGGGTGCAGATTGATTCAGGCAATGTCTCAATGTCAGCCCAAGACAACTCAAGGTATCTTAGATGTTTCAACTTACCTATTGAATTGGGCAAGATTTTGATGTGGGTAGAAGATAATATCAAGACCCGCAGACATGTTAAATTTGAAATGTCTTCTAGAATTCTTATATATTTTAGAATGAGCGTCCGTAATTTTTGTGCGTTATGAAAGCTCATCAAATCCGCCAGCATTATTCTCC
This sequence comes from Camphora micrantha, assembly GCA_003546025.1. Classification (NCBI taxonomy): domain Eukaryota; kingdom Viridiplantae; phylum Streptophyta; class Magnoliopsida; order Laurales; family Lauraceae; genus Camphora; species Camphora micrantha. The sequence goes on from QPKB01000001.1 coordinate 13,573,570, forward strand.
CTTCGGAAACAAATGAAAAATGTCGAGTTTTACTGGGGACACATTCCATTCTTCTAGCTTTCACAGTTAAGCACTCGGTTCTTCTAACAGACTTTGCAAGATCATAAATGTGGTCATGCATCTTATATTTTGGTCCTTCTTCGTTATGGCGACGGACATAATCCATAACTTCTTCTTGAAAGAAAGACCTCCAACATAACTCATCAAAATACTCTGCACCAAAATCTTCCATCAATTTGCCTTGTTCAGATGATTGGATGAGACCTTGTGCACTCCACATTTGTATTACTTCTTGTTTCTTAAACGTACCACCTTTATGGAAGATAATGCAGTATGTGAAGCATTGCTTTAGCTGAGATGGCAAATGAATGTAGCTCAATCTTAATGTGGGCATAATCTGATTTTCATTTAATTCCCAAATCTCATTGTTTCTAATAGAAAGCCACACGCTCTCGCTTCTTTTGTAGAGTAACAACCCTCCTAGAACCTTTGCGACCAATGGAACACCTTTGCATTTTTTCACAATCTCCCTTCCAATGAGTACCAAGTCCGGATATGCTTCTTCATCTCTGTTTGGAAACGCCCGCTGCTTGAATAAAGACCAGCAATCTTCCTCTGGAAGCCCTTCCAAGTGGTGTGTGGGAAGTGTTCCCATCATTTTCGCCACGATGTTGCTGCGAGTGGTTGCAATGATTTTGCTTCCTTTTTCGCCAACGTTCAACAAGCTTTTCAATTGAACCCAAGCCTCTTGATTCTCATTCCATACATCATCCAGCACAAGTAGATATCTCTTCCCAGACAGTGTTTTTCGAAGGCGAGATTGCAGTGACTCCATGCGTTCAACATCACATCTCTGATCCTGATCAGATTCTATAATTGCTCTCATGATTTCTGCACTGTCGAATTTTTCAGAAACAAAAACCCATATCAGTTTATCAAAATAACTACTCACCCTCTCATCATTGTAAACTAGTTTTGCAAGTGTGGTCTTCCCGAGGCCTCCCATTCCGACTATAGGAACGATGGAAACATTCTCTTCCTCTTCATCACCCCCGTTGACCAATAAATGAACTAGCTTATCATTGTCCTCTTTTCTTCCGTGAACTTCAGATTCATGTACAAATGAATGGGTCTGAACTCTTGCTCCAGCCTCTTTATGCCTATCAACGTCATCTTCGTGCCTCAGATTAAAATTAGACTTCTCCCTAGCAATCACATCCAATCGTTCCACGACCTCCCTAACCTTGTTGCTCATCTTAGATTTAAATGCAATTTGGTTCGAAGGAGTAAAGAAGTCGCGTACCTTTTTCGTTTTGCTATTGTCAATCTCGACTCTACGTCGCAGATCCTCGGTTGCAAACTCATCCAATATGTCCGCAACTTCATAAGCCACGTCCTCAAGCTTATCGAGCCAGTCTCTCATGGTGTTACTCGTCCATTGTTGCTCCTCTGCATCTTTAAGGACCGCTTGAATTGCTGTGAACGTGCTGCAGAGATTGTTTAGCTCCTTGTTGACCCTACAGATCGATCCAAACTTCTCTAGCACAGGGGAGGCCATCCTCTTGAGTAGACCCGCTATGAGGGCAGAGAGAGCTGCTTCAGCCATAGCTTATTCAACTGGAACAGAGGAGTGGTGTGAGATGCTTGTGGATATTGAGAAGAAATGGTGCTTGTAGAGATGCTGCTGCTTGTGCAATGTGCAAGGTATGGCCTATACTTTTACCTATGCTGTTGCTAGTAGATAACAATAAATGGGCTGTATTTTATATAATGTGGTGGTTGGTCCCATAGTACCTATCCAGCAGCAGTGCCAGCAGAATTTCTTTGAATAATTGACTTGGGTTTATTATAATAATATGGCTTTGATTTCTTGGACCCAACTGCTCCTACGAATTTTTATATATATTTTTTACCCCGCTCTGCGCCGTTGGTTTTGGAGTAGTTGGTTGGGTGTCACATGGGCGGTTCTAAAAATATAGTTTGTCGGCCAAATTAAATAAACTGTATTTGCGATATACCAAATTGACACATTATTATATGTAATGAATGGCTTGAATCGAGTGCCCAACGCATTAGACAAATGTCAGATGTAGGTCCAAGTACATGGAATGCTAATTACGTCTCTTTCCATCATGGTCCCAAGTGGACCGTTTCTTAGAAAAGAAAAGCAAAAAAAAAAAAAAAAACTTAACCGTTTAAATTCCATCATCTATGGGTATTAAATCAATATGTAGATTGTTTGGAACATATTTCTATGAAAAAAAAATCACTTTCATAAAATAAGAAATTTCAAAACTCTATTATTATTATTATTATTATTATTATTATTTTGACTATGTTGGGCTATTGCTTTAGGAGTAATACTTTCACTTTGAGGACCTAACGATTGTTCCCTCGACATGTGTGTGCAGTGGCGGACCTACCCTTTCATGACCTGGGGCGGTGGCCCCAGGTCAAATTTGAAATTGCATGATATTTTAATGGGCCTGAATCTCTCCCATATATGTCTAGTAAATAGTTGCCCCACGTCTAAATATTGTGATCGCCCCACGTCACAAAATCTTAGTGATCTCTTTGAACATCTTCTTCGCAACAAGAGTACCATATCCTCTTTGCATGGATCTCTTTCTACGAAGAGTCTAAGATCCTCATACCGATCGAATTCTCGTTGTCGGTTCTCTCATAGTTAGTCTCTCTCTCACCAAATAACTCTAAATAAAGCAATTTCCATCTCTCTTCAAATGTAGTATAATCATAATTACTCTATACCTAAATTTAAACCCTTAATTTTCAAATCCTAATTTCAAACTCTAAATCTCTAAATCATAATTCAAACTTTAAGCCCTAAATCACCAAATCTAAGCATATCTATAAGCCCCAAGCTGACCAAATCACCATTGGACGCACTTTAAACTTCAATTCATACATAAATCAGGCTTTATGACTCATATGTTTGGATAACTTGAGTTGTATTTATGTAGCGATTTTTCTTCTTTGCCACCGGCCCATGATCGTAGGGAATGGTTTTTATAGCTAGGTAAGTGCAGGTAATTAAATTCCTTAAATCCAAATAAAACCCCTTCGAAAACTCAAATTGGGTACATGGATGCTCACCCAAATCATCATTGCAAGGTATCCAAACACCTAGGATTAAAGGAAATATTATTTTAGGTTGTTTTGATGATGATGAATTGATGATCACTTGAATTTGGAAGAGGGAGTGAGAAGGCACTTCAATTGGGTAGGAGATCTAAATATGGAAAAAGTTTTGTGTCTATTTAAATGCAATACATTTTTTGCATTGTTAATATGAAAAAAAGTTAACAAAGTCAAGTAAAAGTTTTGCCCCACCCAAGTAAAATTTCTGGGTCCGCCACTGTGTGTGTGAGATTAAGGTGCCAATATAACTCAACCATAATTGTGTTGACAATCTCGATTTTTAATTCTTTTCATGAATTCTAGATATAAATAATTAAAACCAGCAAAATGAATTACCACGGTGGTTAGAACTTAGAGTAGAGCTCCAACCTTACTATACATTATGGGTTTCAAACTAAGCCAATTGGTTTATTTAGTTGCGTGTGACCAGTTTGACCACCTTTTCAAAACACTAAGGGCCTGTCTATTTGCATTAAAATAGATATAGGGATTGAATGTAGAATTCATTCCAATACTAATTAAAAAGGAAGATCAAAGGAGAATTTTATTTAAAAAATGAGCATCAAATAACATTTTCTTTTAGAAAAATACAATCAAAAGAATATGGAAAATGAATGGTTTTACTGTTTTAGGCCTGTAAAATCCATCTGTAATTCTGTCTGCTTTAGGTTTTTGGGCGACTCCCATATCGTTTTTAGCTTGTTTGATTTCATTTGACGTTGGAACGTAAAGTGAGGTACTCTGCCAAAAATACATAACTTTTGAGTAATTTTCATGTAAAAACCCCTAATGGAAATAGAGCACATATTCGATATGTTATTATTTAGTTTATTTTGGTGAATATCCAAAATCAAAGCCGATAAAAGCATGTACAAGATTCAGAGTAAAAGAAAATGGTGATTACACATAGATTACCATTCAAAACAAGATCTAATTATGCCTTCGCTTTCAACAACTATAAGTATGTAATCTCGGGTCTTCAACTATGCACAGACATGAACAACAACCCTTTTGGAAGAGAGAAACAGATCCAAATAAAGTATGCATAATTCTAGCCTTCTAGGTACTCTTATTTTGCACCCAACAGGGGTCCAGTCGATTTGTCAGCCTAGCCTGTTCAGTAGTGATCTTTTCTTGAGGCTGCATAATACGTGCACTGAACTTTGAGAACAAACTATTGACTGGCCCACCCACCAAAGAAAATTGTCACACAAACTTTTTTTAAGGCAACAGGCCCTAAATGGCTTTGCAAAAAATGTGGGCCAACCCTTAATTAGGCTTATCTAACGGAGCCATGCAAGTAGGCTGGTGTGTAGGGTTGCAAATGGGTCCAATTCGGGCAGAAATCATGTTGTATCCTGATTTGGATCCCGTATGGAACCCATAAGATGCATCTGAATCCCTGGAGAACAAAAATCATAAGATCTGATTCTGGTTCCGGATCCAGTTCTGGTTCTTTGGCTTTAGTTCCAAATCCTACCACCATCACAACAAACTGAAATGAACAACAATAATGATTTTTAGTAGTTGTTGAAAATACATGATTGGTGCAAAAATTTCTTTGATGAAGTTGTGCCTTTCATGTTTGTTTTGACTTTGGATTTTTTTAGTGAAGACCAATGATTTTTGTTTGGTGCAACAAGTTTCCACTATTGAAAGACCAAAACCTGTACTGATACTCAATGTTTCACGGCAATATTTTCTTAATAATAACTTTATCAATTTCCCAGTCTAGCATTATCAATTTATCATTACTATCTTCTTTCACAAAATAACATAATGTTCATACATCTAGCTCTATTAGCTAATCACCCCATAAGCTACCACACTGTCAACAAAGTCAAGGTGACATTGCTACTAATGCAACTTTATGACCAGCGAACATAGATGATTGGAGAAAATGGTAACTATTATAGGGGTACTGCTACTAATCCAGCTGATTAATCTGGGACAAAAGTGAGCGGCGACATTCTTTTACCCAAAATAAAATAAAATGGAGAACAAGAATGCCATAAGTATGCAAGAATTGAGTAACATCCCAAAAAAAAAAAAAAAAAGAAAGAAAGAAGGAAAGAAAGAAAGAAAGAAAGAATTCTTCACTGCAGTAATAACTTGCCAAGGATATTTCTGGCTGGTGACAGTGATTCATAGGTGTCTCTTACTTTGTTCTAACAATAATAAATTAATGTTTATTGTTTGAAGTTTGGAAGGCTACCACTACCAAGTCCAATACCAGAAAGGTATCAGTTGGAGTGGAAATTAATAGAAAGGCAACAGCTATTGATGCCATAGGTGGGCCTGAACCAGAGGAACAGAGATGGGATTTTTCTTGTTTGCACATCTTACTTATAGCCTGCTACTCCGAGACGAAGCCAGTTGTTGTCCTCGTTATCTCATCTATCCACAACTAATATGCCCAAAATTCTCGACCAAATATTTTATGGGGCGTTATTTGATTCATTTCGGCCAATTTGTCTGAAACAACCAGACTTGTACTACCAGGGTCAAATTTCTATTCAAATAAGGACTACACCTCCACTTTTATTTTATCATATTTTATTTTTACCTTTTTCATTTGACATCAACTTCACCGTTACTCCTCCACTCACGTAAATAAAGTTGTGCTCTTTTCAAATCCAAAAATGTTAAAAATATCCGATCCTAATTACAGTAGTTTTTCAATTGTGCCTATCTATAATGAACCGTAACAAATATTAAAGTATCGTTTGTTTGTTTGCGGTCATTTACAAAGGTAAGTGATTTTCATGCAAAATGTTTATGCTTCATCACGTTTGTTTGCATGTGAAAACTGTGTAAATAAGGCCATTTACACAACAAAATCTTCGTGCTTGAATAGTTGTGAAAATCACTAAAACCATTTCAAAAAAGGTTCTGGTATGGCCTATTATATGGTGTTTGCATTCTTGTTGTCCCCATCAACTACCTTTATTTTTTTTTCATTCCTGTGAGGTCCATATTTGTATTCCAAATTGCGCATTTTTGTTTATTGAGCCAATAAACCTCATGACCTGAGAGCTAATTATCTTAAACCTTCATAGATTTTGAGTAGTTCATGAAGAAGTACCAAACAATAGATCCAACTTCTTGCACTTCTATGAGCCCCTTTATTATCTGAACTGATCAATTTTCTTGTATTATTTGTTAGTATCAGGACATTTAGTTTCATATCTTAATTCTTTATGAATTTTGAGAAATTTGTGATTTTTTTTTTCAAAAATCCAAATCCATCTACAATAGTTGAATGTACTCATTTACTCACATGAAAATGATGATTTTGAAAAGAATAATATTATAAAGTGTTTCACATGTGCAACATTTACATATTTAAATCTCATTTTCCTATCATGTGTAAAACAAAAAGACCACTAAGAAGCTAAGATTTTTAATTTCTTTAGTCTTTTTGGGTCTTGAGAAATTTGTGAAAAAACATCTAAAATTCTCAACCTATAGATCTATTTTTATTCAATGGACTTTTACAGGCTCTAGATTCATGATCAAACTCTTTAGTATTTTCCTATGATTGATAAGTATCAAGACGTTGCCTTTCATATCTTAAGCCTTCATTGATTTTGAGAAATTTGTCGAAAACATCCAATGAATCTAAATACAACTAAACCACTTGTTGAAATAATTTACTCATATGAAAATAATTATTTTAACAAATATAGTAATGTATTTCTCATTTGTAACTTTACATGCCCGGGGAATAGTCTATTCTCGAAGAACACCCTCATTGGGAAAAAACAAAAAGGGTAAAAAACACTCTTTTTGGCCTACTGCCTACCTGGTGATATGCATTGACTCCTTGAGTGCAAGTGCAGCAGGGCCTACCCGCTGGAACTCAATATTTTTTGCCTAAGGAGACCCACCATTAATAGATTAAAGCTGGAAAGCTCTATCCTTCCAGCTACTAATTTTATCAGTGTCCCAGTTGACAATGATTTTAGGAGCTTAGAATGAATGGGTCAAATTTTTAATCAGTGATATAACACACCCAAATTATGTCCACCCATATCAATGGTAGGATTACCTGACGATTCATGACCCGTGAATATACAAATGCTACCATGGAATGCATATACAGTAACAGAAAAAATTAGATGGTAGGTGTTCTTCTACTTATGAGGCCAATGATTTGATCATGAGCCACCCATCAAGTGACTTTGGGAGAAATCAATTCAAGGCTTCAACCATGAAATGATGGGTATAAACCAATGATCTAATACCTACTTAGCTAACAAATTGAATTATTCAATCATCCATTTCAAGATTTTAAATTCACCAGTTATATCATGTGTCAAGAAAACTTGGAACACTATTGAAGCTGAGGCTGTTGTGCTAGTAAGTAATGGTTTGAATTGCCCAAGCAGACTGATATCTTGTATCTTTCATACCCTACTGGCCTATTCATAGCCATGTGTGCTGAAGAGTAAAAGTGTCATCATCATAGAAGCCCTAAACCATCTATTTGGATTTTTTTTTTTGGATGAAAGCGATCTATTTGGGGTCGGCTTTGTGAAATCAGCCATCCAAACAGTGCTATTTAAGTCTAGATCTTCGCATCTCCACCGTCTATCATATATCTTTGGTAGTGTCTCCTTCTAGTTTCTTGAAATTGCAACGCTTCACAAAAAATCAAGGTGCTGGTGTTCTTGATCTTCAGAATTCATTCTCAAATCATCTCCAACTGACATAACATATTTCCACCTCTGCTGGATCTAAATTTTCCTCTTAATAATTGAAGAGGTGCCATAAAAGCTGAATGCTCCTTGGAACATTTTTCCCTGCCCACTCGAAAGGCGGCCTCATCTACAATATGTGAATGATGTAAATGTAAGTTAAATTGGACCGTTCCTATTGTGCCTTGTGCTCCTGACTCATGAGTGGCACAGGAGAATCAACTCTTAACCATCTAATTTCACTCTGTAGAACCCACACTTGCTGTGAATATGATTATTCAATCAGTTAGTTCATTATCCATTGAAGGGGAGGTTTTATAGCCATTCATGGATATTCACCTTTCTTTCTTCAACTCTAGCACATTTTATTGATCCTGGTAATTCAAATCAAGATGAAAGGACAAGGTTTGTTTTCATAGGCAGGCAACGAGCCAAGAAAACGACAAAAATCTATTGCATAAGATACCTGGACATTACAAATCAAACAGGCAACAGTTTTTTAGCCATTCCACCCATTGCAAATCATACCAGCCTCATCATTTGCACCTCTCAAAACATGGGATGGCACATTATGCTCCACTGATATGTCTCTCAAGAGTCACAGCTCATCCACCCAGAGACCTATTTTATTCTTGGACCTGTGCTACTCTGAGAGCACAAACCAGGTTGACTTCTATCTTTAACGGGTTTAAAGTCCATCCTGCATGCCTCTTCCAGGACCTATTTCCCCTTTCCTTTCACCTTTCAAAAATCATCCTCCTTTTCCATTTCCTAGACACTGCAGAACAAAGTGAAAATACAAAGATAATCAAACAGAGGTGTTTTCTATGACAAAAAGAAAGTTGAAATCCCAGCAGTTGGTCTCATACATCCAAGGTTCACTTTCAAACTCATGGAATAATGCTTTGCTTAAATGAATAGCATGTCAACAATAGCTGCTGTAGTTAAGACCTCTGCCTCTTTCATAAATTACTATACAACATCAAATCCTCATTTAAACAACCTGGGGGGCTTCAAAATCTTGTTCCATTCAGATCACACTGGTTGTGCAACACCTTTCGCCTTTGCTGCAGCTGTGGCTGCAGCTGCTGCTGCTGCAGCAGCAGCTGATGCAGCAGCACCAGATGGCGTGGTTGATGGTGGCACCGATGCAGCTGGTGTCTGTGAAGTAACTGTCTGCTGCTGCTCCTGCTGCTGCTGCTGTTGCGAGTTCACCTGGGCAAGAAGACTCTTGATCTGACTACCTGAAAGCGTCTCCTGCTCGAGCAGTGCATTCGCAAGTGCATGAAGCTCTTTGCTGTGAGTTGTCAGAATAGTTTTTGCGTTGTTATAGGCCCTTTCCAAGAACTGTCTCACTTCCTTCTCAATAAGAAGCCTAGTTTCAGTGCTCATGCTCTTCCCATTATCATCATAGTTATGAGAGACAAAACCGACAAGCTCGCTCATCCCGTACTTCGTGACCATTGCTCTTGCCAGAGATGTAGCCTGCTGCAGATCAGAAGAAGCACCAGATGTAACCTCATTCTCTCCAAAAATGAGTTCCTCTGCAACCCGTCCACCCATGCAGACATCCAGCCTTGCAAGCATCTGCTTGCGTGACACACTTGTCTCGTCCTTGTCTGGTAGCTGAGCAACCATGCCGAGAGACATCCCTCGGGGGACAATGGTAGCCTTATGGACTGGAAGAGCACCATCAGTGTGAATGGCAACAAGTGCATGGCCACCCTCATGAAAAGCCGTCAGCTTTCGTGATTCTTCAGAGATAACAGCTGATTTCCTCTCACTTCCCATCATGATCTTGTCTTTGGCATACTCCAAGTCTTCCATGCTCACGGCTTTGGCACCATCCATTGCAGCCTTCAGAGCAGCAATGTTAACCAAATTTGCGAGATCAGCGCCAGAGAATCCGGGTGTACCTCTAGCAATGATCATGAGATCTACGTCGTCTGCCTTCAAAACCTGGGTAGGAATGAGCATTGGTGTAGAGAGATGTCATTGTTCATATTTCCTTCACGAGGGTAATTACATGAATGCTGATAAACTGGAGCAGGGGTGGTGGAGAGATGAAACAAAACACAGTACAGGACCAATGGCTACACAATTAAAATTTCAAAACATTCATTTTCTTATTTATTGGCAATTCAAACAATCAATCAATATGATTGTTGCACCATGAATGTTGATGTAATGGGTGCACCATGAATATAGGATGCCATCACCAATCATAGACTATCCAAGATGAGAATATTCTTTCCATCAACATTCCACACTATCGCCAACAAATAATTGGCTAAACAGGTTAATCCTAATCAACAAGGTACCCCTATCACATCAACTATTGAATCACTGAACCATGGTCTCCACCTAAAATGGTACAAAATTGGCACATACGATGAGAAGCATAAGATCTGAATGTATCAGGCACTAATAATTTCCTCTTCATTCAGTAAATAAAGGGGATTCAAGATATGTTACCTTGGACATATGAGATTCCATTATTTGCCTACGCCCTTCAACATCAGGATTGGGAACTACAATGTGACGATCAAACCGTCCAGGTCTCACCAATGCTTTGTCCAACGATTCTGGGAAGTTAGTTGCAGCAATCACAATAATTCCATCATTTTGTTTAAAACCATCAAGCTCAACAAGCAGCTGATTCAGTGTCATCTTCATGTACTGCTGGTCTTTTGGGTTGCGGCTCCCTCCTATTGCATCTATCTCATCAATGAAGATTATACAAGGGGACCGTTTCTTTGCAGCAGTGAAGAGATCTCTTACCCTCCTGGCTCCCACACCAACAAACATCTCCTCAAACTCACTGCCACTGCATGAAAAGAAGGGCACACCAGCTTCTCCTGCAATGGCTCTTGCTAACATGGTCTTACCAGTGCCTGGTGGGCCCACAAGCAAAACACCTTTTGGGAGTTTGCCTCCCAGACGGGTGAAACGCTGCACAACAGAAAAGGAATTTAAAAATAAGAAAGGTAAAATTACTTAACTACTTGTGAGACTCACTTCTTCTTTTTAAAAATTACAAGGCAAATAAAGGGAGAAGAAAAAATCATTTCTGATCCAGAATGGATTTTAGATTGAGAATTTTCAAGTCATTGAAGCTGGAGTGGAGAAGTTTGGCCATCACAAGAAGGCCCAAAATGGTCCAGACAAGAATTGTTGAGGATTTGGGCCCTAAACAGCCCAGAATTTTGTGGTTAAAAGTATAAAACCGGGGCTGATTTGGAGAAAAGAAGAAGTACAAGTACTGTTTTGAAATTTTAAGAAATTCTGAATGTAAGTATAAGTTCTCAAGTGAAGCATTCTCCCAAGTAACTGAAGGTGGGCCAGATCAAACCCAATCCAAACAAGTGAGGCACCAAAAAGTTCGTCCAAGCCTTCACTCCAAGACCATTCATTCAGTTTTATGATTATGTGGCCCATGTGGGGCCCCACAGCCAGTTTTGCAAAAGAAGGCAGTGACGTCCAGATTTGAGAATTTCAGAAGATATCTTAAATCTTGAGATTTGGTTTGTTTCTTGGTTTAGAAATTGTCTTATGAGATTCCCGTTGTGTTATATATATATATATATATATATATATGGAAATTCTAAAAAATGCCCCACTTTAAAAACACCCCATTTTGCGCCCCTCTTTTTTTGGTCATAGGGCACATGTCGTGTAAATAATTCTTTTCACACAGACTAACCCCCAATGAATAGTCATAAGTCCAAGTTTGACATCCAACCAACTTTTCCTCACCGTTGGATTGAAATCATAATAAAATAATGCCTATAAACCATTAGATTTTAGTGCCATGGATCAAAAGGTTAGGATGATCTTATGGGCTAAAGATTTTGCATATAAGTAGGCCTCATAAGGATCTTTCCATCCAATGGACTTCCATGATCATCATGCATCCCAATGGGCCAAACTACGAGGGGCGTTTTTTTTGTTTTTTTGTTTTCTAAAAAACGCACAGGTGCTTGTAGCGCTCCCCCCATATATATATATATATATATAAGCATTATAGAAAGCATTGTAAGGATCAACAGTCATTACTGCATTTGTCACTCTTCACTGTAGCTCCCTGGTTCAAAGTTTGACCAGTTTGCATTTGATTTTTCAATTCATAATTCGGAGCTTAACTTGATTAGAATTTGATATGCTTTTGATTCATCCAATTCGAACTTTGAATTCAATGAACTAATTCATTTGAATCCACTTTACAGATCCATCATTGTGGCCCACATCTAAATTCCAAACTGCTTACAGTAACTGCTGCTCTTATCTCTTATTATACTGACTCTAGGCCAAATTTCATTTAGCCAGAATTGGGCCCACCATCATATTTATCATGTATAAAATACGTGATTAAAATAAGAAACCAAAGGGAGTAAAACCACATGTTTTACAGATGATCAATCTTAAGGTTGAGGCCAACTCTAATTAGAGATAGATATGGACTACTGTTCATACATAGGGCACAATGCTTTTCAGTGAATTGGATTTCTTAGGTGGGCCCCACTGAATCACTGAGGGATTTAGAGAGAGTTTCATGACAACAGTTCACAAACTGAACTGGGAATTACTCGAACAAACAGTTTGCAGTTCAAAGGCCTCATTAGCAAACTGAGTAACTATGCTCTTCAATATATATTTTTCTTATTTTACTTTCCTCAAAAAATGCATCAGACATGTTGTAACATACTAATGATTCAAGTACTAGTGTATAGCTATTATTGCACTTCAGAAAACACAGAACATATACTCTCGAGTCTCCGGGAAAGTATTAACAAGAATTATATGAACATTTTGGAAATCATGGGATAACTGGTTCCCTCCTTCAGACTGTGACAAGAAAGAGTGAAATGTTATTATTCTATTAACAAATATATTACTGACTTTACCTTAGGATCTCGAAGATAATGAACAATTTCCTCCAGCTCAGCTTTGGCCTCATCAACACCCTTTACATCATTAAATTTTGTGCTGGATTCCATGCTAGGCTGCACCTCTTCATTTAGACCGAGCCCTGCCGAAACAAATCAACAACACAAAAGAAAATATTTCATCCATTTTTACTTGCACATCAATCACTTTTTTTTTTTTTTTTTATGATGCACCAGCTGAAAAAAGGATGGCATGATACCTTTACTGATGCCCCTGTCTTCAATGAGTGCTCCTACTCCAGAAATTAGGAGAAAAGCTAGTGCAATAGTGCGGAATGTACGCCATAGCTGATCCTTAAACTGCCCACCTTCTGCTGTCACCATATGAATTGGAGCACTGGCAGTTCCAAGGATTCCATCTTTTGTGGACCGCCCTACATTCCTTAAAGCTGAAAGCCCGCCAACACTTTCTTCCTCTTTTGTTGCAGTAGCAACACCTGTAAGAAATTCTTGTTTATTGTCAACCCATAACACATTTCAAAATAACACCTACCTTTACAGCACTGCAAGTGGAATCAAGTTCAGCAATTGGCAACCTTATAGGTACTTCTTTTTTGCTCATGAAACATTTATTAGAACAAGAAAGCAATTTGAACACAACTCTAGTTTCAGAAACATCTTATCCAACAGATATTCCTCATGGAAGGGTCCTTTAACAATTCCTTCACTATGCCAAATAATCAACAAATCTTTAAGTAGTTGTCCAGTAAGCATCATGTTGCAAACCATGACAAACAAAAACGATATCTCTAGTAGGCATTAGTATTGATCGTCGTCCTAAAACTCATTACCAGAGACCAACTAGGAAACCATTGAGTCAGATTGGACCTTTCCAATTTGCAATAATGTGACTACGTAGGGAAAAGTCCAATGACTTGTCTGAGTCAATTTTGACTGGGCCAGTCATTGAACCATGGATTTCAATGGAGCAATAGTGCAATGCTCATGCTCATGTATCCTACTGTGAAAATTGTGCGACCCAGAATTGAAAAATCTAACCCTACCTGAAGCTGACCAGCCTAACCTTACCCATAATATATCTTAGTGATTGTAGGTTGCGAAACTGACCCATCTATTAGTAGGTTCAGGCTCATGTTGAAGCCACAGACCCATCACGTCACTTCCGTTCCAGCACAATTGCACAACATAAGGAAAAATGGGAAAACCCAGCTAGCTAGAGAGAAAACTCCCTCTCCTTCCATTCTCTTTCGATTCTATCAATAATGGGAACCCATCTCTTTCAAGTTACTTGGACCCCAAGGCTTCTCCTGACCTGAAGAGTGCAGCAGACAAGTAGCATTTTGGGGGCTTCAGCTGTTCAACACGGCTGCCCAGGTAATTTTTATGGCATCCGCCGTCCTCCGGGGATTGCACCATCCCCACATCAGATCCGAAATAGGGACTATTCTGTCTCCATTTCTTTTTTGTATGACTCTTTTTTTTCATTTTTTGAGAATAATATGCTGATATGATCATGAGAATATTGATGATGACATCTTCCTGATTGTCATGATATAAATATATGATGGAGACTACCCTTTTGTTTCAATTGATTGGGGACATCTGAACGATCCAGGAATTGGGAATATTCTAACAGCTTGTGGGCTTCGCAAGTTCCACCCTCAACATATGATTGAAAAAAAAAGGGTTTCTGTGCATTTAAATGGGTAGGGAGAGTTGAGAAACACCAGGGGTGTCTCATCTCACACAGCTGCCCAGGGATCGTAGGATGGTTCACATGTCAATCTTACTTTGAGAATTGGACCCTTATGTGTGGCGCTCAACCTGAAACAAACCGACCTGACGAAATTCATTGCCTCTCTGAGTGTCAACATCTCTCACAAGGTAGTATACATGATAACATGAAATGCAACACTTTTTCCCCACAGGCATCATTAAAGGCAATAAATTGAGATCACTTAAAAAAAAAAAAAAAATGGAAATGATTAGGTGCAATAATAATGTGGCAAAAAAAATATATATAGATGATATTATTTTGATACCAAATGCCATTCAAAAATGGAAAAATATTATTTTGATGCCAACCTCTCTGCAATGTCTTGAGCAATGAGCTTTCATCCAGCCGATCAACTTTTACTAGAGCTTTTACATATTCAGCGAGCGCTGATGGGTTAGAATGCAGTGAAGGCTGACTTTCAAATAGTTTTATCACTCCTTCCGCATCATTTCGACGATAAAGTTCTTTCAAAAGTGTAATATCATTTGTACTATCTGTGTCACGTACTCTACGAGCAAAATTGCCAACATAAGTTGACTGGAGCCTTTCTTGAATACTTGTAAGTCTATTGCCTGGAAAGAAAGGAGAACATATAAGAGTAAAAAAATTAATTGCTATAAAATGCTAACAAACTTAATTGCTATAAAATTCTTAGTTTTTGAGGTATTACCCGGCCATGCTATAAGTAACATTTAACATCATTATCATCATAATGGAAAGCATGCCACATCAACTTGGGGTTAGCTTTGTGACTTTTACTTTTTTCACTTAATCCAAGCAACATTTAGACAAAATTTAACCAATAACAAACTATGTCTCATGCTGCTTAAATGTGAAAAGATCCAGCATCTCCAACTTGGCATAAACATAATCAGCGAAGGGTTTGGATTATTTCTCTTTTATCTTTATACTTTGGATGAGGCTAGTGCTGCAGATCTGAGTGCTTAAGGGCCCGTTTGGCATTTTACTTTTAAAATAAAGTGGAATGAAGTGAAATAAAAAGAGAGAATAAAATATAAGTGGGTTATGATGGTATTTTGTTTTTAGTTATTTGTGATGGAATATTTTTGACTTTTTGTATGGGGAAATGAAGGTTTTTTTGTCTTCTAGTGAATAAATGTAGTTTCTTTTTTACTTTTTTTTTTTTTTGAAAAAGATGGAGGAAGTTGTGGTAAAAAGTGCTTTTGATTTGATGTTTAACTTGACTTTACAAGTAAAATTACCAAATGGTCCCTAAAGGAACCAGAATGCATGCCTGCAATCCAACCCCTGGGCCCCACATGTTTTGCGCTAAAACCCTTATGCACAAGTCTTTCAGTTGATTGAAACTTCATTTAGTAGTTTTTGAACTGTAAAATGTACTCTTAACATTTCATTTCTTTAGGAGTCTTTTAGCATTCTATTATTTATTTCCAAGTGGATAAGTCAACTAAGTCATTGTGGGATTATTTTTATTTTTATTTTTGAAATACATGTAAACAGGGAAATAGTCAAATTTGCGCCTAAAATTATGACTGCACTAAGAAAAGGCATTTGAACATGCACTATAAGACAAATTTTGAATTAATGAGAAATCAACTGTTGCTTGCTTTAACCATTAAAAAAAAAAACCTGTTGCTTGCTTTGCATCTTTCAATAAAAAAAAATAAAAAAACACTGTTGCTTTGCATCTTGGTAATGACTCCAGTCCATTGGAACCCCTAGGTGCTGACTCCTAGGCTTTTAGAGAAGCAGTAGAAGCCTGAATTGCCGATTTAGAGGGCTGTCCTGCATCACCCATCATTAATCTGGAACTTGGAACTCATGTACCCAAGAATAGGTATCAACTCTAAGAATGAGAAGTACAGTAGATTATTGAGCCAAACCCTTTTTTTTTTTTTTTTAATTCTGGCACATGAATTGAAATTGGACAGGCTATATTCAGCAAGGATTGTCAATAACTATACTTATGATGGTAAAGATTCCCTCCAACCGTATTATTAATTAAACGACTTTTGAAAATATAAATAAAACAAGTTCAGCTTGTTGACCGGCTCAGTTGCATGGTAGAGGTCACCGCAAGTTTTTCATCAGCCAAAAGTGTTCTCGATGTTAACTTATTGCTAGAAAACACCCAAGCATACAGCA
The DNA here is from genome assembly GCA_003546025.1 of Camphora micrantha. Classification (NCBI taxonomy): domain Eukaryota; kingdom Viridiplantae; phylum Streptophyta; class Magnoliopsida; order Laurales; family Lauraceae; genus Camphora; species Camphora micrantha. The sequence continues at coordinate 13,590,240 of QPKB01000001.1, forward strand.
AAAACAAAAACAAAAACAAAAACAAAAAAAAAAAAAAGAAAGAAAGAAAGAAAGAAATAAAGAAACCACCCAATAAAAAAACATGGAAAGAAATTTAGAACAAGGTCTGCACACCCAACAACAAGAAAGACCTATCAGAACCATATTTGGCACAACAACTTCTCCACTGACCAAAGTGAAAATATGATTAAGGAAAAACACCCAGAAAGGGGCACAGTTCTGATCTTCTTTATCCAATCATGCATTCTCCAAGGATCAACTGGCTGCACAGATTAAGACAGCTCTACAAACAATGAGCATCAAAATGACCTCTGCTTGATTGAATAAGTCTTTCAGTGAGACAGAGTAATTTCTGACAATTGTCCCAAGATAAACCAATTTCCTGGAATGATATCATGTTAGATACCATACTAATCAAAGATTAATTTCTGATTTTGCAGTTAAACCCTTCATTCAATGCTAGGTACTCTTCTTTTCACCATTATCCTAGGTACCCTTCTTCCTCGAAAGCCCCTTGAATTGCTTCCATCAGAATTTCATTTTGACAAGCTGGTTTGAAAAGGAGACCATAGATGAAAATATCGGCCGATACGATAATTTGAATTTATCGGCCGTATATACCGTATCGCACCCGTATCGGCCGATACGGGACCGTATCGGCCGATACGGGCCGATACGGTATGTATCGGCCCATACACGTGGGGGGGGGGGGGGGGGGTTATAAAACCCCCCCTTTGGGACTTTTTAGGGTTTTTTACCCTTCCCTTTCTTCTCTTCCCCTCTATAGTTTCCATTTTCACTTCCTTGTGGTCCCAAATGTCTCCCAAATCCCTCTCTTCAAGATATTTTGCCACCAAATCACCAACAAACCATTATTGAAAGAGATCTAGAGATTCAAAAGTCAAAACAAGATTCTTCATTAAGGTATATGTGGTTTATTTTTTCAAACTTTTGACATGATCATTTCATTTATCACTCTCTAACTACTATGAATCACAACATAATGGCATCATTGTGTTGTTTTATTGTAGATTCATGCTTCCTTTTGATCTTTACATGCATATCTTTTGTTTTTTTTTTTATATATTGTTATTTTTATTTTCGGATTTATGTTATTTAAAAAAAAAAAAAACATTATCACTTATGGAAAACTCATGAAACAACTTGAAAATAGCTTCATATTGTTAGATCTATGTTTCTCATAGATGAAATCAACACATTTTGAATTTTTATTGCTTTTTCTCTATTTTTTATTTTCGGATTTATTTATTTTTTGAAAAAAAAAATGTGAATATTCATGGACAACCCATGAAACCACTTGGAAATTGCTTGTAAATGATAGATCTATGTTTCCCATAGATCAATCCATCACATTTTGAATTTTTTTATTGCTTTTTCTCTATTTTTTATTTTCGGATTTATTTATTTTTTGAAAAAAAAAAATGTGAATATTCATGGACAACCCATGAAACCACTTGGAAATTGCTTGTAAATGATAGATCTATGTTTCCCATAGATCAATCCATCACATTTTGAATTTTTATTGCTTTTCTCTATTTTTTATTTTCGGATTTATTTATTTTTTGAAAAAAAAAATGTGAATATTCATGGACAACCCATGAAACCACTTGGAAATTGCTTGTAAATGATAGATCTATGTTTCCCATACTCTCTTTGTCATTTCTAAATTGGTGTGGAATGTTGATTGTTGATCACTTTATAGTTCATTCACTTGATTGAATTTAAACCTTGAATGCTGAAGGTAGTGAAGTATTGATATTTGATTGTTCAATGTTCAGTTGTTCACTAATGAGTAATGAGTATTGAGTAATGAGTAATGACCTAACTCTTAAGAATTTCTTATGCCTTTATTTCATGTTCTAATTTTTTTAATGAGCTTTTCATTACTTTTTAAGTTAACATGACTAAGAAACATGAATACATGTGAAAAAACTAATCATTACTATTATTTTCTATTTATACAGCGATACAGGACCTCATATATTGAGGGCACCGATACGCCCCCTTTTCTTACTTACTTTTGCAAAAGAACCACATTTTCTTTCATTTTACAATTTTCTGGATTTTCTGGAATTTTTTCAGATTTTTTTGGCGATTTTTTAAAATCGCACCGCTACGCCGATACGTATCCCCGATACGCTACGTATCGCCCGCTTCGTATCGGTTTGGCGGCGGGCCGCTACGCCCGCCGATACCGATATTTTCATCTATGAAGGAGACCAGTTAACATGAGGGTGACCAAAAGGAGACCAGTTAACATGAGGGTGGCGAAACAGAGAAATATCAAAGAAAGAAAACCCAGACCCCTCTCTCCTGAGAATCATTCTGTTATGAGGCAAAACAGAGAAATATCGAAGAAAGAAAACCCAAACCTCCACATATAGCAATCACTCAGTAATTCACACCTTTTTCACCCTAAGGCACATTACAGACATTTATTATAAGTTTATAACCATTGCTTGACATACAGATGAATCACAGCCAAATCTCATCCAGCCTGCTGCCCAACCTAAAATAATCAATCTAAGAGGAGAAATGACTGGCCAAATATATGAAAACACACCCAACCTTAGATGGTAGTAATGTAGCCGCAAATTACTTCAATTAAAAGGGACCACATGGATTTGGCCTCCAAACACGATTACTACCACTAAAGAAGGTGAAGCTACATGGAGCGTGAACAATTTCAGAAAGAGGAGTGCATAAGATTATAATAAAATCTTATGGTTCTGCTACTGTAATGCAAATTTAATTGATCTAGAAAGATAATCAAGGTAGTATCACATATCTCCTTTAACAGTCTCAGAGCCATGGGTGAAAATAGTGTAGCGGCCGCCACCGCCACGCTACGGCCGATTTATCAGCCGTCGCACCTGTAGCTGCCGCTACGTCTGCTACGGGGCCGCTACAGGCCGCTACGGGGTGAGAAAATTCCTCCTTTCCAAATTTTTTTAAAATACATAATAAGACTTATTTCTTTTCTTCTTCTCTCCAAATAACATTTATACACAACTCTTCTACCCTTTTATATTTAAAAGAACACTAAAAAGCACATGATCTCGCCGAATTACAGTCGATACAGAGAGTTATTCTCAATGATTCTTTTCTAAGTACATTCCTATTAGACACCCCCTTTGGTAGATGTATTTTTTTCTCTAGGTACTCTTAAGTCTTGACTTCATGACATAGTTTTTTCTTTTATAAGCCTTTCATTAGTTTCTAAGTTAGCATAACTAAGCAATATGAACACATGTAAAAAAAATAATCATTACTATTATTTTCTATTTATACAGCGATACAGGAACTCATACAATGAGGGGACCGCTACGCCCCTTATCTTAGTTACTTTTGCAAAAAAAAAAAAAAAATACATTTTCTCTCATTTTCCAATATTCTAGATTTTCTAGAATTTTTTCATATTTTTTTGATGATTTTTCCAAATCACACCGCTACGTAGCGTTTTGGCGGCAGGCCGCTACGCCTGCCGCTACCGCTATTTTCATCCTTGCTCAGAGCCCTTGTCCTCCACCTTAATCACCACATTCACCTCAGCCAAATCCCACATATAAGTACAATCGGCAAGACAATAAAAAACCAAAAGTGAATGTCACACTAAATAATAATCTAAAAAAAGGGTACCTGTTCAACAATTTTCTTATCCTCTAAAGACTAGTGCAAAGGAGTTCATATCAAGGCCTGAAAAGCTAAAGTACATGTATAAGGTAGATAACCAACCACACAAAAGGGACAAAAAAAAGTGCAAAAGAAAGGAGATGTTCAAGAATGAAAAGTGGAAACTGAGGAACAACATCCCTGTGCTTAATGTACCAACAATCCTGTGATAAATTGTGCCTAAATGGGGCTACATAAGTTCCCAGACCTCCATACTCTAGAAATCAACTAGTTTATTTAGCGATGCCTGAAAGTGAAACTCAGATCCTAAATCAACTACACCAACAAGACACTCCAACTGTAAAAAGGGTTGTATTTTTTCCCATGCACCAAATTGCATGGACAAACTGGAAACATAACTCCGATACATTATCATGAAGGACCAGAAAGTGGGGATCATCATCGTCGTCACCACCTTAGCATTATCCCAATGGTCTGGGGGTTAGCATAATACACATTACTCAAGTAAATAAACAAGCTCAGACCATATATCTTACCTTTCTACATTAGTGTATGAGAGCAATCTGTCTGTGTGTATTCGTGTGCTGAGTAAGAAAATAAAGGACCTAGGGCACAGGAGATGGACATTGCCACTGGCATTATAGCCTGATACCATTTATTAAAGGTCTCCTTTGTGAGTTTTGATTTTCACTTAGACTCATTTGAGGTTGCATTCTTTGTAACCCACGGTCCAATATGTGTTTCTTCAGCAGTTAAATCAAGATCTTAATTAGTATTCCCCTTCTCTAGTTCTTAGTAGTAGTAAGCCGTCCACAGTTGCTATAAGAGTTAGGAAGTTGCTAAAGGAGTTAGGAGGGGATTCAGGTGTTCTGTGGACATGCTCATGATGCCCCAGTCATTTTCCTTATCAGCAGCCAACACTCCATACTAGAATTTCTACCCCCCATCTGTAAGTAAAGAGCAAATGTTTTCTTCTCTAGGAAATCCTTCACCACCATAATCTAATTTAAGGACACAAAGGAATATTAGGCATAAAATCATATACTAAAGAGCACCAACTCCACAAGCTGTTGATTGGTGTATGCTGAATACTGATCCATGGATCCAAAACCCATCAATTTACAAATGTGATGCACAACTCAGCAGCTAACAGCGAACACCTCCTGAATGGAAGCTTTGAGACCAAAAGACAGAGAACTAACTAATAAAGCATTATAACAGATACACAATAAAAAAAAAAATAATAATAAAAGCACCAGGAAGACAAACTCATAAGAAACCAACATAATCAGTTCATTTAGAGCCTGTTTGTTTGCAAAGATACACATAGAAATTGACTCTTGTAGACCTTGACTATCCTAGGATTTGAATAACTAGTATGATGGCTGGATATTCATATACCATCATCCCTTATTCAATTTCCATTAAAGGGTTTTTTATTTGATGGTCAATTTTGGATATTCACTTCTGATTCTTCATTTTTAACCACTTATAGGAATACAATGTCTTAGAATTCCTAGCAATTCCATTACATAAAATAAAATGAAATAAGGCCCTTGACCCACCCTCCAAATATTTGGGAATGACCTATGTTAGAAAAGCACAACAGGTGACTACAGCACAGAAGACAATATAATCAATGCCCAAAAAAAGATAAAAAAAAAAAATTCTACTTTCCCCCAAAACGGTTAGAAATCGTTTGCAACGTACCAATACCACCTTGGAGCTTGTTAAGCACAAAATAAGGCCTAGCACCCAATTCAGCAAGACATGGCGACTCCAATCGCTTTCTACCAACCTGTTTCAGTCAAAAAGGAAAATAAAATCCTCAGCCCACCAACAAAAAACCCCAAAGACTGCAACTTTTTTCCATTTCCAACTGCACTAACAAAAATCTAGAGCTTTGGATCATCCAGCAAGACATTAAAAAGAAAACCCATAAAATCTGAATCGACCCCATTCTTTCAGAGGGCAGGAATTCTCCAAAATCCAACATCCGAATCGGAAGGAGCCCAAGAAAACAATCAAACCGATATACAAAAGAAGGGGGTTCTCCAAAATCCCAAAAAATAAAAAAAAATCGAAAGCCCTAAGATAGACATAGGGTTATCTTGGTTGAAGAAGAAGATGATACGAAATTGGAGTTCATGAGAGGATAGAGAAAGTACTACTGACCTGCGTGAGAAGGCGCCTCCAAGCCATCAAACCCAACCAACAAGAATCTCAATCTCAATCTCAATCTCAATCTCAATCTGGTGAAAACAATCTGAGAAATCGGAAGGAGGTCTTCTTATTTGCAAACAATCGGTGGAAGCAAGATTGAATATCGTACACCGCGGGAGCACTTTATCTCAAAGACAAGATCCTAAAGCCAGAACCGACCCCAGAAGCCCAGATGGATGGGACGAGGATTGGTTGATGATTTTGATGTTCTCAACTATTTAGTCACTCCAGATGTAATGAGTGGGGATGTAAATGGGTATTTGATTTTTAGAGATTCTGAAGGTTTCGATCCGTTAAAAATTAGGTTTGAGTCCTTATTTAAGTTCCGGTAAGTAAATGGGTCTGGGTCCGATTCCACTTTGGTTCGGATCATTGGATCTGATATATTACCTCAATTTTAAAAAATCTTTCCTAAAAATCATAATTTTTTCTTAATATCAATCTCTACTCAAATCGGGACCTGGATCCAGACTTGTCCCATATATGGTTATGGTTCCGAAGCCAAGAAACTGGTTCCGAAACGGTTCAGAATCCAGTTCCACATTCTCTTTAACGGTTTCGATTTTGGGTCCACCATAGACCCGGACCGGAATCGACTCGTTTACAACCCTAATCTCATTCCCTCAAAGTGGTCTATTACATCCTGTCACTGTGTGGAACTCACCGTGGGGCCCACCTACTTCCTGATCTTAACATAAGATTGAACGTGTGATCGGTGATGTAACTAAGTGTAGTATTAATGATGCATAAGATTGTGCTGATCACATTATTAACCATGTGTTCAATCATACGGAGGGACCAGATCCTAACAAAGTGAAATTTAAGGATATGCAATGGAGGGGATATTGCCATTAAAATTTATTAGTTTGGGAGCTCAGTAGGCAGGCCTCATGGTAGAACTCACCTGCTGAAAATCTAAATAACTTAATATGAATGTTTTTTCTTGGATGGTATGACCCCAAAGTTTAACTCAATAAGAGTTGGTCTGATTGTAACTTTAAGCTGATTAATGTATAAATATATATTATTTAGTTATATGTTCAATCTTATTGTGTGATTCACTCTTATTAGAGTAAATTGAGGAATGTGAGATTTTTTTGCATTGTTCTGGATTTTCAGTAGGTGAGCTTGCCGTCGAGTTCCATTTCCCGCACGCACTGAAAGCATTAAGAGACAATCACATGATCCAGTGATCTGTCAATGTGTAGTGTGACCAAACCAACTACATGTACACAAGCTGTGCATGTTGAATTTTGATCATGGTTAAATTGCACCATGTTACTAATAAAAAAGAGTTAAAAGAAAAAAGCTGCTTTTTTTTTTTTTTTATCGGAGGGTTCTTAACCCTTTGGACTGGACTAATCCCTTCGAGCCTAGAATGAAGCCGGGTAAACTCCATTGTAGTCCCTTCAGGTGTAAATCGTGGTCTTATGTCAATTGAGCTACCCTTGAGATTTAAAAAAAAAAATCTACTTAAAATCTCATAAAACGGGCTGAGAACCCGAAGTCTAAAGAGAACTACCCACCAATTTTTTTTTTTTTACTTTTACTTTTCTTTTTTAAGTTTTAACCCCCATTCCTCATCATGATATATGACATTCAATTGAAGAACTTGATATTTAAATATTTCATGATACCGTGGAATGATGGTAAAAAGGCCGAAAAAGAAAGAGAAGTTAAAGAAAAAAAAATCTGCAGGAGGTCATCTGTCTATTGTTTTATTCAATTTAAGGGGATATTTTTATAAAAATTTCAAAAAGAAATTAGTTTTAATCATCAGCATATGGAGCATGGGATCATTTCTCTGAAATTAATGGACTCAAGAAACAAAAGGCTTGTCGACAGGTGAACCACAAAGTTTAAAACATCAAAGCTTCTGTTGTGGAAAACGACCAGTGACCATTCTCATTACAATAACTTAAAATTATAATAGTTTTGGTAAACATGTGAATAATAATAATATTAAGACTGGTAAACATGTGGATAATATTGTAACCGCAGAGCTACAGTGCACATAGAAAAAGTGCAGATACTCCCTGAAAACATGAGCAAGCCTCACCTTTCCAAAATTGAATACGCAAGCACAATCTAGGCCTTGCATTGGCACAAACATACTTATGGTTGAGCAGGCATTGACACCTTCGATTGATCCTTGGGTCTTCAAGTTTAAAGATCGATCCCGGGATCTTCAAATTAAAGCATCACTCCCTACTAGTACTCCCATCAGGTTAGTTTAAAGTTAAGAGAAGAAAAACCCTACACTTCATGTTACCCGCTGAACTGGCCTGCCAATCATAGCAAGCTCCTGCTCATTGATTAGTTTTGATGGATCCATCAATTATTCCAGACAATGTGCTGGGATAGTGGTATCCTGCACAGTCATCTAGGACACAGTGCAATAGCTTTTTCAGCCAAGTGTGCATCCATGGACCTGCTGGACGTAGAAATAGAATTCAAGATTGATGATCTCATGATCCTCATCGAAGCACTGCAATAATCTTCTAACCTGTTATGAAGGCTAATGAAGTCGGCAGAAATAGACCCATCTAAATCAATTCCACTCCTGTGAGGCTCACTTGTCCTGTTCTACATACAAGCAGGAGTCCAGAGTGTGACCCAATGATGACTTGTCTTCAGAAGAACTCCTTGATGATAATGTAAATAAAATGAGTACACCAATTGAAGAATGTTGTGTTTGAAAACTACCTTTTATCTACCTTACTTACTGTTTTGTCAGACTTTTTATCTAACATCTAAATGAAACTTTCCTTTTATTAAAAAAAAAGCCCATCAAACTGGCCGTTAAGATCACCAACAGTTAGGTCTCTGATCCATGGTTTTTTTTTTTTTTTTCTTAATCCAGATCCATCATTAGCCTTTGTCCATCCAAATGCCCCTTTAAGTACTTGTAGAAGGGCTTAGGGACCAGAGGCCCTTTTACAAGTGCCCATCCAAATGTCCAGGTCCGGTTGGCTATATAGATACTATTGGCAACTGTGCTAAAGTGATAGGGAAAATAAACTTGATCACAATTAGAGCTGGCACCTTTTCTCTCTCTCTCTCTCTCTCTCAATTTCTGTATGGAAACGGATCCCCTGCTTCGTCCAAACAAGGAAACTCTGTTTGGACGAATCGGGGGCGGAGGAAAGAGAAACAGCCTTGCATGGCAGCCCATGATTCGTCCAAACATGATTCTCCCCTTTGGATGAAATAGGGGATCCGGATCCCTTTGGAGATTATGTTATCTTTAAACTGGTGGTGGATTTGACAATCAGAGACACTAGCATTGAATGGATTAGTCATGATTCAAATCTGGTGGAGGGTCTCCTACATATCTTAGGCCCATTGGATTGAGAAATAACCCATCTTAATTCTTCTTGTTGTAGGGATTTTTAGGGAAAAATGCCCCTTAAATCCTTGTGAAAGGGCTTAGGGACCAATTACTTCAAATCAATGGCAGAGGTCCTCCGTCTACTCTTTTTTTTCCTTGTTTCTTGACATTTCTGCTGGATAGCCATGTTGGATAAGGTGTTAAAGATTAACCAATTTGCTTGGAGAAATTATAAACAAATTATTATTAATGGTTGTATTGTGTGTTTGAGGAAATTTGGGATCATTTCAATACCTTACTAGGAGTTCCCTCTAAGATCTCAATTAACGACACCCTAAGTCCCTCAAAAGATAAGTGGAAATAAATCATCAAACCTCATTTGGCAACACCATAAGTCCCTCTAAAATGTTGCCCAATTACCATTTTAAATGTTTAACCTGGTTCTTGAGTAGACAGCACCTCTAAAAATGAGAGCATCTCTAGTTGAACAAACTGCATTCAATGACAGGGATACATTGGGTTTGAAGTGGGAAGGTAAGAAATATTCCATGATATTGTGGAACCAAAAGAAAAAAGTAGAGGAAGGCCTTGCCATCAATGTAAGTACTTGATCCCTCCGCCATTTTACAAGGATTTAAAAGAAAAAAAAAATTCCATAAAAATACCTATTTTCATGTTAAAATTTTTTATGTGCTTTTATATTACTTGTAATATGCATTTCAATGTCTTTTTTTTTTTTTTTTGCTAAGTTGAACTACTGATCTTAGTGTTGTGGTACTTCCACTTGAGGACCCAATTATTATAATTACTTTACATCCTTTTTATGAGAAAGTAGAAAAGTTATCCTGTGCAGTACAGTAGGCAATTGTTGCTGTTTTTGCTGGTGCTATTCCTAGTTTTTACAAGTACTTCCATCTGAATTGTTGAGTTCTCTTCTATGAGATGATACTTTCAATTTTAAAACGGGACAGCAGGTTTTGTTTTGATTTGTGATAATAAATACACAGGTATTGATTTTTTTAATCATCTATTTTTCAGCTATGAAATAAAACATTGTTATTTATCATTCGTACCATCTATTTCCACGCAACTGACTGGAGCTTACCATAGATCAATATGGGTTATATTTCACAAGTCTATAACAAATTGGACCCATTAAAGTGACGGTCTAGATCTCCAAAGCTTGGGAGAAATATAATATCAAGTGCACACATCATTTGTGTGCACACCCGATGGTGGGGCCCACTTGATCATCGACCCAAAATGACCACACACACACCCCCTTGATGATTACCGATTTCATTTTTTCTGGCACCCATCCGAATGGACTGCATAGTTAGATCGAGCCTGCATGGATTTTAAGGGATGGAATTTTTGTGCCTTTGACTAAGGGTTAGAAGGTTGGTGTGAACCCCAACTCCTATCACATGTAGGGCCAACCCAGATCTTGCTATCCCAGGTGGGCCTGATGGTGTGGTGCGCAATGGAAGCTCCAAGCACACTGCGTGCATCTGATAAGCCCCCATATGTAAGTAATTATCAAGTGAAATTATCAAGTGCACACCTCATATAAAGCTAAGTTTCACCTATGGACTCCCACAGAAGGGCAGAGAGGGACAGGGTTTTTCAATCCCCGGTGTCTTTAAAACCCAAGACCCCCTTGCATTAAAGGCTTCCACTAAAATTTGTGCATGGCAGCTACAGTCCCACCGGTGAAAATCAATCTATAGAGCAGTTGTCAAACTCAAAGATCATGGACACTTCCTTGTTTCACTGATCTATCTGATTTTTGGTCATAGTTCATTCAGAGTCTGTTAGATGCAACTTTTTAACAAATCCAAATTGAAAGACTGATAATAGTGTCATTCTTCATATGATTCGTTTGGAATTGCAAATCCTTGTTATGGGAAAGGGTATATTGTAAATTATAACTTCTAACAAGTCATAAATTCGAAATTCATGTATATTTATTTAATAAATGAAGATGTTTATTGATGTACTAAAAGAACACATTACTGTTGAGGAACCATCCAATGCTTAGCTATCTGCACAACACACTCTATTGTCACATGTAAACTCACAGGGTTTATAAATCCTTCAAGATAAAAATTCTTGATTACAAGAACATAGTACATTGGACAAGTCAGGATAATTACTAGCTGTAATAGCACACATGCCATGAGATAATGGTGTTGTCTCGAATGCAAACATCAGACATATTGTTAAAACATGGCTTTCTAATATTATCAGTAGCTCTGGATGATTTTTTTTCCTATTAATTCTACAGTCGCCTTTCTCATTAATCGCATGTTCACTCAGTTCTCCAGAACTTCGTATGAGAGATTCTTGGACCAACAATTCTTAATAGGATTTTGATGTCTACAACTTCCTACTCTCTTGGTCTACATTTCATGTAACGTTGATTTTGATGAGGCCCTTTTTTTCTGATAAAGGAATTTATCATATTGGAAGAATAATCCAATGCAAGCCAACTGCACTGTGCAGTATTAGATATGCATGCATATTGGATAAAAAAAAACCAAAGAGCCAACTGCAGATTGCATATATATTTGATTGGATGATCAAAGATTCATAGTCATTGAATTAAGGGCAGGCAAAATGGAAAGATGAACCAAATTGCGCTCTATCATAGCGAAAATTTTACCTATAGGAGTCCTGCACATGAATGATGCAAATATCCCGCTGTTCAGATATGCGGGAACCACTACATTAAAGGTGTGCGGATAAAAATCTCACATGCCAAACTGTGGGACTCCCATAGGAGAAAATTCCCTTCGTTTCAGTGGCACTATGTTGATGATTATCCAATCAAAGTAATTATTAGACATGCAATTCATGGTAGCTCATTTCTATCCAACCATGTATATACAGGGTGTCAGCTGCTCACATTGGATGAACAAAGTCTTAATAATATGATGAACATAAGGGAGAATCTTACTTGCAATACAAATAAAGGGTTTTGATTCCATGATCATACACTGGATGTATTACTGTTTTTCAGAGTAAAGAAAGAAGCTGCACCCTTCAAATCATGCTCTCGAACTTGTTCCAAAGAGTCATTGTCTTCTTGCAACCCAATTCTACTGCTGCAAATACAAAGGACAAAAAAACATTTTATTAGAGAAGTTTCAGACATGGGGTATTGATTGAGGTGCCACTAACCATGTGATAGCTATGCGTTCTGAGTTCATCCCATACACATCCTTGCCATCACTTGGGATAGTCAGAGTTGCCAATGGCATTCATATAAAGTCTTGGGTTAAGGGTCAGTTGATGTTAACCCTACCTTATCTTTTAAATCTGTTTTACATGTTCCACAACTCTCACATAATTTATTGTCAGTAACTATCATTACCAGGTTTAATAATTGCAGCATTACATTTTATCCTTCTTATTGTGCCTTTTAGAATTCGAAGACGGGAAAGATGATTGGTGGTGGCCGTGAGCAAAGTGACTTATATTTCTTAGAATATCACAAAGAAATCCAATCGCATTAGAGTCTATAATCACTGTAGAGGCCACTTTGAAGTGGCATGTTGTCTTGGTCTTACACTAGTTAGGAGTTGTAAGTGTGTCTTTCCTCATTTGAATGCTAGTAGTAATGTAGTAGAAATAAGTTGTGAGGCATATCACTTTGATAGAAATTCTTATTCTATCATTAATAAAAATAAAAGCATTGCTCCTTTTTTCTTTCTTTCACAGTGATGTGTGGTGTGCTCTACCTCTTTAGATCGATGGATGTCTCATATTTTATTTTCTTTATTAATCATGCTACTAGGTGTACATAGTTGTACTTGTTAAAAGCCTAAGATAAAGTTTTCTTAGGGTCTGTTTCTTTGTTGGAATTCCAGGGATGCTCCTTTAGGTTTGAGCATTCAGGAATTCCACCAAAATGAAAAGGGAGCGGAATTCCTGAATTCCTAAAGGTCAAAAGAGACCTTTCATGTAGATGGAATCTAAAAATGCTAGTGAAGAAACATGATATTCAAAAATTTCAAAGGACAACATGTCACATCATGTCTAGAAATTCCTGAATATGGTGAATTCCTGACATAAATTTTACTAAGGAAATAGAGCCTTAGTATTAATTGAAGCTTTTCATAAATGAGAGCCACAAGATTCAATGCTAAAACTCAAACTATTCAATTTGAAAATAGAGGGAAATATATATATATATATATATATCACAACAATTATAGTCATACCTAATTCATGATGGAATCGAGTCACAAACCTCTTGACCTTGCACTCCTGAGCAAACTGGCATAGCTGAACGAAAAATAGACATATGCTTGAAGTAGCCTGGGTTTTAGTTTCAGAGATGAATGTACCAAAAATATATTGGTATGAGGGGGTTCTTACTGCATGTCTTCTTATAAGCCGCATGGCATCATTTGTATTGGGAGGAAATGTCCATTGCAAGTCTTTCGTCTCGATATCCCATTGTTTTATATTCCTCCAAAGGTTTTTGGGTGTGTATGCTTTCCTCATATTTCAAAACACCAATGGGACAAGTTAGATCCAAGAGTTGTTAAGGGTATATTTGTAGGCTATTCTAGTACTCAAAAGGGTTACAAACTTTATGCTCTAGGAAAAGGAGGGGGTGGGAAATTCTTTGTTAACATGGATATTACTTTCTTTGACGTTGCCCGTCCCTTGACTCACCTAGAGGAAAGAAAATATCGGAACCTGATAGATTGGGGGAGCAACCTACAATTGTTGAAGATGTTTCACCTCCTTCTTATCGAACTCCTTTGAGTCATCAACTAGTTTTGAGAGAGTCCAACTCACTATGGTAATCAGTCAGTTTCAAGAGTGTTGAAGGAATACCAACAAAGCCCTTACATGTTTACTCAAAAAGAACAATGTCTAAGCTACAACCTGCTCCCAGTACATCACCATCCAACATCCCCAATCAAGAGTGAACATAGAGTTAAAGAAGTACCAACGAAGCCCTTGCATTTTTACTCAAGAAGAACCATGTCTAAGCTACAACCTGCTCCTGGTCCATCGCCATCTAACATCCCCAGTCAAGAGACTGTATTAGGTACTTAAGTTTCTCATCTTTCTGATTTAGATCTTCCTATTGCATTAAAAAAAAGTCAAAGCACTTGTCCTAACAAATATCCAACCAGTAGATATCCAATACAAGATTTTGTGTCCTATCACTAGCTTTCACCAGCATACAGAGCCTTCGTATTACAGTTGTCCTCAGAGCCTATACCAAGATCTATTAGTGATGAATTGAAGAACCCAAAGTGGGAGGCAGTGATGCTTGAAGAAATGAATGCTCTTAAGAAGAATTGTAAGCGGGTTTACACAATCAAATACAATTGGATGGCACCATCCGAAGGCTTAAGGCACAATTAGCATCAAAAGATTTTACACCATCTTATGGGGTAGATTACATTGAGGCCTTCTCTCCTGTTGCAAAGTTAAATTTCGTAAAGGTCATCTTGTCTATTGTAGCAAATTTGCAGTGGCCTATATAATAATTAGAAGTCAAGAATGAATTCTTGCATGGTGATCTATAAGAAGAAATTTACATAAAATTCTCTCTTGGTTTTTACCCTTAAAGACAAGTAAAAACAGTGTGCTGTAAAAAAAAAGAAGCGCTTTATGGTTTGAAACAGTCTTCAAGGGCTTGGTTTGACATATTTAGTAAAGCTATGGTGAGATTTCGATACAAAAGATGTCAGTCAAACCATACTCTATTTATCAAGAGGAGTAGTGAGAACGTTGTTATTCTTATTGTCTATGTTGATTATATTATGTGGAAAGGTAATATTGAAAAATAAATACATGTCCTTAAGCAGTGTTTGAGCAAAGAGATTGAAATTAGGGACTCTAGAGAATTAAAATATTTTCCTGGCATTAAAGTGGCAAGATTCAAGAAAGGTATTTTCATATGTCAAAGAAAATACACACTAGATCTACTGGATGAAACAAGAATGATGGGTGCTAAGCCGATTGAGACACTTACGGAGCAAAATCATGGGCTATGTTCTGATAGTGTTGTGCTCCCAGATGATCTGGTAATGTACCAATGATTGGTTAGGAGGTTGATACACCTAACTATTACTCAACCTAATATCGGGTTTGTTGTTAGTGTTATGAGCCAATTCATGCATGCACCTTGCCTAGAGCATCTAAAAGCAATCTATCAAATAGTAAAGAACCTTAAAAGGGCCTCAGGCCAAAGGTGATGTATTCAAAGCTTGGAAATATAGATATTGAGATTATTGACATTTTCATTGATACAGATTAGGCTAGATCTAAAATAGATCGGAGATCAACCACTGAGTATTGTACGTTGGTTGGTGGAAATTTGGTTTCATGGAAGAGTAAAAAATAATCCGTCGTTGCTTGATCAAGTTCTAAAGCATAATATCGTGTAATTGCTCGTGGAACGTGTAAACTGTAAAAGATAAGGTGGCCTAGGCCCAGCCCATCAAAGGGTTGTACACAGCTATATGTAAAATCCCATGTGTGAGATCTTCTTAGATTATATTGCTGATTTATCTCTTATTTACTTTCCTTGTATAAATTAGGAGATTGATTATTCATTATTCTGATTGTAACTGATTAGGATGATTAGGGCCATTGATTAGGGTATAATGTAATTATAAATATACATACGATCCTCTATTGAGGTATTAAGTTTCTCTCCAAACTCTTGTCTATTCCTTCCTCGTTTTGTCTAAGGATGCTAATGCAAGAATTAGGTTTTGTGTGCAAGAACCTATGATTATATATTTTGACAATAATTTTGCTCACCATATGCCTACAAATTATGTCTATCACGAACGAACGAAGCATATATAAGTCGATCATTTCATTCAAAAAGAGTTAGCAAAAAATGAAGTAATTTTGAAGCATGCTCATACTACAAATTAACTGCCAGATTTTCTAACAAAAATAGTCACAAAGAACTAGTTGACTAGTATTTCTTTCCAAGCTTGTGATCGTAGATATCTACTCACCAGCTTAAGGGGGAGTGTAAAGAATGTCATTATATTAATATCTATCATTGTCTTTTAGTGTCTTATTGCATACTTATATTTACATAAAACTACAGGGTTCTCTATGTAGTTATTAAAGAGTTATATTAAATTAAAAAAATGTGTCATATAACCTACAGGGAACACGACACTTCTCCCTACCAATTCCTCGACCTCTCTTCATCTCTTCTCCCTTCTCTTTCTTCTCTGTTTTATTTTCTTTCTTCCCTACAAAACTCATACTAGTTCCATTGGGATCTATGCCAGCCATGTCAGTCACTGTACTGCTTGTGCAGATCAAGTTGGGTATTTTTTGCGATTTTGATACTTAACTCATACCGACCAGTTGACTTGGTGCCAAACTAAATTTTAAATCACAAGGAGAACACTATAAATTCCCCTCCTTCTGATCCATTTAGAAGCACCTTGACTTGAGGTTTGGCGTGGAAACTAAGACTCTCAACTCTTGAAGTTCTCTACCAGTTTTTTGGTTTCTGATGTGACTTCTTAGTATGCTAAAAGTCCAAATCCTAAGGCTTTGATATCTTGAGGAGGATTAGTCCTTTTTCACTCTACTTGTGTCCTTTTTTATGTCCAAATAACCCAAAAGTTTGTTGGATTGATTTTTGTTTTGTAAGAGACTGAGTGATTGTTAGATCGATAGCTTATGTAGGAAAAACCAAACTATTATACTAGCCTTATCTAAAATTAAGAAAAAGAGAAATTTTGTTTGTGCAGTTACTTGTATTGCTTGAAATTTGATACTTTTTTATAGACTTCTTTGTTTGTAATTTTTCTTCTTATTTCCCTTTGAAAGAATTATAGGACTTCAAATGAAATTTGCTTGTGCAGTTACTTGTAATTCTTGAAATTTAACCTTTTTTTTAGACTTCTTTGTTTGTAATTTTTCTTCTTATTTCCCTTTGAAAGAACTATGGGACTTCAAATACCAATCCTAGCATGTTTTCATCTATCTGCAAAAAAACACACCTACAAAATCTAAAAATGCTCCGCACTAACCCAAGTTAAAGTTCTAAACACCTATATCTGCTCCAAACTTACCAAACTTATTATAAAAGTCGTGTCACCTGTTTAACATGATTTGTTGCCATCTCTACTCATATTTTGCTATATATTTCTAGGAGGAAATCTCCACCAACTAATTCTGTCTTTCATATTTGTTTTCAAAGTTGTGAGAAAGAAAGAGAAGAAAAGGAGGCCTTACATTTTTCTTTGCAGTCTTTTAGCGGACTTGCTTTTTGTAGATTTGTTGGAGGTTTTTCTTTTTTGTCTTTTTAAGCGAGGTGTTTTAGAATATAACTCTGGCGGATGACCCATATTGATGGGATAAGGGTGTGATGACGAAAATGATGATGTTGATGAACATTTCAAAAAGACTTTTGTTGCATGATTTGAGTGCACTCTATTTACCATATTAACACGATGTTAGATAAAACCATCCTATTTGATACTTGTTTTGAACTTTAGATAGATGGAAAGATAGATCATTTAGAGGATGTGTGTTAATGTAATTCAATTCTTAAATTATATTTCTATAAGTGGTTAATTAAAAATGAAGAATCAAAGGTGAATATCCAAAAAAAGACTATCAAATAACCTCTCATTTGATGAATATTGAAGAAGGAAAGATAGGAAGTGAATACCCAGCTAATGTAAATCCTAAGAAGATCAAGGTCTTTCATCTACATCACTATCTCATATTCTTCACTACTCATCTCTTTAATATTCTTTCGATGGAACTGATTTCACCAAGAATATGGATTCTCTATACAAACAAATAGGCACATGGTTAAAAATTGTTTGATTTAGAGTACATAGGATTTCATGTCATTAGTGGTTAAAAATTTAGATTAAAGGCGAGTTTTCAAAAAATGAACATTATATAATATTTTCCTTATATGAAAATAGAAGCAAGGAAAGATGGGAAATGAATATCTACTATAAAAGTGAAGATCTTATCTACATCTCTATCTTATGTCCTTCACCAATTTTCTATCTCATAATCCTTTACTATTCATTTCACCATGAGTTTCTACGTATCTTAATGCAAATAAAGAAGCCATTAGGGTGATTTATTCCGCAACATTTTTTCATGACAATGTTTTTATCATCCCTTCTCTCAGGTCCAAACTTTTCATATTTCAATCCATCATTTAATGGGAGACACTCGACCAAATATAATTGTATGCGGCTCTCAATTTATGTCCATCTTAGGATAAATATTTTCTTTCTAATAATGAGGGACCCAACAACATATGTGTCCATCTTAGATCAATTTTCTTCCTAGTAATTAAACAGGGACAGACAAGATATGAACAGTTGCTTATAGAAATAAATCATGTGAGAAGATTTGCTGCGGAAATGATCAGTTGCTTATACAAATAAAAACTTGTGAGAAGATTTGCTGGAACAGTTGCTTCTTCTTATCCAGTCGATGACTACTAATTTTTTTCAAACAGTACCATCGTTTCAAAATAGAATGACAACGCAACATACAGCCATGATATACATTGATCTTGATCATTTCTCTATGGATCATTCACCAAAATATCTCTCGACCCATGAACAAATTTAAAGGACAAGTTGACTTTGAAATACAAGACATCAACAACACTTTCCATCTTCATGCTTCTCTATGATGATCTTTTTCTTTCCAACCTTTCTATTGCATGTCATTTAGAAATTAGAACATACAAAATCCATCAGTATCTTCCTAATGATGCGTTTGTCACTTTGCAAGTATCAATACATCTCCTTATCATGGAGAGAGGATCATACACGAGTTTCCATCAACCCAACTTTGGAAATTATATTGACAGCTGTAGTTATAAAATCGAAAGTAACAGTGCCAAAAAAAAACTCCAAAGATCTTCTTCTGAGAAGGTTCTGATTCATCTATAAAATCCCTAATATCTAACCTGTCAAAACCAACGTAAAATTTTTAAAACACCCAATAAGATATACAAGGCCTAATAGTTGTGGGTTGGATGTATGGAAAGGTTTAAGGGTCATGCATGAATAAAAGAAATTAATGTGATACATTTGTATTTTTTTTTTATCATAATCATCTAATTATCGTCATAATCATCACCATCACCGCCTCCGCCTCGGCCGCCACCACCACCACCATTATTATTATTATAAATTACATGAACATTATTGATCTAAAAAAGAGTAAACTCAAAAGAAAATGAAAAAAAAAAATTATATCTAAATACCTGCATGGAAAAGATTCATTTGTATCGAGAAAAGCCGGTTTCCGATCAAACATTTCGACAAGGGGCTTCATTTCATCGCATTCGCCATCTAAAATATGCGTGGAAGACGAATCCATACAACCATTTTCCATAATCATATTATGATTTTGTTGCTGCACATCCATCCACGGAGCAAGATCTTGTCGATACAGAAAATGATTTTGTTGTATCTGCTGCTGCATCGAATTATAATCATTCACCTCAATATCGGAATTCACGTTCAATCCAAGCTGCGTATGATGAACAATGGTGGTGGTGGCTGTCTCCACCGCGACATGCTTCTGTTGTTGTTGTTGCTGCTCCCGACACAATGCAAGCTGATGAAGAACAAATTGGAGCTCGGCTATTCTACGTTGTTTCTCACGCTCAAGATTATGGATGATCCTATAGCACCCGCCAACCGGGTCGTTTGCGCGCATATTTGCTTCAAATATAATGGAGCTCATTGCGTCAGCTTTCTGATCAGGATTGATATTGCTAATGATCTTGTTAATATTAGAGACGCCGAAGAGCTTGTGGGCGTTGCGGAACTCGTGCTGCTTTTCTGGAGGGAAATAAGGGGCGAGAACACAGTCCGGGGTGCATTTCCTTCGTTGGTATTTACACGCAGCGCAAGCTTGGGTACCGCTGCCATTGCTGCCACCTCTACCGCTCATAGATAGTGAGGGAGAGAGAGATAGGAGCAGCGAAAATCTGCGTCTTGTTATGATGTTATTGTTAGTGCTGTTGTGGGGTCTGTGGCGTGCATTCTCGGCTTGCTATCCGTCGGTGCTTTTCCTTTTTCCTTCTCCTTCTCCTTCTCCTGCGAAATGAAATGGGAGGAAAGACAGCAGAGAGAGAAAGAAGAGGTGGGGATCCTAACGGATTTCATCGTTGCTGATATTTCGGATGGAAATCAGGGGACGCGTGGAAGGAAGTAATTGAGGTGATTCTCTTGAGATTTGATTCAAGGACATAATACGTGATAGATAGATAGATAGATAGATACCATAGATAACAAACTCCGCCAGCTTCTTTTTTTCTCTGCCCCTTTGAAGCCAGGATAAAAAAGGAGGGTACGATGAGATACGATACAATAAAAATAAAAACAACTTGTGAGTCATGAACTTTGCTATAGGATTGGCTTGAGAGTGGACGAGGTCCCTTATTATGATCAATGCACAAGTGATCCTGGAGGATCTTTGTTTGAGGGTGCGGACTATGGCTATAATGTTACTTTCTTGTTTTGTTGTTTGAGGGGGCGAGACGACTTATTTTCTGATGGGGCATGAGCTGTCTAACTACATAAGAAATTGAAAGTGCTAAATTTGTGAATGGATGAATGTTTGGTTTTGTATGTTCAAAATCTACGTACAGTTCATCTATGCAAACTCTTTTGAGTAACCTAAATAAGAATTGAGGTATATCATGACTAGGGTGTGTGACCAACTGATCCTGATTTCTGCTTTGAGCTTTTGAAAATTACCTAAGACTTGTTATATATAATTGTTATGAAGTATCTTAATTAGTTAGCATAAGAGACAACTTACTTATGCCAAGACAAAACATACTCGTGATATCACAACTTTAAACTCACAATACCATGACTTAGTTAAGAAATTTTAAAATTGTGTTCGAAGAGCATAGATGGTCCATCTACTGATCCACATTTTTGTCCTTAGATATCCAAAGCACACTATAGTTCAATGAGAATAATTGATGTTAGCTCTAGTCAAAGGAGATGCAAGATTTTTATCTCGTGATACCATGACATAATGGCATTTCTGTTAAAGAAAATGTCCTCCAGTATGAATCAATTTGAGGGTGATATTTAGAATTCATCTCTTCTGCTATCAGAAACTAGTTTAAGGGGGTGCATATATAATTTGTTGTTGGTTTTATTGATATCCATAATATTTGTGTTTATTCCAATGTCTATGACTAAAACAAGTTGTCTGTACCGTTAAGGTAAAGATTAGTATCAATTTATATATTGTTTGGGTCACTTATTTTCTTAATTACTTTTTAATCATTTATTTTGAGAAACTAATAGAGACTTTCTTATGATCTATGAATTTGTAGTTTGATGGCAAAAATGGCTAAGTGTTTTCCTAGATATATAAAGATTTCTTTAATTTTAAATTAACTATATACAAACAATTTACAGAGAAGCTCTACAAACTGTCGTCATTTAAAAGGGTTAGTTGTGATTTTTTAAATTTGTTTGTGTGGTAAGGTGAGGAATCGCATATTTGAGAATTCTTGACTGCTCCTAGAATAAGGATTCCTTACTGAGGATGTGTATAGTCTAGTAGTTCACATCGATATCAGTATATATCGATGTACATAGTTCACAAAATTTGATCTCAATGAGTGAATTCTCAAAAGCAAAGACTTTCAAGTCTGATGGAGGAGGTTGGATATGAAAATTGGTCAAATTACTTTGGGCTTGATTACAATTTCCAAATGTAAGTTTCCCATGATTTTGTGGAAATAAAAAAAAAATCCCTGAGAATTTAGTTGCCAAACAAACATGATCTAGAAGGCAGGAGCAATACAATTTTCAATATCTTTTGGGACTCACAAGAAATCCATGACCCTTTCACTCTAGCCAACTTATGAAAAACTAATCTAAATAAATAGCCTTGTCTTTTAGCTCTTCACCAAATCTTATACCAATAGGAGTTGGGCTCAACCCAAATTAAGAAAATTTCAAGTTTTCTATTGTAATCAATTTGATGGTGAACCTAACCTCTATTTAAAGTGAAATTTGGTAATGACTAACAAAAGATGATGCCGTTTATTTTTCTTCAGTTTGAGTATTTTATAAGTTTGCCCCCATCGATGAGGCTTTTTCAACTTGCACTTTGAAAAGGATGGTTTGCCAAGCAACACAGTTTATAATTTATTTTGGGATCAAATATAACTTTCTGAAAATAAGGCCTGCAAGTGAAAAATCAAAACTGTTGAAAATAAACCTCACCATCCTTTACAGACCTCACAAAATTTCACACGAACAGAAGTTTGGTTGACAGTTTGATTGACCACAATAGGTTTTCATAATTAGATGATGGTTCCATCATGTCCTATAGAAGTGAAATTTGGTGGGGACTAACAAAAGATGAAGCCATTATTTTGATTGGTTTGAGTTTCTCATAAGTGGGCTTATTGGAGAGGCTAGCAAATTTCCTATCCATGACAAATGGCAAACCAGAGCTTCTTATGTATTTCAAGGCATGTACGAATGGAGCATTAGCAATGGAAGTGGCAGAGCGCTGGAATGGGGTCCTTCCATTTCATTTCAAAGTTAAAAGGCATATCTGTGTCTGTTGTAATCTTTTGTTTCTATCTCCGCATGTTACGTCTACATATTTTACAACTTTTCTTCTTGATAGGTAGAGACCTTATCTTCCTAAATCATCGATACAGTTTTGATCTCTCTATTTTGACCACCATTGGAGCTCCAAATATTAAAATGTGGGCATGTGGGGCCTCTCTTCTTACAAGCAATATAAAGCCTATAAGGTGGACTTACTGTAAGGTCTCCTACCCCGAGGTCGTAATTAGCTTAGTTAATTGTATTTTTAGCTAGTTAAGCTTGTTTAGAAGCAAACTGCAATCAAAAAGTTAAAATTATCTTATGTCACACATCATTCACAATGAATTCCAAGTCATATCAGGTTGAGACTCACCTGCAATCAAAATCATCATCTTCATGTTAGGCTTGTCCCAACAAAATGGGGCGGTGTCACTGTAACTAAAAAATATTCTATTTGGTGTAAACCTCATGATTACAAGAGCATAACCTGAACTCAAAAGGGAAGGCGTTAGAAATGCCGTTCTTGTCTATGTTACAGTTTAAAATCCCAACAAGCAGTGAGTGAGAGAACTTCAGTATGTGGTCTGTAACTATTCAAATTTAAGTGAGGATGGATAGGGCGACCTGAAAATGCATTTGAGAATAGTTCTCGAACCATCAAAAGGTTGAAAGGTCATCGCGCTGGGTCAAATGCTTCAAATCGCTTCTTGAAACCTTCAGCCATCTGGGTTTCTTCTTCTTTGCTAAGTATGCAATTTCTCCAATCAGCTTTCTCTGTCACATCTAACAAGCTTGCAAGAACCTACATAGTGCCCCATATTCGGAAAAAAAAAAAAAAAAAAACATGACAAGATTATCAGTTTATAGCAAGGACATGGTCCCTATCTATTATGTAGCAGATTAAAATGATAAGAAGAAAGAACAGTACGCCCTTGTATCCAAGAGAATATTAGTTAACTCCGATCAGTAAATGATGCATACATAAAGTTGCATTGTTAAAAATTTTGGGGGTCCAGTCATTCAGCATTATTCACCGAAATAGTGGTTAATTTTACATAGTTGCACTAAAAAAATGAGTGCTTCATCTCACCATTTTATCTTAAGAGATGACAAGTAGATTGCTAATAAGAGCAGTCACCTGGATCTTCCTAGATAGCCAACCTATCATTCTCCAATCTATATTGTTAAAGGGGTAAGAGAAACCACATTTTCTTATCCATTTTATTGCAAACTTCACCGTGTACCCCCACAGCACACTTTTCCCAACATTCCACGAGGGCAAACAAAACTGATCAGGCTATCCTTAAGTGAACTATTTTTGTCAAAAAACGGTTTCACCATTTGCAGGAATGCCCTTCGAAGCTATGATATACCTGGATACGGCATTTGACCAATGGTACCCATGCCGATCCTGTCTGATATGGATGCAGGTATGGGCTGCAACGAGATAAGGTTGGGGATACGGTGCAAAATTTTCGGAAATGGCCTTCTCCTATTTATGGAAGAAGAAAAAATTGGATGAAACAGCAATTTTTATCCGAAATCCTCTAACTGATTCATGTAATTTTGTCTCAACTTAAAAAGAAATAAAAACCCTAACCCTATTCCCGCTTTTGTGCAACCAAGAGAAAGAAGAAGAGGAGGAGGAGGCGGCTGATCCATTGCTGCTCAACCAAGGCGGTGACCAAGGTGGCTGCTTGATCACTGCTGCTTGATTGCTGCTGCCAGTACTTCTTCCTCACCTTCTCTATTTTTTTTCTTTTTTCTTTTTTTCATTCTTCGTTCTTTTTTCTTCTCTCCATTGCTGTTGTTTGTCGAGTTTTGTTGTCATCAATGAAAGGGGCAAATGTCCCTATTAAAAGGCCATTTCGCTTTTTTAACATTAAACCCCTTTCGACTCTTTTAAAGACCACATCACTCAAAATCCACTCCACTTTAGACTATTGACATTTGACAACACTTAAAAGAGTATTTCTATTTAAATACTCTGCCCTTTTTTTGTTTTTAAGTTTTAACTTTTAAGACCTCAAAAACCCACCTTATAACTTATAAATGGGCTCATCTAACTTGAGATTTGTGGATCCACAATGAGCCAACCTATTAAAAATTTAACATATATAAAATAAATGTCCTGCTAATTAATGGGCCCTAGACAAATTTAACTTTAAAAAAAAAAATTGAAATGTATCTTAAGTGATACTGTAACCGTATCCGTATCCTAAATTTTTTAAGCCAACATGACGAATCCTAGTTTCCCATGCTCGTATCTGGGCATCCTAGCATAAAAGCTTCAATATATCATTTCCCAGTTCTTCCAATCTCCAGCTCTCTTCATCTACTCAGTTTAAGCAAACGATGATCTACCATCACAGTGAAAAAAGAGTTGAACCTGAGTCCCCAATGAAGATAGCTCTACTATCAAGAGGGGTAACATAAGTTTTGTGTACATGACGACTGCCATTGTAAAGGCACGTTTTATAAACCCTCTTGGTGCTGGAAAGATATTAATTGCATAACAACTGAAAGATCAGGCAACTAACAAAGTTTCAGCTATGCGAGACAATAATTTTTTTTTTGTTATTATTATTTTATTAAGTTCCCTTCATCGAATAGCATGGCCTAAAGTACAGTTATGAGTCAAGATTAGCACTGATTACCTCGCGTCCAAATTGGACTGGAAATTGCTCTTTGTCTTCAACAGAATGCGACAATATTGTACCTTCTGGGAGTTCCACATAGAAGAAACTTGATTTTCCATCAAACTGCGTCCTCAATGATTTTCTTCCTTCATTATATTGATTGCCTGCCCAAATCATCAAGAGAAAAATCTATAGTTACATTTATATTTGAAGAATTTGCTTGCTCTTGTGCATAAACTAGGACACTTCTGAAGTGGTCCCACTTTGCTGGATTTCTTGTTACTTGGGTCCAGGTTTTAATGGTTAGTCAAACCGATACGCATCACCTGTGCATACTGGTTTTGGACTACAATGATACTGATTTGTTATTGGATTGGACATCTATTATTTCCTCTGTTAAACTATGAAACCACCTAAAAACCATTAAAGACAGTTTTTTTTTTTTTTTTTTTTCCAAAATATTTTGCAGTATTGTTTCAGAAAAGGGGACAGTGAGCCAATATTTCAGTTCGTACCAGTATATAGGCAGATATATACCAGTTTTGGTCCCTTCCGGTATGGGCTCTGGAACAATGTATTGAACCCATAATTTGTGCACTTCAAATAGCAACATGGAGATGGGATCTCATTCCAATCATGATATGCCCGGTAACAATTTCAAGGGGAAAAATGAAGGCTGGTCTTATGTGTTCCTGAATACTGCATAAAACTGAAGTGATAACAAATAGAGACGGGCCTACTGAGAAAATCCGAACATCCAAATCATGGAGTTTAATAAACGAAGTGATACCACTAGATTAATTACTAATTTACAAAATCATAAAATAAATCAGTAGCAATAAAAACAGACTACCAATCACTAGTTAGCAAAGAAAAGTGTACTCAGAATATCATTTAAAATGTGCTAGCTTTCCCGTAGCCAATAAAATCCTCACCTGGGCTAACAACTTCAAATTCAAATCCAAACTTCTTTGCAGCCAAATTAAAATATCTACGAACATCAGCTGCTTTAGATATTGGAATGGGAACAGCCTGCACACAGAATATGGAAAGTGGTGAAATTATAGCAACCATTAAGTTCCTCGTAAAAAACTAGAGACAACCATGTAACAAAAAGGTTTTGCCGAGGCTCAAGACAAGTAAATACTTCTAAAATCCCTATACCAAGCTACCACAGCCCACAAAAGTCCCATGAGAAAGTGCTATTAAAGTTAAAATGCTACAAGAGTCCTAAAGCAGTGTAAATAAATGGATTATTTTACTCGACTTAGAAAAGATCTTGTGGCCACTCCTTGGTTTAAAAAAAACAGCCATTACCATTTCATAACCGCCATTATGAAACGGCAACGGCCTATACCGTTACATTATTTACTATATAATGGCCACGGTATAAAAAAAACAGTCCATAACGGTCATAACGGCCAATATAACGGTCCATAACGGCTGATATTTTGAAAATAATGGTCAAAATATTGGCCGATGGTGATTTTTTAAACACTTTCTTTCCCCTACTTTTTTTTCATTTCTTTTTTTCCCAAATCATTTGTGGAGTTTTCTAAGGTTGTGCTAGATCTTACCAAGCTGCTTTTTTTCACCAAAACTCAAGTGACTTACAAGATTTTTAATAGATTCTCATATGATGGATTCTTTCCTCTTCAACCACACTACCCCTATGTACATACTCCACTACTTTAATTAATTAATTAATCTTCAAGCAGTAGTGAATGTTACTTGAAAGTTGAAATTCACTCTCAATTTACTTGGTGATTGAGTAATTGAGTACTGTAACATCTGCACTACTAGTATTAGTTTCTTCACTTGAAGTGTTTAACACTAATGGTCAGTTCAAAATTATGGTTGCAGTGCATATTGTAAAATTTGAGAAATTTCAACTTATTTTAGTGTCTACATGTAAATCTATTTAATTCATAATTTACAAGTTTCAGATAAGACAGTGATACAGAATGTTATGACTTAGGGCCTAGGGGGACCGATATTGTTCTTTAAAGTGTTTGCTAATGGGAAGAAATATTGTTTTCTAGCAGTTTATAATATCTTTGATTTTTTGGGTAATTTTTTCATAATTTTCTGGGGTAAAAAAAATTCCCTCGATGGAGACAGCAAACCACGATTGCGACCGCGACCGCGATTTAAACCATGGGCCATTCCATGTTGAAAAACTGTTGAGTAGCAACAGTTGAGTTCTCTATTTTCAGAGAGACCTAATATATTGATCTAATGTCGTATTGAACTGATTGGAATAGCTGATTAAAGGAAGTGCAACACAAACTACCTTCCTAAAGAACTATCATTAAGTTGTCTTATCCATAAATTATCTCTGAATTTTTCTTTTTTCTTTTTTTGAACAATATTTTATTTTTTTTATTTTTACCTGAAGATTAGCATGCATTGTCGTGCCATGTTTAAAAAGCCACTCATAAAAGACGACTGCCTTGCGCTGGTTCTTGAAGTACAGCTTCAGTGCATCTTTGAACCTCTGTAGGTCTTTCTCTGCTTCTGGCTCCAGAGACAGCGTATTGGAACGATGTTCAACAGGTATTATGAGAACATGGTCTTCAACCAGCGCACCCTTTGCTAGTGCGCAATAGCAACTTTCTCCAATACTTAGTACAAGATGTGACTCAATATCAGGGCTGGACAGGCAGAACCAACATTTTTTCCCTTGAGATCTGTCTGAAACATTGCCACGAGCATTAGACCTGAAACATGATTGTAGAAGTTACAATTGATGAAGAGGATCAGAAGGATTACAAAGTTCATAAAACTTGTTAGTATCAACTATAGGGCTGCCAACAACCTAGGGGGATGCGAGATGGGCTAAGGATTCAATTTTTAGGCTAGCAGGGCAGGTCTGAGCCTAATTTTCAGGTCCGACGAAAGTAGGAATGGATTAGCTGCTGTTATCTATTAAGGATAGATACCATTTTAGGCAATGGATATGAGATTGTAACATACGAGGCTTGGGATGAATCTCAGAACTCACAAATAAATGGTTAAATGCTTGGGCTGACCAAGACCCACCCTGCAGCTGGGGCATTCATTGATACCCCGTTAACTGTAACGAAACAAAATGAATGCAGCAACAAAATGGTAATAGGCCCAATGTTGGTAAGAAAGAAACACTATCTTGATTTATTGATATATGTAACCTTCCACCAACCTGTTTCTCTTGCCAGAAGAGCCATCTGCTTCCTCTCCAAAGCCATGCTGAAAGCTGCAGTCGGAACCCCGTTCACATCTGCCTTTATTGATGAAATCAAAACAACCACCTCCAATATACTGCTCCCTTGCATTCATGTCATGCCGAAAGTTGCATTTTTCCCCTCGCGAGCAAGATCCTGTGGATGTGAACTTGAAACACAGCCTTTCTCCATCTGCACTTCCCTGCCTTTGCCGCTTTTGGGAGACATCATAGCGCCAATATTGTTCATCAGAAATGGTATTGCTAGATCGCTTTGCTGCTTCTGTAGTACTTGCAATTTTCTCTGTAACTGTATATGGAGTTAAAGTGGTGTTCGGCGGTTTCATGCTTATTTCAGCAACTGACATTGTAGATGCTGGAGTAGGAGAAATCGCATGAATAAATTTCTGGGATGCATGTATAATATACCAAGAGTTACAAAATGCCTAATAGATAATACATGCAGGCAATGTAAACTTATGATGTAAAGAAAGGAGCAGTCACCTTTTTTTCACTCCTTTTTATTTTCTTAAATGGTAACTGAAATTTAATTAACCAAAAAACAAGAACAAAAGTGGATCAAACAAGCCCAACCAAATGGACATAAAAAAAAAAAAAAAAGGGAGAGAAAAAAAGGGTATAACGGCTCACCCTTAAAAACGCATCCAGGAAAAAATGAAAAAAAAGAGAGAGATAGAAAATAGAAAAAACAAGAAAAGAGAACGTGGATTGCAATCAACCACAAGAACCCAAATATCTATAAGTCGAATCATCCAAGTACTCATGAAGTAACAAACACTCGTCTCCTTAAAATCCACTGAGCAATCACATTTAATAGAACTATTCAAATTTTGACGTTCCTTCTTCCCTTTCACTTCACTTCTTTTTTTGATATATCAACTTGATCTTTATCCAAGAACCCCCTTAGCAGTAGCTCCATTTTTTATTTTTTTTTGGATAACTATAAAAAATTTATTGCTCCCAGAAAATTAAACAAAAACAGGACAATTACAAAAGCTGAAACACAAAAAAAAACCAAACTCAGCAGCAGCCGCATATCACCATCATTATTGCCAAATGTCCCCATTCTTCATCAACTGATCAACATCTACAAGACTTTGCAGTATTTCCGGGTTAACCAAAGCCTCCATAGCTTTTGATCCTCAAGAACTCGATTGTTGCTAACCTGAACATCCTGCTCAACCTCATGGACATGCTCCATAGATACGTTGTGCTCAAACACCTCATCACAAACTTCACCAGCCTATTGGAAATGATGAAACGAGGCAGGAGAGCCAGGCACATAAACAAAGATTAAATGACTAAATCAAGTCGATGGGCCCGCAACCTGGGTGACAGGGATTCAAGCAGATTGTCATCCACCTTAAATTGGCCTATAGAAATATTAATTCAATCTGATCATGTGACTGAGACTTTCCCATGTCCAAAATAGCATGCCTGTCTTTGATATCCAATTGCAAAATTGAAGCAGGAAATGTATCTATGCCATTAAAACTGGAACAACATTTTTTCTGTAGAAGATATACAGCTCGAAGGCGTCATGATTACTTACTGAATACCATAAGACACATTGTTGGTAGCACAATGCAACATTTCAATTGAAATGTCCGCGGAACGGGAATTTAAGTTGCAAAAGGGTATTTTAGTAATCTTTCACAACAAGGGGCAGCACCTCACTATCATGCTTTCTCCCTTTCCAGCTTGGAGACCCTACTTCTTTTCTCCAATAGCTGAAGTAGAAAACATGATGAGGAAACCAAAATCTTGGCAAGATCTCTCTCATAGCCAAAGAACGAGCCTCTCACTGCCAAGTCATCTAAGGAGAAGCATCATGCCAGGTTCTTTTCAAGTGTATTCTGAATAATTGAAAGAGGTTTGCAAAGAGAGGAATCCAGTGCTAGTTCATGATATTTATCATCTTATATTCCCGCCCTTACTCCAAAGGAACCACTTCAATCTCTAGTAGAACTAATGTCACTAAGTAAGAGGGCTCAACACAAGCATCACTTCAGTGAAAATCTCAATATGTATCCAATCATGGAAACTAGGGTTGGACAAGATTAACAAATATATAATTGCTAGTGAAATTTGAATGTATTGATCTCTGATTTGTGGAAGCATGTTATTGTAATCTTCTCTGATACTTGATTCTGTTACAGTTTTCAGCTTTAAGTTGACATGGATACAAAGGTTTCCCAATTTCCATCAAGGTAAAAAGGGGTGTTTTCTTTAGGCCCTGCAGTCTGTTATATCAGAAGGCAAGTGGTCCTTTGGTAGCCAAGAGTAGCGTCCATGAAACAGTAACTTGGCTGTCACCAATCAGTAGTTTTTTGAAAACCCAGGATTTCAAAGCCTCCATACATTCACAATGATTTCCATGTAAAATGCAATCCAAATTCATACCTTACTCCACTTGAAAATCCAGTCTAATCATGTTATAACTTAAATTTACACTGCAATGCATACCTTAGAGTGATATTAAATCATAGGAGAATTATGAGAAATGATCTTTGTTGCAGGTGAACTCCAAATATTTAACTTTTAAAGATAGTGTCTACTATCCAGGAAAAGTTGTATACCAAAGCCCATAACAATATACTTCACACCAACTAGAAATAAGTATTGAAATGACATTGAATTATGTGATGTCCGTAAACACAATCAGACCTGTTTATCCTTGTTTCCAACAGGCGCAAGACCAAGAAAGCGAGTTACATGCAAAGCTCCATCATTAGAGTAGGGTTCACGCGCATAGAAGATACCTTTAGTGCCTGCAATGTGGTAGCTATCCACACAAGATAACCATCATAATCATTAATATAAACTATGATTTCTGAAATAAAAAATATAATTTATATAAGCTGCAATAAGAAAAAGGAAAGGTGAATCAATATTACATGCATCTACAAATCAATGTCAGTAAAATCAACAAGAAAGAGGTCCAGTAAGGAAGCAAATGATCATTTGACCAATGATATGGAGCTCAAACAATTGGAGTTGAGAGTTCAGGCCAAACTGGTCCAACTGCCGGCTACAATCTCTATGTATGTAGAACAAAAGAATCCCTAAACAATGGTTTGCAAATAGATTTAATTATGAAACCACATCTCACAAAAAGTAGCAAGGGAGGAAATATTGGGCTGATCAACCACCCCATTCCCTCCATAATGTAATTCTTCCCTTCTCATTACTCATGCTTTGGTTGTGTCAATATTTTCTCTCCATCATGGTGAATGTGTATGCAAGTGCATGATCTTGGGTGTTGAATTCCGGATCTTTGCATGCTTAAGATTGGGGTTCAACCTTCGGGATTTAATTCACTATTCTTCTACACCAGTTGACCATTGGAGGAAGTTTGAACATGGCAAAATTGGGCCTTCCACAGCCTTAAACTATATAATGAAAACAACTAAAATAGAAGCAGTTCTTCAACACAAGGCATTTACAGCTTCTTAAGTAAGACACCACTAATAAATATAGTTGTATAAACATTATGTTCAAAACATGCTCCCATGATGGCCATGAAATACCATTCAAAAAGTCCCACCGCTATAGTTGCCTCAGCTGGTAAGCTACATGGGTGTGTGTGCGAGAGTGTGTGACTTCGAGTCCCCATAGTAGCAATTAAAAAAAGAAAAGAAAATATTCAAAAAATGATAGTAATGAAATAACCCAAATCATCACTTACCGAGGCTTGACCTCTGCAGCCAACTGTGAAATGATGGGATCAGTGCCTGAGGTGTCTGAAATTCCCACTGGCGCATCAGAGGTATTAGCTCTGTTAATGATCCCACTTGGCCATTCATTAGTAATAACTAGTCAAGGAAATAAAAAAAAAGATGAAACGCACAGCCAGGGTAGCACACAAGTAGCAACAAGCAAAAACTACTATTATGTACAGTTTCGCATTGCAAATGATTGAAGTTAATGAAAATGTTTTCATGACAAATACTTGCAAAAAGTGAAAAAAAGAGCTCAAATTGGATATGTTAGAAATAGGTCAATTTTCCCAGCCTCTTCTGCCAAAGCTCTCAATGCATCGACATCGTCCTCACTATATGTGCCCATTGACTGACCACCTGACGATTGCCTACCAGATAAATAGGCTATTGACAACTCTGCAAAAGAAATAAGGATAATTTTCATAAAATTTCAGATGAGATAGTTACAAACAGTTCAAAACGAATTCAATGGTAGCCTTCCCCAAGGACTTTTAGGGTTTTTCCTAACCTTCAGAAAATGCGAAGTTTCATTAGCTATCTGTACATGTGAGGCACATGTGGGGGTCCATATATTAAAGGCTGTTTAGATGAGCACTGTGTGAAAATTTTCTCCACCCTCATTTCTCCTCACCCAAATGATTCCGTACTGATCCAAGGGTGGAAGTGATGGTACTGACCACAGATGAAGAATGCCCAAAGAGTATACAGGAGTGAAAGACCAATGAATCTTTTTGTTTTTGCTCATCTTAGACAGCATCAATTTGCAAAGCTCAAACCGAACGGTGACAATCTTCCCATCCAGGAGATATTCTTAAAAAAAAAAAAAAAAAAACATTTAATCCCTATCAATGTTGGTGCCAATTTGTCACTAACTTTAAAAAAAAGGGACAAATTAATTGATTTTTAATTATTACAGAACTAATACGTAGAGTGGCGAAAACATATTCTGATTTGAAGTGAAAATCTATAGGAAAAAAAGAGGCACCTTACAACTTAAAATGGTGTTGCGTAAAGATCATGATATAGTTGGTCATGACAGCAATTTGAATAGGCATTTTGATTGAAAAATAGTAATTGCTTAACTCCATCATTATTGGGGTTGATACCCACATACAAGAATTTCATTGTCCTTCCTATTAGCTTGTTGTGCAAAGTAACTCCCTTAATTCATCTAGGACTCCTCAAGAATCCCAAATGGTATGCAATCTTTTCAATGCTTCTAAAACCCACCAAGAGGTTAATGTTATTATTTCCAGGTAGCCAATGACATCATTTCCTTACCTATTTCATTCACGGGAAGCTCTGGCATTCCCCATTGAGTTTTATGCGATATTGCATTATCATAGAATCATTAAAAGCAAGTAAAAAAAATTAAACAAATCTTCTTAGAATAATATAGGGTGTGCTTGTATCATGTATGTGCCCCAATTTGCAAATTTGAATATATATTATAGGTGCATGAGAGGCAGCATTTAGCTCAGAAATTGCATTAGATAGCCTTTCCCAGAGTTTCCCTGCCCCAAACTCAGAAAAAAGCAGAGAGAACTGGTAACCATTTTGAGCAGGCTAGTAAAAAACAAATGCATCCTATCTAATGTGCATCTTCAACTTCCACTGTGCTCCAAATGCATCTAACTCTGCTGATGCATTCAAACCACGTGCCATTCATGGTGAAATCAAGCCCACCCAAATAATGATGTCTCAAATCATCATTCATACACTCAAATTTGAGCTATGTCCAATTTCGGCTTCGCTCCAAACACATCCATTTTGGCTGAAACATTCAAACCAACTGCAATTTATGCTCAACCCAAACAAACCCAGATCATGTTTTCTAAAATCATTGTTCAGACACACCCACCCACAAAACTACCCCCAAAAAAATCACAAAAAACAGTAATTTCACCCCAAGTTTGAACTGGGTTTTAATCATCTGAAACAAAACTCAAAAACCCCACACGTGAACAAAAATCAAAACACAGGAATAGTGAGATTAAGCAAGGAAAATGAGATTCATACCTAAAAGAGTGAACTTTCCGCTGCCCTTCAACCAATAGAGATTGTCGCATATCTTCAATCCATCAGTCTTGAAGCCGAGATTGGTGGGGTCTTTGGAAGCAGCAGAGAGGTATTTGACAGCTCCCACCCCGTAATCGCCGATGAAGTAAGTTGGAAGGGGGATTTGGGAGTGACCCTCGAGGTATTGGGAGAATTCGTCAAGAAGGTCGGAAGAATCGGGGAAGAACTGACCCACGCAGAAAAGGGCGTCGAATGGACCCGCTGATTTGTTCACCTGAAATGAAAAAACTAGGAATCTCGTTAGAAGAAGAAGAAGAAGAAGAAGAAGAAGAGAGAGAGGGAGAGAGAGCGAGAGAGAGAGACCGAAGAGACTCGCTTGAAGAGTTGATTGAGGCGACCGAGAACGTCACCACAGAGAAGAATCCTTGGAGGAGCCATTCAGATTTCTGCGAGCGAGCGAGCGAGAGAGAGAGAGAGAGAGATTTTCGTTTTGTAATGGTTACAAGATGTATCGGCCGGTACATTAAATAACGGGCGATACGATGTATCGGCCGACATGTTATCAGTCTTGGCTTGTGTGGGTGATGTCAATGGACCAACTGTGGTTAAAATAAGGGCTTGGATGTGCATGAAAAAATTATTTAAAAAATTAGTTCTACTGGTATTCATGGTGATCACTATTTTAGAAATATGACTTTTTATGAATTGATCAAATTTAGAATTTTATTAACAGTCAGTGTTTAGAAATTAGAAATTAAAATGTAATAAAAAAAAATAGGGATTTGACATTTCAATACCCCTTAAACTTTCAATCTCCAATTTCATGACTAAAAGTCTCAAAAGGTCACTAAAGGCGTTTGACTCTGGTACACTTTTTTTTTTTTACTTTTTTGCCCTGATCCTATGATATCATGCGATCCAGATAGATTTTCAACTTTTAACATTCAGATCCCTTGATATCATTAGTTTTTAAACTCCCATGATATCATGGGATCGAGGGTAAAAAAGTAAAAAAAAGAAAGTGTATTAGAGTCAAATGACTCTGGTGACATTTTATGAAATTTAGTCATGAAATTAGAAATTGAGTGTTTAAGGGGCATTGAAATGTCAAATCCCCTAAAAAAAAGTAAGATTTTATGCGAAACAAGAAGTTAATATAAATTTCAAGCATAAGTTGGTGAAATTAGATGGAAAAGGAGTGTATACATTTGTGAATATTTACGTAAATAAACATTTACTAATGAAGGCGGAAATATCAACTCAACCTACATTGCTGTATTGGATTTGGGTTCAAACGACACGTCAGATAAAGATTTGGAAACCCTAGTGGTAACTCAATGTGATGCATAAAAAACATGACATGACGGTTATATTTCTAGATTCTTTTTGACCCTGTATATCATTACATCCGAATACAAGATTGATTAGAATAGAAAAACAAAATTTATTCAATTGATACTGACATAGTTGGATCAATAATGTTTTGATGGTGATGATGGTGATATAAAAAACGGCTGAAATGCTTGAAAGACATCCAGGTATAAAACCTTATCTAACCTTGTACCGAAATATTATTGAGTTGTTTAACAAATTCATAGTCCTGCAAATAAACAAATTGTATCAGCAGACGATGAGCTTAGGTGACAATTCATTCAAAATGGGCATGAATTGTTCTATGTATAAGAGAAAGGGAAGATGGCTTAATTTCTCATCCACCATATATACCAAAACACAGTTATCTCTGGTCGCAGCTGATTTAGGTTGGCATTTTGTCAACATCAATGTCCAAGAGTAGATCACTGGGTGGGTTTGTAATAGAGGATGGAAATTTTTGGCATGTGGATATTACAGTTGCGCATGATACAGAGATATGGTCCACTGATACATTTTCCTGGCAACAAATGACAAATAGTGAACAAAAGTTTAGATTTATCTTATGCAAGAAATCCCTAGTCAGCAACCATTTATGAAGAGCCTTCCAAGCAAAAAAAAAAATTTCAAGGTTTGATGGAATTTCTATTTGTCATCATTTCAACCAGGAAGGTGAGGACCTAATTCTTTGATATTGATGCATTTAAGATGCTTTCAATGAGCATTGCCCAGCTGGTTCATTTCCCCAACAGCTAATGCATTTGCAACCTAATATTCAATTTGCTAAGATTTCGTCCAAAAGCTTAAAAAGATAAGAGACTCATTCTATTTTTAGGTGTTCAGTTGGGTCTGTAATCATGCCAGAAACTATTATCAGGGAGCCACTATGGAATTAATGATGAAACTCTTTTTAATCGAACTATTTATCAAAGGAATGGTTCGTATACGAAGATCAAGGTTATAAAATAAAAAGGTTAAGATAATTTAACTAGAATGATGTTGGTCTCATACTTTATGGGCCATCAAAAATAAAAGCTACAATTTGCAAATGGGATGGGAGGGCCAATCTAAAGCTTGTCAATTCGACCTACGAGTTGCTGAGTAAATATTTAGGTCCGGCCATGGTTAATTTAACCATTGGGCCTTCATATGGCCCATTCCCAAGCAAAGGAGGTGCACCTGGGCCAAGCAATCCTATTATTAATTAGTTCAGATAAGCAAGTAAGATTCTTAATGAAAAATGGTAAATGCCTGTGAATCATCAGATGAGAGCAGGAAAACAACATCCACTTTAAGCAACAAAGAGGAGGAAAACAAACGAAGAGAGAGATTCTCCAGTGTTCTTGTAATATGTAAGAGCTAGTTATGTAATCAACCCAATAGAAAGACTCATGGGCCAAATCAAATACTGCAAAGAGGTTTGATTCAAACTCATAGGAACACATGACGACTCTCTAATTGGCATCCAAATGGTGGCCAGACTCAATATTGGGTGGAGTCCAATCGCCTAGTTATGAGTTAGCTTGGAATTATGATTTGTATTACTAACTGACTCGAAAACATAAGGACTAGGGGGCGTTACTTTTGTCATGCTGGGCCAGGTAGTGATGTATATCAAGCCTGATGTCAAAATTAAGTCCAAGGCCAGGTGGTATTACAAAACATATTATATACATCCGTATGGACCATGCTCTCCAGAAGACGTCTCTTATGAGTTGCGTGATAGACGAAGTTCCAAGTCTCTTGTGGGTTCTGCCTAAATGAATGTCAAGGATGGTATGAACGGAAGGTCTGAAAGTAGATATGAATGTGAGGAGGAAAAAAAAAACATCTCAATCAATCAATCAATCAATCAGATCATTACAATTATTGAGTTAGGTGCCTTAAAGTTTCTCAATCCAAGGCTAAGGTGAGTCCTGTTGGATTTTTGTTTGTTTGAAAAAACAACCCTGCTATCTGTCCCGATTTTCGGGACAGATAGACTTTTTGTTGAAAAAAATTCTAGAAGTACATTTTTTTTAGAAAGTGTTTTTTTGTTCTTTTGCTTTTTGGCCTTTTTGTTTTATGAGTAGTGTAGATTGTTGAAAACAAGTCATCCCATATTGTTAAAATCCAACTTTTGAAAAGTCTTTATAAGTGTTTTCATTCATATACTTACTTTTGGAGCATTTTGTTATGAGCCATATGCACGCATGCGAGTAGGGCTTGAACCGGGGTGATTGGCCCGAAAAATGTTTAACCGGACGTGCATCCGCAATAAGCATCCTGTGTGTATATCGCGTGCAAGGGGGGGTGCAGATCCAGGCCAAGGGGCCCCCATTTTTTTCATTAAAATGATTTTAATTTTTGCATTTTCAACTTTGGAACGTTGGGTTACTTTAACGTTAGGGATTAATATGGCCTTAATATTTTTAACGTTAGGGATTAAAGACCCAACGGAACAGATTGTATCTATATTTGTATATAATAGAGCATCTTCATCATCATTTTATATACACAAAAACAATTTTCTCTCTTGTTGTTCCTCTGCTTTTCTTCTGAGCAATCCAACGAAAGGGAGTCTAGGCTTTAGGCTGCTTGTGCGATCGGACCTGAAGGTTGGCCATTGTATCCTGTGGGCAGTTCTACTGATAACATTTCGCACATGGATTTCATTCGAAGGGGCGGAACTTGTCCTAAAGAGAGCGTCCTCAGACGTGCCTCGGCTATAGATCTACTGCAGTTGCTGCTCTTTCTCTTCTGCAAATCACAATTGCAGTCTTCAATAATTTGGTACAATTATTTTAATTTAAATTCTATTTGACAGCGTTCTGTAATGTATCCAACAAGTCCCAATTCATAGGTACTTTGCAGACCCTAGTTGCACCCTACATGAGGACTATCCATTTCATCGATATCATGGGCAGGTCAATGGCCCAAAGTCGAAACTCCAGACAATACATCGTGGCACATTTCCATACTTTTAATGGTTTCACATGGCATGAACAGAAAGTTTAGATGCTCCATCAATGATCTTTCACGTGTTGCTGACCGTCCAATTGCTTTAGATCCAAATCCAACGGCTGAAAAAAAAAAAAAAAAAAAACTCTCTGAAAAAGAGTATGAAAAGAGTTGATATGCATTTACTTGGGCCATTCAAACGAGACCCACCAGGCCACCAACTTCATCTATCAATCAAACTTGAAAAAAAATTTATATATACCCTTTGTGTGGGGCCCACCTTCATTCATGTTGATCATTCGGATAGCATTGGATGGAAAAAAGTGGATAAGCAGTCATTTGGATTTCTATCACTTAATATTAAGTAGCCCAAGTTATATGTCCAAGCCTGGCCAAAAGCGGGCTGGGCCCAGCTCATGAGTACCCGTCACATCTCTCTAACTAATTCAATAGTTTTCTTTTCTTCTTGGTTGGTAGTGGACCGGTGGTGACGTAGGACCAAGGGAACGCGTCAAATCAAGCCTTATAACTATTTATGACCGTAATATTGGCCATTGAGTTAAGCAAGCTAAGCTTGAGGTTAGCTCCATGAGCTCACAAAGTGAGCTTGAGCTAAGGCCTGCTCAACTTAACTGAGTTCAACTAATGGCTTGGACCTCAGGCTTGGGTGGTTGATTAGCATAGCCTTAGCTTGGTTCTTTAATATAAATGAAGTGTCTAGATGATGAAGATAAACTAACCCAATCCCAAACTTGATCTTGTTTAGTTTATAATTGAGCAATGTTAGAGATTAGGCTTAGGTTGTTAGAGATTTTAGGGATAGATTAAGGGCCTGTTTGGATGTTTACAAAATAAAATATTTACAGATTTAAATATTACAAGAACAAAATAGTATAGAATAGAATAATGCAATATAATATTTTTGCTGTGTGGCAAGTTTTAAAAAATATTATAGATTTTAAATTGAGCTGTTTGGAAGGTGCAATGATTAAAGTAAATTACATTATTAAAATAATTTTTATTTAATATTTTAATTTATATGTAATTTACCATGTCTGGTTAAAAGAGTAGTGTAGTAAAGTAAAGTTCAACCACCATGTTAATAGTATAGAATAGAATAATGCAATATAATATTTTTGCTGTGTGGCAATTTTTAAAAAATATTACAAATTTTAAATTGAGCTGTTTGAAAGGTGCAATGATTCAAGTAAATTACATTATTAAAATAATTTTTATTCAATATTTTAATTTATATGTAATTTACCATGTTTGGTTAAAAAAGTAGTGTGGTAGAGTAAAGTTCAACCATTATGTTTTATTTTATCATAAAGTACTTTCCTTTTATCACATAAAATCATGCTAAAGTATAGTAAAGTAAAGTCAATACAAACAACAACTACTTTACAACACTCTCTCCCACTTTGCTTTACCACGTATTTCATTTCACCTTACTTTACCCCACCTTTTACTATGATATGACATCAATATTTATTTTATTTTACCACACCTGTAAATAAGTCACTTTTTATTTACCATATAAAACTACAATAAAATCTGATAAAGTAAAATAAGAAAAATAAAAGAAACTACTTTACCATTCCTTCTCACTTTACTTCACCATATACTTTATCCCACCTTTACTTTACCCCCACCTTTACCGTGTTGTGACATTTACTTTTACTTTACTTTAACATATATGTAAACAAACATATCATGATGGATTTGGTAAACTAAAGTCTCTAGTTTACTCTACCACGCTGTAATCGTCATTTTGAAATATTTTTATCTTGTAAAAAGCTTTTTACAGGAGAGAGTTGTAGGAGAAATATTGAACTTTTTGAAAAAAAAAGAATTTTTTCTTCAAATTTTTCTTGGATTACTAAACGCATAAGATTTTCTTCTTTAGAAAATGAAAGATTATATTCTATAAAATATTTTCTTCTTGTGTTTAAATAATTATCTTATCAATTTATCTTGTGTAAATTTAGAAGTATATGTGAATGAGATTTATGGTGGAATTATGGAGCAAAGTCACGATTCTTGAATTTTTATAAGCAAGACCTCCATAAAGTGAGGACAAGTCAAATTTAAGCTTCCGTCCAAATTGAGCAAAGCACATGCTAATCCAAGCCCAAATGCCAATGCAGCTCATTTATAATCAACCTTGAGTTCAGCAATGTGAGGGCCAATGCGCTCGTTTATTACCAAGCTTGAGCTCGGTAATGTAAGGGCAAGTCAAGCTCAAAACTTAGCTGCTCACACTTGACTCAAGCTGGAACAGCGGATAATACAATCAAGCTTGGCTTGTTTGGCTCTTTTACGTTTGCCCCCTAGTTTAAACTTGTAGAGATTTCTCATAAAACAATTGAATACATCTACAACCGCCTTTTTACTAGAATTCAAAGAATTCATGTATGAAGAAATTGTAATTCTTCGAAAGTTGTTGTCTCTTGGGGAAGAATTTTTTAATCCTCCTCTTAACGGAAGCATTCACAAATATTTAAGGGGATTATGATTTGAAAGTTCTAGAAAATAAATGTGACTTTTCAAGCAGTTGGGATTCATAATGGAATTTAGAAATGCCAAGAACACGTCACATCATTGTCTAGAAATCCTCAACAAAGGAATTGGTAAAGTTCATTATACACATATGCAAATGTCATAATTAATGTACTAGTGTGAGAGGCCCATACTATGAAACAAATGTTAAATTTTAAAAATTTAAAAATATTTTAAGAAAAAGATAGATATAAAAGAAACAAATATATTATCTAATGATAGGAGCAAGAAATCTAAAATAGCTTAAATTGAATAATTATGATTACAAATAAATTATCGAGGGACTAACAATTCATATAAATACCAGTAAAAGAGAAAAATATATTGTTAGGTACATTATCCATAAAATAAGTGTGTCCCACGTCATAATCATATATCCACAAAAAAATTAGATGATCATAGCCACCAAATACTCACGTAAATGACTTTTTATTTTATAATATTCGTATGATCTAAAAAATCAAAGGAGCTGTTATACCCATGAGAAAAGGCTTAACACAGGAAAAAAAACTTTATTTTCAATTTTAGTTTATTCTTTGGTATATAAATGTGAAGTGAAGAATCTAAAATAATTAAAAAAAATTATATAAAAGGAAAAGCATTTACTAAAATTACAGTATAAATCTGAAATTATAAAATCTCACTTATCTTAACTTTTTATAAATTTGTAGGTAAAACAAAAATAAAAAAGACCATTTTCCGATTAACCATTGCCCTAAACAAATAATTAATCCAAAATCTACATTAGAGATCAACAACCTTAAAACTATCATTAACAATTTGAACATTTTGAAACTAATTTATTAAATATCTGCAGAAGAAGACTTGGATTAATACACAATCATTTTTTTTAATAAGAAACAAATGTAGCCATACAATTACAGCATTTTAACAACACTATGCAATTAGTTTTAATTATGAAATTACAAATATATTTAATATCTATAAATTATGAAGTAATCGTAATGTGATATACAATGTATTGATATTCATAATTTTTAACTCACCCTTCAGGTTAATAACTTGTTGAACTTTTGAAGCTGAATTTCAAATCTTCTTAGACGGACAAAAACTTGAAGAGTCCTGCTACCTGTCCCGGAATCGGGACAGGTAGACTTTTTGAAACTTGAATGTGGAGAAATAAAACATATTAGTGTTTAATTTTTTGTATTCAAGTTTCGATAAGTCTTATTGGAGTGAACAACGTTTCCTCCATTTTCGATAGAGGAAAATTTGAAAAATCCAAGTATGGTGGTAAGCCTGTTAGAAAACAACTTTTGAAAAATTTGTGTGTATAGTGGATAACTTTTCCTCCTCTCATGGCGGAGGAAATGTTGCAAGATGAAGCATTGTAGAGTTATATGGACAACTTTTCCTCCATTAAGTGAGGATGAAATCTTGCAAGGACAACTTTTCCGCCCTTTTAAGAGTGGAGGAAATCTTGCAAGATCAAGCGTAATGGAGTGTTGCTACATATGATTAATCACATGGGGTAGTCAAGTGGGCCAAATCAAATGGATACATGTTGTAAGTCCACCATCCAAAGATCAGAACCATTCAAGTCGGATGAACAATAATCTGAGATTTTCAATAATGGATCCGGAGCCTTGACCTGGACCTGGACCAGATTATTAATTGGGCTTTCTCGGTTGGGCCCCTTTTACCCTACATATGCCCGACTAATGAACTTTTATGTCTAGTGTAGTGACCACATAGACATAGCAGGGTCCATACACACCAGTCCTACTAATGCACAGAAATTAAAGCCAATCAGCCGTCCGTACTATATACCAGTATCGATTTAGCTGACGGTGAAGGGCCTTAAATACTAGCAAATTTCCTCCTCACAGTCATGCCAGTTAGTTATTTGCTGGTAGGTCTATAACATTTATTCAACATGTACGGTCGACCCAATCCATTTATTATGGGTCACACAAGGAGTCAGGGGCCCTAAATTCATATGAATGGCTCACATTCACTTCGTATTGAGATGGGCATTTGTGATTTGAATTTTGATTGTTAAGTATTTTTTTTCATCATCAAATGGATTTCAATCAGACAATAACCCCATGAGTCCGGATCACCTATCATAGTTGTTATACTTTCACCTTGAGTGGACAATAGCAATCCGCCACGTCATCCAAAAATTTAAGTGATTTTCTTTCATTTGATTTAAACTTTTTAAACCGAGTCCGGATCACCTATCGCATTTGTTATACATTCACCATGAGTAGACCAATAATACTCCGCCACGTCATAAAAAAATTTAGGTAATTTTGAAGTTTAAAAAGTTTAAATCATATGAAAGAGAATCACCTAAATTTTTGGTCCACTTACGGTGAAGATATAACAAATGTGAAACCTCAAAATCACCTA
This sequence comes from Camphora micrantha, assembly GCA_003546025.1. Classification (NCBI taxonomy): domain Eukaryota; kingdom Viridiplantae; phylum Streptophyta; class Magnoliopsida; order Laurales; family Lauraceae; genus Camphora; species Camphora micrantha. The sequence goes on from QPKB01000001.1 coordinate 13,633,895, forward strand.
AATTTTTAGATGATGTGGCAGACTATTATTGGTCTACTCACTGTAAAGGGCATCTATTCAATGTGAATTCTATTTACAATAAAAACTTATGGCTTGTAATTCAATGACATTTAAACTGTAGACCCATTCAGACCGGAACTTATCAGCAATTTATGCAGCCTGGATGAGTACACATTCATGTGTATTCAATTCCAACTAGACAAACCGGCTCTTAAAAAATAAGGTAGAAAATGTGATCCAACATGGGGACAAAAAATGTACAACCAGAATCAGCAGCACACCCACCGCACCCGTGTGATTCTTGAATCCCTTTAAAAAAAGATATTAAAATATTTAATTTTAATATTTAACTTATTTACTTGACATATACTGCACCACCCAAACAAAAATCCTAAGTCTGCCGACTAGGATAAGCTTCCAGACACTTGCTGCCGCACAACCAATAAAGTAAGTGCATGTTTGGGAGGTCTAATTTTTCCCTCTATTTCTCTAAAATGGATAGAGGTTTGAAAAAATAGAGTGTCTGGCACCACCTTTCAGCCTCTATCCATTTTAGAGAAGTAGAGGCAATGACTCTACGGTCCATAGCCCCCTTGATGAGGTAGTTGAGAAATAGAGGGAAAAAAGAAGAGGCGGAGCAACAATGTTTATACATAATAACGCCCAGTCCCCTTTTTTCAAATTTTCTACAAATCTGAGAGGCCCAATCAAGATCTAAATCGTTGAAAATGTTCACAAGGTCAAACATGACTATGTATCCAAATTTCAGTCGTTGAATATCACCAATCCTGAGATATGTGTCACAAGCCGTGAGCCATTGGATATAGTTTGTTATGATCTGTGGGCCCTAAACACAATATTAGAACCGTTGGATGTGTTTGGGAGGCTTAAATTGGTTATGTGGTCAATTTTGATCACATAAGACCTTGTTAATCTCAACACATGTGCAAAACAAAAATAACCAATGATGTATTATGCCCAATATTGCATTTGTTCAGGAGTAGTAAACTAAAAATATTGTATTATGATCACATAAGTTTTTATTATTTAGAGACGTGTAAAATAAGATCTAAACCGTTAGTAATGTTCATAATATCAAACATGACCATAAGACCAAATTTCACCCATTGGATCATCACCAATCTTTAGATATGTGCAAAAAAATGAGCCATTAGATATAATTTTGTGGATTATGTGGGCTCCAAACACAAGATCCAAACCGTGAGATCTCTTTGGAAGGTTGACCATGTCCATCTGGTCAATTTTCATGGCCTAATACCTTGTGAATCTCAAAAAATATGTAGAAAAACTCTCAACCAATGACATAAAAATGTCTCTTTAGCATAGACCCTTGTATTACCAAACACCTTCTACCAAACACCTCCTTTTATTTCACCGTCTTTTTCCTATGGTTCTTTTTTGTATGGGTCTATATTGAATGATCTTTAAGAAATATAGACAAGTGGTCCCAAACATGGCCTTAAAGTGAGATTCAGTTTAGGAGACTGCATCCATGTGTTTGAAAGCCATACGAGATTGGCCACAACTACACATAAACAATTAATGCAGGGAAACTGGTGGACAGAAGAGATTTCCAGCCCAAGTGGAACATAATGGTTGTTTTGGATCTAATACCATTTTAAAAAATAAATAGAGATCTAAAAAGAAGATCAATCATTGGAAATTTCAATTCTTATTCAATGAAATACGGTTTTTATCTACATGTTTTTAATGTTGTCTTTTATCATTTTGCTAGATCGGCTAACTCTATGGCTGATCCAGTGTCTTTTGTATGTGTTTAGTGCATTGTAATCTCTTTATTTAACGAATGAACGTGTTTTCTTTACTAAAAAATAAAAATAAAATACCAAATAGAGATGAATAACTAGCATATAAACTTTGATCAGTTTGATATTTTTCATTTAGTATAAAGTAAGTTCCATCAGAGTAAAACAGTACTGGACCCACTATTAACATGTCCCAGAGATGTTCCTCGTGTGGCTCAGTCGTTGGAATGCAAGTAGAGACAACAACAGATTGGGGTTAGATTTGGGTTTAGGACAACTCATATACGACCCAATTGGCATTTGCACTTCCTTGTACTCTACGGGAACAAGTTTTGTGGGTTGTGATGCCAAATCGGCATCATGACACGTAGGGTGAAAAAGTTTAAATGAAGGGAAAATAAAAATAAAAAATACGAAGGAAAAGGTTGAAAAAAGAGAGGGAAGAGGTCAAAAAAAAAAAAAAAAAAAAAAAGTTAGGTTTTTACTTAGGTTTTGTTTAGCCAATTTTATCTTTACGGAGTATATGATATAGATCTATTTCAAATGGAGTGGTTTCAAATGAGTGTTTTACAAATAGACCATTTGGTAAGAGAAAAAATAATTTAAGATAGATGTTTAAGAATCCAATGATTCATGATTTTTCATTAATTTCTCGAGATCTAGACAAATAAGGAGAAAAAGTTTTGTGTCATAGTCATTTTCAGCATTTGAAGAGGATCAATGGTTCATATTGCTACTTTTGGGCCCACGAAACTCCATAAATTCAACTATATGCTTGTCCAATTTTTTGCAAATCTCTCGAGATTCAAGACATATCAACGGCTTGAATCTGAGCCCATAGTCCTGTTTGGGATTTAGAATATTGCCAATGGTCTGGATTATTGTTTAATGGCCCCAAACCTGAAATAAAAACTAAAACTAGAAAAAGGGTCAGGCTCAAAATCAAGTTAAACACGTTCTTTCTGCCATGAGATATTCAATGGCTTGCGATTTTTCTCCATCGATTCAAGATCTGAACCAGATCAAGGGCTGAAATTTTGTGTCATAGTCGTTTTCAACATTTTGAAGAGGAACAACAACTCAGATCACAATTAGAGACCCATAAAGATGCAAAAATTCAAAATAATGGTTTTATGCTTTTGTCACAAATATCTCGAGACCCCTGATGGATCAACATTCAAATTTGAACTTACAGGCATTTTTTATCTTCTCAAGACGATTAACGGTTCAAATTATTATGCAGGGTTATAAACTTAAAAAACTAAAAAAAGAATGGTGATACCTCCATCACCGCCCAAAATACTGTAGAAGACGTCATCTTTGCGCTTAAGACATATCCGTCTATTTTAATTCTGCTGCCATCCCATACTTTTCGAAACAGACGTCTCACCTCTTTATGAGGCTCGAAATGGAGGTCCCAATGTTGGTTCCCAAATGGTTTGTTATCCTTCCCAAACAGTTCTAAGACATTAAGATGCTGGAAATAGACTTGACAAACATGCCTAGACTTGACAAACATGCCCTCAGCCGGGGATAGAAAAGGTATACGGCGAGTGAGAGACAAGTGGGCTACATAGGTTTAATATCGCGGCCTATCAACAATTAGTCATCACACAACCCTCTTTGACTGTGGACATCCCCCTTTGGTAAAATATTTAATTGTAATAATTAAACTGTTGGGGCTGTGATACAACTTTTTGTGCGTGTGTGTGCGAAAGCATGAATCACCATGATCGACAATCAATTAAGCCACATAAGAACGAGAAAATCACATGCAGAGATTTTATGTGGTTGACAAACTCATCTGCGTCCACAAAAAAGAAACTCGATTTTCCTTTGAGTTCTGCACTTTGCATATATCATAGGTAACACATTACATCCATATATATATATATATAATGCTCACTTTTTTAGCCCCCAAGAAAGCCTCGGTACAATTACCAAAGTACCCATAACCTTGAACGCACTTGGTCTGGACCCACTTGGCTAACAATCTCCCCCTCCAGGAATTATATAGGGCAAACACAAAATTGGAGAACCTCTCTGTTGTTGGAGCTTGGTTTTCTACAACACAAGCTCAAACAATCCGGATCATCAGTTTCTTCTCTAGTGATGATGAAGGGAAAGCAATAGAGCTCAGCCAGGCTCCTTTTTCGACAACGGCTACAGTCCGGATCCTCCTATCATCTTCATTTTCAACCCAAAGATGCCAAACACTTCTTTGTACACAGAGTTTCGTGAATAGACAAGAGAGCCAGTTTCTTCTTCTTCGACAAGGATGGGAAATCCGACGGCCACCCTCTATAATCGATTGCCCTCTTCTTCCTACTTAGATAAAGTGATGATGAAAGGAAAGCGACAGAGCTCAGCCTGGCTCCTTTTTCGACAACGGTTGCAGTCCGGATCCTTCTATCCTCTTCATTTTCAACCCAAAGATGCCAAACACTTCTTTGTACACAGAGTTTCGCGAATAGACAAGAGAGCTAGTCTCTTCTTCTTCGACAAGGATGGAAAATCCGACGGCCACCCTCTGTAATCGATTGCCTTCTTCTTCCTACTTAGACAAGTTTCAATTGATCTCTCATTCCGGGAACCAAATAGATTCCGGTCGTCAATCCTGCACAACATTGCTCCAAACCCTAAGAAGCCTTAGGCTCTCATACATTATTGTAAAATCCAACAATCTTGAGCGATCTCAAAGGCGCTCCACCTCGCTCTGAACCCGGAAAAATCACACACAGAGATTTTACGTGGTTCGACAAACTTGCCTACTTCTACGGGAAAGAAACTCGACTTTCCTTTGGATTTTGCACTATGCATATATCATGGGTTAAACATTGCACCCATATATATATATATATATATATATATTTATGTAATGCTCATTTTCTTGAACCCACTTGGTTTGGACCCACTTGGCTAACATAAACACCAATTAATAATATATTTATGCATAATTTTTTTTATTGTGTGTTAAAATCCCTATTTTAAATTTAGCAGAGAGCTTCCAATGCTAAAGAGGATCCAAATTATTTTAAATGATAAGGCTTCATTTGGGCTGTGCATTGTATGTTTTCATTATGTTGAAGGTATTTAGGGGAGATGAGAAGAGATGGGACGCTTTGTAAGATGTAATTTAGCCAGATATAGGGGCCACCAACAAGGCGAACTTGTTTTTTGATACAAACAAGGCAAACTTGATTGATAGAGATATTAGACAATAGGAACCAAAACATTCCATAGTGCCACATGTAGGTGAGTAGGTCCCAAGAATAGAGTAGAATTCATACGTAATCAAACTTGTTTTCTCAATGACTTTGATCCAAGAATAGAGTTAAAATATAGGGCCTTTTTGTTTGAGGGGATTCTTAAATCATCAATTCTTGAAATGACCAAATCCTCCGACACATTCTAGCATTGAAGACTTCAAAAGTTAGAGAATCTCAAAGCGAATTTGAAAAACATTTAAAAAATCCTCAAGTAAATTTTATTAATTATTTGGGGTATACTCTACCATAATATATTTTTTTAATTAATTATGTTATTTTGTGAATTTGTATTTTGATGATTACACAACTGGGTCTATTATTATTCAATCCAAGTACTTTTCATAAACTAATAATTAATCAATGTATTAATTTTAATTTATTATTCAATTTACATGAGATCTTGTCTCTAATCACTAGGCTTTATGCTAGTATTAGTACAAAAGTATATATCAACGGCACTACAAAACGGCTCTTTATCCAAGTGGTAGGGAGCACCTATTCTCACTTGCCTACTCAAGGTTTGAAAATCCTGCATATGCCATCGTTTTCCGCATGTGCGGACTCCCTTTCTACTTGTATGGGCTTTCTTCTTGTTATGCAGGCACCATTCATATATAAGTGGACCGTCTTTCCGTATGTACGGGCTTTCTCTAGGATCCAACCCGTTGGGTGGTGAAAAAGGCACTCACATGAGAGAAGCCATTGCAGCTAACTTCAATTTTCTCTGAAGATGATATTACCCTTTTTTGACCCCAGAGACTAACCATTAGATTATTTGGACTATCGCAATGGAACACATGACTACATCAAACGGAGTACCGATGTTGACACCCTGCATTTTGGTCGCATTTAATTTTCCCAATTCAGTCCATTTCCAGGATTGCAAATTTGCAATATTGTCCTCTCTAATTAAAACATTCATTGTTCAACCTTCAAATTAATTGCACATCCTATGAGACGTAAACACCATTCCCATTAAAATGGCTCAGCTCATGAATTAGGTATGCATTGAAAAAGCAGGGCCACATCAATGAGCTGAGACCCCTTTGAATTTCTTGGGGCAACTATTCCAACATAAATATGTATGAATGTCTGCAGGAGAAAATTACCTTTCGTATCAAGCCAAAACTTGATTAAGCAAATAATTGAGATAAGATTTTGTCCCCTAATTGAAGTTGATGTTCTTGTCTCTAAAAAGGTTTAAAATGAGATCTAATTTGGTTTGGTTGTTAAGGGTTAATTAGGTACCCCTATCCTCGATGCGAACCCCATTTGGGACTAGCATCAATTATACTCACACAATAATCCGTGCTTAGAATGGGTATGTCCAACCAATATTTATAGAAAAAACAAATATAAAAAATTAAAAGAACTATGTTGAATTAAAAAAAAAATCTCAGAAATAACGTATGCTTGTTCTATACAAGAAGACCTCATGGCAATACATCCATAAAACTTACATGCAAATTTTTAATAATCAAGTATACTTGCTAACAAAAGGATGCAACTGATAACAGTAAATACCTTCCAATTATAATTAAAAAAAAATCCATTTCAAAATTTCTCATTAAACTAAATTGTTCAGACACAATAAGCTATAAGTTAGTCAGGGAAAGAAAACAACAACGGCCATTGGTATAGTAATCTAAAGTTATAATAATGTATAAAAATCCACTTGGTGGAAGAACAAAATTAAAGAAATTATCACAAATAAAAACCTCATAAAACCCACTTTTGGGTTTTTTAAATGAGAAAAAGATAAAAAAAATAATTTTTAAGCATTATTGGTATGAATAATATATGAAACCGCGACATAATAGAAAATATGAAAGAGAGATAGAGAAAAAACAAAAAAAAAAAAAAACCTTCGGGGAATGGCAGGACGAGAGACACTCAATATGATCTACATGAGAATTAATGGAAAGGGTGGGTTCACTTGATTTGATTGATACTTAAATCCCTTATATGTGTGAGAGAGAGAGAGAGAGAGAGATATGTGACATCTGGACTCTCTTAGAAACCTCTAATCTTTCAAATTAATTGGGTTCTAGTCAAAATATAAATCGAATGCAAAATTAATAAATATAAATTGGCTATATGGATTGACATATTGATCGTACTAAATAAAGTGAATGGGCAAATAAAATGAAAAGGAAAAAGAAAGTGTTAGAAATTACACTTGTAAATGATTAAAAAAAAAATACATCTTATTTTTAACAAAAAACAGCAAAAAACTAATCTCTCTTAAACTAAATGACAAAAGCTATGACATCGACAAAATTGATTGTTTATCGTTTAACACTATTATTTTTTACCCCCTCTTCTCTTATTCACTCTTGATTTAGAAATGAAGTTGAGAAAGTGCTTCTTCTGAAGTCATCTCCTCCAACTTCTTATTGCTTGGAAAGAGAGATATTAAACCTAGAAAATTAAGGGTAGAAAATCGGAGACAACATGGGTACGAAAAAACAATGCATACTCATTAGAATGAGCATCCAAAGCTCCAAACACTTTTGCAGCCTTTTGCAGCGGCATGAATTAGGTAGATGTAAGCCAGTCGAGCAGAAAGCAGCCATGTGGTAGAAAGCGATGCAAGATGATCTACAACCGCACAGAAACGACCAATGGAGATTCTGTAACAACTCTCCAGCATCTAAATTCAATGTAAACCAAACCTTCAACCTGCCACAACTAACCAGCAGACAAAAGAGATTTCCAGCCATGAGATCTACAAGGTGGACCACCACAAAGATAGAAACATGAAGGCTGTTTGACTCCGATACCATAAAGAAACTGTTAGAGATAACTAACTAAAATAACATTCATGAATTTCATCCAACACGCCCGTGTGATACTAAACTAGATTTGTAAAAGTCAAGTAAAGCCTCCATTTTTAAGACAAAAGGATCACATTAATAGTACTTTAATTCAAAATTCCCTACATCTTTTTCAAATAATAATAATAAAAAAAAAACACAACCTCCTTGCTCCCCTGAGAGACAAAAAAACTTCATTTTTCTATAAAAAAAAGTTGAAAAGATTTCATACCCAAAAACTAAAAATAAAATATCATCATAACTTGATTATATTTTATTCTCTCTTAATTTGATGCTTTACTTCACATTATTTTACATGTAAAATTACCAAACGGGCTCAAAGAAACTGACCGTTATTTTTGTGAAAAAAAAAAAAAGTATAACACCCTCAGCCGTTATTTTTTGAGTTTTTCTTGACGGAATTGTATAATTAGAGTTTAAGCCTATTTTTTTCGTAAAAATTGATTAAATATATAAAGAGTTTATCTGAATTTCTTTAAAAAACACACATTGTGACAGTTACGACTCTTACCATGGCTCAGAGTTGTGTGGGACACAAATCACAATACAGGGATGTTCCTCCTGTATTTTGGAATACCTGAATGCAGGTATGCCCAGTACTTTGTTACCACAGGGGCCAGGGGCCTTTCCAGTGCATACAGAGTACAGAACTGCAGTCTGCACGTGGACATTTCTATCCGACCTCTGCTGTGCTCGGATCTCTAGAGAATTTAAAGAACTGGACATGGATTAAAGAGCATTATTGTTAGGGTTGATATGGCAGATATCACAGCTTCAAATCTCACAAGTGGTTCAATTCCACAGAATTTCGTTTCACCATATAGAAACAACTATGTTCACAGGACCAGCACTTCATTTTCATGACTTAACATTTTCACTTGGGAATAACTCAAGTGCACCAACGCTACCTATCTTTGTTGTATTCATGTGGTTGTGTTATTAGAAACATTGAAAAAAAGTTCAAGGGTTTGAAAGATTGATATTTGGTAGATCCTATTTTTCATTTGAAACTTTTAAGTGCACAAATGCTACTTTTTATTGAATTGCAGCACCCTTATTAAACTCATGAATAGGGTTTATTTGAAAATTCGAAAGGTTTATATATCCTAACACCCATTTTAAAGAGATTGTATGTAAATACTAAAACTAATATAGTGGGCTAAATGATAAATGAATCACAGGCTATTAACTCCATTTAACTTCTCATGAAGAAGAGAAGAATAAAATTAGTTAGCCACAGATTTCAAACGTGGTCAATCCAATGGTGGTCATCTTAGGGAACATTTGGTAATAGGTGAAGAATCTACAGAATTAAAAATTCCTTGTTGTTGTAGATTTGAGGAATCCTTGTCGAGGATTTATATAATTGATTCTTTATTGAGGATTCCTCATTGCGGATTTATATAGTCGAGCATTTTTTACCAATATCAATGTGAAACTAAGTGAGAAAAATTTATGTTGATGCTTGAAATTTTCAAATCCCCAGGGAGAGGGTCAATCATAATGGATGAGAAATTTTACTCGCCCAAATCTTCAAAGATTTACAATTTCCAAATATAGATGTTTCAAATCCTCGAAAAGACTTGTAAGAAATCCCATAGATGTAGTTGCTAAACATGAACACGGGTGTTAAAAGCATGTAAAATGTTTGAATTTTTGGAAGGAACCTCAACTCTATGCATTTAATAAGGACCGGCACAACAAGCATAACCCACATGGTTAAGGTTCGCTTTCCATCTAACTAGTTTTGACATTTATTTGATAAACAACTACATGTTATTATCATGTAGCGTCATGGTTATTTTTATTATATAAAAATACAGAGGTCATGGGTTTTAACCTCGCAACCTATGTACTTTTAGCTTTTTACCACGGCTCAACAAAAAAGTCAAAATTAAAAGAATAGGTCAAAACTGAATCCCAAACATTTGATATATTATAATTCTTCCTTTCTTATTTTCACCTTCAATCCAAAAGACCTGAAGGGGGTTGAGTGGGGCCTGTGGTTTCACACACAATCAATGGCCAAAGAATATTTCCTAAAGTTTTAGATAAATTAATGTCAAAAGTAAATGGTCACATTAATTTTCATTGAGCTGTATTTAAGCAATGTATGAGGGGCATTAAATTCTCTGCCATATGGAAAGCGCGTTGGATAACTATTGGAAACTTGTAAAGCTATATGCTCAGCTGGGGGTGGTGGGACCCTTTCATTTATAGAATTCAGAGGGTGAACACCGCATTTAAAAAAAATTCGCCCATGTTGCCACGTCCTTGTGTAATAGAAATTCTGATGAGACTTCACAGTTCACTCCATTTGTTCCAAGACATTTATAGAATTCAGAGGGTGAACATTGCATTTAATAAAAATTCGCCCATGTTGCCTTGTCCTTGTGTAATAGAAATTCTGATAAGACTTCACAGTTCACTCCATTTGTGGCAACCTACTCTTCTTTAATTAGTTCTGACAGGGAATTTTTGTTTCATGGAAAGGATTTAGCTGAGCCTGTTAGGTTGCAAAAACTTGGTGATTTTTTGTATGGAGCATTTTGGATTTCTCTAAATGCTGAATTGCTCAGGGCTGTTGCAATTTGAAATGCTGGATTTATGAGGAATTTGGGGTTCCACCTTTTATAAATTTAATATCAAACAGGGAATTTAGATTCCTAGTAATAAAGGGCCTGCACAGTTGTTCAGGGGCGGCCCAACAAATCCGGAGGCCATAGGCAAGAATATGAAAGTGGGCCCTATTAATAGGCAATAATTATTAAAATATATTCATTTAAAAGATATTTTTCTAGCCTTTTGAGATGCAAAAATATTGATTAAATTTTTATATTCAAGTTTTGTTAATATATCTTTTTCAATAGATAATATAGCTAATCCATTTAATCTTTCTTGTGACATAGTTGATCGGAGATAAAATTTTATTAATTTAAGTTTTAAAAAACTTCTCTCCGCTGAAGCAACTGTTACTGGTATTGTTAACAATATTCTAAAAGCTATACATGCATTTGGAAAACAATCTAATCGTTTTATATAAGTTAGGGTTTCAGCTGGAGTATTAATTTCAGATTGTAGAACTTTTCTTAATACAGTCAATTCTTGAAAAAAAATCTAAACCATCAATATCAGAAAATAAGTCATGCTTCAAAAAAGTTTCAAGGTTAAGACAATAACTTTTCAAACTATCATCATCTAAGGATTTTAATTTTTTAAAACAAAATAGAAAACCAAAAATATTTTCATATATTTTGAATTGTTCAAATCTACTCTTGATCGAAGAAATAGCTAGATCAACTATAAATAAAAAATACTCAATTCTAAAAGACTCTTCAGCTGATAGTGTTACTGCATTCTCAATTGTATCATCAAATTGTTTTTTCCTAATAATTTTGCGTTTTTCTCGAAATACTGGTTCTATTTCCATTTCAAGTGCAATCTCTTTTGATGAAATCAAAGCAGAGTAAAATCCATTTTCTCTATATGATTCCCAAAAAGAAATAAGTCCTTTTAATTGATCAATAGCAACATCAATATGCATGTCTTTGGATTGTAAATTTTTACTAACTGTGTTAACAGCAAATAATATATCATACCAAATATTCATACCCAATAAAAATTCAAAGTTTTCAATCTAATATGTAGCTAAGCATGTGGCTTCACTCCTTGTTTTAGGATCTTCACTAATTTTTGCTAATTGAATTAAAGCATCTTGTATTTTCGGAGTCTGATACTTGATTGCTTTAATACTTTCGATACGACTTTCCCAACGCGTTTGAGATAAGGATTTAGGAGTTAACATAGATATATTCTCTTGTAAAATTTTCCATCGTTTAGTTGAAGAAGAAAATAATGAATATATACGTTGTAATACTCCAAAAAAAGATCTGGCTTTAGGACAAGAGTTAGCTATATCACAAAGTACGAGGTTAAGATTATGACATCCACATGGTGTGTAAAACGCTCTTGGATTTATATCTAGTAGTCTTTTTTGTACACCTTGGTGTTTTTCTTTCATATTAGATCCATTATCATACCCTTGTCCTCTTACATCATTTACATCAAGTCCAAGTTTTTTAATTACATTTATAAGTTCGTCAAAAAGGCCTTTCCCAGAGGTATCATCTACTTTCAAAAATTCTAAAAAATATTCTTCTATTTTTATTGAACTTGTTGAAATATCTACACATCGCAGTATAAGAGTCATTTGTTCTTGATGACTTGCATCAGGAGTACAATTAAGTATTACTGAAAAATATTTTGCTTCTTTAATCTTATTAATGATTAAACTTTTAATTTCAGAAGCCAAAATTTTTATTAATTCATTTTGTATCTTATGCCCGAGATAATGATTATGAATTCCACCATCTTTAATTCGTCGAACATGCTCTTGCATTATTGGATCAAATTCCGCAATCATTTCAATTAAACTTAAAAAGTTTCCATTGTTGTCTTGATATATTTTCTCATTCTTCCCACGAAATGCCAAATTATTTTTAGCAAGAGTTTTTACTACAGCTAAAATTCTTACAATTACTTTTTTCCAATACTCTTTCTCTTTGTTAATTTGTTCTTGAATATTTTCATCAATAGTTTTATTTTTTGACAATCTTATTTCTAAATCAACCCATGAATTCATGTTAGTGATATGCTCATTAGTTGTTTCATGAGTTTTGAGCTTATAACTAAGATTTTTCCAATCTTTAGTTCCTTCATTAACTAATTGACTTTTGCTAGGTTTTGAATTGAATAACTTACAACAAAAGCAATATACTCTATCTAAATCTTTTGAATATATTAACCATTTTCTATCATGCTTTTCTCCGTTTGACAATTTTCGAGTGTATTATGTAATAGAAAAATGTCTATTATTTTCATCATTAGGAAAGTCTAAATCATTTTCCCTAATAGGACCTTTTTCAACCAATAAGTCTCTTAATTTTGTGTTAATATTTTTCCATTGTCCTGGATCATAGATATTTATTGGAACATAATCTAATAGTTCACTAACATGTTCACATTCTTTATCACTTTCTACTTCACTAACAAGTTCACATTCTTTACCAATTTCATTTTCTTTTAAATCTTTTTGGCATTTTGTTGATTTTGCTATATTATCTAATAGTTCAATCGTTGAATCATCATTTGAATCTTTTGTTGTAGTTGGTTTATCACTAATAACAAATTTATCGAGTGCTCCTTTTTGAGATTCAATAAATTCATCTTGTTTTCTCTTCTTTTTACGTTTTTCACATCCAGAATCATATATTCGAGTAGACATACTAATTATATAACTTGCAGTTATTACAATGAAAAATTATAACACAAAATTTATAAAAATTAAATTAAACTAAAATAAAAGTTAAAGAACAACACAATCTGGTATTGTTGGCACTCAGCTCTTTATCATAAATCACTACCTTCTTCGGTACTGTTGGCAGCAAGGTCTTTTTGTAGCAACAGCCTTTGAGCAAAAGGCAGAATTTTAGTTTTGTAGCAACAGCCTTCCAACAAAAGGTGTTCTTTGTTCAGATTCAAGCTTCAGAGAGAGAGAGAGAGAGAGGTGTTCTTTGTTCAGATTCAAACTTCAGAGAGAGAGAGAGAGAGAGAGAGAGAGGTGTTAAATCTTGAACAAAAAAAAATTCTACCGTTAAGATTTAAGGGTCTACTACAAGGATAATGCTCTCACTCTTCTTGTTATTAGTCCCTACTTTAATTCTCTCAATCTTCTTGTTATCAGTTCCCATTTTAATGCTCTCAGTCTTCTTGTTATTAGTCCCTCCTTGAAAATTGCAGGAGAGAGAGAGTGAGATATTATCCTTGTTGTAGAAGTCTAACAGTCTACTACAGCTGTGAGCAATTTTCTAGGTAAGTTTGGGCCTATCAATAAAATGAACCTATCAATAAAATTTGGGCCCTCTCAAGTCTCAAACCAGCCTATCCAAAATATATATGCCCATAACTAAAATTCTTAACAGCGGGCCCCAGAAATTTGCAAAAATTGGGGGCCCTAGGCAGCCAACTAAGTGGCCTAGGCCTAGGGCCGGCCCTGCAGTTGTTAGGAATTCCTATTATAAATGCTTGCAACCAAATATGTTCAGGATTGTCCCATTTTAATGGTAGGCTTTCTTTTGAATTTGAATTCACCACTTTGATGGATTTTTGTGGCAAAGCTCAATTTAATCAAGCCGGTAGTGTTAATATGTGATTCCGTTTTTTCGCTGCAAAAACTTTCTGAGACAATGCTTTTATAAATAACCCCACCATAGTGGAGACAGTGCTTTGATGATGATAGAGGTGGTCTGAACGAGGTTTGACAGAATAAGCTATAATACATCAATTAGGCTTATATCCCATCATATGTTAGACATGGCGATCATTAACATCATAATCATCATCTTAATTATCAACATCAACGCCATTATCATCACCATCTTCATGATTGCATCATCATCATCATCATCCTAACCAGCTCACTCTGCTTAATGAAGGGCAAGAGATAGGGAATTTCTGAATAATTCTTAAGCCAATTCTTAGAGATCCTAATATTAAGTTTTTGAAGAAAAGCAAGAGGATGCAAAGTGAAAAGAAGGGACAGAAGGGAGTTTTAAGTGTTGTGAAATTTGGGTTTTCCCCTAGGTAGAGGGAGATTCATGAAAAGGGTACTTATAAATTGATAATTTTAATAAGTTTCTAAAAGATATTTTAGATTAAAAAAAAAGAGTCCCCATCCTAAAATTCAACATGCAGCATGCCACTTTGGACTTCCTCTCTTAATATAGCTGCATCATTTAATGTCATGCGTTAGGACATCTGGTCCATTCATTCAACCAGATGGGCCACACGTCTCACTCGAGATTTGTGAGGCCTAGGATCAGTCACAAAGTCACCTCAGAGACATTTGAATATGGGGTTAGGGTGATTCTCATGGCCATGTGCATACAATATCACACTGATACTCTTCTAGAGATAGAATGCGACCATCCATTTGCCAGCTTATACGTGGTCTCTAGATCTGAGTTTCCGTCACCTGAGGCAGTGACTTTCCAAGTGGGTGAGTCTTCCAATAAGGATGTGCCACATCATCCATCTTTTTTTTTTAATTTCTTTAAATTGGAATAAAAAAATAGTTTCTTTCTAATCATATTCTTGGCCAATGTTGAATGCAAACAGTGGTGGCACTCACTTGGATGGCTCAGATTTGTGCAATGGCAGATTCAGGATTTTCGTTTGGGTGGTACGGTATATGGTCAAGTGAACACGTTAAATAATTAAATTAAAAATTTTAAGATATTATCAAAAGAGTTTCTCGAATCACGTGGGTGCAACCGTACCCGCGTGATAACACTTGGGTCCGCCCTTGGATTTTTGGTGTTTACTTCCTTCCAAATTATCCATATGTGGCTCCCTTGGTTAATGCCGCATGGCCCAGATCAGATTACAAGATTGAATAATCTGGAAAGGCTAAATGGCTTGACCATCAAGGCCAACAGTTGAGTAGAGAGGATTCTTCCAACACAATGGCTCATTGGCCATTGGCATAGGATCCATATTTGAAAGACCTGTGGATGGAAATGATAGTATCATACACATGTTAGGGCTTCGCTCTAAGGGTCTATTTGTTTGCATGAAATTAATAAAAAGATAAGGGGTGAAGGATATAAGAAAAAGATATAAATGAGACCTTCACATTCCTAGGATTTGAATTTGTCATGGCAATGGTGAGGTATTTAATTTATTTTATCTCCCTCGTTTCATTTCCTGTCAGAGGGATGATAATTTCTGGTCATCTTGCATATATATACGTTTGTTCCTTAAATTTAACCAGTCATACAATTCAGAGTATTAAAATTCACATGTATCTGATTACATGAGACAAACGGGCCCTAATAATTGGGCCCACAATCTGGAGGGTGCGGATTTAAAAACATGCAAATGGCTAAGCTGATCTGGTACTAGTGGCACCCAGAGAATTGGAGTACAAGATTTACGTAAACATATTATCCAAACAAAATATGGTTTTAACAAGTTTGCACAAGTTGCCACAAGAGATTCTATCTCATAAAACAAGAAGTATATTACAATCATCCATAATAGGTAAGAGGTTTGAATGTGATAGTTAAAAGAAAGAGTAGATGGAACAAGATGGATTACATGAAAGACTATCTCTAATTAATTTATTCCATTAATTACATACATGACAAGGCAAATTACAATCCAAATCCATGAACTAATGAAAAGAAACTTGGAAACCACAACTATCAGAGATTTGAAAGAACCTAAACCACAAGAAATGGAACATAGGTGAAGGGTCCCTCTCATCTCACGTGCTTTCTGTTCAACCTATCAGAACAGATGCTACACTATATATAACCCATTACTCAAAACACAGTCATA
The DNA here is from genome assembly GCA_003546025.1 of Camphora micrantha. Classification (NCBI taxonomy): domain Eukaryota; kingdom Viridiplantae; phylum Streptophyta; class Magnoliopsida; order Laurales; family Lauraceae; genus Camphora; species Camphora micrantha. The sequence continues at coordinate 13,650,188 of QPKB01000001.1, forward strand.
TACATGCATAGACAATGAAACCTAACCTTGGCATCTAATAATTCTTTGATTGTTTTTGTTGCATCCTCAAACAGAGAACTATAAGTGAAATCACAATAAAGCAAAAGTAGATGTATTGCAGAACCAAAATAAAATCACAATAAAAAATTATTCGAAAATAGGTTGTACCTTGTGTTTTTTTTTTTTTTTTCCTTGCATTATTTTGTTGGGATCTGCACAGTGACAGAGAAGTGTGTGTCTCATAGTTCATATGGGTTGAGGGGACGACCACTCTTTACTGCTCCAACTGTGCATTCATGGTCTCCATTAATGATATCCCTGCTGTGAGCTGCTTGCTTTTAATATATGTACAGCTAAGCTGTGTACGAGCAGTTTGTCTCCAACTTCCATATAACCAAGGAAAAGAGAGACGAGCAACAAGGGCTAAAGGCTGCTTAGTGTTTTGAGTTTGTTTTGGTTTTGTTCTTATTTTCTGTAGGGTATTAGATGGAAAATCTCTTACTCAAGATACTGCTCTGTCTCATCATAGTAAAATCCATACAAGGTAGTTGGCAGTTTCTTGTAATGTTCGTCTTGAAGGGTTCTTTGTTTCTCTTGTTGTTGGATCTAAAATCATGTTTTCTTTGGCTATTTTGTAGAAATGGTTCAAGATCTCTCTCTCTCTCTCTCTCTCTCTCTCTCTCTCTCTCTCTCTGTGTGTGTGTGTGTGGAAATGATTGAATTTTTCTTCTTTTTTTGACATGATTTTGATCCATTTAAAAATATAAAGGAAATATGATATTAGTCCTATTTTCATAATCATTTTGTAATCTTTTTCCTTTTTACAAGAAAAGTTAGAAGGTTTTGTAGGAATCTAGAGCCTCATACAGGAAGAGTCTATATTGGTGGCAACACCTTTCACCAGATAATTTTTAAAGAATGAAACCATAATTGACAAAGTACATGTTTTTTACCCATTTCCTTTCTGGGGAAGAGTTTTGTTCATGAAAACCAAACAATGACAAAGCAATTGACAAAAAAAAAAATCTTGAAATGGGTCAGAAAAGGGTCTCACTCATTTTCCTTTCTCACATACTTCCATTCATTATAATCAATTGAAGCAATGTTTTTCTTCAATTCAAATCCCTGTTTCATCAAAATCATGTAAGTAGTGAAGTAAATCATGTTTTGGGGTCATGACTATTGGCTCTTGTTCATGTGAAATGCAGGAAAGGATTTTTCAAAATTCAACTACCCCTTCCTCAAAAGGGCAAGCTCTTTCCTTGGTAAAGAGAGATATGACTACATAATTGTGGGAGGTGGAACAGCTGGATGTCCCTTGGCTGCTACCCTGTCCCAAAACTTCAGTGTTCTGTTGCTAGAGAGAGGTGGATCCCCCTATGGCAACTTCAACATTTCTCACATGCAAAACTTCCACATCTCTCTGGCTGACTCTTCTCCTAGCTCGGCTAACCAAGCTTTCATTTCCACCGATGGGGTCATAAACGCAAGGGCAAGGGTCTTGGGCGGTGGCACCTGCATAAATGCTGGCTTCTATACAAGGGCTAGCCCAAGGTTTGTTAGCTTCTTTTTTATCCAGTTCTAGTTGACAAACAACTTAGATTTGATCTATATATATATATATATATATATATCTCTTCTTTGTAGCCCCTGATGGTTGTTGATTCAAAATATCTGCTGTTCAATTTTGAGGGGGAGGGGTTGTGAGAGGTGAGGATTTTCAAGAAAATTTGGTGTGAATATCAAAATGGGTTCATGAATTTTTTGCAAGGTAATGGGTTAGGCTGAGGTTCAAATGGGTCTGGCATAAATGGGTTCAGGTGGATTTATCCCGGATAATTCGGGTAAGGCCCTTAGGGGCAGTTTGATTTTATGGAAGACTAAAGCATTGAAGATTTACAATTCATTTTAAATCTGAGAACCCTATTTAAATTTTCATTGAGATTAAGATGGTAATTCGAAAGAAGAAAAAAAAATGATAACACGAGACAGATGGGAAGAAGGGTGGAAAAAGAAGGGAAATAAAAGATTTGAGGAGAGGAGCAAAAGATGAGAATGAGAATATGAATCTAAAAATATAGAAATTCATGGTTAGATGAGCTCTACTGAGGAATTATTAAAGAGGTGAAGTGTGAATTATAATGTGACGGGTTAATGATATACATAGGTAGTAACGTTGATGGGAACTTGACTTTTCTATCTTTTGAATCACTAAGGTCATGGCGGGGGTATTTATTTCTCACCTTCCTATGATTCGTTTTCCATCGATGAGGAGGTTATTCAAGCTATTTTTGTAGATTCACCTTGGATCTTCATTTTTAAACACATACGACATGAATTTTCATGTATTATATGCAAACAAACAAGCTTAAAGTGAGATGTTCAACGGTTTTGAATTTTATTTATTTTTAATTTGGTGGCCATATTTAAAAAAAAAAATAAAGAAATGAATAAAAAATGATTTGAGCAAGAAATTCTTTTTATTCATATTTATTGAAAATTACTTTGCACATAAAACGATTTTCTATGAAAAACAGGTATTCATACAGGTTATAACCTCTAAGGCATTTAATTGATTTTACAATAGAAGTTTACATGAATACAAATGGGCCTTTAAAGTAACAGGTAAAAAAGGTCCATTACCATCCCAAAGGATAAATAGGATGGATTCAGGTAGAATCCGAACTCCTAACCAGTCCTTGCCCAATTGTTATGGGTTAGGCCCTGAAAATAATCAGGTATTGGAGGTGGTCTATTGACATGGACAGCCTTCACTGTAGATAGCCTATTCAAAATTCAGGTTTTATGGGCCTGGACTCAGTCCATTGGTAGCGTCTACTGGGCCTTTTGTGTTCTCATCTTCCTCCTAGTCTTTCATGGATACTAGGCCTGTTAATGGGCCGGGCCAGGCTTGGGCTTAGGTTGTCCAATTCCGTCCCGAAAATAGGACGGGCCTGCCAAGTGTTGTCCAATCTCGGCCCTAAATTAAACGGGCCTACATCAAATCCAGTCCCATATGGGCCCGGGTTGGGACAGGGTCGGGCCTGGGCTTAGCCCAATCCTAGACAGAAGCAAAATATTTTTTAATTATTCCTGCTGTCACTAGACACCCAGTGTGAACCGGACTTTAAACCCTCTTTTTTTTTCGGACTTGGGACCGGCAATACAATGCAACAAGCAACATGGCGGAGTTAAAAACCTTTTTTTTTTTTTTTTTTGGCCGGTGACGGTAGAAATTAGAAAATCAATAGAAATGAATGAGTATCCTATAGGCTATATGGGTCAAGAAATGAATGAGTATTATATATGAGTCAAGTGAAAGTAATGTAGAATCAGTTAAAAACTTTTTTTTTTTTTTTTGGACGGTGAAGTAGAAAATCAAAAAATAAATAAAATGAATGAGAATGAGTATTCTATTTTCCCATATGGGTCAAGTAATTTAAAAAAGAAATGAACAGAAATGTATTGTCCAAACCCAGCCCACTAGACTCAATTTTTTTTAAAAGCCCTTTATTTTAGGGCTTGGGACGGGCCGGGCCGGGCTTTTTACCCGTTTCATCCCGTCCCATTGACGGGCCTTCATAATAAACCAGCATGTAAATGGACAACTAATTATACATAGGGATTCCTATTCTTGCCTTACAGTTATGTCCAGAAGGCAGGCTGGGACGGAGAATTGGTGAACGAGTCATTCCCATGGATCGAAAAGCAGATTGTTCACTGGCCCAAGCTCGGTCCATGGCAGCAAGCATTCAAAGATGGACTTCTTGAAGCTGGGGTTTCGCCTTTCAATGGCTACACATATGATCACTTGTATGGGACCAAGGTGGGCGGCACAATTTTCGATGAGGCCGGGCACCGGAGTACGGCGGCTGATTTGCTGGCAGCAGGGAACCCCAACAATCTGAGGGTGTTGATTCATGCCAGAGTCCAGAAGATTACTTTTGATACAAGAGGTGAAGCAAATCCAATCCATGTTAAGCTTAAACTCTTCATTTTTTTGGGCACCCTAGCCAAAGGCCTTGGGGGACCCATGAGAGCACCCGTTCGCACTAGAAAATAGCCTACACATACGGAAAGATAGTCCACAAATGTGGGAAGAGGGCAGCATATCCACGGATCGATCGTGGACAGCCTGAATGAGATACAAAGTTGCCATCCAACTGTGCAACCTCAGGCTCTCTGCATAGTAACTTAAACTTAGTAGAGAGATTTGAACTTCCTGCATGTGTTAGTCATGTACATATTGGATGGCTGCAAAGATTGGGACCTGGGATCCACCACTCTCTCAATCTGAGAACATGTATGAGTGGGTCCCAAGTCTCAAATAAGGGTCGCACCCATCACCACTGAATGCCCTTAAATTTGTTACATTTATTACAACAACTACCTACGCAGGGATTTGTTTTTTCAGACTATGGAATTTAAACAAATCAGATGGACATTCACTGCTAGAATTACATTGAATTTCATGGAAATCTGGTAGTTGTACATCTCTACATTCGTTCTACTATTCATCCAACAACCAAAATTATTTATACCCATTGGGAAATGGGAATGCAGATAGCAGTTTTGAAAGAATAATGGTGGTGGGGGATTCATTTTTGTTTGAATGTTCACAAATTTTCTTCTGGGTTGATTCGTAGCAATTCCAGAATTTGGGATTCTTGGAATAGGAATTTCTTAAATTTTCACGACTGCTTTTTCCTGTTTGGTAACATTTGTAAGTTGGGAAATTTATGTCTGGAATTTCACGTGGTGCCTACCATACACATATTTTCCATAGATGAGGCCCAATATTCAGGTCCCACCATGGACCCTAAAAACATTTTAGGAAAGGCCCACTATTCGACTCACACACACACATCATCATCATCATGAGTGGGACCCAGCGTACGCTTTCAGTAACTGGACCTGGTTCTGGTCCAAAGAGAGGGTTTAAATCTGGATTTTTTTTGGGTCGGATCCTTCCAGTAACTGGGAAATCAAAGGCTCATTGACATCCCCAACTTACATGTACCATGTTTGCAGGGACAAGGCCAAAGGCAACAGGAGTCATTTTCAAGGATGAGACCGGAAAGTATCACCATGCATTTCTATCAAGGAGAGCAAAGAGTGAAGTGATACTGACTTCAGGTGCTATTGGAAGCCCACATCTGCTGATGGTCAGTGGGATTGGGCCCAAAGAAGAACTTGATAACAAGAACATTGGGGTGGTTCTTTATAATGAATTCGTTGGGAGGGAGATGTCGGACAACCCGATGAACACCATCTTTGTACCCACAAAGCGGCCCATCAAACAGTCGCTGATCGAGATCGTCGGAATTACCAAGATGGGATCCTACATTGAGGCGAGCAATGGATTCAGCCAGTCCTCAGATAGCATTCAGTGTCACCATGGCATCATGTCAGCTGAGGTTTGCTTACCACTCACCACAACATATCCATGCATAGATAAAAGACAGTAACATTGATAGGCCTGGATCATCTGCCTATTGGTAATGGGCCATGATTGGTTTTAGGCCCATGGTATGATTCATTTATTAACAGGCTTAGTTCATTCTCAAGTTCACCAACATCTACTATTTTGGACCTGGTTCTGTCCTGTTTACAGATGTAACAATCTAGGCGTGGGCTTGATTTGAGGCCCACTAACTCCAGTAACTGTAAGGAATGATCCTACACCTAAGATACACATTGAAATCAGTGTGTTAATCCATCACCAATATTTTCAGTTCATATGACCATTGCACTGTTTCTTGGTTACCCATTTCACATAACCCATTGGTGGGTTTGTTGCAATCACTTGATTGGTAGAGACCTTAGCGATGGCCTACCAATTGGACAGTAGCGATTTTTTTTATACAATCAGATCTATGGACGAATGATTTGTATTGTATTGAACAAACAGATTGGACAGTTATCAACAATGCCTCCAAAGGAAAGGACTCTGGAAGCAGCCCAAGCGTATCAGGGAACAAAGAGAGACCTACCACGTGAGGCCTTTATGGGTGGATTCATATTGGAGAAGATTATGGGCCCTCTCTCGACGGGCCACATCAGTCTGATCACCACCAATGTGGACGACAACCCGTCGATCACCTTCAACTATTTCAGCCACCCAGAAGATCTCCGGCGGTGCGTTTACGGCATCCAGATAGCCGCGAGGATCGCCAAGTCTAGGCCCTTTGCTGATCTTACCGATGATGGTGAGTACAGTATGGAAAGGCTACTTAACATGACTGTCAAGGCTAATGTGAACCTCATACCCAAGCACACCAATGACACTGCATCCTTGGAGCAATTCTGCAAAGATACTGTGGTCACAATCTGGCACTATCATGGGGGTTGCCATGTCGGAAAGGTGGTGGACCCCAACTACCATGTCCTCGGTGTCGACGCCCTCCGAGTCATTGACGGGTCGACCTTTGTCGACTCGCCAGGTACTAATCCTCAGGCCACAGTCATGATGCTTGGAAGGTAAGTGTAATAGTTTTTAGCTTTACACTTTGAGAGAGCTTGTTTAGCACGAAGAGTGTATAAATTTTAGAATTAAGCTGGCCCTGGTTATAACACTAACAGATTCACTTTGAATTTTGATCTTATATGCAGGTACATGGGTGTAAAAATATTAAGAGAGAGATTAGGAAGAGAAGCTGGGATATGAGGGAGATCACCACCAACTCATCCAGCTTATGTTGTGTAGTAGAATGATTTCTTTCTACCCTATTTTTTTTTTCTATTTAAGGACTTATCTCAATGAATAAGAAAGCGAAAATAAGAGTTGAGGCAAAAATGAGATAAAGTTCACCTATAGATCAGTCATTAGTTTAAAAAATATTGTTTAAATCTAGATGGCAATGTAATTTAGATTTCACCCCATCTATTTCTTATGTCTTGTTTAGCGTAAACACTCGATCATAGCGGTTTACTTATGTTAAGAAAATTAATTTGCACGCAATGTTTGTTCATTTCTCAATCAAACTTTGGTTGGTTGGTGTAATTTCTCGGTCAGTACAGATGAGTCACAAATGGCATTGCAGAGCATCTATTAACCCGAAGAGATTTAATTAGATCTAAGGGCTGGGGTGATCTGGATCTTAAAACATAAACCCATGTAAATCAATTGAAGTAATCAATATAATTAAGAGTTATAATGTTGTTAATCAGAAAGAGATGCTGCTATATGAGAAGGTATATATATTAAGTTAGCTAAAGAACATGGAAAATACATTTGTTTGAACTTGAAGCTCAAATTCATGAACCAATTGTTTTGACACTGCCTAATTAATTCCTAAACCAATTGTAAGTAACTGGGTTCATACGCAAATTAGAGTTCATGTGTTTGGCATAAATAATTAAGCTACCTTTTAGTGAAAAGCAGTTTCTACATGAAAAAAAAAAAATAAAATAAAATAAAAAAACTCCTTTTCCCATTACCATCATTTTTTTGAACCGTAACAAAAGATTATGAAAAGGTTTTGATGTGACTAAGAGAACATGAACTATCATGATTATCAAATGATCCTAGACTTTAATTTTAGATTTTCAAAGTTAAGCCCACGAGTGACTACTATTCAAATCATCGTCAAATTAGGACCACCATAGATTAGGTGTATTGGAAGGAATTGAATTGATGATAAGTGGTCGTTGAAACATTGAAAATGGATTGAAAAAAAAAAAAAAAAAAAGAAGCCTTTTGGACAATTTACTTTATTTTGTTCTTTGCCTCAATCAATTACAGATAAAATATCTCTGGCAATACATTTATGAATAATCTGAGTATAGACAACCACATCCTGGAGACCCAAACCAGGCCTAAAACTTCGGGTGCATAGTTTCTTCAATCATCACTGTAGAACAAACTTGAAATGATGAGAACAAGTGTAGGTGCAGTACTGCACAGAAATTCTGAAATGATGAGAACATTCGCCCCACATCACTAACACAGGCATGTACAGAATTGAGAGCTTGTAAGAAAAAGAGCAGCTCATGACCTTATCATCCCACATAATGGCAATGGAGACTGGAGAAAGGAATCAAATAATGCATGGATGGGATTTTCAACTCATTACTCATTATGACTTACCTTACAGGGAAAAACTTTCTTCTCTGTTTTCAATTCCATTCCTACTTTCGGATGTACTTTTGACTTAAAAGAAGGGTAAAAGGTATAATGATGGGACTAATCCAGCATAGAAAAGTATACAAGTGGCTAGTTTAGGGAGACCTTTTAAACCTATGATCCACTTTGGCATGTGAGTAGTTTAAGGACATCCTTTTAACCAATGGCCCACATTGGTAATCCAATCCAATCTCTCTATCTGATATAGAGCTCTCTCTCTCTCTCTCTCTCTCTCTAACCAATGGCCCACATTGGTAATCCAATCCAATCTCTCTATCTGATATAGAGCGCTCTCTCTCTCTCTCTCTCTCTCGTCCATGAGAGACAAAGTACGGAAAACTGGAGAATCCAATGCCCCCACCCCCTTTCTCTCTCCCCCCCCTGCTTGGAGTTGTCTAAAAACCACATTTAAAGATTCTATAAATAACACTAAACACCCCTAAATCTCCTTGATTCAGAAATTAGTTTTAGAAAACACAGCTTCAGTGGTTGTTTTTAACCATTTTCAGGAATTTAAAGTCCAGATACCCCTTTAAAGTTGAGTCCTGTCTTAACTCTTAACAAAAAAAAAAAAAAATCAATCCAAATACCTTCTTAGCATTTCTGATGGCCCATTTTTACAATAATTTGAAGTCGATGTGGCTTATGATGATGTGCCGGACAAAATTTGAAATATTGAAGGTATATTTGTTGGACTTTTTAAAGGCCAAAAGTATTTTCCTAAAAATATTTTAAAACAACTTTTTAGAAGAGGTTAGAGTAGCCTAGATTTCTATATATGTTCTAAGAGCAAAGGCACCTTTTAGCATATCATAACTACAATTATATTAAAATTTTTACAATAAAAGTAGGTGCACAATGTATAAAAATATTTATTTGCATAAGAAAATGGTTTTGAGATTGACATGACGGGTGATTTAGCCTTCTAATCCAGGAAAATGGTAAGAGAAAAGCTTCAATTTAAGAGAGAGAAAGAGGAACTGGGGTGGGGGTGGGGGTGGGAAAAAGGAGGAGGAAGAGAAGCAGCAACAACAGCTAGTGAAATGTGCTTTCAGAAATAATTTCAAAGCCAAGGTTTTCAACCATTTTTAGTCAAAAGTGCTTTGTGAAATTAAGGTAACACGCATAGGTAAGCATTTTGTTTCACGGTTATTAGCAATGTACACGGATCAGCAATGTACACGGATCAGATTGGTGCAGATTGGGGCAAATTCGTCACCAATTTGTTACTTATGGATTGATGGATTTGGAATCTGTCACCAATCCGTAGCTGTTAAAACCCGATTCGTGGAGGACCAGATCAGATTAATCTGTTAAATCCATTGAATCTAATGTTAAAAGAAAGATATCAAACATGTTGTAAAAAATTTCATATTTAACCCCTTAAATTTTTTTTTTCTTATTTTATTTTTAGACATCTTAACTTATATCTAGACCCATTAATTTTTTTTATATTTAATGTCAACGGATCAGATCAGACTGAATTCGCGGATTGAGGGTGATATCCGTCACCGATCCATTGCTAACGGATTACAAGATTTCCAATCTGTCACCATTCCATTTACCTTCGAATATGTTAAAAATTCACGGATCGGATCGGATTGATTTTACGAATCGGCGGATTTTTTGTACACCCCTAACGGTTATAGCGCATGCATGGTCTAAAAACATCATTTTGGATGTCGTAATTAAACTCGATGCATCATGTTATATAATGTCACAACGTGCACTATTAAATGCCAATTTATTCTAGAACTATAAAAGTAACACTCGCCGAATAACCGTGTCTTTTCATCGTAACCTTTCATATTAAACTTGCAGTGATTGTTTACATTAGAATAAATAAGAATAAAGTAGAAAGAATAAACGGTCATATATAAAAGATCCATCGAAGGATTATTAAAGAAGTGAAGCATGAATGGTATGAAGTCAGAGGTAAAAGATATAAGGTATTAACATAGATGGGATCTTGACTTTTCGAGGATTTAAGTTACTAGGGCGGTGGCAACGTATTCATTTTCTTTCTTTCTTTAATTCACTTTTCATAAAGGGAGGTCATTTGATGGTCATTTTCCTATGTTCACCTTGCATCTTAAATTTTAACAACTAAGGAAATTAGTTTTGATTTATAAGATTCTTATGTATTCTATGCAAATAAAGAGAAAGCAACATAACATGCTACAAACATTATTTTAATGGCATTACAATGGAAACACTTCATCCAAATAACGAAAATGTCAATGAGGCTTTTTCAAGAACATTGTTGTTCCTTTGCAAGGAACAATCCACCACTAAGCATGACAATGATGGAGGGGCATGTGGCTTTAAAAGGTCTTCTTGTGAACTAGTTATTTGTGAAAAATAGGAATCATTTCATCAAAGAAGGTACCATTTTGAATGTTTCGAATTATGTATGCATCATTATCCATTAGATAAAACCAAAAGAGTGCCTAATTTTGTGTGATAAATTGGGAAGGCCCTTGATGAAACCATTAAATAAGAGCCCATATTTATAACCATGATGCGTAGTCACAATTCTCTTGTAGTGCAAAAAATGCTCTCTTTCCATCAATAATTGGTATTCATGAAGGGCCCGGCCCACCTAAGAAGGAGCATACAAAGAGTAGATCTCTGACTTGGTTTGGGTTTTGGACTTGTCCTTTGGCCTTTCTCTTGTATAATTTTAAGTTTATCTTGGTCTCTCCAAACATAGGTTTTATATTTGATCCAATGCCAAGGGGATCCATGATCGTCTATAAACAATATTTTAGTAAGATTGCCCAAGCAATGGTTCCACCACTGGTCAAGCCTAAGCATATAAGCCCAAGCTCTGGTGACATTATAATCTTATATCATAGATTGCCTGTTTGAGGCCCTTTTAAGAGCCTTATCTGTGATATCAGGGATGTTGGGTCGATCAAAGGCTGAAACTATAGGTTGGAATGGACCAAATACACATAACTGCATATAAAGATACCAATTTAGGGTCTTAGTTTGGTAGACCCAAAAGCCTATAGGTTTAGGCTGGATCAACTCATGGGAGTTCTTGGGTTCGAACCCTGCCTCCTCCCTCCTCCCTCTTTGTATATGTGAGTTTTATTACCTTACATGTGTGACTTGTATTTAGACCCCTCGCATGTGTGAGTTTCATCGCCTTACATGTGTGAATTGTGTTTATGTCTTCTCGCATGTGTGAGTTGTGTTTGTCTCTCCTTTCATGTGTGAGTTTTCATATCTCACATGTGTGAATTGCGTTCATGAATCTCAAGGTCCAGCTCCTTCGTTGGACTACCAAAAAAAAAAAAACATCTGGAAAGTAGCATCTGTTTTTGTGTCAACTCAAAAGGGAGCAATTGACCAGATGGGGTTGCGCCAGTGGCAACGCCATGTCACCACTCACCTGGCTGTAGGAATCCTAGTATGCCACTTTTCCTATATTTATAGGCGTCTCTTTCCATTTGTGTGTGATCCTCTTTCTACATATGTGGGCTTCTTCTTTTTTTTTTTTACTTGTGTGAGCTGTTTTAGTCCCATAGCAGAAAAAAAAGAAAGAAACAGAATTCTAAAAGTATAAGGACCCAAATTCGACAAGGGTCAAATTCTTTGACTCAAACCCAACCTAACCCAACTTGGCCCATCCCACACCCCACTAGACCTTATTTTTACTACATACCCAAAATGAACCCAACTTTGACAGAAGAAAATCCAGATCAAGTTTTGACTTCAACCTCAGATCCTACCTGAACCCAAAAATGCTCCACCCATGATTTGGGGTATCTGGCTGGGCCAGTGGAGTTCAGGTTGCCCGCTCCAAGTTGCACCTCTAGTCAGGTCTGGTTCCAGCCTCCAAGGCCGAAGACAGAATGGATCAGAATACTATGGCGATTGGCCACACTTAAGGCCCAAACGAACACTATGGAGTCTAAATTGGGTCATTCAGAGACTTGATCAAATGTAATCATGTTTAGTGCAGGTCCTGGTGGACCATACCCATTTCTGGCCCTGTATTAAATGGGCATCTTCATCATCTTATTGAAGTGTGGGTCCTGATATTCTCTAGGGTATTATGATTGGTATGATCAAATCATTGCCCTCATTTCAGTCAATTGAGATAGATATATAGATATTTATATGGCTTGTTCTCTTCTAGTTTATAATAATCAATGAAGGTTGTCCAATGCATGGATCTTCAAATTGTTCATGCAGGGAACATTTGCCTAGCTGGGGCCTCTTCTTTCAATGATGCTGAATGCTATTAGGGTAGGACCCACAATGTAGATGACATCTCTCAGAGAATTCCAGCATTTGGATAGATTTTTTTTTTTAATCTCCTTTTTAAAGCTTAAAACAGTGCTAGTTAGATGATTTTCATTGGCCATTACCACTTGAGGCATTCAATTGGCAGCGCTCAATTCTAACCATAGTTCTAAAACTTGTTAATTTTGAGAGCACCTGAGTCAGGTACAGTCAACACAACTTGACTGATCCCCAAGTTACAAATTGAACGAGTTTGACAGGGTACAATCAATTACTTGTCATGCTTACTCAAATCAGGAACCTCAATTCCAGTTTAAATATGTAAGACAGTTTCAATAAGACCAGCCTAACTGAATCAGTCCAATCCTAATACAAGCAATCCAATTGTGTTGTGGCGCAGCAGAAAAAAATATGATCAGCTGAATTATGATACATGAACACACACAAGCAATCACTTATATGAACACACAGGAAAATTTACTTTGGTTCGGCAAGTGCACCTATATATATGCACTGAAAGAGAGCTCTTAGTCAATTGTTTTTCCTAATTCAAGTGATTAGGGTTATAAATAGATCATAACAAGTATCCTATATAAAGACCAAAATACCCTCAAAACCTAGAAACAAACAAGGGCAAACTCATACAGTTGAATGCATTACTTGTCCTGACAATCTAAATGAGTTGACCAGATAAATCATCAAGTCAAATGAGTCAAACAAGTTTCAACAAGTCCAACTGTGTTCTACCAAAAAAAAAATAAGAGTCCAACTGGATATTTGATTCTAGACACTATTGTTGGAAATTAAGTGGACCAACAAGCACACAACAAAGAACACAGAGAAAAAGCTTACTTCACTTTCAAGTGGAATAATCAAATACAAACAATGGTCTTACCCAACCCTTCAATACAACACTTAATGAACCCATTAAAAATCACAATACACTCAGACAAGATACTATTCACTCTTTTTTTTTTTTCTTCCTCTTATGCACTACAGGCATAGCACCCTCTTTGCAATTGTCACTTGCTTGACTTGTATACAAATGAGGCAGGGCCTCCATATATTTATAAGTTTCTTAGGCAGTAAGGAAAAACAACGGCAGTACGGTACATTGCCTTGATTTTCTCCACCCATGTGATGATGTCGGCTTCCAAATGCTTCATGAAGTAGGCTCTGGATGGACTCTTCTACATAATTCAAGAGCGAGAGAGAGAAAACTCATTGAATAGTTCTCTCTAAAACATTTGGGAACATTATTCAAAGCATCATCATGCACTCTGACCGTTTTGAGTGAGGAGGTGATATGGAGTTATCTGGAAAACTTGAGAATAAGAGAGACACTTGGAGATGACTCTTTCTAGAGACTTGAAGAGGGTAACACATTTATGTCAATGTTTGACTAACAACTATAGGATACCGAGTCAAGTTCCTGAGGATTTTTTTTTTTTTTTTTTTTATTCATAGCCCTAGTCTAGACCATTGACAGCACTTACCCAGAAGAATACAGTGGACCATTAGCATATTCCCGACAACTTGATCCATCATCCATGCATTCTACGAATCTGCAATGCCTTTCTTGGAGAAAGAGAGAAATATGTGGCAACTTTTAACGTGGACCAATTTGGCTAGTCAACAACAACAACAAAGGGTAGACATTAACGATGGTTGTTTTTGTGCCTCCTCTTCTCTACATTCCTTGTGTCAAATGTCAACCGGCACTCCACAAAACACTTCAAAATGCCTCCCTACTCCACAAGACAACCCACACCTCTCTCTCTCTCTCTCTCTCTGGAAGTGGACATTGGATGAGATTTGAAGATGCCACAAATCAACTGAACTCAGGAGACAAAAGCACAAGAGAAATAAGAAAAGGTGTGAGTTTTGAGAATGGGTTAGGTTGGTAGTGCATTTGTCCCACCAACCTCGTGATAGCTGCCTCGACATCCCACCATGCATCTTTATCTTTCCCCATGACACCCACATTAAAATAATCAATCATTTTCTTATTAAGAAAGGCAGCACTGCTTTGTGAGCCTCATTATTCATTTAAAAGGTGGCAACTCATCACAGTCAATGTCTCCCACATTCCTATCAATCAAGACCGTCCGAGTTTTTAGCTTTGTAACAAATTCTGATCTAATGGGGGGCCATCAAAAGTTCAATTTGGTCCAAGTCGGGGGTCAGGTACATCTAGCATAGTTTTTTACTAGTGCTGTGGATGAGTTGGTAAAGGTTGACAGGCAGTGGGAAACGCACACTAGGGAATCCTCCCGACCAGAGTCCTTGTCAAGACAAGGTTGACAATATAAAACAAAAGGCAAACAGCTATCAGCTGCAGAGAATCTCTTGTATTTCGATTTTCGCATTCAAAGATTTTACTGTATAATCTTTCTTTTGATGTGTATTTTCTCTTCAAGATGATTCTGTTTATCATTATTGTTATCATTGAGTTTTTTTATTATCTACCTGGGGTCATATTTTAGATGCGATAGAAGTTTTACATTTGCTGTCAACTTGATGTAAATCTCCTTCTTTTATGTAGACTTGTGGGATTAACAGGGAAGAAAATTGGTAGGATTTACTAAAGGTGGCAAAGCTTACCAAGCCCAAATCTCAACAAGATTGAGAGTTCAATAATAATCGATGTCATATATTTGATAAGAGATAATATATGAAGTGGAGACTTATTTTTGAGTATGTAATTTGTGATCAAGCATGTTAACAAATTAAACTAACTGTGACCTATGAAGCATAATCTTGGCCAATAATACATGGTGAAAATGAGTAGCAAAGATGAGACTATTTAAATAACGTGTGGTAAAACAAGAAAAGACGAGAGAAAAAATGAGCTCATTCATAACCATTTAAGAGAGACTCATTTTTTCTATTGAAAAAGTGATCAGACTCATTGAGATATTTTGGACAGTGTCCAATGCAGGCCAACCATGGTGACAATAAAAATGAGTTTCTTTTTATTTGAGGTAATGAGCTCTCAGGAAAAAGGGATAAGCTAAAGATGACATGTAAGAAAGGAATAAGAATGGAAATTAAGACATACAATCTCTTATGATTTGGGTCATAATTAATTGAAATGAAGAAATGGAATTCATATAGTTAACATAACATTGCATGAACAAGCCTTTGATGCTAATCATGATTTATTTGGGGTCACTTCGTGACTCTCATATCTTTATTGAATCATGTAGAAGGTGATGTTATCCACAAGTACATAATTTGCCTTGTCCTTTCTTGTTATTTCATTCAAAGTTTCATGAGTGTTCTCTCTTCGATGTGAGAGGCGCCACCGTCAGTTCCATTTTGGCCCATGTTTTAAAATTATTAGATTAAGCCTATATGTACAAATTCTAATTGTAGAATTTAATCAAACTAGCCATCAACTCTACATAATAGAACTCTATGAAAATTAAAACTTTCCAAGTCCATAATCGTACCATCTCATATAATACAACAACTAATATAATCAACCAAGTTGACTTACCTTTTTAACAAAGACAACATCTAACTCAACCCAACATCTAGGAAAAGTCTTAAGCATATAGTTGCTAAATTCTGGCCCCAATCCACAACATTGGACCTTCAATTCATCATATCCTATTGATTGGCTTCAATCTAATTGGGCCGCACAACTTTTTTGCAGCCTGGTTTGTGGTCAAATCTGTTCATATAGGTAAAAAATCAGTCTAATTTAAAATGTCAATCCAACTGTTGACATCCACCCTAAAAAACCTAGAAGTAGGACTAATGAATCCAATTATTGGTCTATGCCACCCGAATGCATGCAACTAATTAAAGTTGGGGGAGTTCAAACGTCTCATCATGGTAATGTAGATGAGTCACACATGGATATAATGGACCAATTGCAATCTTTTTAAGGGGCCCAAGTTTTAGCACTTGCAGGATCATAATTAATAAACTTGAGGACCCTGGAAATCATGCCTAAGTGGAGACCATCTGGCAAATCCACAATCAGACATTCATATCTCCTCAACCCTTTTTTTCTTGCCTACATATTCCGCTCTTCTTGCATTCACATTGGATCCTAGGAATAACTCAATCTAAATCCTTTAAAAATGAATTTCATCCACTATAATTATTCAAAATATGGCTCCCACTTGTCTAATTAAGATATCAGACTTTTTGTTATTAAAAGAAACACATTTTTAGATCCATTCAAGTCTTTCTAAACCAAGCATAAATAGCTCAATCTATATCTCGGTTAGGGTCAATTTGTTGGATGTTCTGAGTTATGTACTAGTGGTTCCATACTTTTTGATCAGTATTCCACGCTGAGTGTATTTTCTTTGTTCCCAAGATAAAGGGGCTGGGACCCAAAAAAGCCCACACATATGAAAAGAGGAAGTCCACATCGTGGGAAGGAGAGCCCATACATGGGAAGAGTGGCATTCCCACATGACAAATCCCTTGGCAATCGGGCATAGTTGCCAACCAATTGAGCAAACCCTTGTTCTCCACATTAAGTTAGTGTTGATAAAGTATGAATGAAAACATCTAAGAAATGTACTTCCAGTACTTATATATAATTCAAATGAATTACACAAATTTCCCTACCAACAAGGGAAACCCTAGTATTTTAAACAGAATCCAGTCAATATATATATGCCCAAACTGTTTTGTCAATCCGCCACGTTGCATTTTTATCTTGAAAAGTATGTTTAAGGAAAATAATAGAAATTGGAGCAACTGAAAATCTCCTTTTGTTAAAGGAAGTTTAGAGTGTTTGAAATGTAAATAAAAATAATATATAAAGTCTACATATACAGGAGAAATGATCCAACATTATTGCCAACTAATCTTCTTCCTTAATCTATGTGGTGTTCACCTTTTCTTGATCATATTCGCTCATATGACCCAGATCTCTTTTGATAGGAATTGGCCCATTTTACACCCATAGAAGTTCTATAGGGATCGAACATGTGGAAAAAAAAAATACATATTTATATCTTCCACATATGATCAATCAAATGATGCATATCACTCGAGCAAAGATTTATCCAATAACAATAAATAGTGAAACATGATACAAAAGTAGGCCCCACACATGTTAAATGAGGTTTTAATTGAGGTCTGCACCACAAAGACAGCAACATCGGATCATTTTTCTATATGTAATTTCGGGAATCTTTAGACGAGAGGAACCTCTCATAGTTTCTATCGGAGGGAACAATTTTAGCTCATATATGTTTTCTATGTTTCCGTCCATTAGATACAAATTTTAATGGTGACTACAGTGTAAGGGCAAAAAAATATATGTTACATGCAGAAACTGTTACGGGACCAAAGATTTTAATGGCCCATTGGCCAACACCAATCCATTAGATTTTCATGACATTGTTGACCATTTATAGAAGAAAAGAGAATATTAAGTTCTCTTTTAATACCTTGAGAGGCTTTGGTACAAATAGCTCGCTAAAGATATTTAAGATCATATTAAAGTCAACCAGTCGCGATTTCGAATCTCAAGAGTCAGTGAGAATGCGTACATTTTTTATGTCATATTTTAATATGCGAGACCACCCCAAATATCAAGTTTAACCCTAACCCCATGCCCCCAAACCCTTTATCCATGGCCCACAAGTTTGTCAATCTTTGGGATCACTGACTATCGGGGGTTCCCTATTTGTGCATGGGGGTTACTAGTTGGGCTCTACCAATAGTTCTCATGAAAGCACGGTAAAAACTAGTTCTTTCCTAAATATTTTCGATTTTCGATATATATATATATATCTACATAGGGAGATGCTCCTATGAAAGATCTCTCTCACCTTATATGAGAGATAAGGGTGAGGGCCCTCACATTTAAGTTATTGGCATTGGATATGAATGTAAGGGCCCCGCCTTATCTCTCATATAAGGTGAGAGATATCTCTTATAGGAGCATCATACATACATATATATATATATATATATATATATAAAGGTTTTTCTCTCCCACACGCACAAAAGTAGATGCACATAAAGAAGAAAATAAATTCTCAAGTTCAGATTAGATGAAAAAAAAAATGAAGAGAAGAAACTAAGAAGAGAAAGGTAAGACACTTCAGATCATCTGAATCCAAACAAGTACTACATGTTGGAATAAATCACAGCACTTCAATGTGTGTCCTCTCGCCACATCACTGTCACCGACCACTGATCTCAACAACATCCATATCCTGTATAATATTTATTGCTAGCGTCATATCTTCATAATTCAGCGTCATATCTTCATAATTCATAGAATTCTACTCACTAAAGAATCCAATGTGATTCACAACATTACAATCTTTAACACATGCTTACATTTCATATTTTCCAAAATAGTAGTGTAGTCAAAGAAGAAGACTAATCTCATTTTTCCCCATTGAGAATTTCGTCTCAACCCTTGTA
Organism: Camphora micrantha; assembly: GCA_003546025.1. Classification (NCBI taxonomy): domain Eukaryota; kingdom Viridiplantae; phylum Streptophyta; class Magnoliopsida; order Laurales; family Lauraceae; genus Camphora; species Camphora micrantha. The sequence goes on from QPKB01000001.1 coordinate 13,668,981, forward strand.
AAAGGTATCCCCAACCAGTTTTGATCCATATATATAGTTTTATCCATATAGAAAGAATGAAAGACATTTTTACGTTTGCTTGCTAAATAAGAATCATGGAATGCTTACAAACACTTCTCACACTTACACCTAGTTTCTTGTTCGTTTCACTGTGATTCTTCTTTGACTTGTGACAAAGATAATAAAAATTGTATGATAACAGTGAAAAACAAATGGTTCTTGTTTAAGATCACCAAATTAGCAGCAACTCATTACCTACTCATGATTAACACTATTAAAATGTTTCCCTGTGGATACTCCTTACATTATTCCTTAACAGGAGTACTTGTAATGGGGGTGTGCCTGTCATTCATATCATTAAACCATCAGAGCAAAGAAACAGCTAAAGCACGACAACAACAAACAAGCAAGAATGTTCATAGAAAAATACAAAACAGACATGAGAATATCAACCTTATGATAGAGATCTATCATAAATAAAGATATGAATATAGCTCAGCTTCCCTTTGGGAAGGAAAAAAAAAAAAAAACAACAACAACAGAAGAAACATGCTAGAAGGCCACCAGCCTTTTGTTTTCTTTTCATCTGTATCACTACAAAAGATGATAGTGGAGAAGTGCACAAAAGCATGTAAATGAACACCGAAATCACTGATTTTTCTATGGAAATGAAAAACCCAATTGCATACCACCTTTAGCCTTGCCAGGGCTTTTGATTTTGAGTCTGTTCATAAGAGGGTGAACTCATGCAAGGGTCAAGTGCAGCCATGTTGAGAATATCCCTGTGAGAGAAGGCTCTAAGACCTAAAAAATCTCTTGTCAGCCCATCATTTTCTCCGCTTCCACCTTCTTCATTTCTATGATGGCCTTTTGTGGGGTTTTCACCAGGGTTTCCTTCCCTCTTAGAACCGAACAATCCCCCAAAAGTTTCATCAAACGAACCTTCAAAGCCTCCACCTGAAGAAAGAGAACTCATCATGTTTTGGAGTAGAGAAGGAGAAGCAGAAGAAGTTGAAGAAGAATGGTCCACAAGGACAGCTTTATTCCCAAAAGTGGTCAGGCCATGCACAAAGCTGCTTTCCATCTCTTCCCTTGAGGACTGGGCCAGGACAAAACCAGATGTGGCAGCAGCACTAGCAGTGGCATTTGCAGACATGTGACCCTGATGGGGTCTGAACATAGAGGAAGGTTTGCTCATGGTAGCACCCATTTGGGCTGCTTTTTGCAGCAAGGCAGTGGCAGACATATGTGGAGAGGCTGTAGGCTGGAATGGAGAAGGAAGAGAAGGGTTTTCACTTGGAATTGGAGCTTGGGGATGTGGGAATTCATGCTCTAATCTTGTAGAGAAGATTGATGAAGGCAAGTCAAGTTGGTTTAGATGTGTGGGTGTTTGGCTTTGTGGGCCTGGCCCAGCACCTACCATGGATAGCCAGGGTGGCATCTCTTGTCTCATATTGAAGTGATGTTGCTCCTGTTGTTGTTCTCTTTTCATTGACAGTCCTTGCAGATCATGGGCATTGATGTTGTTGCTTTGGCTGTTGTTGTCTGTGGGATTCAAGAGGTGGAATTGTGCCTGCAGATTTATGTTTGAGGAATGCCCATGAGCTGTGGACGTGCCTGGCTGAGAGGACAGAAGAGGATTGGTTAGAGGGTTTGTTGAGATTGCTCTTGCACTCTCTTCTGCCAACGCATCACAGAAAGCTCTGTGAGTGATAAAACTATCCCTCCTGCAAAAGAAAGCAAAGACAAAAGAATTTCAGAGAGCAACAGTACCAATAGGTCTTTACAACACTCCAAAAAGGAAAATAAAGCAAAGCAAGGCCATTGAGAAACCCTTTTGTTCCCATTACCATCTCCATCTCCATCTCCATCTCCATCTCATTCCCTTTCTATTTCTATACTCCCCCCATGCACAAAGCAGCTGCTCTAAATTATTAAAATGCTTACTGAAGATAGATACATTCCCTTGAAAGAATTTAATGCCTGATTTATGCCAACTACATTTATTGAACTGATGGATACCCACTTCACCTCAATCTACTTCAATGTGTGTGTGTGCTTTTTTTTTTTTTTTTTTTGGATATTTGGGTTTGGATTGGTTTCCATACCTTGAGAAGAGGGTTCCACAGTCACATCTATACTCCCTAGTGCCACAGATTTTTGAGTGGGCTTTCCAATCTGATTGAACTGCATAGCGCTTAGAACACTTGTCACATTTCCACTTCTTCTCTCCATGCTTTCTACAGAAGTGTTTCTTGATGCCTGTGAGGTCTCCAAGGGCCCTTGAAGGGTCATGGTGGACGCATGTAGGCTCAGGGCAGATGTAGACCCTCTTCTTCACCTCCTTGCTTGTTCTCTGCTTCAGCTTCCATGGAAGGTTGTGGCCTCTCCTATGCAGCTGAAGGTTCTGATCTCTTTGGAACCCCTTGTTACAGATCTCACACACAAACCTGTTGGTTGCCATGAGAGTCTTGGGGGACAAAGCTATCACTTCAGCATCTGGGTCTGATAAAAAATTAAAAAAAAAATACCAACAAAAACCAAAGATCCAAGTGAAATAGATTGCAGAGATGAAAAAACAAGAAAAACCCAAGTCAGAAAGGATGGGAAAGAAACCTGGATTGCCTGGAAGGTTTCTCTTTTTCTTCACCGTGGTGGTAGGATTTGGAGAAGCGAAGGACTGTTGATATATGTTGCCAGAAGAGGCACTTGCTTCACCAGATGCAGAAGTCAAATTGGACATGTTCTCATCCACAACTTGGTGCTGTTGAATTGTTGAACCTTTCATCACCAGATATGGGGTTCTTTGAGTTCGATGAGAGATAATTTAGGGTTTGGATGAATACCCAGATAGAAACTGTAAGATCAGGACATGGGTTGGAGAGGCATGAATAGGAGGGTTTGGTGATTTGCTTGCAAGAGCACAAGGGAAGGTGAACTCAAGCACTAGTAGCACTCACAGATCTGTTCTTCAATCAGTTATAGCAGGGATCCATGTGATGAAAGGACAAGAGAAAATCATCATTCCACACTCCCCAAGCATTTGTATGAGAACAAGAAAGGAAAAAAAATAATAATAGCAGTAGTAACACAATGATGATAATGATAGAAATTGGCACTACAGTCACCTTCTCCTGCTATTCTTCCTGCACTCTGCAACAAAACCCACCTCCCTTCAAAACTCCTTATGATGATTCCTGTGCTCTTTTGCTTCAAAACCCACAAAAAATAAAATAAAATAAACCCACCTTTCTAGATATACAAACACAACTGCACCAGACCTCTCTGCAGCTCATCTAAAGCCTCTTGCTAATTCAAAGATGACCCATCAGTGTCCACACAAAAAATAAGCATACAAAAAAGGACCCATCACTTGTATAAGATTATAAACGAGAGAGAGAGAGAGAGAGAGAGAGAGAGAGAGAGAGAGAGAGGATATAAACTTATATATGAAAGACTATACAAAATAGGAAGAAGAAATGAAAGAAAGGGAAAGGAAAGGAAGGCTATGGAGGGGAATTTTAGCAAAAGAAGTGTGTAGATGTGGATGAGGAATCCTATTGTGTGTAATCGTCCACAAATTCATTCAATAACCACGCACACAGGGCTTGTTCTGACGTAGCACTTTCTGTCTTTTCCTTTGTTCTCTACTCTAAAGATTTTTCCTCTCTCTCTCTCTCTCTCTCTCTCTCTCTCTCTCTAATGGAGATGAGGCTGCTACAATGCTCCGTGGTGTATTTTGAGCTTAATGTGCACCTAGTGTTCCCACACTTATGGGCACTTCAATCACAAATCTAGACTGTCCATTGGATGGGGCTCACTGATTACTTAGGATGGCTTTGTACTCATTGATAAAGTATTACCTCAAAAATCTTACCCTGCAGAAGGGTTAAAGATTTTCCTGATCAGGGATGGACCCATCAGATCAACAATAGAGGTGATTGATCCCGCGGCCCACATGATCTGGAATGGGAGTCTGAGCAAGCTGGGACCCAGGAGGAACTTCACTTGGGTGCACGCATCACTGATGCTACTGTTTCAACTTTCCATGAAATTAGTTGTTGGGATTGTGTTTTCTATACATGAATTGATTAATGAATACCTTTTTCATAAAAGGGTTAAAGTAAGGGTGGTTTAAAAGAGTGCATGATTTCAAGGGAATGATAGCCTCTTCATTTTATTTTTTAAAATGAAAGCATGGTAAAAAGTATGCCTTCTCAGCTTTCTGCATCAACACAACCATGATTGGTCCATTGATTGATCTCACACCAGACATGCTCATGGGAAACAGTTCTTTTTGTATGTACCTTTTGTGTCAAGATACACTAATTATTTGTTTAAGAGTGATTAAATATAATTATTCACATTAGTGATGCAATGCTTAAGTCAAATGAGGTGTGATTCTTCCAAGAGGTGGCCCGTTATCCGATGGTCTAGATTTAAGATCTGCAACAGATCTCGAAGATAAAGAGTGGCTGAAGTTTTTTCTCATCCTGCCTGTTGATATCTAATCTTAAAACAGAGATTAAGGGACCAGACTTAACGGTTGACAAACAACTGATTCTAAAATCCAAGATGAATATTGGTTAGATGGGGTGGAACTTTACCCACAGGAAGCCCCATATCTAGACTGATGTATTTTAGTAGATTTACTCTAATAAATTGATGATCATGTAGGTGCCAGATCACACATTTTAATTGTTTTACAAGGAGGATGGTCCATGGTCTGGAAAGTCCAGAGCTTGACATTGGTTGGGAAGAAGTGAAACTTCACCCAACAAAATCTCCCATTATTAGGTAATGTATGAATTTTTTTTATATTTTAAATGGTAATGTTTGAATAATTTGTTGAAAATTAGTGTAAAGTAAAAGTCAGACCAGTGGGAATGATAATGGTTTATGTTTGTTTTCTTGTGATAAAGTAAAATTTAAAAGAAGAGCAAGAAGAAGGGCCCGAAATGAGAGTGAAGTGGGAAGCTAACATACATCTCATAAAGTAATCAGTTTACTTGTGTTTTATAAAGTAGAATTTTTTTTCTGCAATAAGGAAAGTAAAAGCAAAGTATTGATGGTTACGACCAACCAAAGTAAAAAAAAAAGAAAAAAACAAAAACTTAGCACCTCCAATTAATGCTACAATTTGAACATGAAAATTTATATCTTGCTCATATTATTATAATGCTAACTGCAACTAATACCTAATTTAATATGCGTGAGACTCAAATTATTTTATCAACACACTTATATGACATGTTAGATTAGCTCGAGTTATAATCCAATCAAAGTGATGTGCACTATTAGATTTCTCATGTGTGAAATATACAAATCTTTTTCTTCACACAATCAATCTAATAGTAATGAAAACCCATATAAACTAAATTCTAGACCCAATTCCAGTACATAAGGGTCCAATGTGATATAAACAAATTTGATCATAAAAGCTAATCCCCCCACAATTTCATTCTCAATCTCAATCAATATCAACCATGAAAACAAGATCATTTCTGATCTTTAGAATTTAGGAAGATCATGTATAAAACAAAGAGAAAGAAAAGGGATCAGTCCTTGTGAAGCTACAGCATTTCTGGGTGCTCTCATTTCAAACGAATCCGTGTTCCCTCCCAACATAAAAAATTGAAATAGTTAAAAAATGATTTTGGTTTTGTCATTTTCTGCTTTTTTTTTTTTTTTTTTTTCCTGCTTTGGGGGTTTTATTTTTCCCCAAATGGACTCTGCAAATATGCGCTCACAGCTCAGACACACCCATTTCAAAACAATAAAGAAACCCTAAAATATCAGTATGTGTTGTGAATTCAAAAGGGGAGAAATCTAAAAGAGATTCTGGAATATGTACATGTTGGAATAGTCTACATGTGACTCATAGTACTATTTCATGGGTTTAGGACTATGAAATTACAGTTCCATCTATTTATATGGTAGTTTCAAGTTAGGTAAATTGGCCACTTGTGTTCGGCATACACTCCAAATTAGGGTTGCAAGATCTTTATTTTAGAATATAGTAAAATAAACTACCTAAGGTGTAGCTTTCACCTACAAGAATTGAACCAATTTCAAGTCAGATCAAACATGGGTCAGCTCATGTGTCACGCATATGGGCTGGCCTAAACTTGAACCCTACCCAACATATCGACATCCCTAAGTGGGGCCAATCATTAGGAATGGTTAGTCCTATGCCAATTTGAGTGGAATTTGAAAAAGATGTACATGTATTCATCATGACCATGTGATGTGATAGAGCGCTCTAGTACTACACAGGTGGAGTACATTATACTTGTTTACCCTTTCATGTTGGGAATTTACATGTTGGGAATTTAAACTCACGCACTCTCACTAATTAAATTACCTCTAATCATCTTAGGGACTAGGATACATTATATATGGACTCATAATTTAGGGTCACTATTGACATGATGACCGGTGAAGCATTAGCAGATACAACACAAAGAATACCATTGTGTAATGGTGATTATTCTAAACTACACTCCAATCTTAGTCTTTCACAAAGAAGAACTTTGTGGAACTCCTACATGGTTCACCAGCTTTAATGCACATGCTTATTCTAGGCGCCATTGAAAGTGTAGATCCCTGTTCAAATGGACTACAAAACTGAGAACACATTTTTTTCACCTCTAAAAATACACTTCAAATTGTTTATTTTTCAACCATCCATTTTAAATAATATGACTCCTCTTATATGAAATCTCTCTCTCTCTCTATATATATATATATATATTGGAAAATATTCAAGTGCATCTATTCTTCAACATAGGATGAGGGATGCTTCCATAAATGAAAATTTTCAAGTACAAAAGGGGGATTTAAAGTACATAGGGTAAAGTACAAAAGGGGGATTCATGTGCGAAAAAGGAAAAGTGCCCTCACCATATATAGGATGAGGGATGCTTCCATAAATGAAAATTTTCAAATACAAAAAGGAAGATTTAAAGTACATAGGGTGAAGTACAAAAGGGAGATTCATGTGTAAAAAAGGGAAAGTGCCATCATCCTAAGGTGAAGATGGATGCACATGAATGTCCCCCATATTTAGGCCTGTCAATGGGCCAGGCCGGGCCTGGGCTTATAGGTTGTCCAATCCCGTCCTGAAAAGAGGACGGGCCTGTTAGGTGTTGTCCAATCCCGGCCCTAAATTGAACGGGCCTACATCAAATCCCGTCCCGTACAGGCCTGGGCTGGGACAGGGCCGGGCCTAGGCTTAGCCCGATCCTAGACAGAAACAAAACATTCACTAATTATTCATGCTGTCACCAGACAACCAGTGTGAACCAGACTTTAAACCCTTCTCCTTTTTTTTCGGGCTTAGGACCTGCAATACAATGCAACAAGCAACATGACAAAGTTAAAAACTTTTTTTTTTTTTTGGCCGGTGACAGTAGAAATCAGAAAATTAATAGAAATGAATGAGTATCCTATAGGATATATGGGTCAAGAAATGAATGAATATCATATATGAGTCAAGTGAAAGTAATGTAGGATCAATTAAAAGCTTCTTTCTTTTTCTTTTTTTTTTATGGTGAAAGTAGAAAATCAAAAAATCAATAAAATGAATGAGAATGAGTATCCTATTTTCCTATATGGGTCAAGTAATTTAAAAAAGAAATAAATAAAAATGTATTGTCCAAACCCAGCCCACTGGGCTTAAATTTGTTTAAAAGCCCTGTATTTTAGGGCTTGGGACGGGCCGGGCCTAAACGGGCTGGACATCCTCTGCTCAGTTCCAGTCCTATTTTGGCCGGGCTTTAAAATGTATTGTCCAAACCCAGGCTACTGGGCTCAAATTTCTTTTAAAAGCCCTGTATTTTAGGGCTTGGGACTGGGCGGGCCGGGCTTTTTACCCGTTTCATCCCGTCTCATTGACAGGCCTACCCATATTGGGAGATATTCAAGTGCATCTATCCCTCACTATAGGATGAGGGATGCTTCCACAAATGAAAATTTTCAAGTACAAAAGGGGGATTTAAAGTACATATGGTGAAGTACAAAAGGGGGATTTATGTGCAAAAAAGGAAAAAATACCTTCACATGAATGTCCCCCATATATATTTATTTATAGGGGAATGTTCATGTGCATCTATCCCTCATCATAGGGTGAGGGACACTTCCCCTTTTTGCACATGAAGACAAGGAAGTGTACCTCACCTATGTACTTGAAAACTTACTTTTTGTATTTGAAAATCCCCATTTATGGAAGTGTCATTCACCCTATGGTGAGGGATAGATGCACATAAACATTCCCCTTATTTATATATTGGTGATGTGAATGAAAGAATTAATTAAGGCACCGCTGTCCTTATCTTATGGTCCATAAGATGGTCCCTTCCTGCAGTTTTAATTTGTTTATACCCCCATCTCTTGTGATGTTGCTTTCTGTGAACAATGTGAAATCATTGTCTTGGTCCCTTAGATATCTCATTTTTATTGAATTGTTGGAGTTTTCCATTATGCATGGATAATTCCTGTGCTACATTTCATGTCTTGGATATGAGCAATTCTTTAGATTTGAAGAAAAAATAGAGTTGGTGTAAAATACAAAGTTATCTATAAAACATTGGCTGTCTGCTGTTTTAATCAAAGCTAGGCCATTCAAACCCTGATAGGATTGATGATCGCACCAATTCCGCAGAAATATACCTGATTGTGACGCTAAAGTCAATACTAGTTCAATTTCAATTCACTTTGTATGTGGGTGTGTTTATATCATATCAATATCATCATCATCATCATCATCAAAGCTTTACCCCAATTATCATGGAGTCGTCTACATAAACTTTGTTTCTCCATATAGATCTATCCCGAACCAAATCATAAGATAGGTTGCACTTTCTTTGGATCTATTGCTATTAGTCTAATCCACCTCGTCTTCAGTAGAAACACCTTTTTTTCTCACCAGCATGTCGTGCGTTTGGCATGTCCAAGACTTTTATACTTGTGCTATTTCAATTTGATGTGATGAAACATCATTATGATTACTACAATATTAGAGCTTGTCTTATTCATGCATTTAAATCTCATCTAATGATTCAGGTTGAGTTAATTGAATCCCAATTTCTTAATTAGGAGTACACCACATTTGTCTCCTAAGTACAAGATCTTCTGACTGATCTCGGAAGACAGGAATTCACTTTGAACCCTGTTGCACTAATTAAGGATGATGCCTTTGTTGTTCTTGTGAAGACAATTTCAGGGCTTGTCGCATAGAGTCTGTTGTTAGCCTCACAAAATGTTATTACCTCTCAGATCAATGGAAACAAGGTAGATGGAACATTTAGATTTATATATGTAGTTCAAAACCATGACATTTTATTAATGGCCATCAACATTCAATGAGCCCAATCTTTTCTAAATAAACTTTCCGGCTGATAGTATTTCATAAGTCAGATCAGTGGACCAAACTCACATGCCATGTGTCCTGCATAAACTGCATGCAATTATTGCTGTTACCATATCATGTGTCTAGGGTTGACCTAAAGTTGTATCTTCAAGGGTGGGAATGCAACATGTTGGCTTAAGGATGAATATAGGATCCAGATTTAGGAGGCTGGATAGATGCCTCAAGCTGGTTCTACCATAAACAGCTAAAGTCATGAGGTTCAGGGCCATCCCTATTGAAGAACAGGCCAATGAAATCACTTAATGAGGTCATCCAACAGAGATACAATTAAAGCCTGTTTGTTTTATGTGGAATACCAACAATTCTATGAAGAACCGTAGGTGAACATCCAAAAACAAGTATACAATTAGGGTTTATTTGTTTAATGCGATTAGATATGACCTAGGATTGTATTTTTATAAGTAATTAAAAGTGAAGAACCAAAGGTGAATATTCAAGATTGACCATTAAATAATCTTTTCTTTAGTGGAAATTGAGTCAGGGAAAGATGTGAAATGAATACCGATCGAGTCATCACCCTAGTAATTTAATATCTAAGAAAGTTAAAGTCTCATCAACATCTCCACCTTATATCCTTCACAACTTACCTTACCTTCTATCCTTCACTTGCCTCATTGCCTTTAGCCCTCGCATCTTTAATAATATTAAAGATGGAGTTCATTTCACCATAAACCCTAAGTGTTCAATTCTCATGTATTTTATGCAAACAAAACGGGCCCTCAGCATATCCCATTTAGTTGTCCATCAAAGTTTTATGTATTAAGTATTTTTTTCCTCTCACTAAATGAACTTCCCGTGAGGTGCACTTGGATGCATGACAATTATGAAATTGAATATGGCTAATAATCGAGGTTCATTAATAACTATTTTAGGTACCGAGGTGTAACTTTGTGCGGGATGGCACAACCTGACCACAAGCAAAATCCTAGGATCTACTTGTTCAGTTATGTTTGGGATCAAGCATCAAATACCCAAGTTAGACCCAATCACACAATGTCATCAATAAGTATTCTCAGAAGTACTGTGTGCATAGCATATGCATTCTATTATATATCAAGAGAATACATTTCTTAAATTTGATAGCCTTTGAAAAGTAAACTCACAAATTTGGTTACTCGAATTGACCCAAACCAACATGGTCGACCTAAATTGCATTTGGATGGGAATTTATGAATTGGTTCAGGTTCAGGTTAGGTATGTTTAGTTTCATTCGAGTTAAGTTCAAATTTAAGTTTACCATTTATGTAATTTGGGTCAAGCTTGTGTTGAGCTAATACCTGACCTGTCCAAGTTGAGCCTCTATGACGATACTCGTCCTTATTTTTTTTGCTATGGTACACACTCACACATTAGCTAAGCCCCTGTCAATAGACCAAAGATAAATCCTTAGTTATGTGGTTTTTTTTTTTTTTTTTTTTTTTTTTTTAAGTCTGGTACATATTAACACACACTACTTGAGTCCCTATTCAATAAACCAAAGATAAATCTTGTGTGGATAGGGAGATTCAAAGGGGATTAGCCTATGACTACAGTTGAGTGAGAAGTAAATTGAAATCATCAAAGGAAAGAGAAAAATAAGGAAGGTATTTGCAAAGTCCATCTCAAAGTGAAGCATATATAGATATTTTCTTTGCACGCTACTATACCACCTACGATCATCCAAAATTAATATAGACAACCCACATCTTAATTTGACCAAACCCATGCCCTTACACCACCTGGACCCTAGATCTAGGAGGGCACACACATAGGGCCTATTCTTTTATTAGGATCTTTAATAAGAACTTAGCATGATGAGAATTTATGGACATGATGTGAGGATTTATCCCATTAGCATTTGTAAATATCTTTTTTTCTTTGCTTTTTGGAGAATTCTAGAATTTCAGCTACCTAAAATATCTTAAATAATTTTTAAATTCTTGAAATTTTTATCTCTTTTTTTTTATAAAAATTTTAAATACTCCACCCAAGACGAGGAATCAAGAATTTAGGATGGAAATCAGTTTTTCGAAAATTTTACAAAATATGAGGGCATGAAGTTGAATTGCACTAAAAAGATAGGGAACTTTTTGATACTAAAATCCTAAGTTCTCTACTAGAACTCCACTTGCAATGAAGGTTGGGATGTGGGTTTTGATTACATAGGGTTCGTTTTACACAGGAAATATGAAATATCCCATCCATCACATGGCGTCACCGATACCATACCGGTACATGAAAGGGATGGACCGTACGAATCGGGGAACGGTACCGTTCGTTGTTGTTGACACGTGTCTAAAAAGCATATTCTGCAGTATCGGTGTGGCTGAACCGGACAGCGTACTTAATACTGTTACGCATCAGACCGGTACCGTCGTATGCATGTCATCTCAAACTGCATTAGATTCCGTGGAAAGCTGAGACACGTGAATGTACTGGCTAGCAGCCAAACTCGACCGACCATTCCGTGGGGCCCACAATTCCTCTAATTGATTTCAAAAATCTGCACCATGTCATACATACTTTTGAGAGATGGAATTAGGATTTGAAAAGAGGAGGGCGCTCATGTGCACACGTCTCCCAAGGAAGACCATTTGATAGATAAACTATTTAGGTTTGACTTGGATCCCTATTCATTATTATTATTATTATTATTATTATTATTAAAATCATCAGATGATCGAAAGATCTAAATGAAATCACTTTTAAGTCATTTTAATTATCATTGTCCCTTGATACGTGCACTTAGAATTATCTAATTATGTTGAATTTACCCATGAGATCATTTTATATTGGGACCACCTTGAAATCATTTGGGTGGAATTGGGGTAGCATTGTGCTCGACTCTAATCCATGTCCAAGTATGGTTCTGGGACAACCACCTGAGACATATTAGTTAGGTCGCTTTTGAGAATGTATAAAGGAATCCTAGTTGATTCTCATCGATGACTTGGAGAATTTTGATTTTAGGGTTTTCAAGACTAACCCCCCTCTCATAGGATTTTGACTTTCTCTATTTTGAAGATGTACGCACCTATATTAATCTTTTTCAGCCATAAGCATAGATATGCATTGATATTGATGTAAAATCCTCAATTAAGCAAATCCTTTTAGAAAAGGAGTCCATAACTCTATTGATTCTTCACCTATGACCATTGTGCCTTTAAGATTAACTCATATTTCTTTGTACAAAGATTTTGTTTTCACAAGAGGAGAGAATCATGCCTTTCTCTCCCCTTCATTGGTAATCGAAGCCCTATCTGTTGAGAAAATTCAGTTTATATTTCTTTTATCTTTTTTTGCACAAGAAAGATGTGGCAGGCACCGTACGACTAAAACGTGAGCTAAGTTTACTCTCTATCGCAGAGTCCTCTTACCCCCACAAACATAGGGGATGCAGGTCAAGTTCAACATTCAAATAGGCACGCATCTAATGTGTAGGACCTACCTCCAACTCCGGTGGGCCCCACCGTGACCGACCCTGGTCCAACAACCTCAGAACTAAATTATATAGTGATTAATAATATAATATATATGATTTGGACATGAGCTCTTATTTTTTGTGCTGGAATTCCAATAATACGACTTTCAGACAAGTGAGAGATGATGGGATGCCTGTCCAATTTCAATGACACACCTTCCTATTTTGTGAACAGTTTTCAATGGCACCTTTCACACCTTGTATTTGTGCTTTATAAATGACTCATCCTATGGAGATCCAATTCATCTAACTATATGGCCTGCCATGCTTAAAACAAAGTACAGTACTTCATACAAAATCTAAAACAAACAAAAGCTACTTACCTTGATACCTTTTGAAGCATTTTAATCATCTAGACACAAGTGCAATAATGTGGAGCTGAAACGCTAAAACTCAAAATTTAGTTCTTCTAGATATAATGCTAATTTCAATCTCCTCTTTCCATGTAAATGCAGTTCAGCTGTAGTTTCTTTTGTTCATTTCTCAGGTGTAGTTTGATATAGGTTCTGTATGAATGAAAATTCCAAGTTATAACTGAGTCATCAAGCCCAATTAACCCCCTTTCATCTTGATTTTTAGATGAGAGCTTTTCGCCTGTGAAAGAAACAGTTTTCTTATTAAAACCCAACTTCAATCTCTAGCAAGCATATGGGATTTTACATTGACTGGCATTTTTCTCAAGTCAGGACCCACATCTAAAATTGCCACAAATCACTCACATTCCGGTGACAAAGATGGGATGAACATTCCTAAAACATACTGATTAGGCCTGTCAATTGAACCCGTTGAAATGGGTACCCGGCCCAAGCCTAAAAATATAGGGTTTTCTTTTAAAAAAATTTAGCCTAGCGGGCTGGGCTTGAGCAATGATTTTAAAGCCCGGTCAAAATGGGACTGTGAATGAGTAGAACAAGCATAGCCCGTCCAAACATAGCCCGCCCATAAGGAAAATGAAGTTAGACCAGTTTGTAGGTCCTACTATCCAATTGATCATTGAGGTTTAAACACCTTGATCAGATCCAAACCAAGCAAACTAGTTTATTGGTTTTTTTTTTTTTTTTTTTTTTTGGTGTTTATTAATTACAATAGACAAACTTCATATCATGGACCGATTAATCTTCCTATCGACAATATTAATTACTAAACATTCTTTGTCCAGCTCAACAATTTAGTTGTGCACAAGCATTGTAGCAAAACAGAGTAAAAATTAGAGAATGTCTAGCTTATATTTAAGATCGTTCTGAGCCCTGACCCAGCCCGAGCCCGTACGGGACGGGATTTGATGTAGGCCCGTTTAATTTAAGGCCGGGATTGGATAACCCCCGGCAAACCCGCCTAATATTCGGGACGGGATTAAGCAACCCAAGCTCAGGCCCATCCTGTTCCTTTGACAAGCCTAAATTACTAATCAACACCATTCCCCAAAACAAAAGAACTGTTTTGTTTAAAAAAAAATAAAAATTCATAAGCTCGTAATTGGAGTCATTCTCAAAATTCATTGGCCACCTGATCATTTCATTTGACGGAAAAGATCAATGGGTTTGGACAAAACAGTCCAATTACATTTTTGAGCAAATCCAGCTTCACCCACTTAACCCCAGTATCTTTTCAATTCCCAGAGCATTTGGGTAACAAAATCCTACCTTTCTAACATTTGAAGTTCAGAGTGTTAGTTTTACTAAATATTTGTTTGTTGTGTTTGGAAGATACGAAGTTGAGTCTGTTAGCAAACGCCTTCATCATCTTACTTTTTTTTTTTTTTTTTTTTCCGCTATGCAGGACTTGAGCTCATGTCTTGAGCTATTGCAATTTGTCGCTGGTCTTCAAATATTCTTTCTTCATTTTTTGACATTTTATTTTTTATTTCTTGTATCTCTAGGATGACATGTGAAGAGAGAGACATGAGATTCTTTGAGGGAACAAAAAAGTTTCAACTTGGTTGGGTATGAGAATGAAGTACTCCAAAGTGGAATGGAGAGAGAGAATTCCAAGGATGTTTTTATTGGAGACTGAAAGATTTGAGAAATAGAAAATGCATGGAAAAACTATAGAGAAAATGAATTTCTGAACTAGTAAGAGGGTACAAAACATACAAGCGATGTCTTCTAAATGAGTAACTCTAGAAAACTGCCACTCAATGAATTTTTTTGGAAAAACAAAAAAAAAAATATTTGTACAGAAAAACAAACCTCAATACAGCTGCTGCTATAATGGGACCTGAACCAACCCCATGTAACTGAAAGCAAATTTACTGGACATATGAACAGGAAGGAGAAGAAAAATGAAAGCTGCAAAACCCTAACAAAAAAGAAATTGCCCTGGCCTTTCTCAAGAACTTTGAGTGTTGGAGTACCTCTTATGCAACTTTCCTCTCAACTGCCTGATCTTAGCTTCCACCCTCACCGTGAACCCAATTTTGGTCTCTTGCCTTGCTTTGGAGGATTCCCTTGTCCACATGTGATGATCCTCAACATCCTTCTTGTAGTACTTGATCTCCTGGATGATGTGGTGATCCAATGGGTTGAAGGATCTTTGAAATGATATGTGGGTCAAATAGGGAACGACGCACATAATAGTGACAAGTAACGTGACAATCCAGTACATGGGTGCGGGGGCCAGTGCTTCTATGAGAATCCTGTAAGCATTCCCGGAGAAGATGGGTGAGGACAAGCCATAGAGGAACAGGAAGATATACCAAGTGACAATGCTGCCCCAGACAAAGAGGTGCTGGATCCATGTGAAATGGCTCATTATGAGTGCAATTTGGCAGTTCACAGCCCATACAATGCATGTGAACATGGTTGTTCCAGCAGATGCCATGTCCGCTGTCTGTCCTTCAGCACGGAATGCCTCGACGTTTAAGATGTTGATGTTGAGGAAGAATACAACGAGTGATGTGTAGAGACCATTAGCCATCCAACCAAATATCCTAGACCAATCAAAGAACAAATTCTTCGGTCCTTGTTGGTACAATGCTGGAAACTGCAAATGAAACAATTGGGTGAAAATTATGTTAATAACCAGTAACACCAAAAGCTAGACATATTAGTGAACGGCATAACAATTTATATCAACACCCCTAACCCAATGGGAAGCAGTTCAAATTCGAAATCCAACAGACAAACAAATGGAGGTAACATGCCTCCCAAGGGTTTTGAACTCATGATATCTGACTCTAAAAACCATGTTAATAACCAGTACTGCCAAAAGCTAGAGCTGT
This sequence comes from Camphora micrantha, assembly GCA_003546025.1. NCBI lineage: Eukaryota > Viridiplantae > Streptophyta > Magnoliopsida > Laurales > Lauraceae > Camphora > Camphora micrantha. Next base: position 13,685,091 of record QPKB01000001.1, read on the forward strand.
TAGTAAACGGCATAACAATTTCTATCAACAAATTAGAAGCTAGGCGAAATTATATAAAAATGTAACAGAACTAACCTGCAGGCAGACTTCAGATGAAACATCTTGCTCGAAGGCCCCCAGAGATATGACAGGCAATGAAGTAAGAATGACGTTGAACAGCAGCATATACCAATCATCATAGACTGACTGCCCTGAGAAGCCTGTATATGCCTCGAAGTAGAAGAGTGTGAGACCGAAGGCTATATTCTTATAGAAGAAATAGCAGATCTGAACACAAAAACAGTTTCCAAGACATTAACTATTTATGTTTAGAGTTTATGGAGTTATTATTTGTTAAATGAAACAGACCATGAAAGGAGCTCTTTAGTTCTTACCATCTGGGCAATCCTTTTATAGCACCAGTGGCCATGGACAACAAGAAGTCGTTCCAGAAACCGAAACTGGGCAATAGAGAAATCACTAGCCATCACAGCCTGCAGAGAGGTTATAAACAGTGAGGTTTCTTGTTACACCCTATCCCGAGTTAATCAAGATTAACTCTTAATTAATTGAGATTTATGCGGTTTAAGCATGATTAATCAACTTAATGGTGATTAACGACTAATATGGGTCAAATTAGTTTTTAAAGAATGAATTAAGCATAATGAACAAGTTTGGAAGGGATTGATTTAATAGAGTTGATTTTAGACCCAAGTTAGTAAAGTTAAGGACTTTTCCGTAAATAAGGATTTATGCGTATTTCGTCGAATGTGGTGAAAATTGGTATCAACATGTGTATCTTGATTAGTACAACAATTTTCATAATATACACATTTTCATTTGACTTGAAATAAGTCAAGTAAGCTTTGATTTGACTTGAACTTGAAATAGGTAAATTGTAGGGGGTTAAGTTATAAAATTCCATTATGTAAGGTTCTATATGAACCCAGAATTCAGTCATTCGTTGGTTTCATCCCAGCAACAGTGAGAAAGAGAGAGAGAGCTGCCTAGGTTCTTTCTTCTCCGTTTCTTCTCAATCAAATGCTTGAAAAAGGATTGTTACAAGTGATTTTGAAAGGGAAATTGTGAGATTCATCTTCTCCAACATCTTCTTCAATTTTCTTTGGAGATAGAGTATAGGGAAAACTGAGAATTTCTCTTTGTTGAGCTATAAGTATCAAGTGTAGTTTTGGTTTTACTTAGGTTGTTTAAAACCCTTTTTCCATCTTAATCAATATGTTGAATTCGTATCTGAATTATTTGGTGATATTAGGGTTTGAATTGGGAAGGTTTTGATCTCAAAACTCAAAGCTAACAAGGGGGTTTTATGTCAAATTTGAAATAAAGGCAAGTATAACAGTACTTGTGATTAAATTGCTATTTGCTATGATTTTTTGTCATTAGATGTGAATTTAATTGGTTTGTATGAAGTTGAATGATATGTGGATTAATTGAATAGTGATTGAATAATGGATTGATTGAAATAGAAGTGTTGTTGTTGTGTATAAATGGAGATTAAGGAGAGGACAGGAGGTCCATTTATGTTATTTGCAGGCTGTGAATGAATTGAAGTAGAGAAAGAAGCAGTTTCAGAGCTGAAATGGAGCTGGGATTCGTCCCAGGTCCGATCGATCAGACAGACAGGCCGATCTATCGGACAGGTCCTAACTGGGACCTAATTTCAGGAGCATAAATGGTCTGTAGAAATTAGTCTAAAGACTAATTATAGTACAATTGAGGAGTAATAAGTCAATTACTCTTTCCATAAGTAATATCCTTGGATTTAGATCCAAGATGAATTGAGTGTTAATCAAAAGGTTAACCAAAGCTGAATAGTTGTAATTCGATAATAAAATTAGCTTCTAAAGCTAAGCCGATAAGACATTGATTAGTTAACCGAAACTAATAAGATTTTAGAATTTAATTTCTGAATTTTAAAAAAATTGCCTATTGATTTAATCAAGGCGGTTAATACTGTTTTACCTCTATGGGTGTTAATTAAGAGGACTTTAATGCACAAAATTCACATAAATTGTAATGTCCATCGAGAATAACACATACATTAAACAACTGAAGATTACACCTAAATGGTTGGTATTATTTAATTGAAATTGTGTATTGAATGGTATCCGAAATGAATCGTAACTGGAATTGAATTCTAAATTAATTGTTTATTGAATTGTATCCGTTAATTTGTAATTAAATGGAATTAATGTGTTAAATTATATTATTCCTTGAGTCTGGCACTACATGGTGATTTCTATAAGCTCATTAGAGTTATTACTGCTGCAGCAGATTATTGAGAGTGTTCCGAAACTCCGTGGTGATGTCAGTTGTCCCTGTCCTGGGCACTGATAAATCCCACAATATATGAATCCTTCCGCATGGAAGGTGGAAATCCTTCCTTTTAAGGAAGATGTGATTTGATTGGAAATGCTATTGTAGTTTGCCAAATAATAAAGACTCTCATTGATTATGAATTGTATTTGAATTAGTCTAACAATGAATTAGACGGATTAAATGTATAATTAGCATGTTTAATCATGTATTTGTTTATACATTGTTCAATTGTCAAATTCATAGTGTTATTGATGGCATTGCAGGCACAGCTACCCATGCCGGTCCTTCTGGGGCCACAGCGCCAGCGGAGACGACCGATTCGATTCCTCCAGGAGGACTAGTTGAGTAGAAATGAAGCAATATGATATGATTATGATATTAAAACGAAAATTGAAAGAAAAACTTTGAGATGAAATTTGTTTTGGGAACGTTTCACACTTTTATTCCTTGCATTGTATTCAAATGTGCAAGTGAATGGTTGTTCATAATGTAAATGAATTTTGTTTTATACATGAGCAATGTATATTTGTTTATATTCCGCATAATATATTTTTGATATCCCTTGTGAATTTTATGTGATTGAAGTTCACGGGAGTAAGTATGCGACGTGACTCGGGATTAACTCGGATTAATCATAATCTTGGGCTCGAGTCGTGTCATTACTGCAACTTATGATGCCAACACAATCTTAATTCCGAATATCTGGCAACTGAAATAAAAGTTAAACTAGTTTAAGACCAAGCTGGTTTCCTTGGGAAGAAAATTATACCCAGTTATATTGGTTCTGACAAACAATAGGTGCTTATATGTACAAGCTTTTTATTTTCCTTCCACTAATGATAAATAGTCGGCCAGATTTCAAAATATATAACAACTAAAATATTGGTTGGGTCAAACATTAATTAATTAAGACAAGTACATAGTTGTATTAGACATGCACAAATCTTGTTAGTATCATATACTTCGTAGCGGTGCAGAGAGTTTCTTGTTCTTACACGACATTTTGAGAGAGAGTTACATTCTTTTTTGCATGTTTCTAAGTAGGTTTTCTGGTCTTAATGTTGTTTTCTTAAAGTGAGTTTCAGGGTGGAACACTTTAGCCAACCCCCAATAGATGGTATAAGGCTACAGTGACGATGATGAGATGGTAGCATTACGAACCTGCATTCCTTCGACACCGCTGATACCAACACCAATGTCTGCCGCTTGAATCATGCCCACATCATTCGCACCATCACCAATCGCCAAAGTGGTCTTGCCAGTTCCTTGTTTTACCAACTTAGTCACCTGTTTCCAGAACAAGAAAGTAAGTCTCCTTCAACATCGATTGTAAATGAACAACTAAGATGAAAATTATATCAATGAATGCCTGATAAATCATACATCGGCCTTCTGCTTTGGAGAGACGCGGCAGCATATTACAGATGCACAATCAACAGCCAGGCCCAAAAATTTAAGCTTCAGGTCATCCTCTAATGCATAAGATAGAGTTTTCCCATCGATAATTAGGGCAAACGCAGCATGGGGATCCTTTTCTAGCTTGATCATTTGCGAGGCATTAGTGATTTGCAGCAAAATGTTTTCCTTCATTCCCTGCTTTTCACCCAACATAACAAAAATTTCTAACATGAAATGCACTTCTTGTATCATAAAAAAGAAACTGAGAAAAAAAAAAAAAGCGAACACGTACCTTGTTGGCATCTGTGTTTGTTGTAGTTATGAGTATCTGTTTCATGCCCTGCCGAAGTAGACTGCATGCAAAACTGTAACACAACAGACATTTTATCAGGCACTCAATGTGGCATCATGAGACATGCTACTAGCCAAGGAGCTAATACATTTGAAGATGCTAATTAGTAAAAGAGGGTTTTGCGATGTGAATGAGGCATACCCAATGTTGATTGCAGTCTCCAGCTTGTCACCTGTCAACACCCAAATTTTGAGACCAGCTTGTGCTAGTTTATCAATGCACTCAGGAACCTTTTGAAGAAAAAATGGGGACAAATTAGGACCGAATACTTAAAACCTGTAACACACATATGGCATGGATATGGCAGGGACATTGTACTTTAAACACAAAAGGCGAAGTATCGGATACAATGCAAAACAACATGTTGCTTATTTTGAAGTATCCAAGTATCTAGCTTAAAAAAAGAGGAGGGAGCGACAGATAGGCTTACCCCCTTCTGTAATTTGTCCTCCACAGCAGTTGCACCCACAAGAATCAAGTCCTTTTCCATCAAATCTGCAACACGTTCAAGGAGGGCCTCTCTTTCAGGTCCTATAGTAGTCTTTGCTTTGAGAAATTCATCGTTCCAAACAGAATACTCAGACTCTTCAATTTTCCTGTATGCAAGAACTAATGTTCGCAAGCCAGCTTCTCCATACTCATTTAGATGCCTGACTGTTTCCTCCTCATATACTCTTCCATGTTTTGATAGCCGCTCCAGTATAATGCTGTATGATTGACAAACATGAATTATAAGTTCTAGCTTGAAAGAAAGCACAATAACATCAAGGATGGTAGTTCAAACATTAGAATCCAGCACCATGAACGCAATGAGAATGTCAAAAGACTAAATATTCCATCATAATGATTTTCCATAATCTTGCATTAAAAACTATCAAGAAGATATATTACTTTGTTGAGGACATGCATGATCCACCGCATAAGCTGAATATGTTTAGAGCCCCAAGACCCTTGGGATACAAAGGACATTTGGAGCACAGGCTGGTTAATACAAAATCCCCATATTATAGGGTACCACAATCATCCAATATTTAGCCCAATCCCCGTCCAATATTTAGCCTTTCTCCATTGAATGTGGACCATTGCTGTACTCTTCCTACCTTTCTCCTCACTTAAGGCTTACTGCTGTTAATCAGAGAGAAATCTGGGGACCAGAAAACTATGATGAAATATGCCAGATAACAGTCTGGATCCTAGTACTGGTCCCACGTACAATTTTTTTGCCAAAGGAAATTTTACACGTACTCAGCATCAGGATCATATTTTTCCTCATATCCCTTACATATATTATGAATGAAATGAGTTGATAAAATAACCATATGCAATGGATGAAGAACAAAATATCAAAAGAAACACAGAAAAAAGAAAGATATTGTACAGAAGACATCAGCAAGCAGTTGTCCAGATATCATGTTCCCTATGGGAAAAAAAATACAACAAAATGCAATTCGTAAATCAGACCTGTCAGCACCTTTGCACAGAAGAAGAATTTGCCCATTCTCATCCTGCACAATCACGGACATCCGCTTCCTTTTGCTACTGAACTCCAAGAGGTTGAGAATTTTGAATTCCCTAAACAACCGACACTAAACAGATTAAATGCTAACGATCTAAAAGTTGACAAAAATAATTTGACGATAGCTGCTCATAATCATATACTGACCTTTCAATTGGGTGTCCAGAAGAAGTATGTCTTTCTCGGATCACAACACTTGATTGTGTTCTTTTGCAGAACTCAAACCCAAACTCTCTTGCAGAGACAAGGAAAGCTCCTTCATCTGGTGACTCCGCTTCATAGTTGAAACCACCAGTTTCCTCATTTGGTTCTGGAATTGCTGTGTGACAGAGAGCCAAGATCCGAAGGAACAGCAAAATGACATCTGCATTTGGTGCTTTCGACCAATTCCCATTCATGAGACGATCATCTTCAAAGTTGAAACCCTTAATTTTTTGCTTCGGTGCTTTTTCAACCTTAGGAGTAACATCTGCCATTTCGATTTCTGACACCCTGGGATCATTTTCCCTCATATCATGACCACTTTTCCTCTGAATGGGAGAATCAGAAATTTCTAACTTCTGACCATGAAGGTCCATAGCCATCAGCTTTGCTGCAGCAATTTCAACTTCACTAGAACCCATGCCATATGGAACACCAGCAATAGAACACTTCAGAAAATCCATCTGATTGCATGTCAAAGTGCCTGTTTTGTCAGATAGAATAGTATCAACCTGCCCAAGCTCCTCATTCAAGTTAGAGGTTCGTGCTTGTGCAGGTTTTCCAATCTCCTCGTCATACATTTGGATATCATGGTTAATGAACATAGCTTGCAAAACCTTGACTACCTCAATGGAAACATAGAGTGAGATAGGTATTAAATATCCATAAAGGATAAGAGCTGTGACCAGATGGAAAATGCCAGACAAGGCAGGCCTTTTCGGATCGTACAAATTTGTAGTATTTTCTGGTTGCATGTACCACCACTTTGGCATGTCATACTTTATCCTCACTGCAAAACCAATCGAGCTGATCGAAGAAATCAAAACAAGAAGAGTAAAAAGAATGTATATGATGTAGTCCATTTTCTTCTCAATTCTGCTCCTTTTAGATGGGGATTTTGTAGAGTTCTGCATAACTTTGCTGTCATGGCCGGTATAAATCACCACTCCATACACATATGCAGTATTCCTGAGCTTTGAATCTCTGAGGAGAATCTGGGTAGGATCGAGAGCAAAAATCTGCCGCTCGTACTCAAAATTACCCACAAAAGTGTAAAGGTCAGGGTTGGGGTCTTCACACCGGATCGTCCCCGTGAAATCCATAAAGTCTGCTGCCTCATCCAAGGGAAACGTTACCTCCAAAGATCTCTTGACCTTCAAGTTAGTTTCTCCATCCAAATTCATAGTCTCCACATAGCAAATTCCATCATCATAGCTTGAAGACAACAAAAGCAAGTCCGCAGGAAAGAACTGATCTTTCTCGACTTTGACAACATCTCCAACCCGAATCTTCTGCCAGGTTTTATAACCAAATTCCCCATTCCCCTTGTGGATGCTAACCTTCCTACTGTTGACCTTCATGTCTTGGATAAACCTACGCCAATCTTCTAAAGCTTCCTTTGCCATACTCAGCCCCACAACAAAAGCCAAAGGGGCAATCATGCTCACAGCAGAGAAGGGGGCTACGGGTGTAAGTGACAAAATCGCAGCCAAGAGGAAGTACACATTAGCAACTCTTCGGAATTGCTCAAAGATTGCTTTTGGAAGGAAGGTGATGACATTGTATTTGGTGGTCGAAATATAGTTTGAAGGGTAATTCAGGGGCTTCTTCCGGTGGAGACGGGGTTGGTTGCAATGGACAACCCGAGAGTATCCAGGGCCATGGAGGGGATGCCCGCTCTCCGAGTCCAAGACATTCGGACGGAGACAAGAAAAGCTGTAGAGCTTGCTCCATCGGAGCTTCCCCCTTGTCCTCCCCGCCCGTGGCATCTTTCAGAGTGACAGCTCTGCTAAAACAACACTGGCATGGATTTGTTTAAACTCAGCTACCAATCAATCACCAGCTTCACACCAACCCGTTCTATTAAAAGGAGTTCTATAACCTCAAATCAAAAATCTCAAACAGCAGCCCCAATTCACTAAGAGGCAGAAAAATCTGTAACAACTGAAAATCAAAATAATAACCAATATCAAACAATATGTACAGAAAATCTTGAAATAATCACTTTAAAAGGCTCTGAATCATAAGAACAATAACACCAATTCCTCGGATTTACCCACAAGCAATTAAAGTTTAACTAAACATTCAGCTCATCTTTGAACAAAAGTTATAGAAAAGAAAAGAACATAATTCTTCATCCAATTCTACTCATTGAAACTTCATTCCTTAAATTCTTCAAGAAAGGCATCAATTCCACACCAAATCAAAAATTCTAAAATCAGGCAAAGTATCTCGAAACCCAAGAACCCAAAACAGACCTTATCACCAGATCTACCAATTCAATTACCCATCAAAAATGACAAAAAAACAAACAGAGTTCTACAGCTAAAACCTAATTCCTCTCTTTCGCACACGCCATACAAAATCAAAAGACATTCCTCCACTCTCAAAACTAAAACAACAACAAATCCACAAAAGAAGAAAAAAAAAAAAAAAAACAGCTAATCAGCTAAACTGAATTTCTCTTGCTACTACATTCATCTCAGTGAGATCCAATATTCGTCGTCTACTCTCACATTCGACGAAGAAGACGAAAAATTGAACAGAACAAAAGCATTGAAGAACATCTCACTGATAAAAAAAAAAAAAAAAACAAGAGATTAGAAGAGGACTTGCAAAGGAAAGAAGGAGATTTCATGGAGAATCAAGCTGGAGAAGAACGAAATCAAGATTACCTGTGATGATGATGAAGAAACACGAAAATGTGAGGGATCTTGCAGCTGAAAGCTCAGATCGGCGTGGGAAATCTCGTTCGATTGATCGAAAGATCTCTCGCTCGATCGATGGAAAGATAGAGAGAGAAAGAGAGAGAGAGAGAGAGGGGTTTTATGGAGACGAGACGAGACGAGACGTAGTTGGGTCCGAATCTACTTGTTCAAGGAGAGGAAATTTCGCGGCTTTCTCTCTCTTACACTCTTTTCTTGGTCTCTGTAGAGAAAATGTGATTTTTTTGAATTTATACAGTATTAACTGGGGGATGAACCTACTCCTTTGGACAACCTCAAATCATACTCCTTCCTAATTGTGGACTATTTTTTTGTTGGGCCCTATTAGGATGATGATGGGAGTGGTCTTGTGTTTGACGTTTATTTTTATCGGCCACCTCCCTTAGTTTTATTGGGTGCGTGTGGATCAGAGGGTTTGTATGTGCCCCTCGCGATTAGAAATGGATATTTCTGAGCTCTTCAATCCAACATAACTAATTTCATCAATTGCGCCCACTAAAACCATACATATGAAAAATTGGGGGCGGTTGCTAAATGCAAGATGTGAGGAGCAAACACACTTATATGATTACAATTATGTTTTTCTGCTTGCATGGGGGTCACATCCGGATTTGGAAAACAACAAAGTTGATCTTCCATTTGGAAGACTTTTAATATGCCAATTGTGATGGTACTCTTGATGGAAGGTTTTGGAATGGCGCGTGTGGATGAGTTCTAATTTGAGTTGTTTTGATATCTGTAGCATTCATTTGGAGTGATTATGACAGTTGGAATGCACAATAACACTGGAGTAGATCAGTGTCGGCAGTATCTAATACTAAGCATAAAATCAATGTAATGGATGTGATTAGCTTAAAAAATAACTAAAAATGAGAAATGATCAAAATCGCAGTTAATATGATCCTAACCACATTTAAAGCTCATTTTTTAGGTTCCCATCTTCTCATCAAGTAAAATCTTTGAGTGTTTAAGAAGTCGTTCGAATTTCACTTCAATTAAAATGACATTGATAATTAATGGACTAAGTTTTTTTATTTATTTATATATCTCATGCATGATAATAAGCTTAACTGTCATGTGAGTCCATTGAACTGAATTGGACTAGTGCTGCAGGGCCAGGGGGCCACACCAACCATGATGAGGGACCAGATGGAGTACAATTTGCAATGCTCCTTGGAAGTATTGAGCATGCTTTACTTTAACTTGGAGGTTAGGTTAGGTTTTAACCTTTTTTACTTATTCTTAATTTTATATCTTCTTCATTTTAAAAAGGTAAGTGGGAAAACTGAACAATCTATTTAAGGCTAGCATGGGCTAATGGGAGTGGGACTAATTTGGCTTGCTTGTCAGGTCACAATCAATCAATACCTCTACACCTGAGGATACTTTCTGTTCCATGTAGGTGTAGGGATCTAAAAAGAAAAAATCTTAACAATCAAAATTGATCCCATGAGTGGGACTTTGAACTCCAATATAGTGCCCACTTATCAATTATTTGGGTGATTCAAAATAAATGTTCTCTCTCTTATGATGCGTCTTGAGATTTTATTTTAAAAGAAATTGGTCCCACAACAAGATTCTAAACACGATCGATGCATAGAATCATGCTAATCGCATTATCAGCCATGTGCTCAATTTTATATTGGGGATCAACTTCTCTTAGAATAAAATTTAAGAATACTACTTGAGAGAATGACATTCATTTTAAACTGTCCAAATTATCATTGAGAAGAAGGCTCTACCGTGGAGTTCTACACATTTCGCTCACAGGGAGCATGTGGGGTCGCTGGAGATCTTGCTTCAACAATACTGAGTCACCGAATTTCATTCCATTAGAAGTAGGATTTTGCAAAGCCTAACTCCTTTGAAATTCTGACTTAGAAGAGTTCTAACTTGAAGGAACGTAACTACACATGAGAGCTTATCCGTTGGAAATCTAGGTTGTTCAAAATGAATGCCCTTTCAATAGAATTTGGTCGCACTAAAAAATTATTGATGACATTATATTATCTTCCCATTTCCCATAGAGGTGCTTTATCTCAAATGACTTTAATTGATCTCCCAGTTCCCATAACTTTCCCAAAGATAAATATGGCCGGCACATTGGCCCCACAAGAAGAGAAAACGTCTGAAGCGCGTATTGGACAACGACAAGGAAGGAGGATGTGTAGCATTAAAGAAAGTCGACGGATCATAGGAAAGATAATACAATATACATACAAGTACAACTCACGAAGAACATGGTTTATGGCCTTCTTTAATGGAAGCATAGAAGATTCAACCAAAAATATATTATTAACAATAATAATAGCTCCAACGTGCTTCTTAAATGACAAGTATGGTCAGCCTCCACATCGCATGGCGCCACAATTTGTTGACATTTGCCAGTCCCATATTGAGAAAGAGATGCACACATTGACCCAAGCCGGCTACAATGGAATATGTGGGTTCCAACCATGTGTTCAAGCATGAGACCATATCAATTGGTGGAATTTATTGGTAATTGGTGTATTCGCTGGTCGGTTTTCAACCCCGTATCTCACCCACTTGCTAATACTCGATCCCCCGGATATGTTGTTTTATTTTCTTGTTTATGGACTCTATCATGAGTGTTGTGCACCTACATCTGGAGGCACGCACACAACAATTAGTATCATTGTGCTTTCTTTCTTGGTTGGCAAACATAATTCAAGCCAACTATATACTTATACCAAAAACAAGTGTCTTGGCTGGATCTTGTTAAGCTAAAAGGTATACATCAAACCCAATGCAGATATTCAGTATTGATCTTTTTCTTAATATATTGTAAAGAACAAATGTATGGATACAATACATATCAGCTGATATTTATATTGATGGTCCCACCACATTTAAAACTCAATAGATGAAGAAAATAGCCTCTTTAGCACTAGAAGATTAGGCAATTTTCTGTTGATATGATGTAACGCACGCAAGGAGGCATGAAATGGACCGGAGATGGTTGAGTGAGTCATTTGGATGTGGCATGTTCTTGGAAGAATGGGGGAAGACCTATCTCATGCCGCCAGGGTCAAGAAACTTGGGTCCCAAGAGAATGACCTTTACATCAATTATTTGGAACTTTGAAAGAAAAAGACAAACCTCTTTAGTAAAAGAGATTGGTGGCACCTGAAAGGTTAAAACGTGTATGGCCCACCACCCCTCTGATCTTTTCTTCCTATTCTTTGTAGTGAGAAGAAACCATCTCTCATTTATCAGTTGGTTCCTCTTTTATCAGGCCTATTAGTTTGTGGTAGATTATATAGGAATTGAATACACGAATGATTATTAAATAATGAGGTGTGGAAGGCAAAAGGTGAAGGATATAATGTAGCAATATAGAAGGAATTTTGTAATTCCTAAGATTTGAATCACTAGAGTGATAGTTGAGTATTCATTTTTCATCTTCATTTCATTCAATTTCCTCTAAAGGATAGCTTAATTGATGGTCGTGTTGGTATACTCTTTTGGTCTTCATTTTGACTACTTTTGATGTGAATTCTTATGTATTCAACGCAAACAAACAGTTGCTTATATAGAAGTCACGACTTAGTTTTGCAAAATCGGCCAAGTACATCAACTAGACTGATCGACTTTTTAAAATTCAACGGTAACTAATATCTATAATAGAGTGAAATTAGAAATGACACTAATTAAAGGGAGTTGGTGTTTGAGAAGAGTTGGATTGAATAAAGGTGCACCCTTATATGAATTCCAAAGGAGGATTGGAGGAACCAAGATAGGAAAAGCAGATTATCTTTAAAGCTTGCCTTTATAACAGTAATGGATGGGTCCATTTGATCGATTTTAAGTAAGAATTTACACTTATCTTGAAGTGTTAAACTATTATACATTGGTGGTTTCTCATGTGCCTGTCACGAACCCGGTAAAAGAAAGTCTAGTAGACTGGTACGTTGTTGGCCATAAAATAAAATTTACTACACTTTAATATGATAGTGACTCCAAATAAATAAGATTTGGCTTCAATGATGACTCCAGATAAAAAAGATTTGGCTTCAATGATGTAAATTAAACATATAAGTAGAATCAGTGGGCCCATCGCCAATCATTCAAATTTTTCATTGATGCAAATCCTGTTCTATACATGTCAAAGATCAATTTGAGACCCAAGAGAGTCCACACACGTGGGAAGGAAAGCCCACCTAGGGATCAATCCCTGACTAAGGTGGGTGACATGTGGGGTAACCAACCAACTAAGCAACCCCTTATTCTCTCAAATCGAGGAATTAGCGTCTTTTGGTCATATATATATATATAGATGTTTAATTAATGTTTTGTATATTAATCATTGATCCCAACCATATAGAGTTGTTCTAATGAAATCTATTGTTTAACTCTAAAATAAGTTAACTTCATAATTATTCATATCTTTCTGCATGGAAGTGACATGTCTTGTGACTGGGGAATAAGCAGCATGAGGCTCATTAGTGACAAACGTAGGTGAAAAATGGAATATTAAAAATACACCTTGAGGTAACCATCTAATAGAATTTCTAATATACAATGATTTTTTTTCTTTTACAAGTGTACGTAGCACAGTTTGTAGGGTCACTAACTAATTAAACATGAGAACTTTATAATTTAGCGAAGAAAAGGCAATTTAAATATAACCCCCTCAAAATAACGTTTTTAACGCACTAACCCCTTCATTAGATATTCATGGGCCGTCCTTGATCCAATGGGTAGGATTAGGCAAGAAAATATGTGTGTTTCTGTTTACAAGAAAATGGGCCACTAGCAATGGGCCCCAAAGGAACATTCCATGCCTTGTGTGATTGGGACCTGGCTTCTAAGATGCTTCTCCAATTGTTTAAACAGATGATTTTCACCACTAGGATTTAGGATTGGAAATTGGAACTTGGAATACCCCATTACTTACGGCAGTACCCTGCAGTTTTCTCCAACTTTCACTTGTTTTACGCAAACGTGTTTGGCACCTTTGTTTGACGTGAAACGCGGTTTCCATGTTTCCACCTCTCGCAGAAAGAGATTTGTTGTGACTTTTTTTTTGTTTTGCGTGTGTGTGTGTCACAACATCGACTTAGGACAAAGTAGAATTGTTCCTGATTGGCATTCTTCACAATATTTATTTTTGAAAGGAAAGCAAAAGAGAAGGTAGGTTCGTGCCAAGAGACTTTTCTTTTGCCCAAAGAGCCACAAAATGGGAAGAGACCATGTGGAACTGACCCCTAGCAACCAGGTGACATGAAGGCAGTGGCAGGCCCAGGATTTTCGTAAAAGTGAAGCGGGCCCAAACGGGCAGTCGGATTTTTTGAACAAACCAAGAATTTTCATATAGGTTTTGGGGGGCGGACGTATGGTTTTTATGTGAATTTTGGAAGCAGAGCTAGAATTTTAATTATGGTTTTAGAAGGAGACACAGGTCTAGCAGGCGTGTCCGCCCCCACATAGATGTATGTGGGTCCACCCTTGCATGCAGGGTTGCCAACCAATTGGGCAACCCCCCATTGTCGAGCCCAAGAGTTTGAAAACCATTTTACTTGATCTTGTGTAAAAATGCTTACCAACCCTGCATAGAAAATGAAGTTTTTCTTTATTCATTTTTACTCGGATGTTTAAAAAATTATTATGGAGAAACATGCCCATGGGACTTGAGAGCGAAGAATTTTGTGACTATCAGTATAAAATTGTAGGGGTGCCCTATCTTGCAATTCAAAGTTCCCAATGGATCAAAATTTGGTTAACTAAAGTAGAACTCTCCGGATAACCCACTTTTCTAGCATCCTTAATTTAGTCTTCAAACCAAGCATATGCATATACCAACCTCCCTTGATTTGACACTAATCCTAATTTCGCATTATTCTAGATTATCTTTCACCATCGGATTTTATCACAATAAATTTCCAGTGTACAATTATTAAAAATTAACAACTTAGAAAACTAAGGCTAAAATCATTTAATTGGCCTTCATCTTCGACTTATATTGTTATGCATAAAGTAAAATCCAATGAAAGGGTTCTCTTAAAAATAGAAATAGATAGTAATATTGTGTGGTTTGAACTTCAAAGATAAAGACCTGAAAGTCTCCTTGAGTCGAATTCCCCCAAAGTACACAAGTTGATGTTTGAAAAAATCAAGATCCATTGCATGGTTGCATCCAGACATGACTTCCTGTTTTGGCCAAACATTTATACCATGACTGATGAAAACCAAGTCTGAAAGTGACTTCTCATGATCCAGTTTGGAATGAGTTTTTGATTTTTTTCTTCTTCAAGCTCTTTTGTCAAAGAGGTACCACCAGGTACAACTATACCGTGTGATACGGTTAGTGTTGATGGAACAGGATAGGAAAAAAAGAAGAAAGAAAAAGATGTTTTAAAGTGCGTAATCGCTATTCTTAGATGATCATTCTTTAATGCGCGTAATCACTTTCCTTAGACGATGATACTTTAAGCTTAATCCACCAGTTATGGTCCACATATATTTATAGACCAACATGGTTGGTAAAGGGATTTCTTATAAATGCAGTGTGGCTCTAGAAATCTTCCGCAAATCGAATAAATTTGTTTTCTCCTTTATCAACATCTGTCATCTACTTTCGATAATTTGACAAATATAATATGAAATTAAATAATCTATTTCCAATAATTCGACAAAGATAATACTGAATTTTTTTTTAAAAAAAAGAAGAAATTTTAATACATTATTACTAATAGTTCTTTATCCAAAAAGAAAATCCAAATACATAAACTTCTACAACTGCCCTCAATGAGTTTTCATGCGTTGAAATCGTTGCATAATAGCTTCATTATCAATACTAGCAACCACATCATTTTCAATATATGTGACCAGACGGTCATTCATCCATTGATCTCTCACTCGATTATGCAACCTATTATTTACGTACTTTATTGCTGAAAAAGCTCTTTCTACCGCCGCCGGTAAAATCAACGCCAATTTTAAAAGAAAATAAATCAATTGGTATACGATATCCTTCTTTGTCTCCATTAATTTTCTAGCAATGTCACAAATTCCTTTAAGTTCTAAAAACCCATTGTTAGAGCGCATATCAGCAATGTGGGGCCATAAATTTTTTATTTATTTTGGTAGACAATTGGCTCATTAACTTAGGTGGTGAGTATTTTATGGTGACTTTTGTTCACTACCACATCAACAAAGAAAAGGTGTAAAGTTAGCTAATATGGGGTGAAACTCTTAAATTGAGTGAGGTCAAAAGCTTCTAAGAAGTTTAATTCATGACATAAAATTTTTTATTTTTAAAAATTTTTTCAAATCTCAGTGGAGTTTTTCAATGGACCCCATTGTGATCAATGTGGCGCCGCCCATATATAAATGCCTACTTCTCTTCTACATATCCACTGAGGGACATTATGTAAAAGAAGTCATAGATAAGTTTTTCATGAGTAATAGATTATCAAAAAGGTTGTCTTTCATAGGATTTCCAAGACTTTTCCTACAGGAGAAATGCATGATTATAGAAAGTATAATTCCAAGAAATCAAAATCCAAACGTAAAAGATTCCCAACAATTCTGCTGGTTTTAATTTGAGCCAAGTCATATTCTTTGTCTACATCATGTGGGGACCAAAGATGGTGAGAATTTTCTTTGCTTAGGTCACGATGATCATAGGAGCTGGAATTTTTTGAAATAGTTAATTAATAGTCCCCTCTTGTATTTGATATGGCCAACTGATCTTAAAAATACTATATATGATTGGAAAAACCGAAGGAAAACCATACAGACTAATAGTTTCCTTTTTTAATATAACCACATGTATACTACCATAATAATGTTGGTCACTATGCTAAACATGTTGACCAGTAGTCAAAGGCCAAAAAAAGTTGAAATGCTCTTTAAATACATATAATAGAGCATAGATGTCTGTAGGTAAAAACCAAAAGTATGGGTATTTGTTTATAAAATTAGAAGGGACAGGTGTTATATATAAAATCCCCAATTTTCCCAAATAGTATCTAATATCATATTCTTTTGTGTGATATTTTGGGAGTATACATATCCACAAAACCTCATTTATTTTTTCTTCAATCTCTCTTATATTACCTCTTTTGTCTTTAAGCAAATTCAACAATGGATGATAAAAATGAAAAGTCATTACAACTTAAAACAGAAGGGAAAACCAAGAAACAGAACATCAGTCTGAGTTATCTCAAAATATCCTAAATCATATAGGAGAATTGTCAGTCATAAAATTATCTGTTAGCTACCACTGTGGATTAATTATCTTGGCCACTCAGTTTATTAGAAAGCAATAGTTTGAAGTAATTTCATCAGAGATGCCAGTCACTAGAGGTGTCTCAAATGCAACAAAAATCTATGACCCATGGCTCTTGTTGTGGCCGCATCATCATCATTAAATCCTTGTCTCAATTATGTTGGGTTAGCTATATGAATTCTGCTTTTCCACTTAGAGAATTATGTTAACAATACCACAAGAGATTTTTGCCGGGTGTCAACTTGCCTGATGCAACCCTCCTCTTTTTCTGGGCTTCGGACAGCCATTTACAACAAACGGGCCTGTGGCCATAGAAAAATAAAAGAAAGAAAGAAAAATAATCAAAGAATCCTCTGAACATTAACAGCATCTCTCATATTTAAGCACACCCTCCTCTTTGCAAAGGCATCTTCCAATCACCCAAAGCAGCATTTGGCAGAGGTGATTCCAAAATCACTTACAAAGACACCTGAAGATTCTTCATTTGGAGAAAGCTCCATCAGATGAATCCAAACTGAATTAGAGAACTTTGCAACTAGCATTGAGATTGCATGCAGATCACTGAACTCCTCACTTCTTTTCAGGGCTTTTGAGTCCCACGCACTACTTGGATTGGGCTGGATCGATATAGTCTGTAACATTAGGACATGTGATGGACCAGCCCGCGTAATCAAAGGCCCGGCCTCATCCAATATATTTAGCATAGAGGCCTGGCTCTCATGCCCAGGCTGGATCTGGACCTGAGTATTAGGCTTGCTAATCGAATGGGCTGGGCTTGGACAATCTTAAGCTTCACCTTACCAGCCCATGAAAAACCCTACGATTAGGTCATTTTATTGTGACTCGAAAAACTCCAAAGTTTCGCTTAGTAGGCCCATTTGTCTGGGCCGGATTTTGTTGGAGTGTATGATCCAATATTAATACAAAACTAGATATCCAGGCGATATAAGATGCTGGAGAGTACTAGCTTCTTGACAAATTTTAGTGTTGGCAGCAAACTAGCAGATGTTTCAAGGATGTTAGTTAAAGGGATTTTTTTTTACCACAAGTGCAGCCCAGCACTGTAGGGGCCCACTTGAGCCCACTTTTTAAATTAGTGCAACACGTTTGGTACTCTTTTTATCCCACGACCTGGCATCAGGCTCAATTTTACACTCACTGAACTTTAACTCACGGTTAGATTGAATCTAACAAAATCTACAATTAAGATACTATTAAACTTTAAGGCTGTCAAATCAAGGGCTATATAATCTAGTGATGCTTATTTTTTTTGGATCCCTCTTATTTATAGGGAGACCTTTCCATCTGCCCTCCCTAGTTGATAAACTTGCATCTTAAGTGAGCCTTACAAACTAGACTGCATATGAGCTATATGTAGTCTAGATCTACCATTAGTTAATGTAGGAAAGAGAGGCTTGTGAAGTGACTTCCAAACCTCAAGCTAAAAGGCTTCATCAATCAAGAGTCCAATTGAGACTTCACCTCAGCCATAGCAAGATTCAACGCCCTAGTCCTTTTCTTGTTGGAAAAGATGGCACTCTATTCATTATTTTATAGAAAATGATATAATATGATTACTAATGTAGCAAGGCATAAGTGTATGTACAAAGCCCCGCCCTCCCTAAAAAAGTTCGTTCTAGTTAATGTTTCTACCAATCACCATAAAGTGCTTGTGCTTCACTATTAATGTTTCTACCAATCACCATAAAGTGCTCTCTAGTTAAACATCTTTTTTTTTTTTCAATAATCTTTTGTAACAAATGCAGAAAATAAACCCTGTAATTTTTATTGAATTGTGTCAATTTTTGGTGTCCGCAGGTTAAGTAAGCTTTGGAGCGAATGAATCTAACCTAGAGTAGCAAGATTAAACACCCAACTGAATGAAGAGAAGAGATTTTTTTTTTTTTGTTTTTTGGTAAAAGAAAGGAGCAGAATTGAAATTTCATTACATTGTGTGAATTTCATGAACACGGACAAGTAAATATCAAGAACTTCCATCTTTTCCTTTTCCCCATATCTGATAACTTATCACTTGCAAGGCTCATCCAAGAGAACAGAGTTGTAAATTATTTTCAACTGGCATCAATAGATCTAAAATTTTAAGAGCAGGGCACATTTTGGGCTTGCACAAGTGAACCCAAACATGGCTCAAGAAGATTGCAAGAATAAACAAGATCGAGAATCTGTGAAGATGATAAGAATTTGAAGTGATTCTTTCATCTACAACCTCCAATTCCGGCCATATAGATCTTGTAAACATGTTTTTAAACATGGGTTATTACTTACTACATTATCAGTGCATGGACATCTTCCCTTAATGGGACAATACCTTAACCATTGCACTAGTCTCGTGTCCTTGGCTTCGTATTTCCTGTGCAAATAGTCACTTTGGAATTAAGATATATATCAGCATAGTCCATAGTAATTTGATGGAATTGGATGATATAAAGATCAGGAAAAAGTATAGATTTCAATTGTTAAAATAAATGACACCTACTACTATGCTGCATCACTCAAAGTGGTTGGTATTGGTTTAGCCATTGGGTGATTGCAAACTGATAAGAGACTCATTATTATTTTATTTAATGGCTACCAACTAATAACAACCCATTTGTCTGAAACCATGATATTTTTCTCTGACACAGGTTTGAAATGATATAGCAGTTTGTCTTCATGAAACCAGTACCAAATACATTTTACAGCGTCCAAAGTTATGACACACAAACCTTGTTTGGATACATGGAAAGGGAAAGTCCAGTTTGGATCCTTGAAACTCAGATTACCAGGAATTGCTCATGGCACAATTTCATGGGCATTTATTTGGTAGTTCTTTGTGGTAAGATAACTTCCTTTTAATGGGGTAGTTCTAGTTATGTTTGTGGTCTTACTCCTTTACTAAATAATGACAAAAGAGGGAGGAGAGATATAGGATATGGAGATTTAAGACTTGAATTTATCTTCTTATTTCTCAACTTAATATGAGTACTACTGGGTCTGTTGTGATACTACCAATGCTACTATTACTGTCTCACAACTGTGATTTAAGTTCCTTGTTATATTGTGGTTTTTTTTTTTTTTTTTTTTTTCAACTCAAGAGAGAGCCCACACACAGAGGAAGACAGTCCACTCGAGTAGGAAAAGTCCATGTGAGCCCACTGCCCACACATGTGGCCACGAGAAAGAACCTACGACTCGGTTGACTTGGTCAATATAAACATCAATAAGTAACCTGAATTTCCCCTTCTTTCTCCCATATTGGAAACTATTTTCACAGACAAAAAATGATAAAACCGGCTATTACACTATTGATAATATTCCATATATAGAGCTCCTAATGAGGGTTAAAATCACTCTACAAAAGAAGTAATAAGGTTTGATAGATCATACTTGCTAGGTCTCGAGCCTCATGGCAATGCTTTCAGATCAGATGCATAACTAGGATCTAACATGATTGAACTGATCCGATCAGGGGCGGACCCAAGTGTTAGCATGCGGGTGCAATCAAAAGCCTATTAGATAAGATCTTAAAAGGCTTAATTTTATTATTTAACTTCTTTACGTGACCATATGCCCGCCACCCAATGAAAATTTTGGGTCTGCTGTTGGATCTGGTCCAAACGGGTTCAACATCCTTTTTGAGTGATGATAAACCAAACTTTGAAAAATGGAATATGGGTCTAGGATTTGACCTAGTTTAAATTTAGGTTTAGTCCTAAGTCCATGGATTCCATATATATATTTTATCCTTAAAAACAGGGCACAGGTTCTGTCTAAATCGAAATGTTTTTAATTGATTTATATAAAGCCCTGAAATGGTATGGTTATGAGAACTTGCAATAGCCTACTCTCTCTCACACACACTCGTGATTCATTTGGTGAAATAGTCTCTCTTCCTCCCAAAACATGGTTTTTTTTTTTTTTTTTTTATCGAAACACAAAGAAAATATTTGTTGCGAATGCACAGAATATTGAGGAATTGTGCATATTTAAAATCATAATTATGGATATGGGTCTTTTCCCTATAAAAATGGAATCCTTTGTTACAAGAGAACCAGAAGCCATGGGAATGATTCAAGCATGAAGTCTATTTGCCACACACGCGTACAAAGCCAGACCCCTAAAGTCCTCTTTTTATCCTATAAGCCAATGAGCCCACATATCCTTGCAAATACACCTCACATGTCTCCACCATCCAAAACAAAGGATATTGGATCAATATATGGATAGTGACAATGTGTGATGTATAGCCCCACATTTATGAATGGATGATGACAATTCTGAGCTTTGGAAAAGCTGTAACAGCCACAAGACTATGAGAAAGAGACCAATGAATTTTGATAAGTTCTTGGGTCTTTTACCAGACAGGATCCCAAGTACTTGTTATTTAAATTTCATACCTGTCTACTGCCATCCTGAAAGATCTTATTACAGTATTTATTTCCTTCTTTGAAACACTGCAGGGAAGTCTGGATTTTCCCATGCTGGATTCAGAGAAATCCCATGCCAAGCCTATAGATTCTTGATTACAATCCAATATCTTCCCAAAAAGACTATTTTCTTTTTCCTCTTTTCCTTTATTTTATTTATTTTTAAGTAACTAGAATTTGGAGTTCTTGTGTATCCTACAGGCCTATTCAACTCTCTGTCTCCACCACCCAAAGCAAATATCTTGGATAAATATATTGAAAGGGACAACTTTGTGGATGCATAACCCCACTGTCCCACATTGATATTAGGACAAAGACACCTCTGGGCATTGGAAAACCTGTTGCAGTCACATGAGAATGAGAGATGGAGCATAGAATTTTGAGATATTCTTGGATCACTTACCAAACAGGCACCAGATCCCAGATCCTTATTATTAAAATTGAGCACCTGTCTACTGGTACAGTAAGATCTTAACAGTATCTATTACTAGAATTCACAAGTAGGATCCGCTAATAAAAATCAAAGTGCTGAAAAATGATTAAATTTTCTGGGCATTATTGACTGAGGAAAAATTTCCCGAGTTGGGTGCGTTAGATCTTATATGGTTTGCAATTCAAATAAAATCTATGGGTCTTGATTTACACATTAATAATACATAAACTAAAAAACTTACCTTGCGCCATGATTTTAATGATGAGCAGATCCCTTTTCTCAAATAGAGTTTTCTCCTATCTTCTTTATCACCCACTCAAATATGCCCCGTACAAAGATTTATTCCCATCAAAGAAATCTAATAAAGGTAAGTTTTCTTAATTCCCCCAAATTAGCCAATAAGAGTTCTATTTGATTGGGCTTACTAAATTTTAATCCAAGATAAACTTAGTAAAATAAAAAATTAAAAAGGGAAAAGTAACTTAAATTAGTAGTGGGCTTAAACCGTGGGTCCCAACAGTATTGCACATGTGGTCGTGAGGACCACTCCACTCATGTCTAACTGGGCGCAACATTAGATTCATCGAGTATTAACACAAATGGATAGAATTTACAAAATAATGAGAGTTCAATCACTTGTTTTACACCGACACCGATCAATATTGCAATGGGCCCAATTTTTACTGGAGCGTGATTTAGTCTGATCTATACATCAAATGGCTTTATAGTTTATATTGAACAATTTGGATTTTACAGGTTATATCCATTGCCATATGAGATGAGTAGCAAATGCCCATTAGATCCTAATGACTCCACTTATTGACACTTTGTCCCAAGATCTTTCAGTGTTAGATGAGAGTTAGATGTTTCAAAAACTCCACCAGACTCGCTTGGCAAGCTGGGTCAACTCGCACCCAGGAGCCTGGGTCCAACAAGTCTGATTAAGGTCGCAAGAGTTGCCCAAGTCATTGAACTTCGTGCCCTGCTGAGCCACTCGGTTGAGTCTACTTCTAGAATTATGTGACTGCATATGATCCATTCTTAACTTCTCAAAAGGACCAACTTGGGTGGGCCTGCAAATTTATGAGCCAGTGGGAGATGGACCACATCTACAACATTGGATGCCAATGTTGTAGAAAGAGAATCTGAGAGTCCAGTAGTTGAAATGGATGGTTCATGGTCCCAACTGTGATGTTATAATTAGAAAATCTTTCAAATCCAGACTGGGTTAGTACTCATTACAAAGATTCTATCTTTTTACCTCCATGAACTGTTTAATGTTGACCATACCATCTAAAACACCAGTTCCAGTTGAACCTAGTCCAACCTGTCATGGGTCGACTGTGACATTTAAACTACTGCTGAATATCCAAAGTGTCCTACCAAAAAGAACATCCAAAGTGAGAAGTAATCAAAACATCAAAACAGAGTTCAAAGACTCAGTTGCTCTACTCACCCTTTGCTTATTCAAATTGAATCATATGGCAAAATGTGAGCAAGTGCCAAAATGTTGATCAAAGTTGGATAATTACTCGATGCCTTCCCGAGTCATCGGACAGGTGAATCGAGTTTTAGAACCATGGATCCTGCATGAATGGCTGATAATGATAGGGGTTACTTACCCTAGTGTTGCTTAGATGTACAATGTGCCATCCATTTTACATTTAAGTGTGGAATCAAGCCTTAGTTCTCCTGTTCGAATCCCCCAAACTCAGCTGTTCTGCGATTAATTTACTTGTAAACCTACTTATATGTGATTTTATTGAATTGTAATCGATAATGACAAAATCAAAAGTTACTTACGGTAACTCAAGTTATACATTGCCGATCTACTGATATTCTCAGTGGCAAGACACCTCACTTCCACTGTTCCACATAAAAACTATTGAAAAGTGCTAATGGTGAGAGACTTGTGTGATTGTGTGTGTGGGAGTATGACCGGAGAAATAAATAAAACAAATAAACTCAGGTTATTCAAACATAATTAACAACCTTGATTTATGAGTAAACTCAATTGCCTGCACTCAGATTCATCAAGATCCAAATAGGACCCTATCCTTGAAGCTTGTATTGAATAGATCATTAATGCAGTTAATCACTACATCTACCCAAGGACCACTATTACTCTCAAATAAAGTTGGTCATCAATCTAGCAGGAGGATATGATGACCCATGGGTGCAGAACCAGTATTCAATGGTGTGGTAATTTCAGTTATTTCAATTTTGGCCGGTTCAAGTCATATAACTTTGGGTTTGGCCCAACCCTGGATGGTTTCCCAATTGGCACCCCTTGTCAACTCCATCCAAAAGTCTTCTTCTTTATTTGAGCATGGATCATTGCAGTATCCTTTTTCCTAGTTTTCTAGTTGTACTTCCAATTTGTAGGACACTGATCAAGGAAATGAGATTGTCACCTTGGAATCATTCCATTTTCTATCAATTCATACCCCACCCCTCATCTTTTTTTGGGGGTTAAAAAGACTTTACTCCACTTTCTTTTTCCACCAAGCCTTGGGCCAACTGTGTTGGCTCTATCACATTCAAAAATGAGGAGGCATTTTCAAATGTTTGTTGTGGGTTGGCAGACACAATAGAGGAAAGCACGTCCGGGTCATGAAAAGGCCATTCAATGACAGCCACTTTATTTTATTATCATCTATCCATGCATATAATACTACCATCATGCATCTATCTATGTAGTGTAAACTTTAAGCATTATATGTTGCATCAGCATGTTCCTCCATTAAAAGTAATGCCAAGAGGATGGTCCAAGTTGACCAATTGGTGGGACCCGGTTAAATAGAAATTGACTGTCCAAACTTAAGTAACAAACATTGAAGGTGGGAGCTGAAATTTGGATGGTTCAGATGTACCACTACACTGTGATGCATCTGTATATGGAAGCATCCAAGGACATGCATATGAAACAGTGGGTTCTGTGGATGATGGCACACTCCTCATTAGTGGGGCTGGGCCTATAAATGGATGATGGTGAAGTAGGTGGTTTTATTTTTTTTTAGGGTCAATCAACTTACAGATCTATGGTGGAGATGGGCTGCCAAATGCTTGGGGTCCAAATGAGATCTTGGGCATCCACTTTGTTCTCATGAGAATGATGAGAAGTTGAATCTATTCATTAGGTAGAACCATGAATAAGCCATGGATTTCTTTCATCATGTTTGATAGATTAAGAGAGTTGACTTAAGCCAGTTTGCGGCCTGGAGGAGAGATGTGTAGGTTATATTTGTCTTCATCATTTAAATAAAGTAAAAAATAAGGTAGATTTTAAATTTCTAAGTAGTTATGTTAATATCATTAAAATATGTCATTTTTCAGATATTTAATTTGATCGATTTTAAATTTCTAAGTAGTTATATTGATATAGTTAAAATATGGAAAACGACCCCCCCCCCCCCAAACGCCCGCCCGCCCGCCCGCCCGCACACCGGTGCTTACAATAAGGTGAGCACCGTTTCTTGTGGAGTCCTCCTAGGGATGGGGAAAGATAAATGCTTGAATCATCATCTCAACCACTTGGTCAATGGCCGACAAGTTTTCACCATCCTAAATAAGTAATTTCAATTCAACGATTCAGTCCATTTGGATGGATGCCATACTCGGGATCGGTGACTAGGAGGGTGGTTTCCCTATTTTGCAGTCTACATGGATGGATCACAAGGTGGGCCCAACTAGGTATTTAGGCACGCAGTGCTCACGTGAATTTTTTCCTTAAAAAATATAGTAGTAGTAATGAAGATGAAAACTAATTGTGGGGAAATAAGTGAGTTTGAGTTATTATAGGTCTACATCAAAGATAAGATCTAAGCACTTATCTTTTTGCATTATTATGATTATGAACAAGTTAAATACTCATATTCAAGAGGACGTACTTTGGTATATATTATTTGTACATAATGTAGTGTTGGTGGATTAATCAAGAGCATCGTCGGAATCAAGAGAGAGTTGGGGGGGTGGGCGGGGCTTAAAAACCCTCTTAGCGTTTGAAAGTTTTTATACATATTTTAAAGGGAGACGCTCCTATGAGAGCATTTGTCACCTTACTATGAGAGCTAGGGTGGGGGGCCCTCACATTTATAGTAAGGTGGGAGATGCTCTTATAGGAGCATCTCCCTTTTTAAATATGGCCCCACAGATCTTTAGCAACCCCCCTAAATATTTTGAAGAGTCAATGCTTGTTACATAACTTTTTAAGTGGACTCCACGCTCTAAATGGCAATCACTTGCCTAGTACTCCTACCAATGGATCATGCATGTGAATGCAAATGCAGAATAACATTGTATTATGGAGAAAACACGCATTGTGTGTGAAAAATGAATATTGGATACAGAATAACATTGTACTATGGAGAAAACACTCATTGTGTGTGGAAAATGAATATTGGGATTGAAGTTTTTCTCCAGCCATGTCAAGATCCCCATTTTCCTCTCCCTAATGTTTGTTTGGTTGCAAGAATTTTTGACATGATTTTTCTTTGTCTATAATTCGTGACAGTAGTGAAAGTGTTGTCTTCCTAGAATTCCAAATGAGTTGCTTGATCAAAGAGATTTATTTAAACCTGCATTCCAAATGACACTTTTGCCATGTAGAATTCTAGATATCTGCTTTTGGAATGTTGATCAGCTTTGGGCATTTTGAAATTTCACTTGGGTGGACATCATTTAGATTCTCTTATATTAGAGCTTGTTTCTTTCACAAAAATTTTGGGTGGAATTTGTGATGTTGGAAATTGCTAAATTATTGATAAAATGACCTCCCCATGTATATAATCCCGTCAAATCTCACTCAACTAACCCACTTTAAGATGTGATATCTCATATAGAATAATATACCGTTCAAATATTTATACAAATTAATTTGACATTGGTCTCGAGCCCCACTCAAAAGATCAACTCTAGGGATCCAAGTTTTGAGTCTAATTTTATTTTTTCAAAGTGGACCCTACTCAAAGAGTCTAATAAGATTCTACTTGAATGAGGTCAGTACGTGAGAAGCCTACTTTTAAAATGCAAGGAGAATAATAAACAAAACTACCCACCAAATGAAATGGGGATAGGCTAATTTAGTTCCTTTATATCTCTTAATTAAACAAAGGAAAAGAAAATAATAACCTTATTAGTCGTTAAGATTCTCTCAAAGAGCAAAAGATTATTTGAGGAGGGATAAAATTAAAATGGCCACAATAATAATCACTAAAAATCTTGTTCTTTGTACAAAGTGAAGAGAAAATCCAAACCACTCCCCCCACCCTCCCTCCCCCCGCGCCGTCTATCCCTATAATTTTCTCTCTCAAATTTGATACCCAACCCCGCGATTATCTCTATAATCCCTCTGTCAAATTTGATTGTTCCAAAAAAAATAATCCCTCCCTCAAATTTGATTGCTCCGAAAAACACCCCCTCCCCACAATCCCTCTCTCAAATTTGAGTTGTGATCGTATCACTTGAGAAGCCAAAAGATTGTATAGAGATGGAAAAAGATTGGCTATCGAGAATGAATGCATATACTCAATAAAGAATATCATCAAAGTAAGAAGAAAGAGAGAAAAACCCTATAGGAAAGCCCATTCCCTCTTTCTTCCACTCGATTTGAACAATTCATCATCGTCGTCCGCTTCTAGGATATCCATCGTAGCCCTCTGGATCATAAAAAACGAAACACACATGATTGATCTCTTATAGACCGTCATAGATCTCTTCATATACTGCTTGATCCAAGCTGACATAATCCTAATTGCATTAGTAACAGCTATATCTTCGTAGATTTGTGCTTCCACTACATCTAATGCTTACAAGTTTCATATTTCTTTGGTAGAATTTCAAATTTCAAATACTTGAAACGCTTAGCCTTTGGGATTCTCAAAATAGAAACCCCTTGCATTTGTAAATCCTCCACCCAAGAGGAGGATTTAGGAATTCCAACTAAATGCCTATTTCTTACTAGAATTTCTGACGAGTGTGATGACTTGTCTTTTATCATTTATAAATGCAATATTTCTTTAATAGAATTCCGAAATTTCAGCTACTTAAAAGAACTTTAATGACCTTTGGAATTCTTGAAATTTTAGCCTCCTTGCTTTTTGGTGGAATCTCTAGATGCTTAGGTACAAAGGATGACTCTATGCTTATTTCTTTACTGGAATTCAAAGAATTATTGTATGGAGAATTTTTGAATTCTCTAACATAATAGAATTCCTGAATCCTCTTTTTGTACTTGAGCATTTATAAATTCCAAAAAAGAAAAAAAAGGAGATGGAATTTTAGGAATTCCAAATGTCATTTGAGACATTTTAGATGAAATTATGGAATTTTTGGAAAGAATCATGGCATTTACAAATGTTAAGAGACAAGTCATCACATCGTATAAAAAAAATACTCCAACACACCAAAAAATAGGCTTTCTGGAATCTCACTGCGTTTGGAAATTTATAAATTCTTTATATAAGAGTTCTTTGAATTCCAATAAAGACCTAGGCCTTATTTGCTAGAATTTATAGAATTCTTATCTCAAAATTTTTTAAATTCCAAAACATGGTGAAATTCTTGAATTCTCCTTTTTACTTGACCATGTAGAACTTCCACAAAAAAGTAAAAGGACCGAAATTTCAAGATTCTATCAGGGCATTTGAGATTTTCTAGGTAGTTGGGGATTTGAAATTTTTGTGAACAAACAAAGGTGCTTAGGGAACAAGCAATCATATCATGTCTAAAAAAATTCCCAACATCTCAAATTCTTATAAGAAATTATAGCAAAGAAACAAGCCTTTTTAGTGGAATTTCTGGATACTTGGTCCAAAGGAGCATACATGAATTCACAATGTCTGGAAATTCAAAAACTTCTCAAATTGGAATCTTCAAAATTCCGGTAGGAGTAACAGGCCCTAAGGGGCAATTTTTGGGAGAATTTACAAATTCTACAAACTTAAATTTCTTAAATTTTTCTGTTGAAACAGGCCCTAAATGCTAGGGTACAAGGAATCCTGAAATGCTTGAATGTCTGTCTCATCTTAAGTTAAAACCATGTAAAAAAAAAAAAAAAGGTTAAAATCATGATCCCATCTCAATTCTCTTGACATTCCCTTATTTGAAAATACTAGAAAACAAGAGGAGGAAACCCTAAAACCACACTCATTTCCCCAAACCATTCCCCGCATTTTATCCCTTTTTCTTTCCTTTCTACTCTTTTCAAGCAGAAGCAATACCTCCCTCCTTTCTCCCTCCATAAAATTCCGACAGACCCGTTCCTTCCTCTCTCTCACGATTTCTCTTCCTCTCTCAACGCCTCTTTTCGCGCTTCTTCCTTTATAGCCATCCCTCTCTCTCTCTCTTTCTTCTCTTTTCTAGGTTTTGATTTGATTTGATTTGAAACTTGGGGCTTTCTCATCTTCTCTCTATAACCCCTTTGATTTTTTTTTTTTTCTTCTTCTCTCTCTCAGACCCTGTTTTCATGCTTTTCCCTTTCTGGGTACCTCCCTTTTTGATGTTTTCTGGATTTTCAAACTTGGGTTTCTCTTCTCTTCCCTCTTTACCCCTTTGATTTTCTTCCCCATTTCTGCCTGCCCCTGTTTTCCTGCTTTTCTCTTTCTGGCTATCTCCCTTTCTGAGATTTTTTCTGCATTTTGAACCTTGGGTGTTTCTTCTCTTCTCTTATCTGTATACCCCTTTGATTGTCTTCATCATCTATCTCTTTCTGACCCTGTTTTCATGCTTTTTTTCTTTCTGGGTATCTCGCTTTCTGATATTTTTCTGGGTTTTGAAAGTTGGGTCGGTCGTATATTTTTGATTCTCCAGACCCCATTTGGTTTTCTTCTCTTTCTCTGTTGATTTCTTCTCTTCCTTTCATGACTACTTCTGTAAAGAAAGGCTGCTTGCCCCCTGGTCTTGTCTCCAATCTGCAAGACGTCTTAGCCAGTAGAAAAGCTGGTAGCAATGGCGAAGAACAATCGAAAAGCGAGGAATCCGAAGGCCCTTCTTCATCAGTGGAGGCGAATTCGGAGATTGATAGTTCCAAACCTGTTGTTCTTGTGACAAATGGGGATGGAATTGAGGCCCCAGGGCTCACTGTCCTTGTGGAGGGGCTAGTTCGCGATGGGCGGTTCAATGTTCATGTCTGCGCTCCCCAACTGTAAGTTTTGTTTCTCAGTGTGATTCTTTTATTGGTTTCTTGGTTTTGGGTTTTTAGGATCTTTTGCTAATGATTCCTTTCGTGTTTGTTATTGATTTTTTTTTTTTTTTTTTTTGAATTTAGGGATAAATCGGTTTCGGGGCACTCCGTGACGCTTGGGGAAACCCTTGCAGTAAGCACTGCTGAGATCCATGGTGCCACAGCTTATGAGGTTTCTGGTAAGATCACCTTCATATGGATTTTGTTTTGTTATGTATTAATTTTACCTGCTTTTATCTGGTGAGTTTGGATGTATCATGAGAAAAAAATCAGTTTGAAAGTTTTGACAGAAAGGATAGATTTGGTTCCACAAAGTGAATTGGAAATTGCCTCGTGAGATGCTGTTTTGTCTTGTAGCAATGTCAGCATTGACAATTGGGGTAGAAATTAGTTTCCATTTAGTTATCCTTGCTGCCAAAAAAATCAAACTGCATACCTTTTGGGCCACCTCCAAACTCAACCGCATTAATACAATAATCGATGTTACTGCTTTTAATTTTTAAGGAATGCGTCATCAGTTTTTTGTATATGTTATCTATAGACATTATTTTTATATGGGTTGGACTATTTCCCTCATAGTTAATATGTGGTAGCACAAATCTTGATTGTTGACTAGGTACTCCGGCTGACTGTGTCTCTTTAGCTTTATCTGGGGCATTATTTTCGTGGTCAAAGCCTTCATTGGTATGGATTTGTTAATACATTGTAACAGAAAACATGGTATCTATTATATTATTTTTGCAGGGGTAACATCTGTTTTTGATTTGTTATTCTCAGGTGATCAGTGGAATTAACAAGGGATCTAGTTGTGGACAACACATGTAAGTATGCATGTCCTTTTGTTGCTTTCCTTCATACTTATCTTGTATTAAATCTTATGCTTCTGTGTTGGATAGAAAACTAGGTATATAATATGTACTTTACCCTCTTAATTTTACTTTTTGGTTGTTTTGTGTTTTGAATATTTTGATTATGATTTTCGGCATATGAGGAATCTTAAAATATTTAATTGTCTCAACATCCAGTGGTTGCTTGAATGCTTGATTTCATTTTATACAATTGAGTCGCATTGGGTTTCTTTATTTATTTGTTGTATATGTTTTCCACTGCCTTACAGATTCTACTCGGGTGCTGTTGCCGGAGCTAGAGAAGCGCTAATCTGTGGTGTACCTTCCCTGTCGATCTCATTAAATTGGTGAATGGAGATCCCTTAATTGATCTCATTTTTTTGGTGTCATGGCTGTTTTACATAATTGTAACAGGGTTCATTTAAATCTTGTTAGGAAGAAAGATGAAAGCCGTGAGAGTGATTTCAAGGATGCTGTTGATGTTTGTCTACCATTAATCCATGCAGCGATAAGGGACATTGAGAAGGATGTTTTCCCAAGAAACTGTTCACTGAATATTGAAGTTCCCACGTCACCTTCTACAAATAAGGTTTGGCTTTATCATGTCTTTTGATTTAGACCTGTGGTTAGTGATGAGAAGTTTCTTCCGATGTCCAATTTTTATACACTGAAGATCCGTTTTTCTAAAAAAAAGATCTTATATTTCTGATGCGGTTCATGAGCAATAAAAATATAAAAAAAGGCAGATGGGTATGGGGTTCACTTGAATCACTTAAGTGACTCTGATCAACACACTAGCAAAACGTGCCCTTGCTAATCATGTGCAATTCTATATCTGTAAATCCATATTAATTTAAAATAACATAGTAGTTGGAATCCTTACATATTGTAAATGGAAACAGCCCTAAGTTTATATTAATAGGATCTCATATAAGAAATAATTTGAATGATTTGTTCCATAGTTTCCTTTTGCAGCCGTGACATATATTGGATCTTTTATCTCCTTGGTGTCCAAGCCCTAAGGCTGTCCGCTTCGTCTATTACTACTTTTTGATGTTTCTTTAATGAGTTTTTATACAAAATTTTATGTGATGTAGTGGTTAGAGTACATTTTAACTCCAAGAACTTAAGAAAGTGAGACGTTGTAAGTTCAAATCTTTAGAATGTATATATTTTAACTTCTATCATGGCAGGTTGACAATGGGCTCCAATGACTACCAAATTGATAGATTTTTTTTTTTTTTTAATATTAACATTCATTGAAAAGCCTTTGCAGTATAAGACAGCTATACTGCAAAGCCAAAACAAAAGAAGAAACAAACACCACCAAAACCCAAAGAAGAACCACCACAAAACCCACAAAATTGATAGAAAATCAAGCAGTCAAAATTGCAATTGTGGTATGGCAAACAAAAATCCTAGGTCTGCCACTGAAATGGCCCTAAGTACATTTGGTATGGCATTAGTGGCTGTTTATATGGACTATGTGCTTCACTGTAAGAGATTATCAATATCCAAATGTAGGCATAGAGTCTGGATCTTTTTTAAGAGCCAGACTTATCGAATTATTTTATTCCAATACCACCGTTGATCATGTCTGAATACATAATTTATATTTTCTAATACATTTGTCTGACCTTGTCAAATTTCATCTCCATCGAATATGCTCCGCACGGGCATCCCGACATATAGGTGGGCCCTTCGATATGGCCAAGTTTGAGCTTGGCTTCTCGTGAAGACCCATAGTGCAGGCTAAAGCCCTGAAGAGGTTGTTGCATGGATTTGTTTTCTCTTTTCTTGAGTCCTAATCAAGAAAGATAATTGGTGTTTCCTTTAAAAGCAGGAAGTCTTAAGATAGATCTTTGTTCTAATCCATGGCTTAAATTGATTTTTGCTTTAACTTACTCCAAGACCCATGCAGTGCTGAGTGCCCATCTCAGTTTTTTTTTTTTGGAATAAAATTCATTTGTTTATGGATTCAAAGAAACTTTTCGAGCATGAGCATTCAGAGAGTGATTTCCTTGGGTGTGAGTCCTGTCTTTGGCTTTAGCCTTCTTGTTTGCATATAGCCCTTTTCTTGCCTTTGCATGTGTTAAACCTTGTACAACGTCCAGCAGAAATTTTTATTATCACGGCCCTCCACTGGTTGCTGCTTTCATTCGACAAATATTGGAAGGCTACAAGCTCATTTGTTTTAAATTTCCTCCACTAACCAATCCTACCAAAACTTTGAGGCGTTAGTAGAGGCAGTGGGAATACTCTTCAATAGGTGGAACCTGGTCGGCACACATTTTGCGACACACATTTTTGTGTCGAGTCGTTCCTCTTGGGTTTCGAAGTCACAACTTCCGTTGCTGTTTATCTTGACCAGTTTTAATTTATCTTGGAAAATAATTTTCGTCTCTACTCTCTGTTTGAGGTCTTTCTTATATGTGTTATCTTTATTTATGTTCACATTGTACTCATGATGGCTTCTCTGTAATTTTGTGTGTTTTGATAGAATTATTTCAATATATATATATATATATATATTATTCTATTGCTTCTCAAAAGAATGTATCTTACCTTGACTATCCCCAATTTCTAAATCAGTTATATCATTTCATTTTGCAGGGCTTCAAAATCACTAGATGTAGTTTGTGGAGATGCGTTCCAAGCTGGCAAGCTGTGTCCTCAAACAGGCACCCTGCTGGGCATTTCATGTCGAAGCAACAGAGCCTTGGCATCCAACTCGCACAGCTCAGCCGAGATGCATCTGCAGCTGTGAGTATTTATAAGAGGAAGCATATTATTCTTCAAGTATATCTGCATTGTGCAGCGAGTGTATATGAGCAAGGCCCTTTTTCCACTGATCCAAACTGTTAATTGATGAGGGCTTGTGTGTATAGATGACAAAAATGTTTTCCTGATGAGATATTGCACTCTCTTCTATGGACAATTATGAATACACAAAAGCAGTTTACAACCACAGAAAGGGTCAACCATCTGATGGCAGGGATTTTCCATCTGAGTTGTTTTGGAGGCTGGTCTACCTGTGGTGGGACCCCGTAGATCAACAGTCTGGGTTGCTGAACCATGGCCCATCATGTACAAACTCGAGTCCCAATTATGAAATTCTCTATCCAAGGATCAAATATTGTCTGGTCTCATAAATATCCATAAGGAGAAACATATAAAACATAGGACACATTCTGTTTTCCAAGTATCTTAGATGGGTTTTGGTTTTAATCATTAAAAGGGTCTGTTGTTTACAGGGTGCTGCACGCCGCCTCCAGACACAGAGGAAGAGCGTGGAGATTGAATCTGTTGCAGTTGCAGGAAGGCCTGATGTTCAGCGTGAAACAGTGAAGAAGTTCTTCCGTCTTGAGGTATTTACAGCTCCTAACATTTGTCACCATTTGAAAGTTGCAAAATTACATTAAAAAAAAAGAGGGTTTACTCACCTGCTTATTTTTGAGAAGCCAAGTTGAAACTTGGTAGCTGAGGACCAGAGGTGTCTTGGATGAAACACGGCCCAATTGGAATTTGAGCTCAAATTGGTCTAATTAACTGATGTCATCCTTTGATTTTTGTATTAAGATTATAATAATATAGTTATGCATTTTATTAGTCAAATAAAACATTATATTATATAACACATGATCTAATCACAAGTATCTGCCTTGAAAATGTTGATTTAAGTACTGAGCTGAGCATCTCTTAACCAGATTAGTGCCTGCGCTCTTTGCTTCTATGATTTTTTGTATTTAGGATTATAATAATATAATTATACATTTTTGTTAGTTAAATTAAACTTTGTAGTTTATAGAACATGATCAAGTCACAAGTCTCTGTCTTTTAATGTTGATAAGGGCATATCATATTCCAAATAGTGCCTACGTTCTTGCCTCCTTTAGCAAGGAGAGTAGCATTTTCAGCTTTTATAGTGAGACTCTGGTTCTCTCAAACTCCTTTTATACCTTAGTTCATTTCTGAATTTCAAGTGTGGAGGACCTGGACCCCAATGAGAACATGGAAATAGGGATGCAGATCCTTGAGTCCTCAATACATTCTTAATTTCATGAAGAATTTCATTTTTCTCCTTTTGTTGTCACCTGTCTTTAGCTTGGAATAAGTGAGCGGTGACATCAGATAAACTTGTAAGTAATATTGGTTTTATTTAATTTCAGTTCTTGGAAAAGGAGCAAGAAGCCACAGATGAGGAGCTTGATTTTAGGGCGCTGGAAAATGGCTTTGTGAGTCAAATATTTCTTATTCTCATTTCTTTTCCTTTTTTTCTATTTTTTTTATTTAAATGCTCAATGGGACTGTGTTTCTTTGGTGATTAATTATAGCTGACCTTTCCCGCGATTTTGCAGGTAGCAGTTACACCTCTATGCCTGCCTTTGCATGTTGAATCAGAAATGCATGGAGCAGCATCAGAATGGCTGGCTGCTGCCATTACTGGAGATGAATAAATTCCTGCTCGATGAAAATCTGATGGCTATGCAGGGTGGGTCTCATGTTGATTCATCATCAAGGCGGGTCAATTACAATTTGCGTCTCTTGTTTGTTTGTCTGACTCGAAATGTGGGTCAGTTAGATTTGTTCCTTTTTTTTTTTTAATTTTTTTCTTTACTTATATTTGTTTCCTTTTTTTCCCCTACATGTTAGCAGAATTGTGAGCAATCTTGTATAATGCCTCTTGTTAATTTGTTCTTGTTTTTTTGGGGATGAAAGAAGCCTGTGGTTTTATTCTGAAAAACAGATTGCTTCAATTGGGTGTGGAGAGTTTGGGGGTGTTCTGTTTTTGGTTTCTTATTTTATTTTAAAATTTTCTACACATGATGCATGTAATATGGTCTGTCTGAATTGTTTGATTCTGTTGAAAAATTGTGGTTGGATATTCTTTTGGCTTGGGAATCGTGTTTCTTCTCATTGACTTTTGTCGTGGTTTGGTAACTCTATTAATATAGTCAAGTAAAGTTGATTTCGGGTTATGATGGTATTTTGTTTTTAGTTGTTTGTTATGGAATCTTTTTGACTTTTTATATGGAAAAGTAAAGTTTTTTTGTATTTTAGTGGATAAAGATAGTTGCTTTTTGACATTTTGTATGAAAAAGATGGGGGAGTTTTGAATAAAGTGCATTTGATATGACATCTTGTCTGGAAAATGGAGGCTTTACTTCACTTTGATTGTATTAGTAAAGTGCCAAACGGGCCCTCAAGGAAGAAGGAAAGAAAAAAAAAAAAACCCCATGAGCTTGAATAGAAAATGTACAGTGGGCCTGGCCTGGCCTACCAGACTATTAAACGGTTTTGATTAGCTTAGAATTAGAATATAATTGATTTTCAAAGTAAGTAGCACTTGTATTGTTTTTTTCAAAGAGAAACAGTAATGGGCCATTACACCATTATAAGTTTCCTGCACCTTTTTAAGAACGTTGCATGCAAACAGCTTACCCACTGATTACGGCGGGAACCACTCTGGGCGCTTTTAATTTGGCCCTAGAGGACAAAGAAGCAAACAGCTTACCCACTGATTAAGGCGGGAACCACTTTGGGCGTTTTGAATTTGGCCCTAGAGGACAAAGTAAGCAACAGTACAGAGTTTTAACTGGAAAGGGGAGTTGGTGCACTCTTTTATCTTCTGCCTGGCCTTGCACTAAGAAGGGGTTTATCTCATCCGCCGTCGTTGTTATCATTATCAAAGCTTTGTCCCAACTATATTGGAGTTAGCTATATGAAATATGATTTTTCATTATGATTTATTATTTTGGACTTATATTACTATTTCCATCAATGTCCTCTTCGGTTGGGTGATTTTTCTATTTTTTCTTATTGATGCTTCTCCTAAATGTTATTGAAATTGTTTATTTTTAATTTATAATTTTACCACACATCCACCTTAACAAGCTCATCCATTAAATTTATAAACTTAAAACTGTTGATAATTTTATTGATTGTGAGTGTATAGTGTATGTTTAAACAGGGAAAGCTTTTATGATTTTAATCATCTGATTTTTGCTTGTTGGCCGTTGCTTAAAGAGTTTTACTAGGGAGACAAAGCCCAGTGAAAGTGAAGAAAAGAAACGGAGCCAACGTAATAGGCACTCCTTTCTTTTCCCAAAATGGATAGGTAGATTAAAGGAAGGAGCTGCTATTGTCACATCTCCTCTTGCTCATTATGGGAGCTCCTATTGGCACACAAGAAATCTCCCTTCACATACTTACATTTAAAAAAATAAAATAAAATAAAAAACCCTATGAAGTTACATTTTTGCCCACCCTCTCTCCTTTCTCTTTTCAAGCCTTCCCTCCACCTCTGGCGCTACCCTGCACCAGCGGCGGTCACCGGCTCCGGCCCGGGACAGCAGCGGATCCCTCTCCTACCCTTCATTCCCTCCCTCTCCCTCTCCCACTGTTTTCTCTCTCCCTTCTCCCTTTCTCTCCCTCCGGCCTGGACCGACAGGGACAACTGGCTCCGGCCAAGACCAACGGCGGCCACGTCTCTCCCCTCCCCTCCCTCCCCCACTGTTTTCTCTCCCCCCCTCCTCCCTGTCTCTCCTTGTCTCTTCCTTCCTTTCCTTGGCCAGGAGGGAGAGGGAGAGAGATGGGAAGGGAGAGAGAGGGAGAAGGGAGAGGGAAAACAATGGGAGAGGGAGAAGCTGCCGCTGGTCCAGGCCCGAGCCTGAGATGGGGAGGGAGAGAAAGGGAGAAGGGAGAGAGAAAACAGTGGGAGATGGACAGGGAGAGTTGCTGCCGGTCCAGGCCCGAGCCTGAGATGGGGAGGGAGAGAAAGGGAGATAGAAAACAGTGGGAGAGGGAGAGGGAGAGGGAGGGGAGGGGAGGGATCTGCCGCCGTCTTGGGCCGGAGCCAGTGGCCGCTGCCGATGCAGGGTAGCACCGGACGTGGAGGGAAGGTTGGGGGAGAGAAAGGAGGAGGGTGGGCAAAAATATAACTTCAGTGGGTTTTTTTTTTTTTTTAATGTGTGTGGGAAAGGAGATTTCTTGTGTGCCAATAGCAGCCCTCATTATATTTCTTTCTTTTCAAAACATAGGTAATCTAGTAAAAATCTCCAAACTGCCCCTCTCCCTATGCTTCCCTCTCTCTCTGCCCGGCACCGCTGCCGCCGCGCTCTGCCCAACCCCCCCCCCCCCACCCCCCGCTCTCATTCTCCTTCTCTTTCTCCTTATCTCTCTCCTAATGTATAAAATAGATATATTATTTTGGTATTTATATGAAGCTTAATTTCATGGTAGGGCTAACTCATGATAGAATAAAATGACATGCGTTAAAGTAGTATTTCTAATAGCTCAACCCTCCCCCCCCCCCCCCCCCCCCCCCGCTCTCATTCTCCTTCTCTTTCTCCTTATCTCTCTCCTAATGTATAAAATAGATATATTATTTTGGTATTTATATGAAGCTTAATTTCATGGTAGGGCTAACTCATGATAGAATAAAAATGACATGCGTTAAAGTAGTATTTCTAATAGGTGGGTCCCCTAATAGAAGGTTTGAAAGTGAGTTTTAAGAATATGACAGTTTTGGAATAAGAGTAACAAGACATGGACTTGCATTTATATGCCTTCGAGAATATCCTAATGTGAATTGGGATCATTTGAGGCTTTTTCCTATAGTGATAATGAGTGGAACAATCACAATCCGCTACATCATCATGAGCAGCCCCTACCTGAGCATAGGGTAGCAGCTCAGTGCGTATGGTAGGCTACCCGCAGTAATGTGGCAGATTGAAATAAGTCCACTCACGGTCACTTTGGGGACAAATCTCACTCGATCTGGACTCATCTCATTGTATTTGGGGAAAGAAAATAAGACTTTGTAGGCCTATCACATCTTCATCCCTTTGATTCAATTTCCTCTTCCACTCGCTAGAATTTTCGTTATTTATATAGCGGACACATTTGAATGGTGATGCATTTGATGATGATGAGTTTCTCACATTTTACACAATCCACAATATGGTCTCCAAATATGGGTGGTAAGTAAGAATTGGGATCCTCTAAGTGGGTCTACGCACGGTGATCGTGAGTGGACCATTCAGGATTCGCTTCGTCACTGCGGAAAGCCCCAGCCCGGATGTAGACCATAAATAATCCACTCACGGTCACCATGGGGTTCTACTTCACTAGATCCGAACTCAGTAAATAAATTTCAATTTCGTCACTCATGCCAATCTAAATAAACCATCCTAATTCTTTCTATCTTATTATAAACAAAGACTTTGTTTTATGAAACCCCACCAGTAGATCAAGAATATTTCAACCATTGATCTATTGGTCATAGGCAAAATGAAGCCTAGATTCACCATGCATCATAGGCGGAACCAAAGGGGGGCTGGCAGGGACATCCAATTTTTTTTTTAAAAAAAAACCCTTTACCTTTCAAATTTATTCTATAATTCTCTACTTATGGCCATCCGAAAATTTTCAGAAAAGCCCCTATATATTTTAAAGGGCCCCTCAAATTTTCAAAAAAACCCTTTACCTTTTAATTCCTTTTTATAATTTTCTACATACGCCTCCCAAATAAAAAAAAAATTCAGAAAAGCCCCTATATATTTTAAGAACTACATTCATTTTTTATATATGGCCCTCCAAAAATATTTCTCCTACATAGTGGCTCCCAAAATATTTTTCCTACATAGTAACCCCCCAATGAAAAATTTCTGGGTCCGCCCTGCCATGAGTATCGGATATTGATAAGCAGAATCATTAAATAAGATTGAGATTGGTTCTATATTCTAGGCTTTGACTATACAATGATTTGGTGTTTTGTATTCATTTTCATCACTTGTGATTGGCCTCTCTTATTGATGAGCACCCCCAATCTTTCCTCCAATCATGCTAATTTGTCTATTGGTTATAGAAAAAAAAAAAAAAAAAAGGCTCATTTGCCTTGGATTAACAGTTGGGTATAGAGAAAATGTCATTAATTTAACACTAAATTTTGAGTCTGTCTTGAAATAAAAGTCCCACTCAACCAACTCATTGTTGAGGATGATGACAGAGAAACAAAGTGACAGCCTCTGACCTTTTTAAAATGAATGTCGACTACAACTTGTGATTGCTTTTAGAGGACGTTTTGAAAAAAAAAAGTCCCCTTTGATCCTGCAATTTCAATGATGAGAACAAAGGCCCTGAACAGTGATATCTCCATAATTTTGGCCGTCCATAGTCTTTTTTCTTCTTGTTTTCTTCTCTCCTCTCAGTAGACACTAATAAAGAGCCTGCAATTTTTTAAGGGCAAAGTAACCTAAGACTCAACTTATGTTTTTTTTTTAATGGGCCCACTTGATGGCCCACCATGACCCCGCTTCATGAAAAAAAAAAAAGAAAAAAATATGAGAAGGGCCCACAGCTATCCCCATAAATTATTCCATGCATTGATGCAGGCCTTTTGCTCCTGCACACCCGTGTGTACATCTCATAGTGGGGCCCACCTGATGCTCTATACCCACGTACGCCGACTCCAACTCCTTCAAAGAAATAATAAATTTTTAATGAATTAGACTGTTGGATGAACCGTGTATCCATTTTTTACTGTTACAATTTGTGAGCAGTTGATGACAAGGGTATGAGGATCGGATGGCTAATGAGTTGGTCTCTTTCGCAAAAGTGGGCTTTAACCAATCTTTCAATTTTCATCCCCATCACCATGTGGGCCACAAGGAGTAGGAACGGACCCGACTACATCCACATGCGGGCGGTCGCACCCGTTATTACTTTTGTCCCTGCATCTAAAATTATAATGAAAATTTTGACTTTGCTTCGAAAATTCACGTGTAAGAAGCCGACGAAAATCCTGAGTGGGCCACAGCACATGGGATCAGGGGACAGCAACATTCAATCTGGGTATCCTATCCGATTAGACGGTTGAAATCAAGTCTAAGAAAAACACCACATGTGTGGCCCACCTGATTCATTTGGTCAACGCTTCTCAACAGTCAAAATAAGAAAAAGAACGAAATTAAACAGATTTTTCTATCCAAGAAGAGTCGTCATCCTCCACCACCACCACCGTTTTAGATCTCTCTCTCTGTCTCTCTCTTCCTTCTAGGGTTTTCTGCAAATCTATTGCTGCAAATGGGACTTTCTCTCTCTTAGGGTTTCTGCAACTCTCTCTCTCTCTCATGGCCGCTCAAACCACCGTCTCTGACTTGTACGACAACAGCAATAACGGCACCTGCTCCCCCTCCGACGCCCCAAACCTCTCCCCCGTCGCCCTCAACCGCCTCTCCGACCACCTCGGCTCCATCTTCCAATCCCCCGACTTCCAATTCTGCAGCGACGCCCGCATCGTAGCCGGCGCCGGCCGGGAAGTCCCAGTCCACCGCTGCATCCTCTCGGCGAGAAGCCCCTTCTTCCGGAAGATCTTCTCCGACCCCAATTCGCCCAAGGGGAGAAGTAGGAAGCTCGAATTGAAGGAATTGGTGGGTGATTTCGATGTGGGGTTCGATTCTTTGGTTGCTGCTCTGTCGTATTTGTATAGTGGGAAGGTGAGACAGCCGCCTGATGGGGTTTGTGTCTGTGCTGATGATGTTTGCTCGCACGCGGCATGCCGGCCGGCTGTGGAATTCATGGTGGGGACTCTCTATGCGGCTTTTACGTTTCAGAGTATGGAGTTGGTTGTGATTTATCAGGTGGGTCTTCTTTATTTTTAGAGATTTTGGTTTGGAGTAGCTTTGATTAATTGAAGAACCCCAATTTGGAAAATTTTGATTTTGCAAAGGAACTGTAGGAATTTTAATTAATTGATTAATGGAAGAGAGGAATTTACCCATTTCAGTGTATGCTGCTATTTGGTTTAGAGCCCTTTAGATGAAGAAATGAACTCAATTTCAAAAATTCAGTTGTTGAGAGGAAATGGTTTCAATGATTGTTTCAGTATTCATAGCAGGTGGGTAGCTTCTAATTGCAGTTTGTTTCCTTATGATTGTTTGTGGCTTGAAAAATACATGCAATTAGGAGCCTAGTTCTTTTGATGGAAAACTGAACACAACTGCTTTGATGGAAATGATGTACTTTTGATGACTGCTATTCAGGATTATTGAGGGAATGTAGCCTCCTAATCACATTGCTATTTCTTCTACCAAAAAAAAAAAAAGGAATCTGCTATTTCCATGTTATTGAATTTAACTTGCTTTCTGTCTCGAGGTGCTGGTGGAGAATAGACTTGATTGAGAATGTCATTTTTTTGGGAATGTGTTATGTAATTTTTTTTTTAATCTAACTATGGTTGCTTGATTTTGAACTTTGACGGGTGGGTTTTAATTGAAATCATATACTGTTGCCTGTAGTGTGTCGATGAGAGAACGAATTAGGATTTGTTGTTGGTGAATTGTATGAGAAAGTACCTTGTTGTTGATTTGGAAAATAATGGAGACATCAATTACAACTTGTTGGTATTGGTGGAACTTTATGTCTCTGGAGAAGACCTCGCGGTGTTAAGAAGTGGCCCTGGTCGATTTCTGATACTTAAGTGCCACAGTAAGTGCAGCCAACTTGTCCCAGTCCAATCGAGGTTGGATGGTTTCGAGGTTGACCAGAATTTACTGTTGTGAATTGGAAAACAAAAATCCTCATGTGGGACTCATTTCTCATTAATCATTATTTCATGAATACCTAATTGAAAGTATTTTTCACTCTTCCTTGAACAAGAGTAGGTTTGGGCCATGAACTGGTTTTAACTGTTCCAGTTTCTTTATTTATGCTGGTCGCTCTGTTGTTGCTTGCAAAAGATTTATGATTTTTTTTACTATTCATATATTAAATATAGACATTTGAGTATGTATTTCCCTTTTTTGCTCTGTCAGCTTACATGTGAGGATTATAGAACAATTTCTATTTGTATAACTGCAGCAGCAACTCCTTGATATTCTTGAGAAGGTGTCAACGGATGACATTCTGGTGATTTTATCTGTTGCAAATATGTGTAGTAATACATGTGGGAGTTTGCTGACCAAGTGCATGGAAATCGTGGTTAAATCCGATATTGACATTATAGCTCTTGAGAAGGCATTGCCCCAAGATGTTGTCAAGCAAATCACCGATTCACGTAAGAGTTTGGGTTTGGTTAGACTTGAAGGTGATGATTTTCCGGATAAAAATGTGAAGAGAATTCACAGGGCTCTTGATTCTGATGACGTAGAACTATTGAGGATGTTGCTGAAGGAGGCACCAATTACATTGGACGATGCATATGCACTGCACTATGCAGTGGCATATTGTGACTCAAAAGTTACCGCAGAACTTCTAGATATCGGGCTTGCTGACGTTAATCGTAAAAATCCTAGGGGATACACCGTACTCCACTTAGCTGCTATCAGGAGAGACCCTAAAATCATTGTGTCTCTTCTAACAAAGGGGGCTCGGCCAACGGAGCGCACCTCAGATGGAAGGAATGCACTTCAAATATCCAAGAGGCTCACCAAGTTTGTGGATTACTACAGGCCTACTGAAGAAGGAATGGCTTCTCCAAAGGACCGTTTGTGTATAGAGATTTTGGAGCAAGCAGAGAGAAGAGATCCACTATTAAGTGAAGCTTCTGTT
This sequence comes from Camphora micrantha, assembly GCA_003546025.1. Taxonomy (NCBI): domain Eukaryota; kingdom Viridiplantae; phylum Streptophyta; class Magnoliopsida; order Laurales; family Lauraceae; genus Camphora; species Camphora micrantha. The sequence continues at coordinate 13,728,299 of QPKB01000001.1, forward strand.
TCTTTGGCAATGGCAGGCGATGATCTGCGCTCAAAATTAGTATACCTTGAAACTAGAGGTCAGCTATCCTTGTACTGTCTTGAAGTTTTTATTTGGATATACATTACTATGAAGACCTTTTGGCAGGTTATTCAGAAATTTAGCTTCGACAAATTCAGTACAATAGGAATTTCATCTAGATATATTAGTTTGCTAATTAATAGTGATAAGATGATTCTCCCCTGATATTATCTTCAAGTCAAGCTTAGCTGCTCCATATGTTTTCTTCTTCTTCTGTTTTTTCCTTTTTCTTTTTCGAGGACTGCAGCTCAATTCATGGTTGCTGTTTTGAGCAAAAAACTTGATTGGAAAGAGCAGAAGAATCTGCATAGTTATTTCTTTTTAGATACGTTTTTTATAAAGAACTTGTCCATAGGTTATTACGAGGGCGAACCCAGGTACAAGTGTGTGGGGGCTGAAGCCCCCACCCATACCTGAGAAAAGTTTAAAATTCTTAAAACCCCCCTTGAAAACTCTGAAAATTAATATTTTTTTAACATTTGCTCCTTCTGCCAATATTTCTTTTACATAGAGCCCCCCAAGTTGAATTTCCTGGGTCTGCCCCTCGGTTATTAGAGCATACTTAGCAACAGTGTTCTTCTATGAGCAACCTTATATGCAGTCCAGCTCTGTGGGACCCACTTGGGCCCACGTTTGATCAGTGTAAGCACTTTCACACTCTCATCCCCCCATTATCTGGCACTAGACTCGATTTCACTCTCATCAAACCTTTATCTACCATTGGATCGAATCTTTAAGCAATCCATGGTTGAAAAACCACTATACTTTTTGGCTATTAAATCAAGGCTAGGATGATCTGACTGTGCTGATTTTTCTGTTGACCCTTATTTATAAGGCGGCCTTTCCAATACCCCACCCCCACTGATTAGCAGGCATTTCAGTGGGCCCCATGAGCTGGACTACATATGAAAAGTTTGCAGTCTGCTCGTAGGAGAACATTGCCCGTACTTAGATGACCTTAGAAAGGAGAGTGCGCTAATCTCCACTACTCATTTTGCAGAATGTAATGGGTTTAATACTGATTGGGACCAGAAATGTAGCATCCTGCTTGATGAAATTCCCTTCTTCTACTCGGCTTTAAAAGCCTTTTGGTATATTTGTTTTCTACCTTAACCAGCCAGGTTCTCTGTATCATTGAATGGGTACCTAATTCAAGTCGAAATGCTCCTTTACCTTGTGTGCGTGGGTTTTTTTCTATGTTGTCCATCTGTCTATCCCAATTTAACTGGTCAAGCAGTGTTTATGTTTACTATTTCTGCATTTGGACTTCTGCTAAGTGCATGCCATTTGAGGCCTATGTTTATTCAATTATTTTCCTTGCAGTTTTTCTGGCAAAACTTCTGTTCCCAACGGAGGCAAAAGTTGCGATGGACATTGCACAAGTTGACGATACTTCAGAGTTACAATTAAGTCCTACTTTTAAACTGACACAGAGAAATCAGAGTGCAGCAATGGACTTAAATGATGCACCTTTCAAGTTGAAGGAAGAGCATCTAGCCAGGCTGAGAGCACTCTCAAAAACTGGTACTTTCCATATGGTGTTCTGCCTCTCCTTTTTTTTAACTAAAACTTTCTTGTGCTTTACCAATAGACAATTTGATACCATTGTTGCTTAATCTGAAATACTGTCTCCACAATGTTTGTTTTTAGCCAGTATAAAGGATGGCACTCCTCCCTTGAATGAATCCTTCCGTCTTAATCATCATCAATACTATCCCAGTTTAAAGGAATTGGACTAGATGTTTAACTCATTTGGAAGTTCTGTTGGAGAAACATGATAGTGCAAAAAAATTGTAGTAAAACAGGGGATTTATTACATTTCTTTTCCTAGTTTAGCAGTCACTCTGAAGTTGTCAAATTAACTGCCGACTGCAGTGGACCAGTAACCATCCTTTTGAAATATATGAAGTTTTCCAGTGAGCACATTATATTTTGTTTCATCTGCTGCCCAGATGCATCTGTATTTGTGAGACATACTAGTTTAAACATGTTGGTTATTTAACAGTGGAGCTTGGGAAGCGTTTTTTCCCTCGCTGCTCAGCAGTACTCAACAACATCATGGATGGAGATGGCTTGTCAGTGCTTGCTCACCTTATACATGAGACCTCAGAGGAGCAAGAGTTAAACACACAAAGGTTGGAGGAACTTCAAAATGCTCTAAAAAAAGCGTACAGCGAGGATAAGGAGGAACTTGATAATTCTTTCATCTCATCGTCGTCATCATCAACATCTGCGAGTCTGGTACCATCGAAGCTTATATAGAAATGTGAGAAACTAGATACACTTGTTAAATGCGGAAATATGAGAAATTAGAGACTCTTGTTAAATGCCCACATGCCCATTTTGATTATTGCTTGTGCCAGGTGATTTAGATATCATGCCTCTGTGATACTCATCTTTTATAGACCTGTCATCATCTCAGCTTGCATGGTTGTACATAGGAAGAATTGGCTGAAGTTGGTTCACATGGAATGGAAAGAAGAGGTTTATTTTTCCTTTATTTGGAGTTCTGTGCATAAAAAAACTATGTCTTTACTTTGATTTAAAGGGGTCATCAAAGTTTTGATGGGTCAGATTATCTGGTTGCATGTTTGTCTATAGCTTCTCATGAATTGACTCCCTGTCAATGGACCCCAGTTCACCCTGCTACACCAGTTGTGTGACCCAAAGGAATCAGCTGCAGGTCCTATTTTGGTCCTGTTTCTGGTTCGCGACCACAGTTATGGACCTTTCTAGCAATCAGGTTGTGTTGTGAACAGTTATTGGCCTTTCTAGCCGACTACTTGGATAGTCAAATGAGAATATGATTTTCATATGTAATCAAGCCCCCAACCCAGCCTTCTTATTTTGGTAGGCGACTCACTAGCTGGAGTTGCTGACCTCACTTTTCTTTCCTGTTAGGGGAGTATGCCTCTATCACCACGCTATATATGCAGAGGCAGAAACCCTGCTTACCTGCATACCATGGCCTGAGAAAGATAAGGTATGAGGGCGATTTTGTTTTATAGAATACATGATAATTGAACACACAAATTCATGGTCAAGTGAGCTCCACCAAGGATTATTAAAGAGGTGTGGGGTGAAAGATATGAAACAACATATGAGACCGTAACTTTCTTAGGATTTCCTAGAATTTGAATTACTAGATTGATGTCAATGCACGCATGATTGAACAATGTTGGCACATTAGTTTCGCACAAATGCCTGTATACTCATGTTATAGTATCGTGACCAGCTGCCCAGCCTATCAAAAAATAAATTTAAATACAAAACTGTGTTAATGGCTGGTATATTTTCCATCTTCCCTGGATTCGATTTCCAATAAAGCAAACGTTGATTGATGATCATTTTTGGACATTCACTTTTAATCTTCATTTTTAATTCAATTATATGAACTTGGAAATTGGGTGTGGAGCTGGATATGAGGTTAGTGTTGACTGTTGGGCATCCAATGCTTGATGGGGTCTAATTTCATGTTCATCTCTGAGCCCATAACCCGATTTGAGTCCATATTATTAGACCCCCAGACCAGACAACAATTGTTTTCAAATAGTTAGATTTGAAATTTTAAATTAAAATACTTGAAAATAAAATTCTGTACATTTGAATTATTGAGATTTTAGAGCCTGTTTGTTTTCATAGAATGCATAGGCAATGGGAAACTTGACTATAGCTGCCCCATCGCATCCTGTCCAACGGTGCCTCTTGTTCAGCAATATACTCATAGGCAATAGGAATTCATGCCGTAAGTAGTTAAAAATGAATATCAAAGGTGGATATCCAAAATTTACCTTTCAAATTTTTTATTATTATTATTATTTTTTTAAGTATGATACCAGATGTATCACATTCAGTACAAAAACTAAGCTGCTGCTCTTGATACTGAATACACTATTTGTCTCCGCCCTCGACTCCACGATGTGCCCAAGTGCGCTGAATCTATGATTTGGTCAGGGTCACCACCTACAGATGACTAAAATATCTGCATTGAAGAATTGTAGCAACTTGTAAGCCACAGGCCACACAATCAGCTTGCAGTGAAAGCATGGTTCTATTAGGAGAGAGGTCCTGGTTAAGTAATCCAAATGTAACTATGAAGATGAAAGAATTCTTTGATGGGGGGTCGGTCTCTCTTTGGCATCACTCATCCAGACTGGATGATCGACCTCCAGGCATGATTTGAATGCTGGGCAACGAAAGTACCTATATATTCTTTCATTAATAAACATTCCTTTGTTTGCAAAACAGCACTGTATAGTATTGCTCTTCCAATCCAACCACATGGAGCAGAATTGGATGCAATAAGCAACAGCAGCTAGACAACCCTCTCCAAGCCCCAGCGCCCCCCCCCCCCCCCCCCCCCCCCCCACTGAAAACAACCATGCAAGGAGCAACAGCAGCAAGAATTAAGAAGAAGAGAGTACAAAGAAGAAAAAACAAAAACCTGCAGCAAGACTGCTAATATATGACTCGCTCTCCATGGCCATGCTGCTTCACTCCCACGATCTTCATTTCTTGTTCTCAGTTTATAGAGCCAAAAACATTATCAGAACAGCTAGTGATTAAGATTTAGTCCCGCCAAAAAAACAGAAAATTTAAGGAAGAAAGCCTGCTAAAAAAAGCACTAGAAAAACAAGGAAAAAGAGGTTTAAATTCAGAAACATAAATATTAAGGATAACACCGAATCAAACATGTCGATCCTCTGCATCTTCCATCAACTCTGTGGTTTCATAAACTCTGTTTCGGTTTTACAGCACAGCCACCTATCGCAAGATAAACATGCAAGAATGGCAGATTTTATAGATAAGAACCATTACCCATGAAATGTCGGATGTTCAAAGTCTCAGAGGTCGAGGGCACAGACAAATGTTTGAATTGATTCAGATTTGTTCAAGTCTTCGACCCAAGAAAACCCATTTGCTCCACCAACAACTGTACATCATTACCCCAACCAGATGTTTTATCAGCTAAATCCTCCACTTTGACCAGAGTTTCATTTTGATCCTCTCCATCCTCCTCTCCAACAATCAATCCCTCATTCAGTAACTCTTCCCAATTGATATCATTCCCAGAATCCATATCGGGGTAGCAGGAACTTGCAATAGTTTCAGCATTCTGATTTCTATTAGAACTGCTTGTGCTGTTGTCGATGGCAGAAAATAATGACTCTATTCCCATTTCCTCTTGGGCTGGGTGATCGGATCGTGCAGCCTGAGAACTCAACTGTGAAATCACTTCTTGGACATTTTCTGAACTAGTCGCTCTTGAGGTCAACCTCCGTTTTCTTCCAATGCCAGCTAATTCTTTGTTTTGGTTGCGGCGTAGAATCAGTTGTTGAACAAAAGTTGGGTTCCTGAGAGCTCTTGCAAGGAATGCCATCATATATTGATGCTTTCTTTCAGTACCTTGCAAACGTTCTTCCATGGATACAAGCTGAGCTCGTGAGGTTTGCTGTTGCTGTCTGAGCTTAACGATTTCAACCATCAACACATTTCGATCTCTTCGCAGTTGGTCGACATCACCTTCAACACTGAAGCGTTCCAACTCCACACAAGCTGCCATCTCCTGCTGTTGCTGCATGGTCTGAGGGGCATTTCTTCTCCGCTTGATTCTCTTCAACAGGTGCTTCTGCCCTCCTAAGAACCCCTCATTTGCAAACTCCCATCGATCTGGATCAACCTTTTTAAAACCCTGCAACCATTATTTTCAGGCACGATGGTGAGATTCACAGAAAGCAGTGGATATCAGCAAATGTACATGAACCTAACCACATCATAACATAAATTCGCATTCAAACTTGCTCAACATGTATATTTTGGAAAATCAAACGCATACAGATAAATATTGCAGATTTATGAATGAAAATGAAATTCGAGATTCGTAATATAACAGAATCAAGAAGCAACTAAAGAAAATCAAAATGGATGTCAGTAACTTCCAGAACTCTCTTTTCTGCAGTAGGAACCATCAAAAATTCTCTTCCTGCTTCAATTGGGACGGGACTCAAAATAGAGCCAAGATTTTAGCTCTAATAGGGGATTAAGCTGTTTCAAATTCATGGTCAGGCAAGCTTCTAATTGTAGGAGATTCAGCTGCTACAGTGAGTTGAGATAGAAGTAGATCATGCCGGCCATAGAGATGGGCAGGTTCTAGATTAGGATGATATTCTCATTGGCTGAGTTACTTCCTTTTACGTCCCAGGAGAATGAAATGATGAGATGGGCATTAGCAAGAGCAAATTAACCAAAGATTGCGAAATGTGTTGCATTTGCCTATTTAACATTTTCCTTTTGTATTAGTTTATTTCCTATTGTTAGACTACAACCAATCATACTTTCTTGCTTCTAGAAAACAATCACTACAACCAATCATACTTTCTTGCTTCTAGAAAACAATCATTTCCAGAGTTCAGTAAAAAAAAACTAAGAAATGCAAATCCCATAATCATTCAATGTTCAAGAGCTTAAACTAAATTGCAACCTCATCACTCATCCAATGTACCAACAATTTTCCAATGAATGTCATTTTTTCTACTGCAGTAACCTGAAATCTCATCACACAAGAACAAAAAGATCTACAAATAGGAATGACAATATTCTTAGGATACGTTTGTACAATGCTAGTATTCTGTGATAAACAGGAAACCAGCTCCGACTTTCTCCTCTTTAATGCAACATTTTCCATGCAGTAAAGGAAAATTCTTAATAGGTTTTCCATGATGGAGAGCAAATCAAAGTCAAGATCTGGGGAGGTGAAAAGTGGGGTACCTCCCACAGTACTAACTGTAGAAATGCAAAGATTCTGATAAAGGCCAAGAGACTGAACCTAAAAAAAAAAAAAAATCCCTCTACAATCATAACTGTAGAAATGCAAAGATGGAGCAAAGAGACTGAATTTCTCAAACAGCATGAGTACTTACATATGTGTTAAGTTGGCGGATGAAGCTGGAGAAATTACTGTGTTTAAAGTATTTAGGGAGGAGATTAGTGGAGAGCTTGTGAGAATCCCAGACAATGAAGCTGTTGCGAGCTTGGCTCCATGAGACAATAGAATCCGTTGCAGGGTCCTCTACCATGTCAAATGTCTTTGTCAGGAAGGGAGGTGGCCCTGCATCGTGCAACCCTTCCATAGGCTGTGGTGACAACATCGAAGATGAACTGCCACCCATGTCTTCTTCTTCCTTCACCTTCACATCTTCCATGGCCTTGCCCTGCAACAGAGAGAGAAACCCAAGAAACATATCAATGTCAGAAGAAAACAAAGGCTTATAGGAATGGAAACCAAAAGGAGATATAAGGCGTTGCATTGCATGCCTCTCTCTCTGTCTCCTGACAATTTTTCTTCTTCTTTCCAAAAAGAGGTTCGATTCAATGAATTCTGGGATTTGGGGATGTGATTTTTTTAATGAAGATGTGAGTTTTTGGAAGTGAGTTTTGGGTTTTCTGAGATGGGTTTGCAGGAATTGCTACAAGGTGGTGTATTTCTTCAGAAAAATTGGTTTTTTTTGTTTTACTGGGCATTGATGGAAATGGATTTCAATCAAGCGGTCCTTTTGAAAGGTGAATTATTAAAAAGAATGTGGGTGTTTGAAGTGGGTTTTTTGCTGGAATTGCTAGATGAAGGTGTCTTTCATATGAAAAATTACATTTTTTGAACTGGGAAATTGAAGGAAAAGAATTCAATCAAACTGGCATTCCTCCTTTCATAAAGAATCTGATCAAATGCATTCTGGGGTTTGGGTTTGAATCAAAATGTGGGCGTTAGAAGGTGGGTTTTGGGTTTTCTGAAATGGGTTTGCAGGAATTGCAACATGAAGCTACATTTCATCAGGAAATTCGGATTTTTTTTTCAAACTGGTTTTTAGATCATCTAAAATGGGTTTGAGGATTTTAATGGCTACTCGGCTGGAGTATGAATAATTTGGTCACAAAAGAACTAAAATGGACTTAGTTTCTCATTTCCTCTGTTTGGGTAAAGATTCCATATCTGAAAATGTTGGAACTTTTTCCAATCTTTGTGAATTCTTGAAGTGGGTTTGTGGTGTTAGAAAAAATTAAAAAAGTTCTCTGAGGACTGAGTAGAGGTATTATGCAAGAAGAGTGTAAAGTCTTGAAGAGGCAACCAGGGTCTTCAGTTATTTTCTTCTCAGAAGTTTCTACTACCCCAAATCCTTATTTGGCCATGATAAAAGTATCCTGCTCTCCTCCTTTTTATAGAAAAGTTCTCTCTTTTTTAATCCTTATCTTTTCTAACCCACTCTTAATCTAATCTGTTTCTTCTTTTTTAAAGAACAGCAGAAAGATACCTTCCCCTCATATTGGGACTCATACTGAAGCTGCGCTGCCTCGTCTTTGGACCTTGATGTGTCTGTCCCTTATCAGCTTTTCTCCCCTTGTTCTTTCTTTATTTTCAGGGATTGCAACAAGTGGAGTTGGCTTGGGACTACGGTTTACGCAAAAATTATAGGTTCAAAACTGCACTACCACATTGAGGCTGGAGAGTTTACTCGGCTTTCTTCTGGATTCGAAAAAGTTAGTCCAATCCAAAAAATTGGAAACTTTCCGTAGCAAATAAAAGAAAAATAACCATGTTTAAACCTAAATAATGAGGTACGACTTTGGGTGTGGATCAGGTCTAAGTGGGGTCTCAATCACCAGCACTCTCACTTAAATCCCACATGCAAGGGCGGACCTACATACCCAGTTTTGGTGCAGTCATGAGTCACCCCATTGGACTGTGAAAAAGTGTCAAGTACGTTTTTAAATCTAATCAAGAATCATGTCCCAGAACCCCATTTTCTTTGGAAATATAATCCCTGCCTCCCTCAAATGACAAAATAATAAACAAAACAACATCAATATTCAGAATCATTCATCTCAATGACATACAAAGTTTCTACAGCTGATAATTGATGGAAACTCATCTACCATATGTGGAAATATTAGTAGTCTAGCACCACTGGAAATAATTCTTTAGTCACAAAATGTTTTACCATCTAGAAAGTGCAATCCAGAGCGTTGGCCATCACATCAATGGTTCGGATCAAAACCAGACAAGAGTACATTCTCAACTAGACAATATTGATTTCTACTTTTGTAACTCATTGATTGTGGGACTGGATCAAACTTCATGGTCACTTTGCCATAACTGGCAAGCACATAAAAGAGACAAAAGGTTGTTACCCTGTGTGTTTGGGAAGGAAAGAGGGGATGGGAGGGAAAATTTTAAGGGAAGAAAAATGAAGGGGGAGAGGAGGGGAGGGGAGGGATACTTTTAATTTTTCCTCCTCTTATTTGCTTAGTTTGAGAGGGAGGGAAAATTCTCTTTTTGCCTCCTCTTTCTCTCCAATTTTGAAGGGAAAGTTTGGGAGTAAAATTTTCAAAAATTTACCCTCAAATTTCCCTCCCTCACTTTCCCTTCTCCCTTCCCAAACACCCTCTATTTTAACTTTCCCTCCATTTTCCCCTCTCTTTTTTTCCTTCTCTTCATTTTACCTCCATCCCAAACATAGTGTTAATGAAAATGAATGCTGCAACCAATAAAATAATATAAATAAAGTTGAATGTATTGATAATGACAACTGGAATACCATATACTAATGATAAGGGTCCTGGGATTGCTGGTCCATCTAACTCATCTTAAGATGTATAAGAAGTATGCCTATGTAATTACCTTGTCTAAATTATGTTGGAGTAAGCTATATTAACCACATTAAAATGTATGTATATATATATATATTAATGAAACTTTATAGTTTGTCGAAAGAAGTTGAATTAGCGGGCATTGCGCATTACTTTCAATTTGACTGTTCATATTATCACCTCTAATTGAGACATCACTGATTTCCCTCAAAGAAGTTTTTAGTGGAATTCACTATTTTTAATAAGTATTTGAGTTTTATAAATATTTTTCTTTGCTTCTCTTTTCATGACGTCTGTCTTATCTTTTTAGTTTAAATCGTAGGACTTCTATCTTTTTAAACCATCATTTTTCTCCATCATAAGCCGCGCACTTACCCAACCCATCCTTTGTCACCTTATACATAGGACTTCTCACATCCAACACATCCATCCTTCCGTAGAAACCCATTAGTCATAAGTTTCAACAATGAATCTCATAGGTGGATAGATTAATTGTATTTAACGTGTATTACGAGGCTCCATTACCATTTAAGAGGGGCTCACTATTATTTACACTATTTCCATGATCCCACATTGATTATGTTACTTAGGTGGCCCCACCTTAAGCTTTGATACGATTGTTAGTCAAAGGACATTTTGGTAATTGAAGAGTTATTTTTTGAAAGTTACTTAGGTGGCCCCACCTCTTATGAGCATCATCTCACAGCTTGCCTTGTGGGACTTGAAAGAATGAGACCCATGGGTATACAAAATATCAAACCCTTTAAATGCTTTGCTCAATGACCCTCGCACAAGTTTAATGATTTTACAAAGCTTAATTAAAATTAGTTACAAAATAATGCTCATTTGAGGATTTTCCTTTCACGAAAAATACAAGCAATTTAAGCTAGAAGAATTGTAACACAATTTATTGATATTTATTCACATATTATAAAAGCGCTATATATGAATTTTTAAATTAATTATATTATAGTATAAATTTATAATTAAACAAATGAATTCATCATTAAATTATGTAACTTTACTAAATGAATACTTAATTTAAATATTAACTTTTAAGTAATATTTTATTATTCACTTTGTGTATGTCTTAACCCGTGGATCGCAGGGCACATCATTATGAATCCCAAACTGAGTACAGTGGGACCAAGGATGGGTTATCTCACCAGCTTCAATCATGCCTTTGATTGATTTGGGTTACTTTCATTATCTCCTCATGATTTGATTGACCTATCCATGTTGGATTTTTGACTGGGCCCTTGTTTGTCCAACTGAAAGGCTTATCATGTGGCCATCTTTTGTTGCATGACTTTTGTCATTCATCTTCCCAACTCCCATCATTTCAGCCCCTTCTGGTAGGTTATCTATCAGATCAACTTAATTTATTTCATTCAGCAAATCTGAAGAAATCACAAGGATAAAGTTTTCTAATGTAGCTGCAGCAAGACCCAGAATACATGATCAGGAACTAGTCCCAACAATCAGGTAATTTCATCAAATGCTAAAGATTTTGATAGTTTCATGACTTTCTTAAAAGGAAGAGTAACTAGAACCTCATCAAGCCTTTTCTTTGGACACTTTTGAGTTTATTGTTAAACATAGATGAAGCAGAAGTCTTGATCATGGAAAAATATGCCGCTATGTATAGAATCAGACACTAAATGTGAAGATTCGAGATTATCTACTAGAAATCGGTCTAGACTATTTCACTTCACATGATCCAGGGGCAAAGATATACACCCCTTGCCATGAAGTGAGATGATGAACAACTCGAATTGAACATATCAAAGACACGAAATAGAAATTTCCATAAAATTATTCTCTCCTTTTCCTTTCTCTCTCTCATATTGGCTTATCTATTTATTTAAAAGTGAAACTGACAAATATATTATGGGTCATCCACATTCACATCAGAGCAAACATAAAACCAAATAGCAGAATGGAAATAAAAAACCAAAATCAAGTTCCAAAATGGGGTCATTAGGATGTAAAGAACTACTGTTCATGTTCCAAGTTAAAACTGTGCAAAATTTTCTCCACCATCTTCCCTACATCCAAATATACCTTAAATATACTTTTTCTTTTTAATCATGAGCACCTTCTACTGTCTTTTCAATCATGAGCAACTTTTACTGCTGTGTCAGGGGCTCAATATCCAAATATACCTCCAAGTTATTTATTTTACTAAAGATAAATCAAGGAGAATGTCCAAACCAGAGATGTTTTTACCTGCATGGGAGGATGCCAATCCTTAAGCTGCAGAGGATTCCCACACACAGAATAGACATGGTTATGCTTAACCTGTTTGGCAGACTTTTATCAAACTCTCTGCACCAATTTAAGCCGGTGGGTGCACGTTGAGAGGACAACGTGGGGCACATGTCTCTGTCCATAAAAGGAAAGATGGTGTGATTGTGCCATCTGTAACCATCTCCCATCCACCTGCCTGGCTATGAAGCTCCCACTTGCTGTGACCATTCCCTAATTCCCAAGCACCTTGCCGTTAATTTCATTGCAAGTGTACATCTGGACAAGTTCAGTGGTTGGTCTGTTTACGTACGACTGTTAATTTTCAAGGGCTATCATCATTTATAAATCACTGTAGTCCGAAAATAAGAATTAAATCCAAATTGTTTTGATAAAGAAAAATATTAATATATGGATTTATAGATAATACGAAAATGATAAGAAACCACTACTACAAAAAAAAGTGACTTTTACATGCAGAAAAAAAAAAAAAAAAAACTAATTAGTGGTTTTTTTTTTTTCCAACCGCTATCGGCCTTTTTTTAGTGGTGGAATTTTTTTTTTCGTAGAAAACATTTTCATTATTGATTTTTAAGAGAGCAACAAAGGCCAATAGTGGGTAAAAGAAATCCCACTAAAAGACACTCTTTTGTAGTGCTAATCGATGATTTGATAATAGATAATTGATGTCTAAAACTTTCTAGTTTTATTTGGAACTTGGAAAGACTTGCAACTAAAGAATAGAAAGAGGTGTCCTTTATCCACTTATGTTTTGTGTGTATTTAACTCTTTTTTGTTTTTGGAGTAAATGTGTGTATTCAGCTTAAAGCTGGTATATGGAGGGTTTTCAACTCTTTGGAAGAGTTTTTGTGAATTTTTATTGAAACAATTTTTTTTTTTTTACAAAGACGAAACTAAAAGATAAATTTTTTCCAATAAAAATATAGCAATTAGATACTTTTTTCTTTTTATATACTTTTTTCTTTTTATTTGGATAAACTTGCTCGTATAGTTTTTATAATATAATAAATTTTCTTGTACGGCTGCTTTATGAGAAATTTGCTGTACTAGTTGTACTAAGATGACAACTTTGCCGCGCTAACTTCCTCAACAAGGCAAGTTCTATTTTCTAAATGAAAAGGACACGCCAAAATAGTATACCTAGAAAATGATATATTTGAATCAACTATATTTTAAAATCCATGAAGAGTTAAGATATAGAACTTTATGTCTTGATGTCTACCACAAATACAAGAGTATTAAACAATTGAGATCATGAATTGAGGGCCCACAAAAGTCCAAAAATTTAGATTTATAGGTTGTAAGTTTTCACAAATTACTCAAAATCTATAAAAGTTTAAGATAAAATCGTCTTCAAGATTTTGGGTTAATTAGTTCAATAAGAAAATCAAACGGTTTGTATTACAAATGCGAGTCCCATAAAATGAGGAAAATCAAGGTCTTTAATGGGGCCTGAATGAGAAAAACGACCCATGTAATTGTTGTACCAGTGCCTTTAACCAAGAGGAGATGTGAATTGGTTTCACACCTATGTTGGTGTGAATATGAAGGTGTGTAAATGGCCTTACTTCCACACTTCCACACCAGTGTAAATTTGCATAAATAAATACGACACATGTAATGATTATAAATGTGAATCATTTACACTCATTAGTAAAAATCTAAAGTGGGTTTTCATTTTCAAGAAAAATAGAAACAAATTCTCAATGATAGAGAACATGCATGTCATGTAGCCAAGTAGATGACAAATGCCTCCACTTCCTTGTATTTCATGATATTGTATGGAACATGAGCAGGAGAGGCATTTTAGACAATTTCTTCTTTATCTCTCTCTCTCTCTCTCTCTCTCTCTCTCTCTCTCCCTCTCTCCATTCCCTCATTGACAATAAAGTGATGCCTCCAACCCAACAACCCGAGATTGCTCCATCCATCGTTGGTTCCACAAAACTGATATGCTGTGCCACTTAGGGTTGGCCAAACTGCTCAAATTGATATCTATACAGACCCTTTTGGTATTCTTGGAGTTAAAGAAAATAAATCACATTGATCAGAATAATAGTAACCATTGATTGAATGATGCAAAGTAAAAAGTTCTTAAAAGTTGAGTGGATTAAAATTGGTGATTGTAAAAGAAAGAGAGAGAAATAAATAGGAAAATATAATAAAATTAAGTGGCATTAGGTTTGGACATGGCTGGCAAAAGACTCAGGCCAAGCCCAAATCAACCCATATTGAGATGGATTTGGGCAATGTTTTCAGGCCAGCGGGTTTGGCTTGGTTGGGCCTAAATTATATATCCTCATTGGGACACAAAATGTTGCAGATGGGCAAGTTTAGCCAAACTTTCAGGGCCATGAGGTGGACACCTCTGTGAATTTAGACCCATAACTTACAATACGTTAGCTCAAGCGGTTCGATTGCTTGTGCATTTATGGAAGTGCTTGTGTTTGAGTCCTAAAGTCTCACAGCTCCCACTCGAGCTCACAGAGAGATCTCGTAACATTCAATGTCGGAGTCCAACTGCACATAAATTCCGCTTCTCCATTCTAATCCATCCAAATCAAATCTTGATAAAAAAACATTTTAATATAATTGCAGGGTAAGTCAAGAAGATTGTTATCTATTATAAGCTTTATCACACAAAAAAAGCACTCATATAATAACAAAAGTGTTATACAACAAAATGAGTGGAGTTTATGTCTAGCTAATTGACATTACTCTCTCTCTCTTAATTGCCTGGAGCTTGACACCATGCTTGAAGGCGAGAACCATGCCATACTCAAGCCGCAGAGGGGACTCCATCTTTGGAGAGTGTCGAAATATGTAATTTCTGTAGAGATGAATTAGTGCGAGCTTGATCTCTTGTATGGCAAATTTCTGACCAATACACACTCTGGGTCCAATCCCAAATGGGATGTGTGCATAGGGGTGCCTTCGCTTGTCCTCTTCGCATGTTGGATCGAACCTCTCTGGCCTGAATAAGTGTGGCTCTGGGAAATTCTTGGGGTCTTTGGCTAGGACTCCAGGTGCCAGCCAAACCCATGTACCCTACAAAATGAACACAAAACATATTACTTCCATATCATTTCTTCTTCTTCTAATTATATCCAATTCTAAGCATTCAGGGACTTTCTTTGGGCGGTCCAAACTATTGATCAAATTGAACCCCCGTTAATGGCCAAATACCAAACAAATCCTTGATGATAAAAATCCCTTAATGGGACTGCCTTTTAAGATCCCAATTCATAATCAGGTGGGAGTCTGAGTCCAATCATATGTGGGTGTTTGTTTATATTTGAGTCCAATCATTCGGATTGGTCAAAAATCTGGTAGGGCCCGTATAATTAGGAGGGAGTAGGTTTGGATGGTCCGCTCGGATGGATTCATCAGGTGGCCCCACTAAGTGACTTGTATAGTTGTTCCGTAAGATAGTAAAGGAAGCTTGTACAAAAGCATTGAGCAGTACAAGCTTCCTTTACCGACTTACAGTACAAGCGACCTAGTGGGGTCCACTTGGGACCTCATAAATCATAGAGTAAGGGGGATTGAAAGATCCAAGTGAGGCCAATATAGATATCAAATTTGATGTCAATCTAATACCCCTAATCCATTCAATTGTGGTCCATAAGTTTAACAACTTTATATAAAATAATAAAATTGACCCTCAACCCAATAGTTCCCTCCACTCGAATCTATCAAAACCTGGTGGGACCCGTGTAAATAGGAATGGTGGATCTGGATGGTCCGCTCGGATAGACCAGTAGGTGACCCACTGGGTGGCTAGTACCTTAAGACTGCTACGTTATAGGGCCCACCTGGGGATTGGACTAGAGGGAATTTCAAGATTAGGACTGGCCCTATCTACCTATGAAGTTTGGGCCCATTAGATTATCCTGTCATCATTATTCGAGCCACTCAAGTTTAGCAGGTGTACAATCCATTCGGATCAGCGCAGTGTCGATCTGTGGGCCTAGTCCACTTAAATGGGTGTAAAAGACATGGAACCCATGTAATTTAGGGGCCGGGGCTCCATTTTTTGGTCCATTTGAATGGACCAACAGTGGGCCCCACATCCAAGTACACACCATGCTAATATCCATAATACACACGCAGTGGTTACGAGCGCATGTTACACAACCCTAGTGAGGTTCACCTAGTGGTCCATTTGAGTGGACCAAGCTCCCCCACCCCTCCAAATAGAACACGTGGCCCTAGGTTTAGATTCATTTAAATGGATTGGACCATTAGATTCACTATACATTCCATTTGAATGGACTGGACTTGTAGGCCTGAGATGGTAGGGTTATGATGATCGGATGATGCTTGTTTTTTGTAGAGAGGATGGCCTTGCCCATATCTTCAAATCCCCTAGGACTCATCCTGAGGTGGGCCAGCCCAATAGCGCAATGCGCATGGAACAGCTCCATGCATGCCGTGCACACTGGATAATTATATGTATATATATTGAGTGTCCCACGTGGTGGTAAATAGGTTATATCTCACGCAAATCCATGAGAGGTACTTGTTAGCAGAGCATAGCCCACATATATAAACTATATAACTGGATCATTCATAAACCTCGAATGTTTTATATGCAGTACACATTAATATTAAATAATGTATATTAGATTGTAGTTATTATATACAAAAATAATAATAAAATTAAAGCATGAAATTACATTAAACGTGACCGGGCTTTGAGTTGGGCCCAGGTTATATGCAATAGACCCACATCAGGTCCAGTCCGCGTCCACCATGGACCCTACCCATACCCTACTGGTTATGTCATGAAAATTCCAACTAATTGAGAATTTTCTAAAGTCTACTTATGTCTAGAGATCAGCCATTTTTCAAGCACTTCCAAGGAATCAAATTAGGTCCTTGACCACATGCTCGTGAATCATGATGTTTGTCAAGTTGGACAGCACACTGACAAGGGTTTGTAGTGGCTGTGGCCCCATACTAATCATATGCAAAATGTCACAACTAAGAGATTCAATGGTTTTTTCGAGTTGTTCAGCACTTATACGTCTCTTCAAATGCGTGAATTTTCACATGAAAACGACTTTACACATCATTTTTACATCTCATTTATATAAAATGTATTTTTTTAGGAGAGGCTGTATATATAGTGGACCTATCAACAATTTCACAGAGCACAAACAAACGTAACCAATATCATGAATGTGCATGCATCATTATTTATGTATGTAAAAGGGTTCAATTATAAATGACCCCTAGATACCTGGTTTAGGGTTTGTACCTTTGGGAGGAGATAGCCTCCTATTTCAACAGGTCGAGATGCTTCCCTTGCAATCAATGGAGAGACAGTATAGAACCGCATTGATTCTTTTATCACCTGCACCGCCACATTCACAAGCATTAAATGTAGGATATATACCTGCCAACCTGACCTGGGCAATTCAGGGTTCAAGCAGAGAGGTTGTTTAGCTATGATGTAGGTATACTTTAAAGTTGGTAAAATATCGTGTCCGATACATTACTTTTTATGTGTAAAATCTGTTTTCCAACCGTATCCATAGCGTGTTCCTACTGTGTCATTTCCGTATCATCATAGTTGTTTAGTTGTACTTCTGAGTTTTCTTTAGTTTCTATCCTTGCTTGTTGACACACAAAATTGTGATGAACCAAACTAATTTTACTATGAACACCCCATTAATAAATGGGTTGAGTTCTGATTGACACTGCCAACCCAACCCAAGCTTGACCTTAAGTAACCCATGACAAGCCCTATATGTATGTTATTTTTATGCCCATGGGCTAGGCCAGTGTCTTCCTAAAGGCCTAATTAGATGGCCCAACCCAGCTAACATGTTAATAGAGGGCTACCTGTGGGCTTGATCAGAGATTTTAAATATTAGGCCCACTAACATAAAACTGATGGAAACATACAAAAGTAGAGAAACAAGAAAAGTAGTACTAGTACCAGGCATGGATGACATACCTGATCAAGATAGGGGAATTTACACTGAAGATCATCAGCATTAGGCCTAAGATCGTGCGGGCCGAATCGATCAATCTCTTCAATCAGCATCTTCTCTACTTCAGGATGCCCTGAGACCAAATAAAGCACTGATGACAGTGTAAAAGAGGTAGTTGCCGAACCGGCCAGTAGATGCTCATAAGCAAGAGCACTAATGTAATCCCGTGTGACATCCGCCGCCACTCCCTCATCCCTACTGCTCAATATCGCAGATAAGAAGTCCTTTGATCCTCTATTTTGGTCCTTGATTCTTCTCGCAACAATCTTATCTAGGCGGTAACTCAAATTCTTGTTGGTTTGATATATCTTATAATCAGCAGTCCCTGGTACCCAACGAAGTATTTGTCTCACGGGCTCTTGGAGGATTGGTAAAACAAGGCCCAGTACGATCGAGAAGGACGCAGAGAGGTCCATCTTGAGGGAGGTTGTAGAGTAGATATGTTCTTTAATGAAGCTTGAGATTTCTTTCATAGTCTTAGTTTGATTGGTAGAATTATCTGGAGTTTCTTGTTTAGAGAGGCTGAAGTCGACGCCAAAAGCGGCTTGGCCTATGATATCTGTGGCAAGACTCAGGGAGAGAGTAGAGAAACTGACGTATTCTTCTTCGGAGCTAGAGAGATTTTGAGTTGCAGACTCTATGTAGGATTGCATGGTTGGGACTAAGTTAGAGAGATGGGAAGGTTGGTATAGAGAGGTTATTGTGTTGCGCATGGCTGTCCACCTTGAGCCCCTGCAGATAGAGAAGAACATGAAGCCTTTGTCATGTAGATAAAAACATGAAACCTTTCATGACCTTTGTCATTTGGGATAGGCCATTTGTTGGGTTGGCCAGGCTGAGAAATGTTGGTAATATGTAAAGGGTCGACCTGAACCTGACTCATTTATTAATCAAATTGTTAATCTCAGAAGTTAGAAAGGTCAACCGGAAACCTTAATTGCTTGATTGATATTTCAATTAGTTAGGTTGGTTGAAGTTAGTTAAATAGCAAGAATTGACTCATCCCAAAAGAAAGGGTCAACCTGAATGCTGAACTACTAGTAGGCTTCGAGTCAGGTTGGTGGGTTGGGTAAAAAATTGTCACCCCTAAGACAACCCAACTATGAATTGGGGGAATTTGTGCTTCCCCTATGTCTTTGGTGTTCTCTTTTCATCTGGAATAGAAAAAACTCAACAAGTGATCCTCGCTGTTTACTACCAAGACATTCAACCAAAATAGGAAAATGAGAAGTGGGAAAGCTAGGAGGTAAAGAAAACTGGGGTGAAGAACCCTAAACTTTCAATTTACTATTGGTCTTTGTTAAAAATCAGAGGTGGAGAAAGTGTTCAAGGGTTAGAAGTGGAGCAATTATGCTTTTTCTTCTTTGATAGCACTATTATTTTCCCATCAATTGGATAATATTTCACCATGGTCCCCACTAATTTAAAAAGGAAAAGGAAAAAAAAATATGAGCAAAAAGAAGATTCTCCAAGGAACATGCTTTTCTCACCACCAAATAGCCCTTTTGTCACCAAATGAGGAAAGAGATATAAGTGTGGGGTGCTCTGTGATCCCTATCAATTGTGGAGTGTGTATGCACAATGATTCTCTTTTTTTTTCTTTTTCCTTTTTTCTTTTTTCTTTTTTTGGTAGAGGCACAATGATTCTCTTGATATCTATGAAAGTTGAATAGAAGCCACATGCTAATAACACTGGTAAGCCTTTTCATTCCTTCTTTTGGAGGGGTTAAAAAGTAAAATGGGAAAAAAACAGAGAGCATAATGATAGAGAGAATGATATAGAAGGAACCCTTTCTGCAAGGTAAATGATTGAAAGGAATACTCATCAGGATTACACAGAAATGAATGAGATTCCATGACAAATACCCATTTTAAGCTTTTGGAACATCCATTGCTATCTCTTGTTGGAAAGATGAGGGAATGTGGAATCCACATTCCATCTTTGAAACTCCCTTGTGGAAATAGAGAAATAGAACTACTGCATTTTCATGAGAATCCTTTCTTCTTCTTATTTTATTTTTCATCTTTTGAATTGAGTTGATGAGAATCCTTTGAACTCCCCCATTTCAAAGCCTACTTAGTGGATTATCCCATTTGATGACCTGATTGGTTACATATGAAATGCATCTAGTTGGGGTCCCCAGAGACTGTAAATATAGATACCATTACTGATGTACAGAAGTACTCATTGTCACAGCCACAAGGTTTGTAACTTCTAGTCATGTCCCTAATCAAAGAAAAATATATGTTCATGTACATCACCGGTACCTTGAAAAGAAGAGACCCTTTTTATGGAGAGGAGACGCAGAGATAGGTGAAGGTATGCTTCTGTTGCCCAAATCCTTGAATTTCTTGATCCCTACTTCTCTACAAAGTTCTGGGTCTGCTACAATCACTAGTGGCTGCCTTCCCATATGAAACCTACAGATCAAATTACAAAATACAATATCTTAAGATCATTAAAAAAAAAAACCACCCTACAATCAGGGATGAGAGACTTGGGTAGTTTGTGGGTGTGAGAGTATTCACCAGACCAAAAAAATAGAAATAAAAATTAAAAAAAAAAATAACAGCTCTTGCTCCATGATAACAAATGAAAATACTAAAAAAAAACATTGAACTATGTGAATGCAAATACCTGTAAATAGGTCCATATCTTTTGGCTAGGACTGCAAAGACATCTGGGCCGTACTTAGTGAGCAAGGGAAGGTGTCCTAACAGAGGTGTGGTGGGAGGGCCAGGCACATTTCTCAAAGCCCAATAAGGAGAATAGAAGTAAATCAAAACACCTATCAGCAAGGAAAGAGTGGTGAATAGTAAAGGTGCACTTGCCCTTACCAATGACCACCATATCTCAATCAACCCTTGCATGATATCAGAGAGAGAGAGAGAGAGAGAGGGGATGGATGTGAGAAGATAGAGATAAGGAGGGAGGATTTAAAGAGGTAAAAGGAGCAGTATATTCGAAGGTGTGAAGATCATCTGCGGGGTTGTGGTTCCCATTTGTCACCTTGTCATGTGAGAGGAATACCCATACAACATATATATGACTAGGTTCTGTTCCGATAAGGGTCTTTTGCTTATCAATATTGAACAAAACAAAGGCATCTCCATTTTAGGGCGGGTCCGGTCCAATTGAAAAGACATTCTATTCCAACACTAGCTGTTGTCTTTGTCACCAATGTTCTCTGCCAAGAGGCCAATGACACAAAAAAAGTGAGAGAGAAAATCTAGATTTGCTTTTTAAGATCACCCTCCACCACCTTGCATGGCCCATCTGGGTAGAGAGTGAGTAGGATAGGATTTGGATTAGGAGTTGGCTGAAGTTAAATGTTTTTTGTTTTTTTTTTTGTTTTGTTTTTGTTTTTGTTTTTGTTTTCATTTTTTTTTTTTGTGACTGCATTTATATCATAATATAGTGATCAGCCAGTAATATGGTCAACTTTATGCCGGTACCAATTTTTATTAGAGTAAAATTTAAACATATCCCCATATACGATAAGGTTGTTTTATTTTGATCGACTCAGATTTTTAATAAATAGACCACAATGTAAAGTTCCTCTCCTTCATCTGAGAAATTCTTGAGGCAAGATTCAGACATTTTGGACTCATTGCTATAACATAATATAATGCTATGCCAATGTCTCGCGAGGCTGCAAGAGCTATGCAAGACAAACCACCACAAAACAAAATAAAAAAAGAAAAAATAAATAAATTTTGAAACCCCTTTTTTATTATAAGAAATCTCATGTTTGTTTTACACTAGTTCTTGCGAAAAGATTTTATATTCACACATCGTGGCCCCCCATCACAAATTTCCTAGTTTCGCACTAATAAATGGGGCCCAATTGGAGCCCCACCAATCAAGGCCGACATGGGGATCGAAAGATCAATATGGGTCCAGCCCATACATCAAATTTCAACTCAATCTCATCATCCTAAGTCCTTTGTAACCCGCAAATTTAATGACTTTAAAACATAAGATAAATCTGACTTTAATCCAATGGTTTAGTCCATTCAGATGAGTATAAAATCATCGGGCATTAGCGATCGACATATGCGGCGTACGTTCAATTGCAGAAAGGTTCTAAGCTTCTAAGGCTATCTAGGGGGCCCAGGATTAGGCTTATGATAAACTAAATTTGGATAGACCAAGTCTCATGCCCAACAAAAAATGGGATGATCTTTTGGATTATCTACGGTCCTTGTACTAAACATTGGTACTGGTGTTTGACTCGATGAACATGGGTGGAATCGACAGGTTTCCTCACAGGTTGTGGACAGCTTATATACAAATATAACTAGAGGCCTGTGGGCCCACTTAGCAGGGCATAAGTGGGCCCCACTATCATCACTCGTGACCTCTCATCATCCACGTCTAAACTTAGGAGAGCTCATTTGACCATGAATTCTTATTTATTATAATATAAATAAATAGGCCCTAAACGAGACATTCATAAATTTAGAGTTCAATCTCCAGTGGAACTGACTCTCACTAAAACTATCAAGTTACTCTTGTCTTCTATTAGCTAGAGTTATTACATATTTTTACCCATTGTTTAAAGTTCATAATTGGCTTACACCCCAATTTTACTTCCTTTCTCCTTATCTTAACATAATTGCAAAACGAAAAAAAAAAAAAAACCCCTCCTCTCAAAGACTTCCAAATCATAACTTAAAAAAATATAGTTGAATTTTTGAAATGAAAATATTCATGTGAGAATTAGCTCCCGTGAGAATAATTGGTGGGACCCACTTAGAAACACATTCAAACCATGTACAAATGGGACCCCCCCCCCCCCCCCCTCTCTAACTCGATAGTCACTGATCCTAAGGATTGACATACATCCGAATGGACTGAACCGTTAGATCGAGGGTTGAATCTTTTTTTTTTTTTTAATATAAAGCCGTTAAACTTGTGGGTAGTAGATGAAGAGATTAGGGGCATGAGATTGAAGTCAAACTTAATATTTGGGATAATCTCATATATATCTTTTCATCTTTTCTGGTCTCATCCCCAAATAAAACCTACAGTTGAGCCCGAATACAAGTGCTCATATAATAGAATAAGTTCTCACCTTAGTAAATCTGTTTTATAAAATACAAGAAAAGGCAGGTGGTTATGCATGAATTTCCATGCCCACCTGTGCTAACTACTCCTGCACTTGCTTGAACAACTCATCTTTTGTCACTGACAACAAGGGGTTGGTCAGTGTCTTGGAATTGATGATACTCTTTTCAATTGTGTGAGTACTTTTTTGGGTTTGGGGCTGAAGTACTATGCAAAATATATAGCAGCTTTTGTCATTGTGCAATACATACCAGCTTTTGTCATTGTTACACTATGTCTGGGAAGAGGGGAGGGAAGAAAAAATTTGAGGGGGAAGAAAAATGAAGGGGAGGAAAAATTAATTTTACCTCTTCTTGTTTGGGAAGTTAAAAAGTAGGGGGAAGAAAAGTGAAAAAATATAATTTTGTTTGTTTGTGAGATAGAGGGATAAAGACCATTTTATCCTTACTTGGATAAAAGTTTCAATTGAGAAAAAAGGCATTTTAGTAATTTCCCCCCATTTCCCCTCCTTTCCCCTCATTTTCCTCCCTATTTTGGGGGGGAAATTTTTGTGTGGGCCCCACACACTTTTTCCCTCCATTTTCCCCTCCCCCACTTTCCCTCCCTCCTTCCCAAACACCCTCATTTTTCATTTTCCCTCCATTTTTCCTCCTTTTTTTCCCTCCCCCCATTTTCCCCTCCTATCCAAACGATGGGTTAGCATCTATTGATTGAATTCAAGGACAATGATATCATTTCCCAATAATTTTTTTTTTCAATTAATTAAGTTGTGTGCAGCCTTGTGACATAAAGGCCATCCATTGTGGAGTGTACACTACAGAGTGCCACACTTCAAATAATCATAACAGCACCAGTTGTCCGGTCAAGATTAGGGCAAAATGCACTCTGGGTGGGGACACAAAACATCAATGGTCAAACACTTTTTTTGATTCAATTATGTTGCTTCTTAGGAAGGATTCCTAGAACTCTACATGAAATAGAATCTCTGAAATCTCGGGCTCTCTCCAATTTTAGACCTCGAAAGCTGCATCATGTGTCAGCAATTTTAAAATTCATCTGGCATCAGCATCTTTCAAGTAGTGTCACCAACTTTTAAAATATATTAGAAGAATGTATAATTAGTCTTGATGCCCAATGACAAAGGTGAGTTTTAGCATTGCAAAGGGCTAGAAATTAATTAGAATAATCAAAGGTGAGCCCATTGTGTTTATAAATATTTTCTACACAACAACACCTGTTAGCCTCCTGATTTTTCTTATTTAGTTAAACAGTGGAGATCTATCAGATCAATGTTAAGTTGAGATAAATTCTAATCTACATGCACAAAAGGGTGACACTAAAGTCAAACCCTAGATGGGAAATGCTCCAAGCGGGGGTCATGAATTTGCACAAGCACTTATCCTGTTGTCCAAATTAATGACTCAACATGTCACTTCTTTTTCAATTTGACTGAGGAGAACAAAAATGCTCTTTGTTGCGTCTAAGATAAAAATACTTGGTTGACTAGTTTATCAATTGGTTATTGTAATTGCTCTTCTATGATTGATGTAGAAGCCCACGTTTTGATATGATACCTTCAAATACACGTTGCTCAAGGATGTGGTGCGTGGTCAGGCCTCATTTCTCAAGTCTGCTGTTGGTGGAACCAAATATGTCTAAAATAAGAGAACCCTATTCCATCATTAGGGGTAAGCATAATTAAATTTCTTCTCCAAACCATTCCTACCAAAACCTAGAGGTTTTAGTGAAATTGGTTTGATGAGAAAATCTCACATGATAATGAAATTAACTGGTTGAGAGTTCGAATCTAAGGAGAAACAATTTTGCACTGAAAAATGCACGACCGAGTTTCAGCCAAAGGGGAGTGTTTCTGAGGGAAAGTGTTGAAAAGTATATTCATTGTCTTTACCACTGTGTTACGAAATTCGTTTGTTTTGGCCGAAATTCTTGAATAATTTCGGTTCGTTCGCTCTACCGAAATTAACAGGATCTTGTAATTATTCTTTCCAAAATTCGTTCCAATTCGTCCAATTCGGTCTAAATTTTATGATTTTGTTCAATTCGTCCAATTATTCATCCTAGCATTTTGGTAGCTTTTAAAATAGCAAAAATGAAAACCAAAGGGGCTAAACATATTTTTATTATTTAAAAGCAAAAGTAAAATTACCTTTTTGGTCTTTTAGCTTAGAGAAATTAGTGGGCTCCAATGTGGAGTTGCCCATCTGTTAAAATCTCAATAACTATATGGGCCATATCGCCCTAATCAAATTTCATTAAAATAAAAAATATTTTGTTATGAATAAGCTATCCAAGTTTCACTTAAATATGAAATAGCCCATCAAATATAAATCAACATACTGCGTTGACTTAGTACAATAATGTATAATATATTATTTTTTCATTTAAATATATATAATATTTCTTCCCGAAATGTCTTATTGAAATCTCCAAATCAACCAAAACATTTTATTTGGAGGGCAAATCAAAACGGCGTCCGAACTGAATTTCATAACACTGCTCTACCGGCACTTTGAGATTTTGATATGATTGGTTAGTGGAGGAAATTGCCCGTAAAATACCATATGGATACCTTGGTAAAAAAAAAAAAAAGTGTTGTCACACACTCACAGTCAAAAGCGTAAGGCCAAAATTGAATTATGTTGCTTCTTTGGTGGGACTGCCAAAACTCTATATAAAATATAATTTCTGAAATCTAGGGCGCTCTTTAATTTAAGACCTCGGAAGCTAGATCATGTCAATTATGTGTCTCGACCTGCTAAATTCATCCGAGAGCATCCTTCATGGAGTGTCAGCAATAATTAAAATTATGTTTTCTGTTTACTTATAAAATGTCATTGAGAAAATAAGTTTAATTTAAATTTATCCAAAGCTTTTCGTGTTGATCTTATTAATGGGAGATTTTCTCGTATGAACGGACTATATATCTTTCATTTGTAGTCCAGTTCATGAGAGCAATGCCTGTGCATGTTTAAGATGGAAAGGTCTCGTTATGGATATAGAATATTATATAGAATATTAGGTAAAAATTAAATTATGCTTATATTTAATTTAATAGACTCAAAGTTCAATCATTTTGTAAGTATACATTTTTCTAAAGCTTCATCATACAGTGAGCAAATATTAAATGAATGTCAAATAAGTCTTGATACGAAATGACATGGAAAGTTTAAGCAGTGCAAATTGGTAGAATGAACAAAGAAAGACCTATAATGTGTGTGTGTGTGTTTTATTAATTTGTATAAACTTTCTACACAACAGCAGTGCCTGTTTGCCTCTGCATTCTTCTTTCCAGAAAATGAATGGAATGATCCATGAAATATGATTTTTTTCTTTTTTGTTCATGGCCCATCCAAGGTATTATTCATCGAAGAACGGTTTAGATCTCATAAACGCGTTTAACACGTTCAAAATTAGAGCTACTGCCAATCTATTGTCTCAATGTATTATCATACATTCTTATAAAAGAGCTGTGTGATTTGCTTATGGTTATATTCTTAAATCATGATTAAGAAAACTAAGTTTCAAAATATATGAAATAAGAAAGAAAACAAAGACAGGTTGATTAAATTTAAGGTAGGGGTGCTGATCCCCTATACTTCTTTTTTTATCTAGCATCTCCCTGTGTGGGCCTTCAATCATGTGACATTCATGTGGGCCATCATCAAATCATTTTAGATTTAAAGCCTTCTTCTTTATCTACTTTTAACTCTTTTGGCCGCAATGTGTACAGGTTACTTTCATGGAAAAGTAGCTTAGACATTAGTTTGGTAGGTTTTTAGTGTGCGCTATCTAACTGGCACCAGGAATGTGCCGGGCACAATATCTAGTGGAAGATTTACTTGAAGCCTTCAAAGTTTTCAAGTAATAGTTTTGTTTTTTTTTTTCAATTTTTCTCTATTTAGTTCAACAGTGGGATCAATGTTTGTTTGGGATATGCTAATTTACATGGGCCAAGGTTGACGCTAAAGCCGGGGAATACAAGCATGGCCTAGTGGTAACGGCTCCCTGTCCCATCTCTCCTTGGTGGGAAGTTTTAAACCTCTCCAACTTGGCCACTGAGCGAAACAGGAAAAAAAAGAGTCCTTGTTGGAATTGGAAAATGTTCCAAGGAAGTGTCATAGTCATGGGAGTTTAATATAAAAGATACTAAAACTTAAATACCCTTCAATAAATTTTGAAATTGTTACAATATGTACAACGTTTGACTTTGTACAAAAACTTCTCCCAATGACTTGAAGGCAACAAGTCATATATTTGTCAAGTAGACTTTTATAAAAACAAAGCCAAAATGCAGATAACAAAACTTATACTAACAAAGATGCTCCTGGCTGGTAGGCCAAACTAGCAGAGAAGAAAAAAAAAAAAAAGCCACTTTGGAGCTTCTTCTCTGGGAAAAAAAATATATGTTTTGTTGAATACTTCAATTCAATTGGTTATTGTAATTGCTGCTCTGTGATTGATGTAGAAAGGCTTTAACTGATTTTTGAAATACATATTGCTCCTCCAGGCTTCCTAACTGTACACAAGCATGTGTCCGACAGTTCAACTACCAGGCAAAGTCAGAACTTTTAAAACGAATATTATTAGAAACTCTTCTCGATGGTGGGAGACAGAGAAGAGACCATCTGCTTTTATGCTTAATATTTCGGGTTTATCGGATTAGTCCATTGAATTAGATAATGACCGGGCTTATGATCAAGGGTATTTTGGTCATTATATCGGGACTTTTTTGTGGGCTAAAAATGCAAATATATATATATATATATATGATATAATTTGTAATTCTAGACTCTGAAGAGAGTCAAGATATGAGTCGGCTTTGATCTCTTACCGTGGAAGTAGGGGGTTTTACCGAACCACATAAAATCCTCGTGTCTCTCTTGTATGGCATGATTGATCGATAATATGTTTCGCGCTTCCGCACGCAAGCCTTAATAATATACAACCGCCGGAAAATTGACAAGGATGCAATTTGAAAAGATGATAAAGATAGACGAGTCTGTTACATGCACATTATGAGGCACTCGGTTGCACATAATGAGGAGAATCTGCTTTGATTAGATTAGGATGGTGCTAACTTCTTAATAATTTCCCATTAATCCCCCAAAGTTGAGGATAGGAGGCTGAACTCCCGGCTTGGATTGAATCACACAAAATAATTCTTTATAATATTACTTTGTGGATGAGGAAACAAATTGAGTAATCATCCACCTTAGAGCAACCTTTTTACAAACAAAGTGTAGGAAATGTGTAACCCGCATGCCACGGGTCCTATGTCAGATCAAGTAGATGGCAATAGAGATTGTTGACTTATATAATACAATAGAAGTTGGTAGTATTGAGTGCATAAGTTGATAATCTCGGTTGCCGAGCCCCTTGCACTGCCCCTGGCCTACTGCGTTAATAGTGGGTTTGATATGGGTGTATCGGGAATATGGGGTTGACACTTGATAGTATAAATAGAGACTAAAAGCCTTAATATGTTCTGTAATCTTCTCAGTGCATGGTGAAAAACTATTTTCGTCTTCTCCAGTGGACATAGGCTAGAAGCCAAACCACATGAATCTTATGTCCTTGGTACTTATGTGTAGTGTGCTTAGTCTCCCTTGTGTGCTTTCTTTGGCCCTAGATTACCGTAGAGACTAAGAATCTCACTATAATAAATAATTGATCTGTTTGTAGATAAGATAGAGATCCACATATATCTAAGGTTAGTAGATCGGATCTTTATCCCACATATGAAACTTCTAAAATGATAGGGGAAAAACCAATAGATGATTAAGTCTAAGAATAAATTAAACCGATAGAGACAGAAGGAGATAGGATAGCAAGAGGGAGATGAAAAAGGAAAGATCGGTTCCATAATTCAAGAGAGATTTTAAGAGCTAAATAGGATTTGGGATCATAAGAGATAATTAAAAAAAGAAAAGAAAAGAAAATAGTTAGTTAGAAAAAATTCAAAATCAAATGGGAAAGATATTATAGGAATTATGATTTATAGAGATGGGTCATAAGAGATGAAATGGGTGTGCCCACTTGTCCTTCCGAAAACCCAAACGCAAACATTACATGTTGCTCTCTCACAAAGAGGATTGTTGTCATTATATATATAACTAGTGCTTGAGGGCCCACGCCCAACGCGGGCCTTGTTTAAAGAGTTATTAAAATTTTAAATACTAGTATTCATTTCATTTAAATGAAATGTAAATGACTATTAACATATGATTCATTATACAATCATAGTTAAAATAAATAATCTAAAAGTAATTATTTTAAGGATGAAATTAAATAACCAAAAAGAACATTATTTTGTAGGTGGATAATGGAAAAGGTGTAGGATATTTAGGAAGAATGAAACATATAAAATTATTATGGTATGAAGAGTCAATTAATAAAAAAAATGGGAATAAAGTTTTAAAAACTTCATCATTCGAATCATGCTATTGTTTTCTCTCCAACTAATGTTTCAACTCGTGCACTTGTGAGGTAAAGAGAGGGGAGAGGACTGATCATGGTGAAACCCAAGTTGCATTTCAAACTAAAATATCATTGGATAATGTGGGAAAAATCTTCTATTTGGAATAAAAGATGGGCTAAAACAAATTTATATGAATAATAAAATTATTTATTTTTTAAATTGAAGGCTGTTGGACCGTGACCCAATTAAACAATGTTAGGTCTAGGTACAGGAATCCTAAAATTTGGATTTGGGTCTAGAAATTTAATATAAAATAGTATAACCCATGAGTCAGGATCTCTTTCTTGGGATGCAATAGAGAAATGATCAATCCAACCCAATCACTTACCTTTCTACGAATTTACATGTCTTATTTTTCAATGCTACCAATACAATCAGTGAGATATAAACATCTCTTAAAATAAGATTTAAATCCATTCAACAACATAACAAAAAAAAAAAACAAAATAAACCTAAACCAGATATAGAAAAGTAATATTATACCAACTACATACCTGATGACGCTTGATTTTGGGTAGATCCAGATAATGTCTCAAAACACCTATAAAACATCATTGTAAGAAGACATTTTAGTTAGATCTCAAGACGCCCAACGAAGGCCAAGATAAAAGGTAAATAATATTTTAATTAGAGGTATTTATAACTTTTAAATAACTTATAAATAAAAATTAATATATAATTCATAACACAAACACAATTACAAATGAACTTCAAATGTATTAAAATCTCAAAGAAAAACAAACATATAATGAAGAAATAAATTTTTAAAGTTTTGGCTTATTAGTTAAAACATCTAATGAGAGTCTAAATTTTTAGATAAACATCATACTATGTTAATGCAATGAAATAGAATCATTAAATTAAATCTAATGCAAAATAATCACTATTAAATCTAGTTGTTGCAAAATTGTATTCAAAGAAATGTTGAATATGGATTCATATTTGGAAAAAAAAAAAAAGAGGCTACCTTTTTCAAGTGGGATTTTGGACAAAAAAGTTATAAAAAAAAAAAAAAGAGTTGATCAAACTCTGATGACATTATCAACCCGTGAAAACCCCAACTTAGGATCCGAATAAAATAGGTATATTACCTATTTTTTGGATCATTCAAAAATATAGATATGGATCTAATCCCATGTATATAGGTTCAGAACATTCAGATATGGAATTAGGTCCTTGTATGTTCCAAATTAAGAATCAATATACAGTGTATCCAATATATTATGGATCCTAATGGGCTGGATCGATGGACATCTTTTCTTTTCTACTTTAAAACAATAAAGTTGTGGGCCACATATCTAGGTTTTTTTATCCTATAAAAGATCAAGGGATTGGATTGACTTAAAACTTCCTCTCTAAGATCAAGGGGGAAAAAAAAGAAGAGTTGATCAGACTCTAGTGACATCATCAATCCGTGAAAACCCCAACTTAGGATCCGAATAAAATAGGCGCAAGGGCAATAATTTGCAATAATTTGTACGCTCTATATCAACGCCCATTAGGATTATATAATAGAGAAAGTGGCATAGGCCCCTGCCCAACACGGGCCAAAATATATATATATATATATATATATATAAATTAACGGTTTTGAAAATAATATTAAAAATAAAATAAGTCCAAACTATATAGATATATTATTTAACCTTCTAAAATGCTCCATATCAAGATATATTAAAAAGAAAAAGAAATGTGCTCTCAATACTAATTATTAATGCGTCTCAGATCCATGGACCCTACCATTTATTAATGTGGCTTAGATCCATGCACGTGTCACATTATCGCCCTTCAATATTATAAAATAGAGGTCTATTGAGTATTGACACCTTTGTTTGAGTAACCCTCCATTTCAGTGATTGTATACTTGCTCAAGATCAAAGCAACCCTTCATGTGGATCAATCGATGATGATGACCATCTGACCCTAAATCAGAGAAATCTATTCATTAGAGGGCACACTGAATATTGCAATATTACATTTATATAATGCTAAAAGTTATAATATAAATTGTAGTGCCTACTCTTATTGATATTGACATACTATTGAATTATTTTACTAATAAATTGTAAGGCTAGAGATCTTAGATTGTGGTGGAACTCGATTCACCACCTATTTTAGTTTAATAATACATGGGGCCCATTAATTAAAGAGAAGTTATTATTGTATGCTATATTTTAGGGAAGGAATAATCTTAGATTTGCGTTGAGATATTTTAAGTGATGGGATTAGATTAGAAGAGTAATTCCGAAATTTAGAGTTACAAAAAGTTTGAGGATGCACTACATGTCTTTTATATAATTACTGGCTCCCGCACAATGTATCACGTGATACGTATTGTTTTATGAAATTTTCTCATAATACGATAAACTGTATTTTGTTTTCCTTGTACAAACACGCCATTTGACCTTTTTAACATTGATATGTATCACCACAACAATCAGTGACCTTTATTAAGGTGATTTCATTGAGGCTTTCACAAATGATCATTTAGATCAAAATATGCCAAGCATCTAACTTTTCTGTTTTGTCGATTTATAAAAAGAAAGGTCATATAAAACAGGTCTATACTCTTAATATCTTCTAGCATTTTTTCCTTGGATCTGGACTCCATTTAGCCTATTCTAGATTGATAGGACAAGGTTTCGATGCTGATTATTTTCTTTTCTCAGTTCTCTTTGATTTGTAGGATCATTAATGATGCTTTTGATTGTCGGACGTCTGCTATAACATTGGATATCCCCTGAATTACTATGATTCATTTTCTCAAAGGCCAAGCAATCCCTGAGGATAAAAAGGACTAGCCTCTGTGCAACTTGGAAGCATAAGAATCATGGTATGGTTTTAAAAGTCCCCACTTATCCTATCCATCCATAATAATTATAACTCAATGTAATGCTTTGATGGAGCCTCGGAGTTTTTCAAATCTTAGCCATTAGATGAAGACTGATGGGTGTCAAATTTGCATGATCAATTCAAATACCCATAGCAAAATAGAACTTGATTGATGGACCAAAAAAGAATTCTTTATTAATGCTTTTCTTTAATTTGTTAATTACAAATGGGCACTAAACTCTCAATAGTCAATAAGCCTAGCTATACAAAAAAAAAGACCCTTGATGTGCGTTTCATGTTTGAGTCCCACCCCATACTTACCTGGTGTGTATATATTGTGGGGTTATATATGTGTTCGTGGAAATAGTCCTATCAGGGAAAAATACCATGAAGATACCACCGTCAATTCGTCATAGAAAAAATTGACAAAAACTCTCACAAATATCCTTTTGAGTTTCATCCGTTCAGATCTGGAATCAGACATTGAGAGGCTTTAAGTTGAGTTTCTGATGGTTGAAGTCATATTTTTGTTTTTTTACAGAGTTCTAGGAGATTCTGCATTTCACCATGCCAAGTAGAAGGAGGGTGGCATCTCTGTTTATAGACTTTCAATGAGAATGAAATGCATGGTTTGGGAGCCAAGAGGTGCGCCTTGCACCTGGCACTGGGAGCCAAATGCCAGCAGCTACAGTCTGTCCTGCCTTGTTAGGGTGCCTTCATTCTATGTGCTGATGAACCTGTACCATGTGCCATCTTTCTTGCCCTCAACACTATATTTGGCTTCTTCATTCTTTTTCTTTTGACTGTTTCTTTTTTACATATCTACAAGAAGGGTCAATATTATCCTAAGAGCAGACTGTATATTCTCATGGGGCCCACTTGGATGCATTCTTATAATTGTAGTGTAGGGTGGATGGAACGGTCACTTTATAGATAAGAATCATGCAAAAAGTCAGGTCAATTAAATTATCATACCCCTTGACTTAACGGTGTTAAAATTTAATGGTTCATTAATAAATAGTTTTTTTTTTTTTTTTTCCAGATTCAATCCAACGACGACTAAATGTTTGATGAGTATAAAAACGGGTGTGATGCTAGATGGGGATATGAATATGAGAAGGACTGCATCGATCAAAAGTGGGCGGCATGGAGCTGGACTGCATATGTTATCCCGCAACTCACAACCTCCAATCAAGTTCTTCATCAAAAGCTTGTCTGAACTATATTGGGTATAAGATCTTTATATTGGTCTACTCAATAAATCAACCCAAAAGTATGTAATAATAATAACTATGCAGCGAAAATAAAACTCAATAAGCACACACCACAAGGACGCCAGATATAGCGTGGAAAACCCTAATCGGGTGAAAAACCACAGATCCAAACTGGATCAATAATCAAGCACTATGAATCTCGCAATTATAAGAAACTCAGATTTACTCCCCAGATATCCCCTACCTAAGGACTGAAGTTACCTTGTACCGCTTCACGTTTCAACGACTTCTAACAAACTCAATCATGCCCTTGACTTCTCAAATCTTCTACGCAAGAATATAATCTTCTACAAATGATGCAGAAGAAACTGGCTCTCTAGAGTACTTGGCAGCACAACTCTTCAATAAATCTCTAGAGAATGATTCTCTCAATTAAATCTCTAACTGAGAACTTAGAGATGTGAGGTCTATCTTTATAATAGTCCTTGAGTACTTTAAATAACCCGTAGGTCGTGCTTAAGGTTGCCTAACTTGATTAGGATTAAAACAAGCAGTTTAGGCACAATTAGAAAAATATTTCTAATTTTATTGGACTCTGCCGCCTTGACCGCTGGAACGGACCTTTCATTCGCTCGAGCGGATGAGGTTCTGTTTCAGCACAAAAAACTTCTGCTAGGTGTCGGGGGCTCTTTGTCTTGCATCTGCTCGAGCGAAGATATGAGCGCTCGAGCGGACCCCATTCTAGACTTAGATTCGGAATTTCAGCACTCTTTCATTCAGCTTTCTTCTTCTAATTCTTTCAGACTTTCTTCTTAAAGTCCTTCCAATCTTCTATCTTCGGAGACTTTTTTCTAAACAAAAATTACAACTCAAAAGACCCCAAGAGTTTTGTCCAACCCATGAATTAGCCAATAAAAACCTAACATCATTCCACTCTATCAGTGGCCAAATCCTTAGACCGCTTGCACTTACTCATATCTATCCTATTTACTTCCCTCCATATTACATTCCCTCTTGGGCTTAACCCTTTTTCCTTGAGGGACCATCAAGTTACATAAAGAGTATTTCCTCAATGTTATTATTGTTAGCCTACATAGAGAAACTATCTTGGTTTGCCATCGAACTGAAGCCCAAACAAAAAGAGGAGGGTTATGTCAGGTTTACTGCCAGGGTAAAACTTGTCGCATATCTAAACCCTTTGATCAAGATTAACTTTTTATTTTATAAAAGTGAACATATAGAAAGTCTTTCTATATGGATTGAGCAATGCAATGACTGGCTCTAAATTACCCAATAGACCTTTACCTTTAGATCAAGGATTCGGTTGGTTCTTCTGGGCCGGCAAACAACATCCTAGTGGAAGTGACGTGTGGGGAGTTAGCTAGTAGTGAGTTTGATTTGATTTTGTCAGTTATCCCATCCATACTTTGATATGTTTAGTTCCTCTATTATTATGTTACATGAATGAGGGTCATGATCTTCTTCATTGATCATGGTGTCTGGGATGGGATGGGATGCTGTTGGTAGGAGATATTTGTAAAGAAGAGATCCAGAGAAGGATGCATAACCCTGATGATTGTGTCCAATCCAAGGCATCATTAGTCTGTGAGCTACCATGGCATATTTGCATAGAGGGATTGCAAGTTGGGCAGGTTAAGTCACTTTTGGCCAACCCAAGACCAGTTTTCCTATGTGTGTGTAAAGGGGAATAAAAATAAACTCCGACTACCCTACACACGGTTAAAATTCCTTTAAATTCATCCGAGTTTATTTGGTTGAGCCTGGCCAAGTACTTCGTTCGATTTGCCTGAGTTACTCATCATCAGTGGCGGATCCAGGATTTTCGTTTAACGGGTGTGGATCCTAATAGGTAGTTTGCTTGTGGGCTCTAACTAAGAATTTTCATATAGATTTTGAGGGTAGACCCACGATTTTTATTGGGATCTTTTAAGGTGGACCTAGAACTTTCATATAGGTCTTGGAAGTGCAACGGGTTTTGACCGCACCCACATGCTTGTAGCTAGGTCCGCCCCTGCTCAACATGGGGACCTCTCAGTGAGATGAGCTCCAGTTTGAATAGTGATTCAACACAACTCAAACCCAACCTCAGTATGATCAGACGCAATGGGAGCGAGTAGATGTCAGTGAGTGCATTTATATAGGGGTGTTAGTGGACCACATTGGGTTGGGTCGAAGCTTGTCCACGACGGGGCAGTTTATCTATCGAGGTTGGATCCAGCCTGCAGGCCTTAAAGTGAAGCCAGGCCTAGTCCGTTTCTATAGTGTATGTATATAGTTCTTTGGCCAGGCCTTTTAAGCATACATAGGTTTGGGCCCAGACAATTTAAACTATCGGGCGAAAGGATTAGGCACGGATCCAGTCCAAGGGCCTATAAGCATAACCCAAACTTAGCCCAGCATGCGTCGGCGGGTCAGGCCTACGGTGGCCCGGCCCTGAGCACTCCTACCTTTGCAGCCATTTTCTTCAGCTCTCTTGTAGATAATCTGATTCCCTTTAACAAAGAAGCTCAAGAAACTCATTCAAATGCATGGTTAAGAAACTTCTATGAATCACAGAAAGTGGAAGCAGCACAGCACGTTGGCCTTTTTCTACAATTCTCAGATTTTGTGGAATTCCAAGTCCAACCTCCCTCTTGAAAGTTATCTTTCATTGTTTTTGGTAGAAGTGAAAGCATAACATCAAGAATGTTCTTTTGCATTCTCTATTCCTCCAATAAAACATAATTAGGAGGCACATGTTCAGCCAAAGAAGGAAATCACTTCAGATATTTCAAAGTTGTGCACAAACCAACCCATATAGTTCTCTTGAGAATGAAATCTAGAGACTAGAAAGAGTAGAACCTGATCAAGTAGAATCCTAATTGTGGCGAAGATCTTCCAGAGAATGCCAAATTCCTCAACCATAAAACATATCTAAGGAAACCCAAATTCCTTGAAGTCCATCAGATTGAATAGTTGTGATGGTCCATGCACCAAAAACAATGGCAACACCTTGTGGTTTCAACAATGAGCAACTTGGAATTTTGTTTTTTTTGAGCATGTGAGATTTTGAAAAGGGCGAGAATCAATGATTAATCAAGAATTGTAACTTGGACTATATACTTTGGATGCAGTGAGCTAGACCCTGATTTTGGTGGGTCCTAAAATTATAGATATGCAATGAGATGGCAACCTATTTGAGCACCAAACATGGATCTGACCATTGCTCTCTTGAATATTTTATCTTAACCATCATGTCAAGAAACTGATAGGGCGTTGGAGCTCAGTCAGTGCAATTTTGTGGTCATCTTCCATCCTGGGTTTTGACTTGGAAGGTCACCGAGCTGAGTAACTCGGGTGAGTATAAGTACCGAACAAAGCACTTGGTCTGACTCCTCCAACTCACCCAACTTGCTTAAATACTGAGTGAAGTTGAATTGGAAAAATCAGGATGAACTGGACCACGTCTTGATGGACTTGTCCATTAAAGTGGCCCGTAAAGGCCTTGTCGTTACTTGTTTATTAGAGAAAAAACAGCATTGACCTGCCTCAACAAATTAAATGAATGGTATTGACTTGAAATTTGAGATTTACTATTGTTTACCTGATTATAACACCAATGTTCATGGGCCAGGCTAAGCGTTGTCCAAGCTCGGGCACTGTACTTATTAAGCCAAATAATAAGGCGCAGATGCAGCCCTATAGGTTAGCACCATGCCCAGCCCATTTGCAAAACATGTATATCCTCTAATACAGAATGTTAGCCAGGCTATGCCTTTTGCATAGAGAATCAGGCCCAGCCTGCTTATCTTTGTTGTAGAAAATTAAGCCCCAGTTCAAGCCCTCACTGTGGCCATCACTGCAGTTGTGGATTTCCAAAAATTTCCCAGAATGCAAATCAAAAGCTTAAATAGACAAAACATGGGCCCCTAATGAACAGAGGAGACACTAATACTTGCTGGGACCCACAAGAAACAATAATTCCTTGGGTGGTGATGGTGATGGTGATTATGATGAAAAGCAACTAAAAGCAGTCTAGTATCATGGCTTTGCATAATAAAGGAAAGTGCCACTTCAATTAATATCTCCCTTCCAACCTCCCCACATCACAACTCTAATTGTGCACAGCAAAAAGAACTTGGGTTTGGACCCCCCCATAGCCCTTACCGACTTTTATCATCTCCATGGCCTGTGAGCCTGTGACTGGTTAACAGTTACCTGCTTTTTCCATACTGCTAGAATCCATTTCATGTCTCAGTTGAAGAAAGGGACCCATAAACAGGTACTACACCTTTCTCCACCTTTTTATGTAGTGTTGCATTCTGAGACCAGGGGGCAGTCACCTGGCCCACTGCTTAGACAGCTCCAGCTAAGCTCAAGACACCTATGTAAAAAGCCTAAAATAGCTCTTAACAAACCTATGCAATCAAGGGATTGTGAGTATGTGGAGTGTTCCTCAATTAGACATTCATCTGAGTCCCCCCATGTGAGTGCTGTTTGTCACCATCAGATAAGGCCAGCTTCACATATGAAACATACAAATAAGCTCTTCCTAGACTTCCCTAAAATGACAGGCACAAGAAGAGGAAACTTGGGTCACTCAGAAATGGAACCTCTTTCCATTATAGAATCATTTGGTGATCAAGTTATGTATGTAACTTTTTTACAAGACCATGTTCATTTTTATCTGCTACAACCATTTCCTTGCAAATGTAAGGTAGGTTTAATACTATTTTCATACAAAAAGTAGATTCAAAACTCGGCTCAGGAAGCTTTTATGACCGTGTGTCAGATGCCAACCCTCTTCTATGACACAAGGTGCGTTGAGAGAAACTAACTCATGAAAGACTATATCATATGTTATTACTTTTTCTTTTCTTTTCTTTTCTTTTCTTTTGTTTTTGTTTCTTTCTCATTTTTTTCTTTTTTTTTTTTTTTTACTTTTTTTTTTTTTTTTGACATGAGGGAGGATTCAGTGGAAGTCATGGTAAAGATTTAAGAAAGAAGAAGAAATACATTATGACAGAAACCTAAAGTGCTCCGATACCAGAAAATGATGTGAGAATAAAGACCCATAGCATTTTCTATGGTTCTTCATCTAGCATATCTCGAGTGAATACTTGCAAAAATGCACTTAATGAGTACATTTAACAAAACCCTGTTGTTCTTGGATGAGTAAGATGATATATAATCCATTAACTCAACTTTGACACGTATGCATCGGTGTTCGTGGGTTACACAAGTTCTCAGACACGATTATTGAAAATTTAACACATCAAGACCTCTGTACAGTTATATGATAATAATATCAATACTAGTTCGTGAAAGCACATAGTATGGAACAATATATCTAGATAAAAACACTAACAAACCATAAAATCAGTAAATCAATCAAACTAAGACAGCTGAGATTAAAATTTTAATTATGGGGTTTCGTGAAATGTGTATCAAACACGGGCAACAAATAAGCCTAAGGCCCTAAAGCAAGAACTAGCGTCAGCCAAAAGCAGAAGATAAGACATTCCAAAATGGAGAGCGTTTATTCCTAGAAGGAACTTAGTGCTAACCTCTCTGATGCTACTTCCATCACATTCATTTTACAGGCATCTTCGCCCTTTATGAAGGCAACACCCAATTCCACTAGAGAAATGTGTGGTTACCATCCAATGGTTCATTAGATTATGCAAAAAGTAACTAACAGTTCTTCACATGACAGTTAAGGAAAAGCAAAGACAGTTCAATTAGAATTCAATCAGTTGGAGAAAGAACATGTAAATGGACAATTGTGTCCAATTGCTAGGATTTTCATATACAAATTCAACTGAAAAAGAATCATATCTAAATGGAATGTGTAACAGAAAGAAGGTGAATGTCAAGGCGTATTTGATTGAGTTGAATATCCTCTCTGTCCAGACTCCCAGCTTGTAAGTGGAGCAACCTGTTCGTGCAATGGAACGTATTGCTGCAAATTCCATGTGAACACAAGAATTACTAGGAGACGGAAGTGTTTCCTTCTGTGAAGTCATATCAATGGATACCTCAGTGAAGTCAACCTCAACACTAAAAGCACAATGTTTGGTAGTGCGGAAAGTGGAAATGCCCATAATGTGGATTTTCACTTTCCCTATTTCTTCCCAAAAGTCCCCAAGTGGGGGTCCCTAAAGATATTGGTTGTGGGAGGAAATTAGGAAATTCATCTCCAATGCGTGCTTCTCAAGACACCGAAACATTCCAAGAATGAGCACTACATTATGCATGTACTTTTCAAGAATTTGACTTTGCAGGAAAGGGAGAATAAGCAGAAGAGTATCTAAGAGGATGAATTGCACTTAGACACATAATACGAAAAGTTGTGTGGAAAGAGGGTTGTTACCTCCATCTTTACAATCAGTTCTTCAGCAGTTGTAGCAGAGAGTACTATGTGCCGATCAGCCGGCTTAATGAAACCTTCAGCAACACCATTATCAAATAAAGCAAGCAAGGAATTGTAGTACCCATCAACATTTAAAAGACCAACCTGCCCATATATGAGTTAGAAGTCCACAATCTGTTTGTAAGGATTCCTTTTGGAAGCCACTACAGTTGCCTAGAAAACATTTAAGAAAAGAAGGGAAAGAAGAGGAAGATACCGGTTTGCTATGAATTCCAAGTTGTGACCATGTTATCATCTCCAACATCTCTTCCATGGTTCCATATCCTCCTAAAATACCCAAAAACTTGTGCATTATTGAAAGTCTTATGCATATATGGAGGAAAATTCTGTTTCATATCAAGCTATGATGCTTAGTGAAAACTTACCAGGAAGAGCTATAAAAGCATCAGCTTGGCGGGCCATTTCAGCTTTACGCCCATGCATGTCAGAAACTGATTTTAATTCCCCAACAGTTTCGCCAGAGATCTGTGGACAACCAAGCTACTACTCTAATATACGTGTGCACACAATCAATCTAAGATGCTCCTAAGAGGCAGAAAAACAAATAGGTGAAGGCCAACAACACAACCAGCACAATGGTTGAGGCATCTCCCCACTAGGGAAGACAGGAGAGCCTGTTGTACTGGTTTTGATCTTGCCGTAACCAATTATGTAAGTAAATAAATATACACTGCAGATAGCTTTTGGAGCGCGATTCTCTCAGTATATTTTGTTTAAAGACAAACCCAATGCCAATGTATTAGAAATTTACAATTTTCTACTATCAATTAATGATCTTTCAATCTGTATCCACAGAAAAATTGTCATCAATTCTTCTTCCCTAAAGCTTTTTCATGACTCCAATCGTTGTAATTTCCTGCTCCTAGTATGAAACTTTACCCTCCGAGAACAAGACCTAGTTGTAGGATTTCAATTGGATGAAGAAAATAGGTGAAAAATGTTTAATTTTCATCTAGTCATTGATAATAACAGTTGAATAAAAGATAACTCCTGTTCCCAATTGACAAAAGGCAGTAACTGCAGACAAATTTCAAAGTTAAATGAAAAAATAGATAAAAGGAGAGAAAAACCTGGTACTTGCACCAAATCAAAGATATAAGGTGTTCACTTGAAACATTGGATTCAGTAAAATGCTCCAT
Organism: Camphora micrantha; assembly: GCA_003546025.1. Lineage (NCBI taxonomy): Eukaryota > Viridiplantae > Streptophyta > Magnoliopsida > Laurales > Lauraceae > Camphora > Camphora micrantha. The sequence goes on from QPKB01000001.1 coordinate 13,769,459, forward strand.
CAAAATGGGTCATAGATGATCAGATGATAGAAATAACTCCAGACTTTTGTTAAATGAGGGTGATTAACAAATTCATCTCTCAAAAAAAATATCAGATTCCACTTTTCTTGAACATAATCAATATTCACAATAGGCGAGTGCAATTCATCTTCCTTTTCACTAACATTACTAATTACTAATCATAGACTTCCTTATATTCCTTATATATGCACTCTCTTTCACACACAAAGGAAACCTTCATCGGCAGAAATTTACTTGTCTTGAAGAATAGTTAGAGAAGTGATCAAAACAACCATGATTTCACTACAATCCCAATAAGGCTGAAGCAAAACCAACACATACCCCGAGAGGTATGTGACATACATACCTCGAGAGGCATAAGGGCTGTTGGAATGACCCTACATAAAAATGAAAACATAAAAAAGAGAAAAACATAGCAATAAGTTCCAGACATCCACAGCTTTAACACCCAACAAATGCTTCATGAACATTTTAAGAAGACATATAGAAGAAGAAGAAAAAAACTTTTTGAGGGTCTAATTCTTACCCAAGAACATGACAACCACCATCATGCACTGTTTTAGAGATCAAACCCATCAATCCCACACTCCCTCCACCATAAACCAAATCTATCCTCCTCTTCACCTGCCAACAGACAAAGAAGAGCAGCAAAAAACTTCAAATACCCCATATAACAAATACAAAACCCCATATAATAAGAATCTGCCACATCTCCCATCTGAAAGAACAAAATAACAGCCCATTATAAAAAGAACAAAAACCCATTAATTGATACCATCACCAATTTGCCTAAATCCTCAAAACAGATGACAAAAACATTCAAACTACTTTCTTGAAGGCTACAAGCCTACAACACATGTTTACAGACACAAACCAATCACTTACTATGAAAAGAAACATGACCCATGATTTAGAAACCAAAGTTATCAAAACCCAGGTGGAAAAACAATGAGAAGAAGGGGAAAAAGGACAATTTAAGTAGAAAAAGCAGACCAATTCATGACCCAAATCAAGAGCAGCATCACTGAAGACAGTTCTGTTGCCAGAGCTACTTCCACAGAAGACACAGATTCTCTTGAACTTGTGTTGAGAATTCTCTTCCATCATCAATGACTCTCTTTCTCTGTATCTGAGGTTTCAAAGGTAGAAGAAAAGATGAGAGCTTTGGAGTGTTTTGGGACGTAGAAGAGAGTAGCGGTGAGAAAGCACAAAGACCCATTTTTATTTCCCATTTATGCCAAGACTTGTATCAAAATCAGCATCAGAAACCCAACAACTGGAAGCTATTGTTTTGCAGGGTGGAGAGAAGCCCACATTCTCCATTGCTTTGCTAATCCGACGTCTTCCTGTCGGCCCTACCAACATATACTACAAAAAATACAAATCAAAGGAGGGGAAGAATAGTTATCACTCTCTCTCTCTCTCTCTCTCTCTCTCTCCCCTCTCTCTCTCTCTCTCTCTCTGGCCCATCTGCATATTCTCTCTCTGGACCAACTGCCCAAGTATATGCAGATTGAGCCCAATATTTGGTGATCCAAACCACTGAACCTGGACATCTTCATAATCACTTTGACTTGTAAACTAGATGGCTGTTTGTCCTTTTGATCTGAGAATATTGGGAGTGTTATGATAATGATTAGTTCGCAGTCGTTCGAAAAGCTTCTATAGGTCCATCCATTTTGGGTGAAGAGGTTTTTTTTTTTTTTTTTTTTTTTCTTAGACCTTCAGGCCAGACTAATTCCTACATGCCCAAGGGGGGCGGGTAAATCCCTTATGGCCCAGTGTCATAGTGAAGTTTCAAACTTGCTGAACAAACCGTGGTCCTACACCAATTAAGCTATATCTTGGAGCTACGGAGAAAGAGTTTTTTTGACTCATCTAACCAGGAGAGGTACCTGTGATATGTATGATCAAGGCCTTGAGGAAACTATAGTGCAGAGGATCGTAGGGAGGGACCCTTTTGGTCTCCTCTCTATCAAGAACCGCACACTTGGACCAAATTTGGTAGAACCACCTGTTTATGAACGGGTAGGATCTTTGTATCAAATTGATATGATGAGAATCGTCAGTTTAAGATCTATAGCATCAAGGGTCCATGCAATTCAGAGTGGGTACATTTTGCAAGCTGTGAACCTCCTGAGATTATCCAAACAGATAATAGAGGACTCACCTAAGGGGATCCATGATGGGCTATGCCTAATCTGATGATCCTTGGGCCTTGGAGGAGTGGCCAATGCCTACTGCTGAGGCTAAGGGGCTACTGGGTCTGACACCATGATTATAATGTCCTGGACTGTGGGTACTAATTGAATCTACTAAGTTGGACTCCAAGATATTTAGGTCGAAGACTAGGTACAGGTCCATGTAGTTCCAAACCTGACTGGCCAGATCCAGAATAGATAGGTCCACATGTACACACAATACAACACTAGGCAGTACTGCCCAATTCTTCACATGACTCAGTTATTTATTCCCTTTTTTACTCTCAAGTAGGGCCCACTTTGGGTCAATCTAATCCCTTTACACACATCGCCACCCTTTAATTGGCACTCATCCCAGTTTCATACTGTTAAAATATTTTCACACCAAATTTGCATGAAGAAGTCATTCCTTGGTTACCTAAACCTGAGGTAGGATCATTTGATTTCCCTATTATCTCAAATATTCTTGTATTCCATGTCCAAGTCTTTTCATTTTTTTGCCCCTCTTGATTGTCCACATCCACATCCAGATAGGTACCAACGAAATTGGGCATCCAAGGAAAAACTACCTACTATATATTTTTTTTCCAATTTTCTTCAGTAGCCTTAGCTCCTTTTTCTTTTTGTATGATTTTTTGTTAGATGCATTTAGACTGTCCTGTTATTGTTCTGAGGTCTATTTTATGGTGGAATGTAAGAGCTAATTCTCGATGGCCTGTTTGTATAATTGGTGGTACTGAATTCCTTTGAGCTGCAAGCGATCACCAAGTTTGTATTTATCTACATCTCCACCTTATATCCTCCGCCGTTAAAGTTCTTAAAACGATCTTTTCTTATAACTCATTTTTCCATGAGTTCATAGGAATCCGATTTCATGTAAACATAGGGAGCCCAAAAGGTTACTTGTATTCAGCTATTGCTCAGCTGATGTAGAGAGAGAGAGAGAGAGAGAGAGAGAGAGAGAGAGAGAGTAATCCGAATCATCTGAACCTTGCTTGTTTTAGGATTTGGGAGTCATTTGATCATAGATATTTAATCTCCCGGCTCAATAAATCATTTGATGTAATTGAGGCATGGATCCTGGCTCTGCCTGACCCATTTGGAGTACTACAACTCTATAAGTCAGCAATTGAAAGCTGAGAAACTTTTAAAGACTGCTTGAAAAGCCATTGGATTGAATGATTAGAGCAAGCCTAGCTAGCTGAGCATATTGGAAGCAACCATTCAACTCAGCCGCGGCCTGACTCAATGATGTATCGAGTTGACTTGCCCTGACTCAAACAAGTCTAAATGACTTTTGAAATTATGCTGCATATTAACCCTGCAAATCCAATCATCCATCCACCTTTGAGGCCTTTTTACATCCTTTCAAATTCTGAGTGAGAGCCAAGAAGAAAAGTTGGTCACTATGGATGAATTATCAAAAAACTGTGATGGCCAATAAGCCCACTTTGTTCTGATTTTTCAACAAGATGATGTGTGCAACTGGGGGCCACTTCACATCCATGGTGGAATATCTAAAGGTGCATTTAGGGCGATGCGCGCATCCCATCACCAACCAAGCAAGATTAGACCGTGATCAGACGTGCGGCCCGGTGATCGCCTGTGACCCTAGAAATTAAAGTCAATGGGGCCTGCATGGCATCACTATCCAATCCTGATCTGACAGTAATGGGAGTTTTGGATAACTGTATTTTCTTTCCTTAGTTTTTTTTTTTTCCTACCAAATATCAGTTCATTCCTCTATATATAAATCAAAGTTACATCTAAGGAAGGTTAGGCAAAATGTAATATTTAGGTTCATATGTTAAACATTCGCCATCCATCCTGTCAAGCAAGTTTACCCCACATCTAATAACCATCAGATCTCAGCTAGACAATAATGAGAATCACAATCAGTGGTCCTTAAACTCTGTGTTATCAGCAAAACAATCTTAATCTTAGGCCATCAACGTTATCCAAGTTTAAACTTCACCAGCTGCATTATAAAGGTATTCATTTCAGTTCATGTCTTCCATGATGCACGTATGTATTATCTTTCAATCACACTCATCTACTTATCCTCTCTCTCTCTCTCTCTCTCTGAGAGTTTGTGGACCATAGAGACATAAAAAGCTAAGAGGAGGAAGGACTTCAACAGATACAGAGAATGGTGGTCCAGATTGTCCAGCTATGCAGTTTGGTGGTGTTAAACCCCATAACAGTGGCACCCACTTTGTCAGCTGTCCAAATCTGGCATTCCAGTATATCACAAAGGGGCAATCTTGGCCGTCTATTTGAAGTCAGTGCCCCACATGAGTACAAAAATCAGTTTCTAGACATGGCCAGGCTTTTGGACCTGTAGGAAGCTGGAGTATATCCTTGATTGGCCAAGTTCCAGACTATTCACCTTCCGGCATTAGGAGCGACCAACCAAACTGATTTTTTTTGTTATCCTGCACTTCCTACTTACGGTTATTTTAAGAAAGAGACACATAACCATATTTGAATAGGAATCCTTTCTTATCCTGCAAACATCCATTGCATCTCTCCCTTTTTAACCCTGTAAACATTCAAGCTCTCCTTCAAAACTCGCCTATACTTGGGATGTTCATGGGCCAGGAGGGAGCTTGTCCAAGCCCAGATCATTGAAGTCTAGTCCACAGTCCTGAAAGTCGCAGACCCGCCCATTACTAACCTTATAGTTATATGCAGCCCATTGTGTTAAATATATTAGGCTGGATGAATAGACCAGAAATCTAGGCCCAAGGCCCAAAAATAGAGACCAATCCAGCTCAATGCAGGCATGGTTTGGGCTGTCCATGACACCCCTAATTGTAGTTCCTGAACATTTGGGTAGCCACGTGTGCTCATATTGTTGGCAATTGTAGCGGGCTCACGTACGATGGAATGTGCGGCGGGCCCCAACTCCAATCTGGAATTACCTCATTTTGGTTCCAAGGAAGAAAAGGATTTGTTTATAGAAGAAGAGAGTGGACATGCAGACCATAAAACATTGTTTGAACCAGATCCAAGTATCTGATGGATCTGGTCTTGATTTTGGTTTAATGGACAATCCAGACCAAGGCCCAACCCAATTATTAATCAGGGTCCGGACCAACTGAACAAAACTCAGACCCAATTACTAATTGAGCCAATAAACAGAGTCCATTCTTAAGATTTTCAGGTCAGGTCCATCGAGTAAGAAGGTTAAACTGAGACCCTTGACACCCCTAAATTCATGTCACTGTTCACACCATGGTCCACACTATGACAAAATGATTGACAAGGACTCTTGAATATTGTATAAAGGTTTCTAACCCTAATTCAACCAAACCCTTTGTACAACAAATGATGATTAATGGGACAAGCGTGCAGTGATTGAAGTCTTTGTTTCTTTATATCCCAACTAATAATTCGTCTTTAAAAGTCAGGGCTCTAACTTGGATTGATGTTTCCCCTGCAACTAACACTCATCTCCTTGATTTACCCAAAAAAAAAAACACACATTCATCTCCTTGTGGAACTAGATTCCATGTTAGTTCAAGCATTAAATCTCATTAAAATGGTCCATAAAATCAAATCACAGATTTAGGGAGACAACCATGTCACTTAAAAAAAAAAAAAAAAATCTGCCCACCCATGACATTGCCCTCTTTAGTTAGAAAATATTCAGCTAAGAACCACTCAAAGACTCCAAAGTGCAATTTTCTCATACAAGACTCTTGTGTCGATCATTGTTTTGGCCAATCTTCAATTGGAATCATTAAAAAGTGGCAAACCATTTCATCATAACTTAACTTGGTTTAAAGGTGGGCTAAATATCAATACGATGTAACGGCCATAATTATCTACTTGAGAGCCTCAAGAATTTAGCGGTTATATATCCACTAATAACCTAAATAATCTTTCAGCCTCTTAAATAGTTGGTCATGATTATCATATAGCATCAATTTCATAAAATGTCTCAAACCATATTTCGGCCTTCTAGTTCTTCATTACTCGTGATTCATATGGATCAAAGATGGGCCCGACAATAAAGGAAGTTGCACCAGCTTCACAGCTGAATTTTCCTAATTGTTATGTGATTTGTTTTTTTAATAACATAGATTTGAATTGATCAAATCAGTTTGATTGGGATAGCTTACTAACACCACATTATCTTAGAGGATAGAGAGCCAATGTTTGGATGACCCCATCTGCCTTTTAGCTAGTTTTTAATGAGTATAGGGTTGTCGCTAGAACTACTAAAATAGGTATTTACATGTGTGTTTGGGATATGTTATAAAATGAATAACAAAACAAAGTTGTGCATGACTTGTGATTTATTGAACTCTTTTCTTACCCCAAAATTCAACAGGAATCTTAGAGTTGGCCTATCTCAATGCACCAAAAGAGTAGGTTTAAAGTCTACCATCTACCCAAATAAATAAAGGGAAATGTGATACTCTCTCGATCACACATGTTTCACTAATAAAAGGGTCTCTAGTATTGATTAATCCACATCTCACATTATAAAAAAAAAAAAAAGGGACTTCTAGCGGCCGAAAAATATACTTTTAGAGGCGGTTTTTTCCACCTCTAAAAGTCACGTTTAACGGCAATTTTATTTTGTGGCCACTAAAAGTCTCGTGTTTTTCCTCGGGAGGCACCATCTAAGCTTTTCCGGCGGTTATAGTGGCAGAAAATAAGTTCCACCACTAAGATTTACTCTTAGCTGACTTTTAGTGGCAGAAAGAAACGACTGCTAAAATTAAGCAGGTTTTTCTGCCTCTAAGAATCACATTGATTTGTTAATGTCTATGATTAATTGTTACTTTTTTTTCTTTTTTCTGTTTTTTTGCTATCAAAGGATTCTCAACCCTTTGTGCTGGACTAATCCCTATGGGCCCAGAGGGAAGCCAGGTAAACTCCCATGTAGTCCCAATGTGGTAGTGAAGTTTCGAACCTACAATCTCAATGTACAAACCGTGGTCCTACGCCAACCAAGCTACCCCTTAGGAACTTTAAAACACTATATCAACCATTAATTAATTGTATCGGTCAAAGCCAAAACTTGTGCTTATTGGTTGATATATCAGCCCTGCACGGATCTCTTTGTTTCAGCCCTTTCTTTACTAAAGTTTTTTAAGAAAACAGATGTGTTGAGTCAAATAAATATTACAAATCTTCATTTTTTAAATATTTATTGTTAGGATGTTTCTGATGATTAAATAAAATATAAAGTTGCTAAGATTAGAGATCCATTAGATTTTATACTTTGAACTAACCCATATAAAATTGGCTTAAGTTATGGCCAAGTTCAGCCTGAGTTTTAGAACAATAAGACAAATGCAAGAATCTATATATTAAGTGAAACTCACCAATTCAATGGAAACCTGGACGAGCCAAATTGAATAAAAAAAGGGGGCACTGCAGAGTCAATTTTTTTGGTTTGGTGGCAGTGGCTCGTTTCCACAAAAAAGTTTAGGGCCACTTGTAGTATAAACTCTTCGATTTATATGAGAGCAATGGTGAACAGATGATTCAAGAATTCAAACATTCACACTCAGAGTCTGTTTGTTTGCATTATAATAGATACGATTTTTTCAAAGTAGTTAAAAATAAAAAAATCAAAGGTAGATTTTCAAAAATGAGCAACAATTAACCTTTCCTTTTATACAATTAAAGTTAAAGGAAAATGAAAAATGATTACCTAAGCTTCGGTCTTCATTACTTCCCTTTTAACCACTTCAAAAAATTCTCATGCATTGAGATCCTACAGAATGCAAACAAGAAATCCCTAAAAGCTTATCCTTCCTAAAACTATTCTCTAACGTATTCCTAATATCTCTCACACCCTCTCAAATCACAATCCCGCGATGCAATGGGTGACAAAATGAACAAACCCGATGATCTCCGAAAATAAACCTGGTGATCACTATGTGTCTTAGCGACCCAAACTCAAATTTGCAGTTAATTATATCCTTTTAAGTTAATCTAAGAACTTTGGGAAATTCCAGACTCAATATGTAACACCTTTTATAGTTTCTTGTTTGGGCCCCACACTTGATACATAAGATTAAACCTTAATTTCTAGTCTATTAGGACCCAATTTTTTGTGATTAAAATTGCTATCAGTGCTTAAGTTAACAAGTCCTCAGGGAATAAGATAAACAATAGAAACCCTAGGTGTGGGTACTTACTGGAAGAAGGAAGAAATAAATAAATAAATAAATAAATAAAGTTTCTTCATCTACTCTCCCTTTACGGTAGGATCTTTTTACTCAATCAAGGGAAGGGAAATTTGGAAATTTTATCATGATGTAGTCTCTTGACTCTTCGAATGATTTTTTCATTTGTAACTGAACTTTGACTTGGCTATTCAACAACCCACTCTCACTTCCTCTTTGACAATTGTTCCAATTTGAAGCACTTGAACTAGATTAGAATATGGCTACTCCCACTGTTGGACAACTTCAATGTTATCATTTTGAAAAATGCACTAAAAAGATCCATGTTTGGAGATTGTACTCATGATGTCATGATAAATGTTTTATGCCATGTAAAATATGGAAAGAACCCTATTAATGCAGGAGCCATGTTCTAAACCTACTAAGTAGCCAATAACATATAAGACATAAAATCATCATGATATAGCCACCTGGTCTTTGAGAAGTGTGAAAAGCACTTGAGAAGAATCAGAAAACAAAAGAGTCTAATGAAAAGAAGTACTTAATTAGTAGGCACTTTGATTTTTAGGTAAAAGAATGATGATATGGCCCTCCCACAGCTACACAATTTCCAGAAGATTTCTGCATGAGATGGTCTCAGCCCATTTTAGGGCATTCAAAATACCTCCAACAGAAGAGAAAAGTCTGCTCTCTATAGACAGAAGAAAGAGATTGAAACCACTGGAGATCAAAATCTGCTACAACAAAGTCGAATACAGCAGAGACCCACTTTGTAAAAAAATTAAAAATAAATGCTTTTGCAATGAAGTTGAGAGTTGTGATTTTTGCCTTTGGGTTTCAACCAGACCCAGTTTTGAAATAGACTCAAGCTGAATCTTGAACCAGGCTTGGCCCATGGGCCCACTTGATCCATATATGTTGAAATGGTCCCCAACCATTGATCTGGTAGCTCATATATAAGCTTAGAAGGCCACCAATTGGCAGTACTTTCTTTCTACCTATGCAATAATTTCAACTGTCCATCGATGGCACACCATATGTTCAATACTAATCATCCATCTATGTGCCGCATAGGACACCAGGCAACCCTAACAGTGCACTAGAAAGCCCAATGAACTAGATTAGGTTGTTGGAAAATTTATAATTGCAATAAGGATCTAGCTAGAATGACAAAACATAATCAAAGCAAACAAAATAAAAAAAGATTAAATAGTCAAACTTAATCTTGCAAGGACATTTGAATCAAATAAGAAGAGAAGCACTAACTTGGAAGGATTTTTGTCTCATACTTGCAGTCCTTCCTTTGCCTCCCTACTTCTCACAATGTAGTGCTGAAACAATGGTTAAAGGGGGGTCAACAAATATGCTATTTACGGCCAATCAATTGATGGTTTTGTGGTTAGGCATCGCCCTTTTTCACTAGAGCGATCAAGGATCAATCTCTAATTGTTTTCACATTGCCTAGAGGAATATGACGTGTGGCGTGCATGAGCATGATTATTTACCAAAGCAAAAAATAAATATCATGATATTTACATGCCTCATGAGATAACAATTCAAGTCTCGATGAAAATATTAAAAGGTACAAGGTGCTTTCAACAACCCTAATTTACCTGCCTGGCCCAATAAGCCCAATAATGGACTTATTGACCAAATCATGCTGACAATCTTTCAGTAGGAACATGTGACCTGCTTTATGAAAGATTCTATTCTAAAATCTTTATCAGTGAGATCCCCTCTAGGATTTTACTAGAAGATTTGATGTACGTGCATGATGAAACATCTAATCATCTATAATTCTTGGTTAACGTAATGTATGCAAGTCATGAGAAAGCACATTTGTAACAACATAATTCCTCCTATGTACTACAACAACAGTAGTGTTTTTCAATTAAATCATTAATGAGCAAACTTTTGAGGTTATAAATAATGTCAATGGTCCCATAATAATGTCTTGTCGTGGACGATCCTTTTTTATACATAACTCTCACCATACAGATAAAATGTTTATATTTGAAAAGCAAGAATCACCAGAACAACAGGTGTAAAAGAAAATCGAAAAATCATCTAGCCAAACCAATCCAAACCGTGGTTAATAACAGTGTTTTATAGTTCGGTTACGGTTAAAATTATTGAAATCGAAAAATCATGTTTTACAGTTTGGTTACGGTTTTTACCTCGACTCACGGTTATTAACTGATCCGAACCGTTAACTGGGATTCGGTTAACCGTATTCACATGGTCAACCGAACCGTTTCACTAATAAGAAAAAAAAACCTACGGACCTGAATGAAAATTACTTCTTTTTCTCCGACTATAATTTATTTTTTTCACTGTAAGTTTGATTGGTAAATGACAAAATTTTCACAAGTTTTTTAAGTGACAATTAACCGTAATCTAATTGTTAACTGTGGTTAACCGCGGTTTAGTTTTTAACAATTTTTCATGGTTCGGTTACGATTACGGTTTTTAAAAATCAAAAACCGTGAAACACGGTTCGATTAACAATTTTTTTTAAAATAAAAGGTTAACCGACACGGTTCAATTAACGGTTTTCCCAAAATAAACAATTAACCGAACTGTTACACCCCTTGTCCATAACCATAATTTCATCATGTGCACATGAATGCTTCAAATATTACAATACCATCATTATACTATAGAACCCAACCTTTCATTTTAGAAAACAATACCATCATCACATCTAGTGTAGAAAACATTTCATCCGTTTTTTGGCAGAGAATAAAGTTCCTTTTGTGTTTTCCCAAATTACTCTACATGTTTTGAATAATTGATCTGGTAGCTCATATATGAGAAATTTGAAGAATACCTGTTAAACTTTAGAAGACCACCAATTGGTACAGCTGTCCATTGATGGCATACGAAATGTATAATGCTGATAATCCATCTATGCGGCCTCATATATGTCACAAGGCAAGCCTAACAGTGGGCCCAAGCACATTGAATTAGATTGGGCTGTATATAATTTACAATTGCAATAAGGATCTAGCATGGCAAACATAATCAAAGCAAACTAATAAAACAAAATTAAATAATCATAGTCAATCTTGTTAGGGCATTTGAATCAATTAAGAAGAGAAACACAAACTTTTTTTTTTTTGTTAGTTTTATTTAATTTTTTTTCTTCTGTTTTTTGAAATCTCAGCTATGGGGCTGATGACCATTGAACCCACGCCAGTGGAAGAGCCCTTGGATGAAGAAAGAAGACCTCGGCCAACGAAAGGTGGCATAACTAGAGTTTAGCTCGGTGAAAACCAACCTCTTACCATTGAGGTAAGAGGCCCTAAGAGAAACACAAACTTGGAAGAGCTTTGGCCTCATACTTGCGGTCCTTCCCTTCTCTCGTTACATCTCACAATTAGTGCGAAAACGATGGCCCCCGCTCGATGTATATTTGAGGTAGAGAGGGGTCAATAAATATGCTATTTAGGGCCAATCAATTGATGGTTCTGCGGTTAGATATCTCCCTTTTCACTAGAATGATTAGGGATCAATCCTTAGTGGTTGCCATGTTGGTCAGGAACTTGTGGAATGCGTGTGCACGTAATTATTTTCCAAAGCAAAATATTAATACGCTATTTACAGACCTCATCAGAGGATAAATCAAGTCCCTAATTTGCCTGATCAGGCCCAATAAGCTCAGTAACACTTTATGAAAAATCTTATTCTAACCTTTCGTCTTCAATAAGATCACCTTGGATTTTACTAGAAAACTTAATGTACGTGCATGATAAAATATCCAATCATCTACAAATCTTGGTTAAAATAATGACTAATTTAAAAGAAAGCACCAAATGCAAGTCATGACGATCACGCATCATTAACTAACATAATTTCTCCCATGTACTACAACAATAGTAACTTTTTTTTTCAATTTTGTCATTAACCAAGCAACTCACAGGCTTATGCATAATGCCAATGCACACAAGGGTCCCGTGATAATGTCTTATCATCTGCTATCCTTTCTTGTACATGATCTTTTAAGTATATATAATGTTCATATTTGGAAAGAAAGAATCATCGGAATAATAATTTCATCATCATCATATATATATATATATATAAGTTTTATATATTACATCTTCTAATTCAAAGGGTAGCTCAGTTGGTATAGGACCACGATTTGCACTAGGAGATTGTAAGTTCAAAACTGCACTACCACACTAGGACTACAGTGGAGTTTACTCGACTTCCTTGAGCCTGGAGGGATTAGTCCAGCCTCAAAGGGTTAGAACCCTCCGATAGCGAAAAAGAGAAGAAAAAAAAAACATATTACATCATCTAACATCATCATTATACTATGAACATACTAAACATGGACCATGGGAGCCATTGGTCAATGGATTAGCACGCATCTTCTCCATGATTCACATCCCTTTCATCATTGGATCCACGGTATGAGATAATTTTACTATGGGTTCAATGATTTGCATATTTTATACCATCAAATTGATGATCCAAGGTGTTTCTACCGTTTTATCGATGATCATATGCCATTTGATCAATGATCAACATCTTTTCTATCATTAGATCAATAGTTAGAGTTGTATCCTTCATTAGATCGATGTAACCCCCACCACACACACACACAAAAATAGTACTTACTTGCCAAAATCGGGTAACCCTTTGGGCCGGATGCCAAAGGTCTAAGGTTGGGCTGGCGAGGGACACCGTGGGTAGTCGTACACAAATATCTGAATATTGCTCATCATTTGATTGATGATCTGAGTTATATCTACCATTGGGTTGATGATCCACATATATTCCATCAGTGGACTGAGGATATGAGACTTCTCCACACTTGGGTCAATGGTATGCATATTTTCCATTGTTGAATCAATGATTTGATGTGTAGCCATGGGTACATTAATGATTCTTATGTTTTCTTTCTTTTGATCACTTATCTGAGGTATATCCACCATTGGCTAGATGATTCACATAGTTGTCATTGTTGGATTGATGATCTAAGGTGTATCCACTGTTGGATCAATTATCAACATATTTTCCATCATTTTGATAATGATCTAAGGTGGATCTGTAAAAAGATCAATGATCTGCATATTACCACTGAATCCTAAGGTTTATCCACTGTTGGATCATTGATCTGTACATTTCCATCACTGAATTGACAATGTGAGGCTTTTTAACCATTGGGTTGGTGATACTTATGTTCCCAATCAACAGTTCAATGATTTGAGGTGGATCCACTATTGGATTAATATATTGGGCCTATTAGGAATGGCCACCCTTATAAATCGAATTGGGCCTCGGCCTAACATGCACTTGTCATTTGGGCCTATGATTCTCCTTACCTTGCCTTACTACATGTGGCCTGTAAGTCTAGCCATCAGCCCCACAATTAAAACTCTAATCAAGACTACTACACTAGAGACACAGGACAAAGTTTAAGTTTGAGGGAGATTATGAAAAAGCCTTCCAAAATTATTTTTTTTAGCAGAGACTGAAGGTATTCTATTGTAGAAAACATTTCATGTCTTTTTTATTCATGTGATATATCTATAGTGAAAATATTATGGCTTTCCATTCATAACTACATTGAAAACGCTCATACGATATTATCTTCGCCAAAGCAGATTTTCAATCTCACCATCCACAAAAATGAAATTTCCTGAATTAAAGGCACTTCCCGAAATTCGGAGAAAACTTTCATGGCAAAAGTATTTTGGATCTATACAACTATCCCATACTGATATGCCAAGTGATTTTCTAGATGGATAGGCCCACTAACTATAATGGGTGTATCAGTCCTAATAAGTCAAATAATGAACAGATAGACCACATCAAGGCAACATAGGTCTTTTATTTTCTCAGACCTTAGAATTAAACGAAAATGATCTCACTCTATCAAGCCTTTTTGGTAGAACACTCTGATAAAGTTATAGACTGAAAGAAACAAACATTTTTAAGGCTGGCTACACCAAATTTTTTAGGTCCATTATAAAAGGGATAAGTGATGTAGAAGTAGAATTTTTTAGGTCCCCCGTTTAGGATGATGTCCAGAGGTGGAAAAACCTGACCCAACCCCCCTAAATCAACCCCCACTCAACCGTGAAATTATTGGGTCAGCCATAGGTTAGGATTTCCAGACGCACTATCTAACAACCTACCCCTGCAACCCTGACTAGACGCATTCTTTTGCATGGGCCCTTGATTCATACAATTCAACCCACACAGAGAAAGGGCCCAAAAAAAAAAAATTTGCCAAATGGGTTGGTTGGGCCGGGTCTAGTTAGACTCCCATTGAGTACAAATTGGATGTATCAGACCCATTTGATCAATGCGTCAGATTTCGGATTGGGCATCGACCTGCAGGCCGCCAATGCAACCGAACCCAACTCATTTCCAACCCCAATGAATGTTATGGGTTGGGCCCTAGTGGGCTTCTGGTATAGCCCAGTCTTGGTCTTGTCTAGGACCAGGCCAATAGCAATAAGCTTGGACAGCCTAACAACTACAAATAGCCGTTGCAAAAAGAGAACAAAACGGTTTTCACAGCCTGTTTTTTTTCCTCTCATCCTCTTCTTCCCGCCTTCCATTCCCCATCAAAAGCAAAATGAGAGAGAGAAAGAGAGACACCTCTTCCATTTCCATTTCCACCCTTTTCCATCCTTTTTTCTTCAAACACTCCTTGATCTACTCCTAACCACATACCAAAGAAACATAAGAGAAAAAGACTCTAAACAAAACAAACTTCAATCTCTTCATATCCAACACCATTCATACCATGGGAAGAAGTTTCCCTTCTGAAGCCAATTCCTCATTCCAACCTGCACTCTCCCTCTCTTTCCTTGCCATTTGGGTTGCAATGACCATCTCCATGGTCACTGTCCTCTGCGGCGTGCGGTCCAGAAAATCCTCAGCGGGAAAATCAACACCACCATTACCATCATCACCTTCATACAAAACAAGCCGAGTGAACCACATGGCAAAACCAACAACACCCCCTTCATTAGCAATAGAGAAATCAACCCATCAAGCCCAAGAACCAGAGCTACCTTCCACACCCAAATCAAAGGACACCTCTAGCAGTTCATCGT
This sequence comes from Camphora micrantha, assembly GCA_003546025.1. NCBI lineage: Eukaryota > Viridiplantae > Streptophyta > Magnoliopsida > Laurales > Lauraceae > Camphora > Camphora micrantha. The sequence continues at coordinate 13,784,912 of QPKB01000001.1, forward strand.
CATATGATCAAAGTATTGTAGCACCTTTGAACACCTCAACACCGACCCGTAAATTAATGAAAAGTATCAGTTTGAAGTTTCACATAGGGCTATCGAGAATTCGGACCGGTAAAGAAGAAGAAAAACAACGCAGGAATCGACAACAGCAGCAGCAGCAGCTAATACCACTACAACAGCAAGACAAAGGCACGGAGGAGCCCGATGATTGCTTATGGAAGAAGAGCATCATATTAGGGGAGAGATGTCAAGTCTCCGGTGACGATGAGGACGCCTTCTTCTACGATGAGAAGGGGAACAAGGTCATGGCATACACCCCTCGGACACCAAGGACCCCTCGGACACCGCAATCGCTGCCGGTGTCTCGAACAAGCTCCTATTTTGATCTAGAACTTGAATGAAATGAACCAACTGTGATGCTAATTGTTCTTGTTGCTTATATCCTGGTTGAGGAAATTTTGTAGGATGCTTTGAACTATTAAAGGAAATCAAGATCCTAGTACTTACAAAGGAACAGAGTAATGCATGATGCCAATTGAATAGATCAAGGCATTGTAAGGACACCTCACTAGATTAAATGTTCCCATTGATAGTTAAAACTAAAGGATGAGTGGATGAATGGAAGGACAAAACTCAAAATAAATAAACTAATAAATTAAAAGTTACATTTTAGAAATATATCAATAGGAAATGCAATTACCTAGATACACTAAGTACCGCCTTTTATATATATATATATATATATATATATATATTTGGACCATGTATCAATTTATCATATAATTTGAAGCAATAAATGAGTCTCACATGTATGTGTTTTTTACATCTCACCTAAAAAGAGGGAAGACAGTCAAAATATTATAGATACAATATTCTGTCACAATATTATAGATACATGAAGAGATAATCAAAAGTACTTTGAAAAATAAATTTTAGCGAAATATGAGAAAAACACACTTGCAAGCAAATTCTTGCTTCTAGAGCCATTTGAACGGCATACTCATCAAGTTAAAGTTCCCAAGGGAAGTAGAAAGCAACAATTGCAAGCAAGTATTGGTATAGTTGCAGACTGCAGTCCTGGTCCTCTTGGTCCTGAACTCATGCCATAATGAGTTCGTTAGTGACCCATACTTTTTATTTGTATTTGTGTCCATGCAATTAGATCATTGTGCTTATTTTTCTTTCATTTACTTTTGTACCTATTTGCTTTCTTTTTCAAAGGGTAACAATAATGGCGTCTTATTTAGGCAATAGCGTCAACTACCAGATAAAACATTTAGTTTTCTCTCTTTTTTTTTTTTTTAAAGTTAGTTATTATCATGTAACGACATAATTAAGCACAAATATTATTATTACTTACCACCTCCTGCATTTCCCAGGTTGAGTTTGCTGATTTGAGTGTTTACAGGCTATCTCCTATGTGAAGGTTATAAGATTATGTTGACATGAATTGATCGCGACAATGGGATAGTGAATCTTATCATTGCAAGGTAGGGAGAATATTCAGTAATTTGTAGGTAGGAAGTTTATTGCTTAAGTGGATTTCATCAGATGTCAATAAGGTAGGAAGTTTTACAAGTATTGATTTCTCAAGAGGGGTGTACACAGATAGACAAAAATGCAGAAATAGTGAAAAGAAAAGAGCCCAAAAACATCTCCCATCCATCCCTCATCACACCGTTTCCTTTCAAAACTAATCTACACAACCAAAACTTAGATAATTCGGTATGAATTTGACAAATGTACCTGGAATCTAGTTTATAGCTTCATTATAGGAACAACTCTGCGTCTGGACTAACTACATCCAGAGCCCAAAAGATCAAACATGTTAAAAGGGATCCAAGTTAGAGGCCCAAGCCAGGTCTCCAATCATTAGACCAAAATGTAGACCCAATGATCTCATCAGGTTAGGATCCTCGCCTGTATTATGTCCTTAGTGCCCAGAACCTACTCTCAACCTTCTCGATCCATTCTTGGAGCGCGGTTTTACCATTTTCAGAGTGTTGTTCGACCATCTTCGAAGCACGGTTCAACCGAATATGGAACGAACCATGGAGAATCTTTAGTTTTTTGTGCATTTTATTTTTCTATAAGCTTAATATTTATCTTTTGAATGAAGAAACTTCTTCTAACTTATTAATTATTATCTATTTTATGTGATCAAATTGCAAAGTTATTTTTTTTTTCTTCATTTTTTATACTTGAATATATGGATAAGATATATTTGTGTCCATTAGTTAATTATTTATAAACCCACAAGCACCTTATCACCTTATCGTATAAGCGCTCCGGACATAAAATTATTTTAAATTTAGCATTTCAGCGCTCCCGCTCTGGGCACTTAGATTCTATCATTTAAGGAGTGGGCTCAACGCTCCCGCTCTGGGCACTTAGATTCTATCATTTATTTTGGGGGGGGGGGGGACACTTGTGAGACATTTATGCGGTCCTCTTTTTCAGCACAACAATTATCAACCCAACCCCCTCGCACTCATTATCCTATTGTGAGACATTTATGCGGTCCTCTTTTTCAGCACAACAATTATCAACCCAACCCCCTCGCACTCATTATCCTATGAACACTCATCCAACTGTCACTCTCCCTTGGACTAAAATCTTAAACGAAACCTTCTAAAATCATTAAACTTGACAGCCCTGGATGAGTTGAGATTTTACACACATGTAGGTCTTACGGCAAACTTTCAATCCTCACGTTCCACATGAATTGGCATGGCCCCCCAATGGTCCCAAAATGAGGTACGCATAGAAACTTATAAGGTGGCCCTATATAACATATCATAGAAATAATATGCCGCAAGTGCACACCTAATAACTAATTGAAACAAACCCAACCAAAAATAATAATAATAAAGGGAACTTTCTAAGCTCATAAATCAAGGGATAAGATTATCAGATTGGCCATTTTTCTGCAGGCCTATTATCCATGATCAGGAGCTCTTCAACTGTTCCCTCACTGTGCCCCAGGCCACGTTCTATTCATGCAAAAGTAGGCTCAAATTCTGGTTCCACAACAACTATGCATCCACATCCAGACCAGAGTAACCTGACACCACACAACTCCCCAGTAATTTCTTCTGCAGTGCCTCGTCCAAGAGCATCCTCACATGGGGATGTGGAGAATACGTATGGCTGGCTGTAGAGTGTTTTCAGATTGCATAAAAGACAGCACCAGTTCAATGATTGAAACACCTCGACCTTTCAAACTAGATATTTCAAAACCTGGCCATTTGGGACTTGGATCTCAGTTACAAGCCCTGCTCTGTTCAGTGGCTGCTGGTTGGAAAAAAAATCATAGGCATCCTGCATCTTTTAAATCATAGACTACTGTTCAAACTAGTTGCTCTACGCCTCTTAACAGGGGAAGAGATTCAAATTATACTCAGGTAGAAAAGGGAGGAACAAGCAAGAAGGTATCCCACATATAAACAAGGCACTCAATATATTTTCAGATTGGAATATAGTAGGATACAAGTAGATACCGGACGAACCCATCCCATGTAACAAGCACAAGGTCCAAGGGTGGAGGCTAATATTTCTCTGATTATATTCAAGGACTGGACATTCGACCCCCAAGATCCTCTGAATACTAAATAATAAAAATGCAGGTACAAGTACTAAAAGTCCTGAAAGCAGGGATGCAATTTGCAAAACAATCTCCCAAAAGCAGGAATTCATATGTAGCACATTAGATTCAGACTCATAAAGGAGAATGGATATTATACTCTCACAAACAGGTGTTTCAAGTCTTGAAATGAGAACCCAAAGTGAAAAAAGCCTAAAACAGAAACAAAATCAGAAGAAATGGAGACGGAGTAATGAAAGGAATAAATTGTGCGTTGCAGAAAAGAAAGAAAAGAAGAAAGAATTAAAAAAAAGGCGCGAACATGCGAGAAGCCGTTACTATGGAACTTTTAACCAGTACAGACAGCCTTGCTTTGGATTGTGTAGTAAGGACAAAGGACACAGCTCGTTGTATCCCTTTTATTGTGCAGCAATTCTTGAAGATTGCCTTCCCTGACCCATCCAGCCGTGTCATCTTAATACCAAACTGATGGCTTCCACCAATCTCAAATAAATAAACTTGCACACTGAGTATATTCAAGCATCAGTTTATAATTTACACAGAGTAGGGTGAATAATGAACCTGGTGGTATTAAATGGTTCGGCTAGTACTTCAGCCTCTCATCGGTGTCAAAATTCAGTCCTTCGATACCCTTGAGAGTTGACTCATAGTTCTTAATGTTAGAGGTATTCCGAGCAGAAGATGAACGTTTAGGCTCCAAAGAGCCAACAGGCGAACTTCTTTGCGTACTGATGACCCTACGGAATCCACCTGGGCTGGCATCAGTGGTACGAGAACGAGAAGGATCCACCTCACTCCCCACAAATGCCTCACGGCTACTAGAAACAGCAGCTCGCCTCAAAGAACCGCTTGATCGCCCCAGGAATGTGGAACTGGATAACTGCATGGCCAAGCATGAGGTTCAAATTCATAAAGATGACATGACCAAACAACAAAATATATTTATATGCAAACACTTAAAGTGTGAATTATTCACTAAAAATGACACATAAGATACTAATGTTACGAGCAAGGATATAACAAATACATCATTTAACATTTCATAAATAACAAAAGATATGATCACATCATTTATCACCAGAATATAATCACATTGTTGGGTGGGACTAGCACATCCCTCAGTACAAAATAGCTCTTCCACTTTACAACAAATAATCTTATGTCAACTTTTTTTTTTTTTTTTTCCTTTGATTACTCTTAGTCAACTATTGAATTAAGCTCATACACTATTTGTAAGATGGTGTTGGGAGTGTGCTCGCATGCGCCAAAGATCTGGTTTGTGACGTATAATGACTAACAAAACTGGCAACTTTCTACCACTATTTGCCAATCTTACGGCCTCAAAAATGAAAAAACAAAGCTCTATCTTTTACCATCCATATTTCATAGTAATAGCAGAAATTTCAGGAAAAAAGTACTAATAACAAAAGCTAAGTGATAGGAGAGTACTACTTGTACTCTTTTAAGTGATAGAAGAGTACTAATTGTACCATGTACTGATATTTTAAAGAAATAAATCATCTATTATCAGATACTTTAGCATCATGACCATTGGTATCAATCATAGCATCAACCGATCCATATAGGGTCAGTTTGAAGGTTCCACCTTCTCACTCATCTCCATTTCAAAATAATTTCTGTCATTCCACAATCCCATTTTGTAACAACTGCTTTATTCCTGGTCTCTATTGGTCTACCCCCTTCTCCTGGTTCCTTGTGTTCATAAACATTTCAATTCTTAATACAAGGGTTGTTTCCAGTCGTCAATATCCATGCCCAAACTTTAACTGCAATCCTGGATTTTTCTCTTCTATTAAAATGGATCAAATGTTGCTACAAAGTTTGGCTAGGGACTAAGAATATGGAAAATTATGAAATATATAAGGCGGCAAAGAAAGAAATTAAGAATAGTAAGGAACGCAAAGCCCAAAGCATAAGATGACCTATATAATAAGTTGGAAACAAGAAGAGAGATTTTCAAACTTGAAAAAGTAAGTGAAAGGAAAAGTACAGACTAAGATCACGTATCAAGAGCGACACCAAAAGATCTTAGTGAAGGACAATGATATCTAAGAAAGGTGGAGAGAATATTTTAACAAACCTTTAAATGAAGATTCTATGAGAGGTTTAGGATCAAGAAAGGATAGTTCATTAGCAGGACATCTTTTACCACAAAATTAGGGTAGTGCAAGTGAAGAAAGCATTGGCAGAAAAGGCAATGGGGCTAGATGGCATTCCGATAGAGGCTTGGAAATGCTCGACAGGAATTGGATGGATTTGGTTAACTAGGCTCTTTAATAAGACTTTTAAGGACAAAGAAAATGGCGGACAAATGAAGCAGAAGTGTTGTAGTACCTATATATACAAAAACAAAAGAGACATACACAGTTGCACTAACTATCATGGCGTTAAACATACAAGTCGCACTAGAAAATCAAGAAACCAAGATATCTAAAATTCAATATGGTTTCATGCAAAGGAGGTCAACTATGGAAGTTATTTTCTCAAGTAGGCAATTAATGGAAAGATGCTAAAAAAAGAAAAATCTTCATATGGTCTTTATCCAACTAGAAAAGTTTACGACAAGATACCTACAAGTTGATTTGGTGATTTTTGATAAAAGGAATGTTCTAAGAGGCTATATTGACACCATTAAAAACATGAATGAGAGCAGTAACAGGCATAACTATGTGAGAACTAACTATGGAGGGTTTACAATGGTCATAAGTTTGCATTAAGGTCAGTTTTAAGCCCTTATCTATTTGCATTGTGTACAAGTTAATTGCTTATATTCAAGAGGTGGTGTCTTAGTGTATGTTGTTTGCAAATGATATAGTATTGATGGATGAATCAAGCGATAGCATCAAGTGAAATTTAAGAGATGACAGGAGGCTTTAGGATCCAAAGACTTTAAAAATAAATCGTACAGAGACAGATGAATTGAAACTTCAATAGAGATGTGCAAGCCTATTGAGCAAGGAGGGTTGGGGATCTGATTTATTGAGAAAGTTAATAAAGCTCTATTGGGAAAGTGGTTATGGAGGATTGGGGAATCAAATCAAGGGTTGTGGAGACAAATCCTTATTTCTAAATATAAGTTTGAAAATGATGGGTGGTGCGTACCAAGTCAAATGTTTAAGGCCTCTGGTTTTTGGAAATCAATTCTATCAATGAAGGATGATTTTTTTTTTTTTTTTCCATGGATTCCCTTTAGAGTGCGTGATGGGCGTCGGGTTCGATTTTTTTTTTTTTTTTTTTTTTTTTTCACGAAAGAGGGAATTCAAGAAGCAAACAGACAAGGACAAGACAACAAAGAAACCCAACTAAAAAAAAGACAAAACTCAACACACCCAACCAGACATCTAGATTACAAGAACAGCCATTCTTTTTGTGCTTGATTGTTTCCATAGTCAGAAATGATAAGATTCTCCCCTCTGAAGATGCCATTAGATGAGGATACAATCAAATCTGAGTTAGTGAGAACAACGGTGAGCGAAGTCCTGCATTTGATGATAGGAGGCCGCTGCTTGGAGATCTTGGATGTATTGCTCGTGAACTCCTAAAGGAAAGCAGCTTTTAAAGGTAGTGATCTCTAGAAAGTAGAGCTTAGACAGCTGATCTGCCACCTTATTGGCAGTTCGGTTTTGGCATGATGAATGGTGTGGGCAATTGATATTTCTTACTCGTTTTCCTAACCTTTACTTGTTAGACAGGAGACAACAGGTCGTTGTTGCAGATAATTTCCTTATTATTGGTGGCCAAGTGGTGTGGGATTTTAATTTTTGTCGGGATATGTCTGACAGAGAAGTTGTTGACTTCACTTGCATGATGGCCTTACTAGACAATGTTTATGTTAATGGAGGAGGATGTAATGTTAAGAGTGTGGAAGCCGGCGGTTAAAGGTAATTTCTTAGTTAAATCATTTTACAATGCTCTGCTTGATTCTTCTAGCCCTTTTCAAGGGAGGGGGGAAGGTTTTGGGACTCTACAATACCTCCTCGAGTATTAGCTTTTTGTTGGGTGGCGAGGTCTCATAAAATTCTTACTTTAGACAAGTTGAGGAGGCGTAAGCATACTATTGTCAATGGGTGTCCTATGTGTTTAATGGATGAGGAATCAATGCATCATTTGCTTATCCATTGTGTTTTTGCTCATAAAGTGTGGTCTGCAATTCTTAAAGAGTTTAATATGCAATGGGTCATGCCCTTGAAAGTTGCAGATCTTTTTCATCAATGGCGTCTACGAATCAAATATGTTCGCATGAGAATTCTTTGGAAGGCTGTGTTGTACACGGTCTGGTGGAAAATTTGGCTAGCGAGGAATAATCGTGTTTTCAAGAATAAGAGAACTCGGTGGAGGATGTTGTTGCATCTATTATCTAGTCTGTTTCAGAGTGGGTGTTTTCAAGAAAAGAGTTTAAAGGGTTGTGTTCGGAGGATTTAAGTATACCATGGGCAGCACATTTTCAAGGTGGATGGGTCCCTAAATCTTTAAATAGTGTTTCTTGGGAATGTCCTATGGGTTTTCTCAAATTAAACTTTGATGGAAGTTATGTTCAAGCCATTGAAAGAGGTGGTATTGGAGGTGGCATTAGAGACTGGAATGGCATTACTATAAGGAATTTCTATGGGCCGGTGGATATTTTAGATGCTAATGAATCTGAAATGAATGCTCTTTTGGTTGGTTGCCGTGAGCTACGTAAGATGGAAGGTTCTAAAGTTATCATTTAAGGAGATTCCTTTTCTGCCATTCAGTGAAGTTTAGGCAATTGTTCTTATCCTTGGCAGCTGGCTGATGTGGTGGAGGAAGTGCAAGATATCTTGAGTCAATTGGATGCTGTCCTTCATCATGTATTAGGTGAGGCCAATGGTTCAGCGGATAACCTCGCTAAGGAAGGCGTGCTTCATACTTCATCCTTCGATGTATAGTTTGTATTGAGTTTTCACCTGTTTTTTGTTCTTTTGGTTTTTCCCCTCTTATTAATAAATTTTACTGCTATAAAAAAAAAAAAAAAAAAAAAAAAAAAAAAAAAAAAAAAGGTGCAAAGACCTGAAACTCCTGTGAGAATTGAAGCTCAAGAGATACCAAAAAGAGATTCATTCCTATGCCTTCACTTGATAATCAATAAGGATGGAATGATTGAAGTGGAAACTTACTTCTGGAGTGTTTTGTGATTGGCACATGCCAATAAAGATTGGAGGAAAAATTTTAAAGGATCAAGATTAGAGAAGCTATGACCTATGGAGAAAAATGTTTGCCAATCAGGAACGCACGCACAAAATAAGTGTAGTAGAGATGAGAAAGTAGAGATGATTGTAAGATAAAACTAGGAAAAATAGAATCAGAAACGAGCACTCAGAAGCATTTAGGGGAGGCATCACTATGTTAAGAGGCTCATTTGAGATGCTTAGGCTTCGGAGGTTGAAGATTCCGCCTAGGGTTATGGTGTTTGGCTGGTTGGCTTTGCGTGGTGGGATTTTAACTATAGACAATCTTCGCCGACTTAGGAATATCACTGTAAACGCTTGTCCCTTGTGCTTGGCGGTCGAGGAAACAATTGATCATCTCTTATTGAATTGCAAAATGGTGCAAGGACTCTGTCATGAATTTCTGAGTTGGTTTGATTGCAATTGGGCTCATCCTAGTTCGATCCTAGGCTTGTTTGAGGCATGGTGCTTGGAGGTTAGGTCCGATAAAGAAAGCATAATGTGGAGGACTGCTTTTCCGCAGTTTCACGGATCATTTGGAAGGAGAGGAAATTGCGATATCTTTGAGGATTTCATCTTTTCAGCGCAAGATCTTGCCTTTAGGCTCAAGTTCACTATTGCCTCGTGGATGTCAATCCTTCCCAATTTCCAAGGGATCCCTGTTGACTTGATCTTGAGGAATTGGACAGAGGTTGCCCTTGCTTTAAAGGGTTAATGGTTGTTTGTGGGCCATATTAGCCCTCATCTTTTGCATTGCTTTTGTTTGTTGCTTTTGGCAGTTTTTGTTGCCTTCTACATTTTTTGGCTTTTCAGCTTAGCTCTCTTATACTGTGAAGGCTTTTTAATGAATTGTTAATGTTAAAAACAAAGATTTGGAAATGTCCAACATAGGCAAGCAACGATCCCACTGAGGTTTTTCTATGTGGGTAAATGGCCTACCTTTTAGAACATGGATGGAAGTATTAAGGATAGATCTAAAGAAGTGCAACCTATCCAAGGATTTGGTTCAAGATAGACCAAAATAGAAAAACAAAATTCATGTACCTAACACCAACAAAGATGAGACAAGACTCTGATGTCGATGGTTGGAATTTGGACCGCCCATATGTTCCACCCCACATACTTATTGTTGAAGTTCATCTATTATCACTACCTCATACCAATATTTTGAAAATCAAAATCATATTACAAATTGTTTAAGGGGGTGAATCAAATCAAACCATAAATTGTATCGCAAATCATAGGATTTTTTTATTTTTCTTATAAAATAAAAAAGAAAAAAAAAGGGAAAAGGGGCGAAAAGTAGTTTTTCATAATCCATCCATTTTTCAACTATAGCAGCATCAATACATTACATGGACAAACAAGACTAGGATCTAATCATATGAAGAACATCATTCGCATATATTAATAAACTATGAGTGGTTGTGTGAATGGTTAGATATGTTTTAAGACATGAATGTTACTAGGAAATGGAAACAAGCTGCGATGGTCTTTTTAGTTTTTTTTTAAATCAAAATATAAAATCGAAATAATTGACCTTATATAGTAGTTAGGATGTCTCCGGAAGTTTAAAAGGTGTATATGAAGAAAAATTGAAAAAAGGAATACAAATGAATGCAGGACAAAACCCATACATTCAATCAAACGCTCTAATAATATGCATGCTCCTTACTTATCTCTAAAATCTCACAAAGATAGCAAGAAATCTTAAGAGGTTTCATTGATCACTAGATGACCTGTTAAGAATTAGAAATGCTAACAGAAAAGAAAGAAAGTAAAGATTACTAATATTAATATCTCGGTTGTGGCAATTCCTACCCAGACTAATCGCTTGAATCCTAACATCAATTCCATAAATATGAATCATTTTTCTTAATATTCGATAAAAATCGCAGGATTCAAGATACAAATCCTAGGATTTCTACAGCAATACCTCAAACATCCATCATAACATACACAACTGCCAAATGTATGCTCTCTTACCTCCTTTTTTTTTTTTTTGGTGTGCGTGTGCGCGCGCGCGCCAATATTTAGCTCCATACAAAAAAAAATGAGAACCTAGTTGTGACATTAAAATGTCTCTTTAGTCCCAAACACCTCTGGCTAGTCGTCATGCCCACTTTTTACAATTGCAATCAGATATCAAAATCTATCAATGTCGGCACTTCTCACATATGCCTAATGGCTAATGGAAACATTTTTCGTATTAGTTTAAATTTTAACCAGAAGTCAGTACGTCTCACATATGCCCAACCACTTCACTGGCTTGGCATAAGAAAAGGTACTGCAACAACAAATATATCAAAGGTTCTACTATCCCAACTTGTTTAAATATTGCTGGAGCCAAAATGGACTTACCATAGCATCTCTAGGAACAGCTGAATCACTGGTGACTGGATTCTTCTGTTTCAATAAGCTACCTGCATTTATAGCTGGTCCTGAGACTCTCCGCCGAGAGGGATCACCCGCAGACCAACCATTTGATCTTCCTTCTTCACCTCCTGGGACAAAAGTTATAATTCCTTCATTACTTGTTGAAACGAATATGGAGCTTCATTTTAAAAATAAATCAGACTTTATTTCTGGAGATGGATTTCTAACATAAATAAAATTTGGCCTGAAGGTGCTCACTATTGCAATCTTGATGTCGTAGATTCAAGTCACAAATCAAACCTTTTTTTTTTTTTTTTTTTTTTTTATGTGTGTGTGGGCCAGCAGTCGATTTTTCCCTAAACAAGAAGTTATCATAAGAGAAAGGAAACGAAAATTGATATATATCCCATCATTAAAAGTAAGTTGCATTCAGCAAATCTTACTCCAGTAAAAGGTGTCCCATTTAGCAAATCCCAAATCATAAGGGCCCGTTTGACATTGTTGTCATGTTGTTCCTGTGCTCAGATCAGGTTGTGCTGAGAGCGGGTTGTGCCAAGACCATACGCTGTAGAACTTATTTGGCAACATTATATTAAATTACTTTGTTGAGAATATGTTGTACGGAACTTGTTCGGTACCATTATAAAAGTTTTCTTCCAAAGAACAGAAGCAAGAGAATCATAGGATTTACAATGTGGGACCCACCGTTTATTGTTTCAGTACTCTATTATCATCCTATATGGGACTCACTTGTAGAAATTACAACATGATACCCACATTTGAAATTTTGAATATGGGGCCCATATTCATAGGATTTGCAATGTGTGCTCACTTTTATAGGAATTATAATGTGGGGCCACCTTTTGTGAATGTAAACATTGGACCCACCTTTAGAAATTACAATGTAGCACATACCTTTAAAAATTAGAATATGGGGCGTATATTTATGGGATTTACAATGCAGGTCCACCTTTTGTGATTGTGACCATGTGACCCACACTTAGGAATTACAAAGTAGAGCCACATTTTTTGTGATTGTGGACACAGGACCCACCTTTAAAAATTACAATGTGGTACCCACCTTTAGAAATTAGAACATGGGGCCCACATCCATAGGATTTATATGTGATCCCACCATTATAGGAATTATAATATGGGCTCACTTTTAGAAATTACAACGTGATGCCCACCTTTAGAAATTGAAACATGGGCCCACATTTATAGGATTATAATTTGGTCCCACCACTATAGGAATCATAATATGGGCCCGCTTTAGTAATTGTGACCATATGACCCACCTTTAGGAATTACCAAGTGAAGCCACTTTTTTTGAGATTATGAACATGGGGGCCTACCTTTAGGATAAGTGAGAGGATTTGAAATATTTAAATGACATTCTTTAAAAGGTAAGAGATAAGAATGAAACACCTATGCCAGCGAGTTCTTTCTTAAATATATATATATATATATATATTCATTCCAACTTTATATATATATATATTTTCGTCCCAACTTTCTTATGCCAACGGGTTAAGATTTTGAGATTCCTTCCAGTGAGACCAAAATTCATAATAGTGATTTACACATACCAAACATGTTTTCCACAAGCTCATCTCGTGGGAACATGAGAATATCCGAATGGCACGATGCCAAACACACACTAAGATTCGTGACTTGGCATAATAGTCAAACAATTTTAAATAATTCTTTCTATTTTTAAATAAATAAATACAAAAAATGGCACTAATAAAATTTATGGAAAAATAGCACTATAAATAATCAAGTAATAAATATTACAATGTTCTAGTTAGATTCCAAAAGAAGAAAACATTTGATATTGTTCCGTTAAACACATCATTTAAATTAGTAAAAGAAGAAGAATCTGACAAGGTTGCGTCTAAGACGAGTCCCGGACTCATTACAAAGAATCCATGCAACATGGATAGATTAAAAGAAAGAAAAAGGAAGGAGAAATGAAAGCTTAAACCAACCTGACTGCCTTTCAACATTGGCTCCAGCAGGAGCCATCCCAGAACTTGTTCCAGCACCAGGGCCCTTAAAATGAAACAAATGTAAATGTCAAATCATGGATTCCATTGTGGAAACAAAAATGCTATCTTGTTAAAATTTCACACATACAATAGTACGCGGCGGAGCACCGGAAATCTGTGATTGCTGATACTTCAAAATTGTCCAGTCAAACACGTAATCAAATTGAAAACCTACAAGAGAAAATGCACCAATAATAGAAAAAAATTGCTAAGATATTTTAGTTTCAACTGCAGAGCATTCTAGTAGAATCAGAAAATTGCAGATGAGTTGTCATTATTAAAATTTCACCCCATCCAGTTTTTTCCAATTTTTTTTTCCTCTGAAAAGTGAAAGATCTTTTCCAAAAAATTGATATATCAGATACTCAAGTCAGAAATGCATGTCAATACAGCTAATAAGACAAAGCATACAATGCCTTCTGCATCGTTTTCCCTTTTTATCAGTAAAAAATAAGTGATGTAGAAAGCATTATATGATTCATATCCCATTTGCCTCTCACATCATATTCCGGTACTAAGTCATCTTCTAAGAATGCGTGCAAGTGCATCTCGAGTATCAGCATCTGAATATGCTAACATATGAACAAAAAATTTTGCTGGTACCCACTTTGGAGATCTCTTTCTATTATATGACAAGATCAGGAAATGAGGAAAGGAGACCAATGGGTCTGCAAAATCTGGAGTGAATGTAGTAATGTACTACAGAATCAGATACATCCAACACATATCCTGATATCTGCATTAATCAATCACACATATTGGCCTTTTGGAATGGGAAGTTGTTATGTACTAGCATTTTTTAATGCATCATGCAACTATGCAAGTGTTTCCAATATACTATCCCTAACTGCACAGGTGTACATAAAGAATAAATAAAGCTCAAACCTTCACGAATAAAAAGGTCACGGAACAGTCTCTTCAGGTAAGCATAATCTGGCTTGTCATCAAAACGTAGTGAACGGCAGTAATGGAAGTATGATGCAAACTCCATAGGATAGCCTCGACACAGGGCCTGCAGAAGAAGTTGCAAACTCTCTAGTAATAATTTCATCCAGACCAGCCATACAGGCAAGCACTCTGATTATTTGTTCTCAAAGAAATTACCTCAATAGAAGTGGAAACCTTCCTTTCACTGATTTTTTCATACTTCTGTTTCTTAGTTCCTGCTTTTAAACCCTGCCAAGGAAGACTAGAAGAGGAAGAAAACACTAGTATTAAAAAAATTAAAGGATAAGTTGAGTGTGAACTTTGCAGGGAGTGACAATGAAAAACTCATACCTTCCTCTTAAAAAATACATAAGAACATATCCAAGAGATTCTAAATCATCCCTCCGGCTTTGCTCTTGGCAAAAGAAAAAACAGTAGTCAGAAAAATTCAAGTATAACTAGAATGGTATGAACCGTTACATAATTATCAAAAGAAAAAGTGCGAGGTCAATGCACTGGTCAATGAAGAACAGAATGCTTGATCAACTGGCGCTCACTCTGGACAACTTGGAAAAAGGAAATTTGTTGTAAAATGTCACATACCAATGCCAAGATGGGTGTTCATGCTTGCATATCTTGCAGTTCCAGTCAAGTTTTTATTCTCTCTGTAGCAGCCATCAAAATGTAAGAAAGGTAAAATGAAGTAACTTGATGCAGCATACTACGTAACCTTCTAGCAGTGTTAAAGCATGACAGGCTGTAAGATAATTGAGTAAGGAGTGGTGTCAGTTCTAAACGATTATTAAGGAAATCCAAAGAGGTTCAAGCAGAACATATAGGGGTGAGGATTTGGGTGTTTGATTTTGGAATCCTGTATTGTGATGGCAGTTATAAGATTATATGAAGAATTGCAGTTACAAGGGAGCTAAGTTTCCTCTGAAAGAAACAAAAATGGCCCCACCGCCCATGGTTTGAGAAGATTCAATAAAGCTCCCAGGTTTTTGAGCCCAATTATGGTTCATTCCTGTAACGACCCGAATTGGAGCATTCCAGTCATAACAACTGAAATCAACAATTTTCAACCAGATCGGACGGAGGCGAACAGTGACATCTTTTTATTGTTCCTATAGGAGAAAACCCCATTCTTGAGGCCTTTCTGTTCCCCAACGCAGTAACGAGTCCATCTGCAGCTGAGTGCATATGAAGGCCCTTTAGATTTCTTTTTTTTTTCTAATTTTTGTTGCTTCTTCTCCCAGGCATTGCTTAATCCAAGTTCAATCAAGCCATTAAGACCTTCCAAATGCATCATTAGACCCTTTAGCCTCACATATTAGGAGAAAACCCCATTATTAAGACCTTGTGGATCTTTCGAACAAAGTTTCATTTGCTATGTTTACTGAGCAGTTGTAATGTTTAATATATTGTGTTTTCATTCAATGCCTTATTGTGGGTTGTGACTTGTGGTCTGACTTCATTGTATGAAATTGATTAGTTC
Source organism: Camphora micrantha (assembly GCA_003546025.1). NCBI lineage: Eukaryota > Viridiplantae > Streptophyta > Magnoliopsida > Laurales > Lauraceae > Camphora > Camphora micrantha. Next base: position 13,800,569 of record QPKB01000001.1, read on the forward strand.
ATAATAAGTTCCCATGTTTCATAATTTTGTTCATATATAGTGAAAACTAGAAAATAATCAATTATAGAGTATAGTTTTATTTAAATGGTGCAATTACAAATTTTAGTATTATTTTAGCACTCTACTAAAAAATTCAATTTTTGGTCTTATTTTATATATTTTTTTTCAATCACGCCTTTTATGGAGCGGAAAACCAGAATGCCGGAACATTTAACTGCAGGACCAAACTGGAAAGGTTATTGGAAAGGAACAATTCTGCAGAGACCATATGTGCTACCCAAAGAATGAAAGCAGCACAACTCAGGTAGTTTGTGCTCCCAATACAGATAGGGCTGGCAATCTCAAATAAAATCAGCATTCAAGTACAACAGGTCTCATGCCTAGCCAACAGGTCTCATCCCTAGCCAACCCTCTCTCTTAATGGTTACATCAGCTGAACTCACAACTTCGAAAATGAGCATCTGCTAACTACGCCACTGGCTCTTGTCAACCTGACCCATTGTTAATCAGGTTGAAAATATCCATCCCATTAATAAATGGGCCAACCCATACCCAACCCCACCTAACCCATTTAATCTTGTAAAACCGGCTCCCCCCCCCCCCCCCCCCCCCCCCCCCAGTTTTAACAAGACATCTGGATGGATTGAAACTAAAAAAATAGAAAAAATAAAGGAGAAGTAACATTAAAATTCAAATATAAAACTCAAGCATGAAAGCACAAGGAAAATGAATATGGAGCCAGTCCCCCACAGGCAAAATGTAAAAATTATATAGAACCAGAATATGAGACTAAGTGCAAAGGGAAAAAGAATTGTAAGCAACCTATTAACATTAAATCCCTGAACTTGGAATTATGGATTCAATCGTGAAAGTTGCAGGAACAACTTACATTTTATATATTTTTCTTTATTCTTGATGAATCCCTTTACAATGATCATTAATCAAGTTGCCACTGTTTCTTTTACTCTAGGAGAAGTTGAGGGCCAGGACAGTTGTTAAATGCGATTTCCCTTTCTCCATTTCAAAGAACCAATTTCCCTTTGATAATATAAACAAGTTGCATGTGATTATTAAATTCTGAGCCAACAAATAGGTCCTCCTAATGAGATGAAGATTAGATGATCTCATTTCTGGACAACAGAAATACAAGGACCTGGTGCTTTACAAACTAAAAAATAATCACCGGAATAGAAATAGCCAGAATGATTTTTACGAAGATGTCAAAACATATTCCAATCACTACACAAATGCCTTTGGAGTTTCAATAACATCAATGACACCCAAAATGCAGTGCAAGACATTTAAGACATTATCAGGATCCAACAATCATATAAAACAATTAACTACGATGGACAATGGACCAGCTTCAGCAAATCCAGATATTAAAGAGATGGATGAGGATGATCTCCCAAAAAATAAAAAATAAAAAAACGGAAAAATTGACCCCGCCAAATTCAGACAAATAAATTCACATGAAACAACTACACTGCTTACCTGTAAGGAATGTGTTGGTGAGTTGAAGTGTCTCTATATTTCTTTGCAAGACCAAAGTCAATGATGTAGACCTACAAACAAATGCAATAGCAGGTATGACATATGCTTGAATGACATGGATCCAAATAATATGCACAAGAAAGGAATATCAAAAGCCATCTTTAAAATCATACCTGATTTGCGCGCCTCCCTAAGCCCATGAGAAAATTATCTGGCTTGATATCTCGATGTAGAAAAGATTTGGAATGAACGAATTCAACTCGGTTGATCTGATGAGAGATGTCACGTTCACAACAAAAGCAGCAAAGAAGGACAAATAACAATAACAATAGTGAAGTGGACAGCAAAAAAAATTTATTTACCATTTGATCCGCAAGCATGAGAACAGATTTTAGTGACAGTTTCCTGCTGCAAAAGTTGAAAAGATCTTCCAGACTTGGTCCCAATAAATCCATCACAAGAACATTATAGTCCCCTTCAACCCCAAACCATCTAACATTTGGGATTCCCGCTGCCAAACATTAAAAAAATGCAAATATAGAGAACTAAATAAATGTGAATTACTCGAAGGAAAACAACTGGCAACCCAAATAAACAAATATTTCCATTACTTCCACCCTGTAGGATCCTGTACAACTTTGATTCATATAACAATTGGGGGTGCTTTGTCTTCACATTTTCCTGAAAGATAGGAAAAACCATGTTTGAATTTCAGATGGTAAGGGGAAAAGGACCATTATACCATTATTTAAAATAAAATAAACAAGTGTGCAAAGAAAACATCAAAATGAAGCAACTACTAATGTTAAAAGGAGTTATAACAGAGTACAAGTTGAAAGATACAGAAAAAACAAATGTTTTAAAAATCCAATATTAATCAACCATCAAAAGACGTCCATAATAAACTCACTTGATGAGGACCAGGATGAAAAATGGATGGGTATGTGCTAGACTTGTGCAGATAACATGCACCAGGGTAACACAATGCAAAAAGGGTGAAGGTTCAAGACTCTAATTTTCAATGGTATAAATCATAATACCTGCGATAGGCATGACTTAGTGCGAGCATAGACAAAGTCACAAGAGTCTGGCATCACAATGTCGCATTCACATCTCAAGAAAACCAGACAGACATACAAACATAATGATGCCCATATATAGGAGTGATGAATAATCATACTATACAAGAGTAACATTTAAGAGCTTATCATGGCGACCTTTGACAGAAGTCAATGTGAGATCACACTGTAAATCAGATGGGCATTTCTTGCTATCAATATGGGTCATTTTGGACCCAATAAAACTGTTTCTGCGCATTCAAATTAGTGCCTGGTAACCTGGTTGCTCCCTGAAAAACTATGAGCAACAGTTTAGTAGGTCCTCCAATTCTCATTGATCATACAGTTAAGAAGCTAGAGATTTCAAAAGAAGTTCCAATCAGTTTTGACCAAGCAGGGTCCACATACCACTCATAGCAGGTGGTCAACCTGTTTCTCCCAAAACTGAAACGGTTGAATACTTGAATCAGATCACACAACCCAACTAGAATTGTATATTACTAAAACTAACTTCCAGCCATTTAGAACAAGTGTACAAACCATAATTACCTAAGTTACTTCCCCATTTGCCACATTCATTTCACACTTTTCAACAAAATCTATATCAGAATAATTACATATCCAACATTTCTACTATCTTAACTTGCATCCATTTCTTGGCCTGGTTCCCCAATAGAGAACGTATAAACATTAAGATAATTTTCAGGAGGTGCAGCAACAAACAAAAATGAAATCAACAAGTCCAACAAATATAATTCCGCTTCAAACGCGAATGGAAACATTCCAAACCCTTTACTAAAATATTGCCACATAATTTAGGCAGAAAGATATCCGTCGCACCAATGCACCCAAGGTACAGAACTTCACCCCAAATTACTAAGCCTTACGGAAAAAGCACTTCTAATGCACATCCTCCTTAAAAAACTCCACGTTTCAATATCCAAAAATCACAGCATCCCCTTTCATTTCTATCGCATTTATATTTTCCTAATTTTCTACTAAAACTCAATTATCTTGGTTCTTTTTCCATAATGGAATGGAAAGAAATACCTTCAACATTAAATTTCATCTCATATGACTTCTGGTTCAAATAAAGATAATTTTACCAGGAAATATGCACCCATATGTTAATCAGAAAAAACCCAAACAAAACATATATATATATATATAAAAGCAAGGTAGGGTAAGGGGCTGGAAGCTTTTGGTTTTGAAAGAGAGTTTCCTCGCAATGCCACTTCACCACCATGTGTCAACCAATCAAAGATCCATTCATTGCTCTTCCCTAAAATTTAGATAATTTTAAATCCTCTCTTCCCTAAAATGTAGGGAAATTATACTCACAGCCTCATCTCACGTACAAACATGATTTCCCTAAAATATCTCTCATTGTACGTTTCCTAAAACTTCTCAAGGCAAATCTCTATCCAAACGGAAAGAAGCAATGAGAGTTATCATTAGGAGTTTGATCCCTCATGTAGACATGGGCCTCCTCTCTCTTCTCCAAGTTGCCACATCATCATCAAAGATTTATGCATCCTTCAAAATCTTTATGTCATGCACAATTTCATTAGCAGGCCTCCAATTAGTTTCCAACCACATCTAACACATCATTTCAATTTTCAATAGCTTTCCAAATAGAGTCCAATGAGTCCTTCCCCATCTTGCATATAGTTTTTCTTGAATTCATATTTATTATTAAAGAATTGTAGGACCAGTAATGGAATTTTGTATTTGGTAATACATGATTATTGAAATTTTTCACCAATTACAAGAGTGGGATCCACTCATGGATTATTATATTTGAAAAGAAATAAGGTGAGACCAAGGATGAAAATAGCGGTTGCAGCAGGTGTAGCGGCCAGTGGCCAAAACACTACGTAGCAGGCGATACGTAGCAATTGCGGCAATACATAGTTAGCATAGTGGTGTGAATTTTTTAAGTGGTCAAAAGAAATAAAATCTTGTGTAGCAGTCAATCTTGTATTTCTTTTAGTGATTTGGAACCATATAAGGATAAAGACAATTTTAGAAAAGGCTATTGAGGAGAAGAAATAGGAAAAACAATGTTTAAATTAAAAGCCAATTGGATTTACTAGGTTTTAGACCATCAAGCCGCTATTTTCAAATAGCATAACGGTGTCAACCGCTACAACCGATAATGCGGTTGCTACGTATGCTGTTTTGAACCATAGGTGAGAATATTTTGTCAAACTATGTACATGGGGTTATTTACGATTAACTTTTTAATTAAACCATTCATTTAAGACTATTAATGGGGAACCTTTTAATTAAACAATCTACATGGGAACCATTTGATGAGATATCAACCTTTCATCTACAATGCGGAATTACTAGACAAAGGACATGACCATTCACACCTCCTAGCAACGTGCCTATATACATGTGACCACCTAGATCCTATCCATCCACCTATACATATGTGGCACCCATTATATGAGTTATTTACCCATGCACCCATATAACCATTTTTTCATCTACATGAAACATGCCACCCTTTGTGGAACCCACTTGATGGATAAATGGGTACATGAGACGCCTCAAATATAGCAGTTTTAGGATGCCATGTCATCATTTGCACCCTCTACAATCTACTAAAGTTTAAACAACTTAATCAACCACTCACGGTTTCAAACTTAGTGGTCAATTAAATCCATAATTAATTCTCTCTCTCTCTCTCTCTCTCTCTCTCTCTCTCTCTCTCTCTTCGAAGTTATTAAATTTTAGATTCAAAAACACAATAATCTCTCCAAACAGTTTTTCATCGCGTTCGACTTCCCTATTGAAAATAATATAAATTTATATGTGCATAGTATTATACATCGATGTTATGATATTATAAGTGTAGTATTACATTAATGAGGGGCCCATCTATCATCAGTCATTTATTTTCATGGGTCACTCAATATGCATCATGAGTAGGTTTGCCGATGGATCACTCCAACCCTGAGTTGCCAATGGACCCAACCAAGAAATATAGGGTCAACACTCAAAATTGAAGGAGCTAGGGACCTATGAAATTGGCTCCTCTCTACGCCACAGGCCTAGAATTTCAGTAGCTTAATTTAATTTCAGAATCACTGGATCAGTATTTATAGCTTAAGGCCAGTTTGGGATTTTTTGTTATACAATCCACACTCTTGTTCTAGTTTCGATAAATAATATTATATACTCTTTCTATAATAAATGCTCTTCAGGCTTTTTCCCTAGTATCAGGTAAAGACCTCACCTTTACCATACACAATGCATCAAACAGACATGAAATTAGAAAGGTTCAGCAAATATGCTTACGAGCTTAATGGCGACTTCCTCATTCGTCTGAATATTTGTACCTACAAAAAAAAAAAAAAAAAAAAAAAAAAAAAAGAGAGAGAGAGAGAGAGAGACCAGCAGTATCACTAACTAAAACCCTAGAAACCCAAAAGTTGAAGATACTGGAATCAGAAAGCAAAGAAAGGAACGAAAGAAGAAGAAGAATGAACGAACCTAAATAGATCTCTCCAAATGAGCCGCTCCCGATCTTGCGGCCGAGTCGGAACTTGTTCCCCACGCGAGGCTCCATCAAAATACCCTAATTTCAAACCGTAACCCTACAATAATAATGATGGTGATGATGATAGAGAGAAGGAGTAATGAAGAAAAAAACCCCTCAAAATCCTCCTCCTCCTCCTGCTTGGTCAGAAGAAGAAGATTGTACTAACTCAACCTTGCCGATGGGGAATCAGCAGAACCATCAGAGATGGGAGGTTTGAGAGGATTCGAGATCGGGAGATCTAGGGTTTGGGGAAAATATCAAGTATGGATTGGATTTCTTCTTCTTCTTCTTCTTCTTCTTCTTCTTGTTTTTCTCTCTGTATCTATCTCTAAACAGAAAGGAGACGAAGAAGAGAAAAGGAAGAGCAACGATGTGTCATCATTTCATTTCAAAACTCTCTCTCACACACACAGAGGACGATGGCTTTTTCATCTAAATTGGTTGGTGGTGTAGTCGAAGGCGAAGTAAAGCAGAGGGCTTCTTGAAGTGGGGAGGGGACTAGTATGATATCAGAAAGTTACGCAACTGGGGCCCACTGCCCAAATAGCACCGTTAGTTCATGGCAGGTTGACACGCTTCATTTTGTTGACGTGGTTGAGATCACATTGATACTCAATGCACCCATATCATATGGCATAGCCGTGGCCGTGGCCGTGGCCGTGGCCTGATATCATATATCATGCGGCCCTAAGATATTGCAGTGTGAAGTTTAAATATTTGGCCTGATATCATATATCATGCGGGCCCTAGGATATTGCAGTGCTATCACATCGCATGATCTGATATTTGCGATATCACATAATCCCAAAATATCGTACCCACGATTCTAGGAAAAATACTAGAAACTTCAAATGGCCAAGGAGTGACACCTGAACTCCCATGAAACTGAGGTGCCAAACACCATCAGACCATGAGATGAGATAGGTTTTTTTGAAACTTGCATTGGACTGGTGGATATGGGCCTGTCTAGCTCCACTGGATGAAAGCAGGCTTAAATCTCTTCCTGATACATTAATGAGTCAGGACTAGCTCTACATACACTAGAGTCCTGGTCTGATCCAACATGTTTAGAACAAAGAACTCTATTTTGTGTAAATGGGTCGTGGGCAAGGGCTGGGCCTCATTATTAGGGTCAAACACTAAAAAACAGGGTTGGCAAGCTTTAGTCAATTTCAACCGGGACCATGAACAGCAGCACTATGGATATGCTGGCTGGTTCAGGTTAACCAATACGTGTGCACCTTGTCCATAACTACCCCTTCTCTCAAGTATCAATCTTTAAAATTGGCACCTTAGTAGAACCCCAATTGTTGCCATCGGCATCTGTGTGATTTGAGTACAGTCGCCATCAAATTGATCACATGAAAAAACAAGCAACCCAGAAGGACCATTTGATCATAATCATATTTCTAAAGCCCGATGCAAGCCAGCCACTCAGTAGGCAAATTGAGTAAAGTAAATCATGTGACCCCTTGGCCATTTTATAAAAAAAATAATAATAACGCTGGAGACCAAGCACTCTTCAAGCAGACTGGCTCTCCAGTAATGCCCAGTAGAGTTAAATCTTTGATGTGAGGAATAATCCAGAGTCTCCCCATGATTGGGGCCATCAAAGTACATCGCCTCCTACAATATGTTGCAGTTCAGCCTCCATCCACCAAGTGCTGTCTAAGAAAGCAAAACAAAATTGGCCAAAGCAGTCATTGCAAGGTACTGAGCACTGAAGCCGTCACTGGGAGATAAGGGCACACCACACTTGCATAGGCTAAAATCAAAAATCTCCTTTTGGTATACTATGATAAGAATGATACAAGGATGACTTAACAAGGGAACATGCAGGATAACTGCCAATTTTAACCTTGTTCCTTCTCAGTTCCACTCCCAACTATACCATTCTTTACCTTGTTCATGTATTAAATTTTAAAATAACTGCATATAATAACATGTTCAGATATCTCCAGAAGATACAGGTTAAACAAGCCAACTATTGAAAATTAGAAATCAAGATACAAACTTATCCTACACTGACCTACAAAATGATCGAATTCTAGAGAGAGTGTGTATCTCTAGTCCCAACAATACAAGTAATACTGCAAAAAGCTGTGAGACCATTCTATTCTTCTTTGCGGTTACTTAATTCATCCCATCCTCAGGTCCCATACAAACTGATACTCAAGAACTGCCAATGTAAGTAATCTTTCATTCCATCTTTTGCATCAGTCAATCTTCACCGAGGAGTAGATCTTACGAACAAACCAAAAGGAAGCATAGAAGCCGATTGTACCCGTCAAAACAAAGAACGCATAGGACACAATCAACATGTACCCAAAGTAGAGAAGGCCAGACACCACCTTTGTTATCTCCAACTTGGTGAAGAAATAAAATATCGAATATAAGAAGAGGTAGAGTGCTGAGGAGCCTGCTGTGAGATAAGCCCTCCACCACCAATAGTAGTCCTCACTGCAAAGCTGGAAGTAACAGAGTACAACCGTAATCTCAGCGCAGGTGATGAGCAAGATAACAAAGACGATGAAGAGGAAGCCAAAGATATAATAGAACTGGTTCAGCCAAATCGAGGTCAAGATGAAGAAGAGCTCAATGAAGACTGCCCCGAAAGGAAGTATGCCTCCAATGAGTACGGAGAAGAGCGGCTGCATGTACCATGCCTGTTCTGGGATCTGCCGTGGGATCTTGTTCGTCTTCACGGGGTCCTCCATGGCTGGCTTCTTGAAACCCAAGTAACTGCCAACAAAGACCAATGGAACCGATATGCCAAACCAAAGGAACACAAGTGCAAACATAGTCCCAAATGGAACCGCACCTGAAGACTTCTCTCCCCAAATGAGCGCATTCAACACAAAGAAAATTGCAAACAGAATGGCAGGAAACATGAAAGCAGTTTTCAAGGTGTTCTTCTTCCATTCTGTGCCCTTGAACATCTTATACAGACGTGCTGAAGAGTAGCCTGCGAATAAGCCCATAAAGACCCACAAGAGAACCATGGCAGTCATCAAACCCCCACGGTTTGAAGGAGAAAGGAAACCCAGCAATGCAAAAATCATGGTAACAAGTGCCATTCCAAAGATCTGAACTCCTGTCCCAACATACACACACAGCAAACCGGAATTAGTGGGGGCCCTGAAAACGTCTCCATGAACAAGTTTCCACCCTGTTTCCTCCTGGGCTTCATCCTCGGTCTCCAATTGGTTGTAATTGGCTATATCTTTGTATAGAGTTCTCATCATGATCATGGCTACCATGCCAGAAAGGAATAGGACAATCATCAAGGAATTGATTATAGAAAACCAGTGGATCTGATCATCATTCATTAGAAGATAGGTGTCCCAACGAGAAGCCCATTTGATATCGCTGGCCTGCGAAGGCAAAAACCAATAAGTAACTCTAGATTGAATCAAGGAGGGAAGTAGATTTTCAGGACTCATTACCTGGAATGTGACATCGTATGTGAATATGACCTCCTTATCTTTGTCAACTTCCTGAGGAACAGTACCACCTTGAATTATTTTGGTGCTTGGGTTGCATGTCACCAGTTGAGGGTTCTTCTCATCCCAAGGCTGCTTATACTCGTGATTTATACTGTTTCAAGAACCAAGTTGAGATCGCGAGAAACCAAATGAAGAGGCTAACCTTTTGTTCTTTTGATTAATAATGAAGAGACTATCCATCTTTAAAATATGTGTGCACGCGCGCACCCAATACAGCATGTAAAATGCAATAAATGGAATAGGAAGCCATAAAAAATGGAAAAACACTGCATGATAATGAATAAAGAAGTAAACATGCAGACTTTTTTTTTTTTTTTTCCTTTCAATAGCTGGTGTAAATTTAGTTAGATAATTTTATTTTTATTTTTTTTGAATGGCTACTTTCATTAATTAAACACACAAACAGGAAGGAATAGTTAAATAAATATTAGATCCAAAAGGAAGGAATAGTAATGAGATTCCAAAATATCATGGTAAGAATGGTTTGGTGTTCCAAAAGACCTGGATTTCTTTTGAGGTTAGAATTAGATGCAGTTACCAATAACATGATCTCGTATGCACAGATGAACACCACTCTCGATTCTACAAAAATATGATAGCATGATCTCACCAAACTTCTTTTGGCAAAGATGTTAGATAATACTGGAAATATGCACTTATCAAAACAACAACAAAGTTTAAACAAATTAAAAAGTGAAAACAAGGAAGAACCTGGTTGGGGTAACCTCAAAACCAACAATACGAGAAGAATCAGTCTCAGGATCTTGATGATACATGACTCTGAAGCTCAGGTGGTTATTAATGAAATGTTTCTCGTCTTTGCTCTGCAGAGAGTAAGCACACATCAACCAAGATAAACACAGAAGTGTTAAGTACAGAGTAAGCATACATTGAAGCTTACCCCAGCATAGTTGCCTTTGAACCCAACAGGGAAACCGTGTTTGTATGTGTACCCTTGACTTCCATCTCTCCTCTGCACAGGAACTGCCACTGGAAGATTATCCAAAATCCTGTATTGTCACATTTCACAAAAGCATGAGAATGTCAAGGAATTGAACATATCCAGGAACTGAACATATCAAGTCATTCATACATATGCCCAAGTGAAAAAAGAAATCTTGAAATTAAAAACACAAAGAAAAAAAAGGAAATATCGAACATTAACAATATGTTGTCGTCCAAGATTTAAGAAGAAAAGGAAAACACATAAAAGAAATATTGTGCTGATGTGAACTCTGGATGCAAGTGAAAAACTTGAGAGACAATCATTATTTGCCAAACATAAAGTTTGGTACTTACATGTTCACTCGATATTCATCGCCAATTTTCTCCTTAAAATTCTTTGCAGAGTCAGAATCAAGCTTCATCCGACAGGCCAGCTTGCATGATTGTCCTTCTCTCATATGAAACTGGTTTAATGTTCAAACACAGACACAAAAGCATCATAAAATGAAAATTCAAAACAATGAATTTCAAGTGTAAAATAACACTTCCCTTTCAGGATCTCTAGTGAAGATTCAACTTGTTAGGGGAAAAAATTAAATTTCAACTATGTTTGCATGTGATTGATGGAGGGGTTGAAGGACTCACTGTATAAACTGAATTCTCTATTCGGTCACCTCGAAGAACCTCCCCTAAATTCTCAGCACTATTTAGAATTTTGTGGGGAGTACAATACTTCAGAAAGTAGTAGTCATATGGAAGTTGAGTCTTCGTGGATGAAAGCTTATTCACTTTAACTTGAAGCTCATCACCCTGTACCATAGAAGAGATGATCAGGATCAGGGAAGGAAAACAATTATAGCTTAAGTGAACAGTTGAAAGATAATGGTAATAATTTCTTAGCCATCAATATCCTGGGGAATTAAGTACAATAAAAGAGTATTTGGAGAAACAAAGATACAGGCAAAGACTGCAATAATCAACAGAAATGGGAACATGACATCTTACACAATACATTAGGTATCAGGAGTTATGATATTCAATCATCAATTATTAATTTATTATAATAGGAAAAAAGCTAAAGAGAAGTTTGATGTCCAAGTTGTACATTCATAAGAAAGCAATCTCAATGGGGACAGTGATAATGCAGACAACATTAATGAACAGGAATGCATGTTCCAGCTAGCTACAAAACTCACTCCCTCCCTCTGTTCCAGCTAGGTACAAAACTCTTCAAGCAAACAGAACATAGCAAACTAAGAATAAGTAACAAGTCAAACATCAAGAAAGAATAAGCATTGAATATATGTCCTATTACAAGGGGTTCCTAAAACGTTACTAAATGTGTAAACAGTCGGGTTTGAATTGGAGCCAGTTTGCACCCAGACCCAACTAGCCATGGACCCAACCAAAAATTAATTGGATCCAGACCCAAGGACACATGCATGCCAAAGAATAGGGTCTATACCTGAATCTTCGGGTTGGTTCCTTCAAGTAGTTAGGTTAACAGAAGTTCACTGACACTCCCAAGTAGAATGAAGGACGTAAGGACATATCCTCAATGCCCTCCTAAACAGACATCCCTCTTATGCTTGAGTTTGCGCATCTCACAGACCTTGAAATACCATCTTGATATCACCTTACTCCTGAAGAGTGCCTACAATCAGGGGGAGGGTGACGAGGGCCTGCATAACGTCTTGACTCTTGAAGCATCAACGGCATCGAGCACCCCACACTAGTCCCAACACTAGTGAAAGATAAAACCGAAATTCTCCTTCCACCTTTGTGTTTTTTGCCCTGTATCTCTCTAAATCATCACAAACTCATTAAACCTGATACCCTTGCAGCCTTGCTACTTTAAAACATACAAACTTTCACTACATCCTTTGTCCTAGGAAATCTTTAAGCGCTCCCTTCTCTTTACATAATCAACCAAAAAAAAAATCACAGAGATCTCCAATCACAAAAGATTATCTTCACTTCAGACAACACCCAAACAGAAATCATCTTGACTTAAAACATCACCGCAAAATCAGGAAAACAGTTGTTCTCATATGAAACCATTCAAAGAATAGGATGGTTCATGAGGCAGGAATAGGTTAAGTATATTTGAATTGCAAAGTTGGCCACCTAATTTCCATGGCTCTTTTAGCCCTTCTGACATGTCATGGGTACTTCCGACTTCCAAGAAAAGCCATGAATGACCTTTCCCCATAGCACACTGCGCAATGCAACATGAAGTAAAGATGAAGTCAAAGATATTTCCATGTGCTTCAGTACGAGGTGGAATTTTCAAGGATGACTGCAAATCTAATTCCGACAGTTCTTGAGAAAACTTATTCCATAGGGAATTATGTAAAGAAAATATTTTGTCCATCCTTTTCCACAAAACTCTGGCCTCTAATTGAAGAGAGTGCAGATCCATATACATTCTTGGCTGTGTATTGCAACTGTAAAACAACTTTTATTGGCACAACATATGCTTGAATTGTGTATGATGATTGTCTGGATATGGCTTCCAGTTCTTCCACATTTTTCACCTTTCCATTAAAAAAAAAAAAAAAACCACTAACCACCTTTTGATTTGAAAAATAATAACATTATTTACCAGAAGATAAGAGTTTTTCTTAAAGGAACATTTGGGCAGCCCGTTTCCATGGAAGAGGAACGGAAAAGCGGGTGCTTTTCTTCGACTGTTCCTCTTCTCACATTTGGTGCGGCAATTGTTCCTCGAGGAAAACCCCAAAAAATCAACAATGCAAGTTCAAAACCCATCCTATCCCCCACAGAAAATGATCTTGAAACAGTCTTTTTGGCTAATTCCCAATGAATTCCTACAAAGTCATCAACTGAGCCTTATCCCATCAATCTAAGGTCTTCTATTTATATCAACTCCCCACACAAATACACATCAAAAGAAAATACCCTCCGGACAGAGCTAACAACACCAAACTTTGTACTCTGTACTCCCTTGTACTAGCTAAAGATACAACTACTCATCTTCAATGTGGCTAGAAAACCTATTCGCACAGGATCAATTTTGTGAATTGTGAGTTCTGCTCTTCCACAACCCTATTCCACGCCATAATGTCACTCCTCACGCTTCACTCAAGATCTTGAAGACCTTCATTCGTCCACATTATTTTGATAGATCTCTCATCCTCAGCTGCTTTTATAAAAGCCCATTTCCAAGGAAAACCGACAGTTTCCAATTATATAATTTTCAAAGAATTGACATTTGCGACACTACAAAGAACATCTTCAAGAAATCACCAAGGCGCTGTTTGGATTGGCAGAACCTAAAAAAATTTCTGTACATGACAAAACCTAAAACCCAGTCGATTTGGGCTTCAATCTCCGTTCCAACTCCCACTACCTTTGCAGGAAATTCAAAACACAGACCGATTACCCAAAAAAAAGGCAAATGATCAACTACATCCTAATCCTATATCGCCAACAAAAGATTGCATGAACATAAAGACGAGTGAGATCCATCGCACTGCATACATGATTACAACAGCCGAAACCCTAGATCCATAAAACCTAGATCTGCATCTGTTACAATCGAGATCTGAGAAATCAAGCATGAGATTAGGGAAATCGCGTTACAGATCAAGTGTAGAGAAGAAGAAGAAGAAGAGGAGAAATTACCTTTTGGAAGTCTCGAGGAGCGACGCCAGGAAGGTAGAAGGAATGAGCAGAAGAGAAGAGGAGGAGGAAGAAGCAGCAGATGCAGGAGAAGAGAGAAGAGGTTCGAGATGCGCTACCCATTTCACGTAGCGCGCGAGACACCGAAAGAAAGGAGAAGCAGATGCTGGAAGGAAGTATGGAGGAGGAAGAACGACATTAGATATATGATGAGGTGCCGGGACATGTGTAAGGCATTCGTGCGATTACCAGTCAGTTTGGGGCGCACGTGCTGGGTCGGCGCACGGGTTTTGAATCCGAGCCGTTGGGGTCATGCATGTGAGTTTTTACGTTTGAGGGAGATTGATCAAGCTAAACCGTCGATCATATGGGCCATTTGATAATGAGCAATCAACCGTCTACAGATAAGATTTTATAATGAAGACATTATTGTTTCCTGCGAGCCTACTATGGGGCCCACTTAGAAAAAAAATCAGAAATTAAGACACTACTAAACTTTAAAGGGCATTTTTTTTTTTTTTTCTGTTGTCCATAAAAATATCTTTTCATCTGCACTCTTCCGTTCTCCTTCCATGGATAGACATTTAACAAGGTGGGGCCCACAAGAAGGTTCGCACAAGAAGATGGCCTAAGGCCGGCCCTAAAATCTATTAGAGGGGCCCACATGGGCCTGTTTGGTAATTCTAAAAATAAGGACTTATTAAATTATTTAGAGCTTATTAAAATTTAGAGTGTGTGATAAAACTCTAATCATGATTTAAAATTAAAAATTATATTTAGAAATAAGAGATTTTAAGCTCTTAAACATAAGCTGCTTTAAGTAGATTTTTTTTTGTAATTTTTTTTTTATAAAGTCGGAGAAGCCATTTCCCGATTCCTTTCTCTACTACTTTTCTCTTGGCACGACCGTCCTAAGGAAGACGATGACGACAACTTATTTAGATGGTTATCGAACACTCAATTATAAAATAAAAAATTTTTATAATTTTACCAAACAGTCTAATTATAAATTTGAACTTAAAAATTAAACCTTTTATTTTAGACCTAAATTTAATTAGCTTTTATTAAATAGATTAGAGTTACCAAACAGGGCCTTAGAATTAAACTGCTCAACTTCTCAGACTCCTTTTACGTATTGGAGCTGGCTAAATTTGATGCAATAGGAAAAATATCAACTATAATAATTCCATTAAATTTAGAGATGTAATAAGTAGAGAAATCATTACTATTACAAATTTTAGTATACAATATGAGATTTCATGTGACGGATTAGATTGGTGTATCTGTATTGATGATCTAGATCTCTAACATGTGTGGAGTAGTCTTATTCCTAATCCCCCTATCTGTATCTACATCCAAATTTACATAGTCGAAATGGTTAGTTGAAAACAGGACTTAATGTATGAAAATATTTTAACCTCCAATGAACGCTTCATGATATGATACTTAGATACAAAGGTTGGAACCTTTTGGGATGCTGTGTAGAGTACACTCATGTTCCATAAGAGGCAGTGATCAATCTAACGGTTGGCCCACTGAAATCTTCTCCGCATATTTATTTTTATTATTATTTTTAGAATAGATACAAGGAATATAATGTGTTAGAGCGGATGACCAATTTAGATTTTGAAAAGGTAGCCCCACCATGCAATGAAGAAGGCATTGTACCCTACTATACAGCAGCCGCCCTTAAATAAGGGCCCCATTTGTTTGCATGGAATTAATACATGAGAATTGTTATAAAATGATAGCAAATGTACCGCATGGAGCAGGAATACAAAGAAGTTTCTTAGGAAATGACCCTGTTAGTTCGCATGAAATTGAAATATATAAGAAGTAAATGATTCAAATGGGCATGATTGTTTATACTGAATTGGAATGCAAAAGAAATTGTTTCAGATGAGCCTGTTTGCTTGCATGCAATTGAAATATATGAGAAGTAATTGATTCAAATGTAATTGAATGCATAGAAAGATAAAGAAATTATGGTATATTAATTAGTATATTACAAAAATTAATTTCAACATTTAAATGCGCATTTATGTCACATGCATAATAGACAAAGGGCATATACACACAAATATTATATATAATTATCATATATATATATATATATATATATAGAGAGAGAGAGAGAGAGAGCGCAAGGCTCTCTTAAGCTGAAGCTTAGTTTATTCTAAGCTGGAATAGTACTGGTTCTTCAAGTCAAAGTTGATTATATCTGTTTTTTGTATGATAGAATTAAAAAATCCAATGTTGATTGGATTTATCTTGATTTTGGAGACGATCATCATGCAAAAAACAATGATAATAAACTTATTTAACTTAAGATAAGCTAAACTTCAGCTTAGGAGAACTTCCCCATATATATCAATATATATATATATATATATATTAATTCACAAAGAGCAGGGCATGGCAGGACCGGGCAGGCTGTGTTAGGTCATGCCCTTATTTTCGCATGCTCTGATGCTCCCACTGCTAGTGGGGCTGACTTCACAAGCCCAGTATGATTGTAAAGGATAGTAAATTCATCTTTGAATATCCTGTGCTCAAAAAACTATACTTGATTGACTACTTTTTTGCCTATAATATCAGTAATGTCCCTACAAATTGAAAACATCACCTATGCTTGCACAAGGGTTCAGTAAATATCATGACATTTGAAATATCTACCATGCTCACAACTTTCAATGTGTAGGCTCTAATCAAATTCTCACTTAATTTTGTGTTATACACAATGTTGGAGTAATCATACCTGACAAATAGAGTTACATTATAGATGAACGCAAATGGATGGGATTAGTTCATGATTCCAGATTCATGGAAAAATTTTGCTGCCTGCAATGGTGAAAGGCGTAAACTTGCAGCAATGAACTCGCTAGAATGTGACCGGAGAGTTTTGAAGGAACCCAAAAGGAAGAAGTAAAACAACTATAAAATGAACAAAACTAAAATAGGACCATCACATTTTCCCACAAACCAATCCTGTATGGAATGGGGGAAAAGTACTCCAAATAGAATAAGACTTTCAAACCTTTTTCTTTCCAAAAACAGAAGTGACTTCTATCCTTCACAGGTGCAGTTGTAAATGGATTGAGTAGTGCCAATACAGCCTATGAATATCTACTCTTTTAGCATCCGGTCAAAACAGTAGCTCAAGATAAACAGGGTTTTTGCATGGCCAAAACCAACAAGAAGCAAATGGATGAGCACTTGAGCACGCCTAATCACTTCCATGGTGTCTCTGCATCGACGGGCTTGAGTACTCAACCCCACTCTCTGATGATGAGACATTTGATGATGCATCTGATACTGAATCGTTGTTTGTAATGTTACTGAAGCTCGTCAATTCCAATTCTGGGTTACGCTGAGGATCAGAAGTTGGTGGCTGTTGGGCCGCTTCGGCTAGTTTCCTGAGAAGGTTCGTGACAGTTGGAAGGAACTTGGTACACAAGGAGAGAAGCCCGGGAAGCTGCATTCAGAGTTACAAGAGCTCACATAATATTCTCCTTAACAGTGCAGTGTCATGTACCACAAATCAATACCAGTTTAGAACCTTTCAGCAAAAGAGATGGGGACCTATTCAACCATGTTTTCAGGTAAAAGCCTGGTTAGTTGGATCACCGTTTTTCCCACACAAAGCGATATCAGTGGTTACCCTGATAATTGTTTCAAGAGAGAGAAGACGGGTATCCCACCGAACGTTAACTTAAATTTTTCATGCAACCCAATGCACAGAGCTGGGAAGGGGGAAAAATATCCTTCCCAAAGATGGAATGTCTGCCAAAATATTCAAACTGGTCGCAGTTCAGGGAGTATCCTAGTACACAAAAATAAAATCCTTTTGCAGAAAATGAAGGCCATCCATTAATAATTCAATGATTTGCTACTCACAGCGCCATTTTGAAATTCGCCTGTGATATCTAGCTGGACCCAGAGGGCATTGCCAAGTAGATAAGCAACAAATATAATACAAATATACAATGGGTTCCTGTTGAGAAAGAAAGTTTACATGATTAGAAAATTGGAAAAACTCAGCACCCAACCTAATTCCATAGGAACATTATAATTACCTTAGGAGTGTCATAAATTCGTTGAATCCCAGGACCAAAATAGCAAGAATTGCCCATGGAGGGGGTAACCAGTTATTACTGCGCCTATTTGCCTCCTGTCAATAGTAAACAAATCATGCTTGTAAGCTCTCACTCAATTAATTACGGGCTCTATTTACAACTTGGGCAAAAATACATGAGGAACACATCCATACAAATGGGTACGGTTCTCAATACATATATCCAATCCGATTGACAACACTGACCACCTCTCTTTTGCAGGACAGGTCCACTATGACTCCATAATGAGCCCAAGGCCCACCTAGCCTGTTATGCCAAAGCTATCTGGCCAAAGGTGTACACTAGAAGATTTCAACCCCTAGTCATACAAATTAATTATTATCCATGGCCATATCAATGTAACCGGTTCACTGTATACTTCAAAGATAATCCTTCACTAAAAAAGAAAAGTTTACTCCCCTTTGAGGTATATGCTTAGATCCTAAACTCCAAACCCTAGATCAAGTGGTGCTAAGGTCAGTTTGGAGGTCCCATTGATTGGGCTGATTCAATTATTTCAAGCTTAAAACTTCGGATTTGACCATTGGATCAAATCCATAGCGGATTGGCACAGCCCGTACCTGCCTGGTCTGCATTGCTCTCTCCTCACTTGAACGAAGAATCTGACCTATTAACAAGGACTCATTATTTCACCGAAAATATAAACTACACTCAAAGACCCAATACTCTTTCCTGCTTAACTCGAAGGCTCAGAACCCGTTCTTTCTGCCCAAGAGATTGGTTTTGAGAAATTCCTTACTCGGACAAATTATCAAGAATCAAAGAATGTATAAACTTCGTCCCTCACTTGTAACTCAGCTAGTTAGGAACATGGGCGTGATTAGAGTGCGAGAGTTTAATTTCCCAATGTAGCAAAAAAAGAAAAAAGAATGAACTCCGTAACTTTGAATTGCTTTTCACTTCTTATTCATATAAATCTCCCCCCTCCTTAGTCATTTCTACCAAATGCTTTTCATCACTTATATGCCACAAACCTCTACTGACCGAGGTTCATAGTAAACAATAAACACCTGTGCTCATCTGGCAATCCTATTTACCTGTTCAATGTGGACATTAGACTTAGTCTTCTTCACAATCAAAGGAAAGGCAGCATTGAATGGTGGACTAGGCTATACTCGACACACAATGGGACCCATAATGGGTTGTATGGTTAGAAATAAATGCAATTCAATAGTGTGGTGGACGAGTGCTCTGTGAAATAGAGACTTGCTAAGGAGGTAAACTCACACTAATAAAGACCATACGACAGTAAACCAAGGACAATGGTTGCTTGGGGTAAAAAAATCAATTACTAGAAATTCTTCAGCCGTGGACCTTCCTCTTTCCCCTTCTCAGAAAGGCTCGAGCAAATATTAAAGGTGGAATACAAAAGTCATGCTAATGAAATAGGCTAAGAAGAAGAAGACGATGATGATGGTGATCATGAAAACAGAAATTCGAAATGATAATATCATAAAAAGTACCTGAGCAGCCATGGCCTGAGTGACACTGTACTCCGTCTCTGTTTTAAATTGCCTCCACAAAGACTTGCACTGAACGGGTGTAATCAAAGTTTTCGTTGGGGAAACCTGTTGATAAAATATCCATAAACCAAAATCACAATACTAGGTTATAAAGCATAGACACTTATTTAATCGGCTGTCCAAGGGCTGGGACCGCATTGGTCACACCACAATCTTTGAACTGGTTGGACCAGGCATTTCAATTCAAGCGCAGACCCAGTGCACTCACATCCCTAATTACAGAAACAAAACTAGAATCGTCCAAAGGCCCCTTGATATGGAAGCCATTGATCACATGAAGTGGGCTCCACTATGATGCAGAGACTAAATTATATATGGGTGGAAGAAGGAACATGCAGAGACCCCGGAGGTGACTACTGGAGATCATCACCATGATTCAAATGCATATGACCTAAATCAATGGAACTATTAGATGAAGGTTGGAATTCATAGAATCTCAATTTCTCAACTTTTCAGGCGTGATTCCCTATAGTATTGGAGATAAAGATGAGGGATACTAATGGGGATTTCCCTCCATTATCTCCGTTCAATAGAATTTATTTCCAATTATGGATAAGAGATGATTTCAAAGTCCATTAATTACCTCTCTTTCTGTCCACTATAAAGGGAGCCTTCACACAATTTAAGTAATCTCTATGGTGGCTGGTAAATGGCAAAATACAAAGATAAAAAGAAAAAAAATTATACGAGTCCAGACTCGGTTGAGTGGCACCTGATTCAGCCAAATCACTCAACTCAACCATGGCTGAGTCGGGCCGAGTCCATTTTTCGAACCTTGACTTTGTCCATCATGCTTACAGGATTTGCATTTAAGGGTCAGATGTAAGCTATGTAGGAACCAATTTCAAAGCATTAGGCTAGGATATCAAGAATCCTACTTCCTAACTTCAGATACAGACACAGCACACAGTATCTAAGGGTAAGGAAATTTATCTACAATAAAACAATTAAAGTAGAATTATAGTTTTGGATCAAAAAATTGTAAATTTAAGAAGAATCTCATAATATTATTCCAAAACATAGTTCTGTAAGATGCCAATTGCATTGCCCCAAAAAAAAAAAGATAAACTTAACATAATGAAAAAGACACTGAGGGCCTGTTCTTTTACCATAACTACTGACAGGAATTTGTGATGTTGTGACTTGTGAGTTCATAGACCTGATGTTATGGCTTGTCCTTGGCATTTGAAAATGTTATATTTCTTTGCTAGAATTCCAAATTCTAGCCACTTGAAAAGTCTCAAATGATCTTTGGAATTCTCAGAATTCTAGCATCCTTGGCATTTGAAAATGCTCCACCCAAAAGGAGAATTCAGGAATTCCACCCTAAAGGACAGGTTTTGGAGAATTTACAAATTCACCAGACATGAATTCCCTGGAACCTAGTAAAGAAACAGGCCCTGAGAAGCTACAAACGTCACCTCTTCCCCAAGTGCTTGAAGCCAGTGGATCAAATGATGTGATGCTCTTGTTAGTAACACCATTGTTTGCAGAATCCACCAGAGCGAGCGAGAGCTTATTCTCGATATTGTCAGCCTTGTCATCCAGACGGATTGCAGCCATAACAGAGAGCAATTTCAAGGACTGGAGAGAGAGAGAGAGTCTGTTAGACAATTCATGCACTTTATTCTAATGATCATTTGTAGTAAGAGGTAGAACATATCCCGAGAAAAGTAGAACACCCCACTTTTACAAAACTTCAGTAAAGATTTCTCGTGGAGCTTCCAAATAAGATACCTAAAGAAATACCAATAAACCTATAGGAAGGGATTTTTTTCAATAAAGAAGGGGGTTCTTCAAAATGAAACCTGTGATGCTAAAATACGGCAGAGGCAGCCATAAATATGGCATGGACATGGATTTTACAAATAAAAAGTTAAGTAGAAGATGTGATACGACACAATATATTTCCTATTTTGAAGTATCCAGGTATGTAGCATGAACCTAGTAAGTTGTGGCCTACCGCAGAGCGAGCAGTTTTTGTGATTGCTTTGATGTCTTCCTTCCCAGTCCAAACTCTAGGCATTGAGTCAGAATCACGGCTAAACAACGTCGAAAACCTGTAACAATATAAATGATCAACACCATCATGTAAAACCACGAACGATTTCAGCCTAAAATTTCTTTCTTCTATTTTTTTTCTTCAATGAATTTAGCCTATAAATAATAAAAGACCAACTACCTGTCCTTCATTCGAATCAGGACCCTCCCAGCTTCTTCTTTTGCTTTCATTTCAACTACATTTCTTGCATAGTCTGATAGGCTTGCAAGCATTTTATCCAGGGTTTTTTGGTCTAGATCAAAGCCAGATAGGGAAGAAGAAAGACCAGAGATCGCTGGTGCAGTCTCGCGTTGGAGAAGATTCTTTATTGCTGGCCAGGTATCATCCCCAGCTGCATCTATAAGAGCTTCCACAGGTTCTAAAAGTGCCACATTGAGTTGTTTCTGCAGGTAAATTAATCAAATAATCAGGATCTTGAAACCCATATTTACCCTCAATTTGTTCATTACAGGAATGATATCGTATGCATACTTCATAAAGCCAAACGCATAAATATCAAGTGTGGAAATGTCTGTCTGAGAGAACATGACACAGGACAATATACTCCTTGTTAAACATACCTCATAATGGGCAATAAGATCAGACAGTTTGGCTGCACGAACAGAAGCTACATGTGCATCGATATCGCGTCGAAGCTTATCTCGAGCTTTGGACGAATCCCAATTTGCTAGTTCTATAGCTGCATCTGCAGTCAAAATCAACATCATACACTGCAATAATAGTCCTGTGGATTATAATATCCGTCAAGGACACACATGATCTGTTAAATACTCTGTACCACGAAAAAACATAGAGATTGGTTTGAATTCCATTTCCTCCAATGGGAGAGACTATATTTTATTTTATTTTTTTTAACGGTAATGGAAGAGACTACATCCATTATATATTGTCTTAGAAGAATCAATCAACCCTTATTATGGAGAGTTACAATCCTTAAAATATGCTTAAATCAAGCTAGACCTAAGTCTCCTAGGATATGCTTATAATGCTGATTAGATATATAAAATGGTAGAAAGTATGGAACAGATCATGTGTATCCTCTATATATAGGTAGTCAACAGGACTACTTAACATCTTTAATATGTAAAGAATCGACTAAATCATTATTACAAAAAGCAAAGTCCATTTTTTTTTTTTGGGAGACCAGTTCAGGACTAAAAGATTGTAAACTTAAATTTTAGCTTGTTATATGTATGCCTAGCAAATTTTGTGAAGCACACACATCACCCAAAGGCTGAAATTATCTGTCCCCGCCCCCTCCCCCCCTCCCCGAAAAAAAAAGAAAAAGATAAATCATAGATGATATCATCATTTCCTATATACTGGATATTTCTACATGAAAATGTTTCATGACACTATTATGTCAGAGAGGAGAAAAAAAAAAACTCAGTAGTTTCCAAGAAAATAGACCGCTCAATTAAATTCTAGATAGAGCCACATAGCAATCGTGCCAATTCAATTCTAGACTAGCAAAATAAGTCCGTGCTAATCATAATATAAGAAATTATTAAAAAAATTAATATAATGAAAAATTGACTATATTGAGCTGATAAAAATTGAAATCACAACCAATTTCAAGGATACATATGTATAATTTCAAAATGAGACCACTTCAATTTTTTTAAAATCCAAAGCATATTTCTGAGAGAGAGAGAGAGAGAGAGAGAGAGAGAGAGAGAGAGGAAAAGGAGTATAATGGGTTCAGTCACAATCCTAGAGAGTAAACAAAAAAGAAATCCATGAGAATTCACAACCCAAAACCAGAAATTGAAACCAAAAGGGAAATGAAAAAAGAAAAACTACAAATCCATGAAAACAAATGACAAGGAAACTAAACAAAAAATCAGAATGAAAAAAATAAAATAAACGAATATTAAAATGCAACAAAATTTGAAAGACATGGAGAAAGAAAACAAAGAAATGAATATCCAGAAACAATCCAATGCCATATGCAATAAGAAACAAACCCATGAGAACCCAATTCCGAAAATCAAAAAATGTAAACAAAAGGGAAAAGACAAAAGAACCCACAAATTCATGAAAATATATCATCAGGAAAACTAAAAGAACCCATCATACCTAAGAAGTAATAATAAATTAAATTCAAAATAAAAAAGTCACAATATTCATTAAAAAACCTACAAAAATATATATAGAAATGAAGATCCATAGACAATACAATGATAAAAGACAGTTAGAAGAAACAAATAGACCCATGAGAAACTATTACCCAAAAACGAAAAATTGAAGCCACAAAGGAAACAAAAAAACACAAATCCTTGGAAAGCGAAAAAGAACCCAACTAAAGTAAAAGAAATAATTAACTCATAATGATAAGTAACAAAATCTATAAAAACATTATAAAAAAAATCATAAAAATAAAAATACATAGAAAACCCCATAATAAAAGCGATTTAAAAGAAACAAATAAACCCATGGGAACCCTATATACTTTTTTTTTTTTTTTTTTTTGAAATGAGAAAACCCTATATACTCAAAAATCAAAAGTCGAAACCCATAAGAATCCAATACTCAAAAACATCTAAAAATATATAATAGAAACAAAAATTCATAAAATATCCTACAGTATAAGCAATTAAAAAGAAACAAACAAACCCATGAGAATCTAATACTCAAAAATGAAAAATTGAAACAAAAGAAGAAAAAAAAAAAAAAACTAACCCACAAATCCGTTAAAGCCCGTCACCAGAAAAACTAAATGAACACATCAAAATTGAAAAAATAATAAAACAAACATAAAACAATAGGCAACAAAATCTGATCAAAAAATAACTGAACCTTTTTATTCTTTGTATAGTGTTTGAGATATTTAGTTCCATGGCACACTCCAAATGAAGAAAGAAGGACTTAAAGATGCAAAAGCACCTATTCATGTTCAGTACATAGCTCCTGCACACAAAATTGTGCTCACTATAACTTGTGTTGTATTTCGTGAGGGCCATGAGGAAAGTGATGAGATCATGGGGAGAGAATTTAGCAACATTTAATTTTAAAAAAGATATCTATGATAGTTAGTTAAAGGTAATTAGGAATAACCGAGATTAGAAAGATAAGTCACAAAGATGTGGTAGGAGATATGAAGTTATGAACTCCAAATTTGTCACAAAGGAAATCTGAACTTGTAGGGAAAAAAGGAGAAACATGGGTTGCCCTATTTCAAACAGAAAATTTAAAAGCAATATTATATAATAAGAAAAGGGCAGTCTTCTCTCTAATTGTGCCCACCATGAGGTGGCATTTTGAATACTTAAAAAAACCAAAATTAGCAAGATTTTAGGAAAGATAAAATGTGTATTTGTAATAGGATATCCCATTGATATGGAATCTAAGAAGAGTCCAGATCGCGCCTCTATCTAAAATCTATCCCTCATGTCAAAATTGGGTCAAAGCTCAAAATTAAAATCAAAATTAAGTGCTGAAATTGAAATCAATTGCAAAATTGAGGCTCAATTTTGCAATTGAGATCAATAGCCTTCATATATAATAATGGAACCACATAGCAATAGTGCTAATTCTAATAATGGAATGGTAACAGCTAGAATTTCAAATTAGATACCTGCACATCCTTCATCAAATGCTGACATGAAAGACTGAGTGCAATCAGAAGAAGCCATGGCAAACCCCTCCCCTCTGTCCAAAGCCTTATCAAATGAATGCTTAAAATTATCGAGAGTTCTGGATCGTAGGTGTCCTAGCATAGCTTGGTATGTCGGATGGACAAGCTACAAAATTCAGCAAAAACGAGCACTGAGAAAAAAGCATAGAACCACAGACTATATCTTTTCATGACTAGAGGCAAAGTCAGCTGATTAACTTCTGAGTCAAGAAACTAAGGCATGTGGTGTAAGTTTCTACTGGGCAGGGTTTAGCACCTTCTAAGCAAGTTTTTTCTCGAGAAAAATCAAGTGAACCCATCAGAATTCACAGCATGTGCTGGCTGTTCACTTTCAACATACCAGTTTTTAGAAATGAACTCTTGCAGCAGTTTCACAACCAAGCAGGGTTCTAGCGGTTTTTGGATATGCTCAAATTTTCATGCCATCCTACTATTTGACTGACTTGTTTTAGGCCAGACTCCAGAGTCCCTTTTGGGATCTAGAATATTTATCAGCACCAAACAAGCCCACGAGGACAGCAGAAGAAGATTGGCCATGGTTGCAACATTTCTTCGTAGCAAAACAGATCGTGGAAAAAATGATGTTCATCTGTACAAATTAATTCTAGAGTTCTTGGTGAGATAAGGGGTTGACAGAAAAAATATTGCTTAGTTTCAAAATCTCTCTAGTTTCCAAAGCATATATCGTCAAACCATTAGCTTTTCTTCATTAGAACAAGCAAGCGTTCAAGAGCAACAAACAACTAAATACAAATGAGATGGTAAAAGCTTATAATCATTATGGTAATGAATCTGATTATGACAGGACAAAAGCTAGTCTCACATTCAGCACTTTCTCTTTCAATTGTTGCCGCTTTGTGGTCCTGACACTTGCATCAAAATAAGTAGTTTCCATGTCATACCTACAGAAAACACAAGCAAAATGTGAACTTCCACCATACCAACCGCATACTGAAAAATACACTTAATAAAACTCTCTCTAAAATTCTTGCAAGCACACTTCAGAAAAACCATAAAAAGTAAAAATCTTATAACTGAAGATTTAGATAGTTTGAAATCGTAGAACTCGCAAAAGAGAACAGTTAGCAGGCTCAAGATAATAGAAAAGTTAATCATAAAAAACACAAATGAGATGACCAACTTGAAAATAGAAACCGGTGAGCATTCATATACAGAAGTTAATGAAATTGAATGAACCCAAAAAAAAAAAAAAAAAAGCCCTTCTATTGACCATAACTCTTATGAAGATTCATTAACTGACAAAGGAGAAATCTATTTTACATAATTATAAGCAGATACTCTTGTACATATGATCATTAGACAGTTTCCACATATTTCTACAAAGAGGCTACACCTTTGGCTTCCCTACCGGGCTGCAAAGTAGGAAGGGGTCCAGCTAATGGAAACGAAATGATCCAGGGCCATGTCAACCCTTAAATAGAATTCAGTCAGACAGATCTTGGCAGAAAATTCATCAACACCGGAGGATAATCCACCCTACATAACCATCTGACTTTGAATGTCAATGGACCTGGCACAATGGACGGACATGCAGCTTATACCCAGCCCATGTCAAGCTTTCAAAAAATCATTAACCATTAACAACCTTATTTCTCTGTAGCATGGTGATTTGTAAAGTTACTATTTAGACCCACTGCACAAAACTGAGCATTTAAATTTATTTACATTTTATGCAATCAAGAAGAATACTCACTCTGACAGACACTTAATGAGGATAGCACTAAGCTTCTTTCCAAAGCCTGGAACTGGACCAGATTCAACAGCTTCTTGCAAATGAAGCCAATCCTGTGGTGCTCTCAATGAAGTTTTCAGTTAGAACTAAAGAGTTTGCAATGTGAAGTAATTATAAATGAGAGAACCTGGGCATCATGAAATACCTCATTAGCAGCTAAATAGGCAAACTTTTCATTGGCAATTTCTTCGCAACGTACAGTGGCAACCATAACCTATAATTGAACAATGAACAACATCATAAATATCATGAGTTTAAGCAATTCACATCTTAATTGGCAGCTTCAAAAGAGAGATTCTTCACATGATCACCTTGTGGGCAGGAAGGTCAAGGTCCTTATTCTCCTTGATTATTTTCCAGATTTGTCGTGCACTGAAAGAAAATCCTGAAGCAGGAACAACACCACGTCGATCTCCAGCAAGTCCACCAGGAGCAATAGAATGAAAAAATCGTTGTCTTAAACTTGCAACCTTCAGTGATTATCAAAATAGAATTTGAACTGATAAGTCGTCACAGAAGAACCAATTGCAATCAAGAGGGAATAAATTACAGCAGGACTACCTGCACAACATTATGGCACTTCATCCGACAATAAAACTTCAAAGAAAAAAACAAAGTCAGATCAAGCATTTGCTTGGTCCAACAAACAGTTAACAATGCAACCCCACTCCTCCCCCTCCTCCGTCTCCTCCTCTCTCTTTTTTCCTTTTGTTAATGGGCGCAAGACCAAACCATTGGTGCTAGGTTGGTCCAAATTGCACCCCAAAAAAAAAATTTCATCAACTAATCCTAACCATATTTTATCTATAACAATAAAGATTTTATTTCACTAAGCCCAAAAAAGGACAAAGAACACAGCCAAGACACACCAAACGCAAAAACTGACAACAAAAAAACAAAAGCAAACTATACATAAAAATAAATGGTTGAGCGAAACAAATCCTAACCATATCATTCGCCCCCTTTACATGTTGACCATCTGTAGTAATTGTCCCTCTCCGTTAGATGGCTAGAACTGTCTAATAGCCTAGATACTAGAGAATTGTCAAATCAATCATGGGACCTACACGATTTATATATAATATTACCAAAAAAGGGGGCCCGCCTATACAATGCTAGGTTGAAAGAAAAAGCCTTTCTTAATTTCTCATCAAATAAAACCCTGAATACTATATAATCTAAAGTGAATAATGTTCATAATTACAGTTATAAGACAATAAGGAATCCAGTTTGGGGAAATGATATCCCATATATGGTATGTAACTACTTAGTAAGTACTATGAAAGAATAAAATAATGCTAAGGACTATTATACTCAACTGAGGAATATTGAAGATTTGGTCACAGGAGATGTAACACTACCATATTGTTTGTAAATCTTGTAGATTATTTTGTAAACTTCTACATTAGAAGTGATTAGGTTAACATTAGAAGTGATCAGGTTAATATCTTTTGAAATGATCGTAACCCCGAAAATCAGGAGACTGATTTATTCCACATACTTGTATAAATAGGAGATCCATTTCAACTTCAGAGGCACTGAAATGAAGAGGTTTTTTTTTTACACTCTCCACCCCTAGTCTTTCTCTTGATAATTACCTGCTCTTTAAACTGCTCTTCCTTTTCTTCATAACTGGAAAGGGCCACAACCTCCACCTGAACATTTAAATAATAACAATAGGTACAATATTATAGTTATAGGAATTTCTAGACAGTGAAAAAGAAAGCATGTATGGGAGGGCTCATGATATCTTACATTAAAAAACTCACTGAGTGGAGTGTCCTTGTGAGCCTCTGGTTTGGGAACGGTGTCCCATATCTGCATGTAAAAATTTTAGGAATAAGTTAGAAACACAATTTTGATCATTTATAAGACAAAAATGAAGCAGTAGGTTATTACCTTCTGAATATCTTCCCTAAGGACAGGTTCCAAAAATTCCAATGGGGTCTGTGTATAAACATATGGAAAGGCATACAAAAAGTAAGCAAGAATTCTATTAGAGATATAGAACTTGAATGTGGCAGCGAAAATTCCAAAATCAATGTTTCCAATGTTCTTTGAATTGCTAGTTCACAAACAACAACTCCTGTTATGTTTTCATTTCTCACTTCTCAGTAAAGCCTCCAGCAAATTCAAAACCAAATCTTTCTATTCTTTGCAGACAGACCAGGGTTCGAATATGCAGGGTGCTCTGACCAGGAACAAGCAAATACTAAGTCATCTCATATGGAACCTATTAGCTAATCTTGTTTGTTCTGAAACAGCATGTTCAATGTTTTTTTTTTTTTTTTTTTTAGCCAAACACCTAAAACAGATATTTATTCATATGCACCTCTCAATCTAGAATAAATCTGAGTACTGACCCTAGTTTTATCGCGTATAACAAACAATAAAGTTGTTCTGCGTGGACTAAACAAACGCATCATGACCTGTAAAAGAAAAAAAAAAAAAAAACATCAGAAAAGTGAACAACTGAATCTTTCTGCATTTAACTTGTATTACTGGCATATAAATGGAAATCCTTGAATACCATGTTTAGAACATTCAAAAAATAAATTATAAAGGTGGACAACTTTTTCTGCAGTCATCATAGATTACAAGAATATAAATGGAGTACCTGGAATACTGTTTTGAGAAGAGGTTTATTTGCAGCCTGTTCACGGCCAATATCATGACACCACCTACAAATGCATGAGTATTTCATTGAGATGGGAAGTAGAAAGTAGCAGAGAGTCATGCCGGACGCAAGAAGAATAAGATGCCAATGTTCCAAGGAGAAAAAATGGGCTAGTAAACAAGAGCCAAAATCCAATAAGCTTACATGTTTATAAGCACTATATCTGAAATGGCAAGAGCAAAGAGAGCACTCTGCTTCTCAAATGCAGTATCATCCTAAAAAAAGGAAAAAGAATAAAGCAAATATTACTGCATCCAGGTCAGAACAGAATCCCAAAAAATAAAAGAAAATAAAAAAGAACAACATAGAAAACTAAAATGATGTATTAGTGTTATTATTTACAAGCAAATCAAAATGTTCAAGATTTACCATAATGAAATAAATATCAAAACACTCAGAAAACTGGTAGCAAATAAGTAATGAATATAACTCCATTTACATATTACAAGTTCTATTCCTAAAATTAGAGTTTTACATCTTAGTAATCTCCACTATATTTCAAGCCCAGAGTAGTTTTTTTTTTTTTTTCAGGAAATATGCAAAAATAAATGCATGAAGATGTAAACTATGCATAAGACCAAAACTAATAGATTAAATTACATAAAAATTTGGAAACCACCTCTCCTCGCTCCCTCCCGTCAGTACCCTCCAAGTCCATAACAAGTGTACAGGGTTCTATATCAACACATTTAGCCATCCAAATGCCCTTTGTAGTTTGAAACCTGAACATAAACTTGCATTACCTTTTTAACATAAAAAAAAAAAAGATCACACTTCAACCATAACCTGGTAAAGATACTACAACTTACCTCCCCTTAAAAGTATCCATCTCCCTAAAATTGGTTCGGAAAAGATGGTTTAATAGTGTGCTCTTCCCTGTCCATAGACATAAAGTAATCCATGAATCACTTCTCGGACAACATAACTATTAGTGGTACATAAAACAGCAAACATGGTACTTCCAAGATAACAGGAAATCACAGTCATCCTCAAAATTGTTTTCTTTTCAAGTAAAATAATCACTCAACCTTAACTAAGGAGAGATGCTTGACAAAGATGATGATATAATGAATACATGTAACAACCTTATGGATCCAAAACAACTATGGTCACGTACCACTACTTTGTGGACCCATGATAGAGACCACGGCATAGGAAAGTCCACATTCACCCAGTTTTGTGGCCTTAATGAAGTTTTCAATACCAGAGACATTGAACACACCATCTCCGTCAATGAGTTGGGTCGAGCAAGACTCCTCCCCCATTTCCTGTTAAAAGATATGCACATGACAATTGTATAAAATTAAAGGTTACATTTCATGACGAGGGCCAAAAACTCTTAAAGTGGATTTATATCACATAATTACACAAAGTGGACTGCATGTGATGAGCCTCATGTCATTGAGATCAAAATTTAAATGAAAAAAAAAAAAAAAGTTTTTTTTTTCGGTGGCGTGGGGGGTGACAGTGTAAATTCTCACATTATCACCATGGTATTAAACATCAAACATCTACACAAGAAAACAGGCAAAGCCATTTCTTGATAATACCAATCAGAATTGGCTCGCATTCACAAACACAAAAATCAGAGGTTTTTTTAGGGAAAAAAAATCAGGCAAGCCAACTACATAATGTTATCACCCAAAATCCAAATCGAATGAATCAATCCTATACCTACTCTCTCTCTCTCTCTCTCTCTCTCTCTCTCTCTCTAATAATTAATAAAAGAAAAGGCATTGATGTCAGATTTGAAGAACAATTTGTCAAAGCTGACTTAGAATGTTCGAATGGACAATTGACATTGATTCCAATAACTAAACATTCCTCATAGTGAATGTCCAAAGTTGAAGTAGACCCAGTTTTTTTACAGTGAATAACCGGTCCCAATTTGCAATTACATCCATTACAATTTGAACTTAAACTTGAAACAGAAACAATTAAACTAATATCTAGAAATCCCGATCATTCTCAATGGACGAAGATATTGTGATCATCCACTTTCTACATTTCAACTTAATTATCACTTTGCAGTCGCATGCACACAAACATTTAGCTTAATTCTACAACTCCGTTAACTAAAACCATTCATCAACTCATATCACTCAATTCCCACCACTGCACCGACAACCTCCAATAAAGCAAACCAATAGACCCATCAAAACAGCAACAAATAACAAAACCCAGATCACTAAATCACCTAAAGATCATCCTACACCCAGATTGAAAACACCCCTTTCACAACCATCACGTCACAAACCAGGCCAAAACTTTAGACCCAACTTCTCCTATAGGTTCATATTTCACAAACAAACAAAACCCGCAATCAGTTAAAGAAAGAATAGAAACTGAAATCCTAAATCAAACTCCAACCCAAGAATCTAAGTCTCCACAACTAAAAAGAGAGAAATCAATAGTAAAAACAATCAAAACCCAGATCATAAAATCAGCTGAAAAGTATGTTCCAATCAGACCCACATCCCAAAATGCATCATCTTTGAAAAAAACATGGCAAACAAGATGGGAAGAATAAAAAAAAACATACGTGCAGGGAGGAAGAGCAAGGGATTCAATAGAGAACAAGAGATCGATTGAAATGGAGACCGGCCCAAGAAGCAGGCGTGGATTGAAAAGGGCTTTGAATTTGAATAAGAGAGAGAGATTCGACTTGCAAGAGAGAAGAAGGGACGATCCTGCATCGACTTCCGAGGATCCTCTGTCTATTAAAATGAAACTGGACTTTGAAAAATGATATTACAGAAAAGCCACAAAGGGTGGCAGGTTCATATTAGAAGTAAAAGTAGGTATGATTTTGTACTTTTAGGTTTTATACATTATTTAAGGGGCGTATAACTTGAAAATTATATCTCAGAAAATATATAAAATAAAATATTTATATATAGAAAAATAAAAAATAATAAATATAAATTTAACCCATTCTAGCAAAAAATTTAAATTACATTTCGGGGAAATATAAGAAATAGAAAGTACTTATGTGTATAAAAAGAAAAAAAAACATTATGTAAAATACTATTTTGCCCAAAAATCACATTTGAGTCGAAATCTTAAATTTTGGCCAAAATTAATCAAATTTTAAAATACAAGTTTAAAGTGAAATTTCGTTTTGGCCACTTAACTGAACTGTGTCTTCAACATCTTATTAAGTGATACCGACTCATCTATTTTGTTATGTTGTCTACTAACTGACATCCATCTAATTGAGTCGATTAGGATCGTTTTATGCCTAACTAACATGGGCGTGACCCACACGACTAAGGTCCATCCACCATTTAGCTACTTTTGACAGTGTTTTAACAATTAATTGTACAAAAGTATTGTGCGTCATAATGGTTAGATTAGTTATTTAAAAGAGCAAGTGGTCATGAGATCAATCATCCTCATTTACATATATTTTTAGTTTTTTTTTTTTTTTACCACGGCGGCTCAATTAAAAGTCAAAATTATAAGTGATATAGTCAAAATCTGATTTAAAACCTTTGGCCTTAATATTTTACAATAGTGAGGTTGATTGAGTCTTATTTTAGTCTTCCACCAAATGGAACTATGTGGCAACAATAGTTTTTCCTTTTTTTTCAATGAAGGCATCCTGTGGTATTAACCTGTCAGGACTAATCCCCCAGGTGAGCAACAAGAGTATCAATACCATTCTCGATATTTTTATCACAATAGGAGATAGCTAGGTGGTATTTTTAAGTTTAGGTTTTTCTTGAATTAATATCTTAAGAACAATACAACATAGATGTTTTTTTAAAACATTGAAAAAAAAATCATAATCATCATCAAAAGGCTTGTCGAACTATGTTCGATCAAATAGATGAATTTATCTATTCTATGTCAAATTTTATATTCATACTACTTCCTTCCATATTTTCTTGCGTGAAAAATAGAGAAGATAAATAGTATTGACGGCTGATTTTAAGTAACTCTTACGAGATTTTAAATCCCTTTTCTTCATTAAATAGAAAACTGCCATTTTATCATAATAATATCATGATTAATTTTCCGGTCATTTTTAGCATGGAATATCATGACATTATTAAGGAAAAAACTTTCTTAATGTTTTCAAAATACCATCAATTAGTGTGACTAAGGTGGTGACTCACCCACTTAAGAAAAGGAAATGCTAAAATAAAACCCCAGGTTAATTTTCCAAAAGTAGACCCTACATTGTATGGGCCGGGACACCCACATGCATTCAATTACAAGGTTAGGGGGCATAAGAGGGGCACATCGAATATTCTTCCCCTAACAACTACCACTCTGATGTCATCATCCTATGCCTTTATTTTAATGCTTCAAAGTTCAATGGTTATGTAAGTGTATATTTTAATGTAAATAAACCAACAATGGATGATGATGGAGAAATGTCAAATTGATGTCAATTCCGATACAGAGTATGTGTATTAGCTAAGTTTAGATTGATTAGAAGTGGGCCCCATGGCGTAGAATGTTGCTTTACACATAGTAACTGAGTAGGACAATCTAAGGGCTTTTTTCTTTTTCTTCCTAATTTAGATAATTGGTCCAGGTGTCTACGCATAGATCCCTGAAAATCATATATAAATTTTCAGTAATCGATCCCTGAAAATGAGAAAAAAGTGATTAAACCTTACTGATTAATTAGATTTTCTTCATATATAAGTTCATTGTTGAAAATCATTTCAACAAGAGCAGAAATTGAATAACGGCCTCTTACGTTAGTGGTAAGAGTCTGCGGGTTCTTACCTGGCTGCCTAGGTAGCGACATTTCCTCATATGAAAGCTTATCTACCTCACTTGAGGTCTGTTTTCCTTCGGTAGCTAGTCTAACCCCCTAAGCTAGGAGAAAAAGAAAAAAAATGAAGTAGATTTTGGGCCAATAATATTTGATGAGTTACTTAAAGTGAAGAATGGGAGGCGGTTGTGTGATTAAAAGGGCCCTGATTAGCCAATGAATGCTGTTTGTTAGATTTTGACATTGATTGTCACCTTCCTTTTAACTTTCATTAGAGGGCAACAACTTAGAACGATTTAGATGGTCTTGATAGCCTTCAAATTGCTGAATTAAGTCTTAACATGATGATAATGAGAGTTAAATAACTGTTAACTTCAATCAAGTTTTCCATCCACACTGAGATTATGGAACATATACAAGAGAGAGATGAGTTACTGTTAAAACGGTGTTGAAGACGCACACCAGATACCTTCCTGCTTGCTTACCATCCAGGATGATTAAATATTTTGGGGCATCCAACGATCAGAAAGAGGTGATTGGCGGGCCATCTGTTGATTTGACTGCAGACTTAAACAAATACTGATTAATGGCATTATTCATTCAACTGAGCCAAATGATCATGTATTGATAATTGTCCTCAAGTTTTTCTAATGACAACATTTCAATACAGATATTTCTTTTATGCTTCATCTAAGCCGTTCACGTTACATCATGTTTATGGAAAATTTACCTGGCTAAGAGGCCGGTGTTCGATCAGATAAAGGTGATATACATCATTGAATAGATAAATCATTAAAATCAAAACTAAGTATTGAAATAGATTGTCCTTTTTTTTTTTTTTTTTTTCACTCTCAATGAAAGATAAATTTTGACCAAGTTAAAGATTTATCGTGTCATGGGAACCATTTTGACATTCATCAGTTGATCTTGACTGGTTAAACCCCATGGAGGAGAATTTCAGGCGCCCTCAGCCGTACTAACTATCTTTTTCTTTCATTTTCTTATAAATGGTTGTGTCCCTCCAGCCAACTGCCTCTGGACTGGGGCCTTGACAATGTCCCCCAGCGACTTGTGTACTGGATCAGTGTGTGCGACTCAATGTTAGGCCCATAAAAAAACCTGATCACTGCATATTTTTTCTTTCTGTTTTTATTAATCATAGAAAACTGCTTGACTTAGGATCAGTTGTTGTTAACATTGCACTTAGAGCATGTCCTATTGAGTTGAACCGATACACACACAAGAAGACAGTCCGTAAAAGCGAAAAGAATGCCCACACAAGTGGGAAAAGTAGTGTATCCAAAGTTCGAATCATAAACAGCCAGGTGAGAACTGTCACCACTCACCTCACCAGTGAGATAAGTGGCTGCTCTCTTTTTTTTTTTTAACCAAATCTTGAAAGTACTTATGGCTGTTTTAATTTGGGTTCAGTGATCTTTGAAAAATCTATTTTTAAGGGAAGAAACTTAAAGTAACATGGATTAAATGTTAGGGTGTTGATGGGCCTAGTTGAGCTAGCTGAGGCGTATCAAGGCCTGGCCCGACTTTAGACACAATAGCTCATATCCGGCCCAAGCCCGACATGGCCATAAAATGTTAGGATCGAGCACTCCCATTTAGTCAATCACGCCGGCCAGGCTGAATCAAGCTTTTTATCAGTAGCACGGGCTTTCTAGCAACTTTTTGGACAAATTATCACTAAATTACAAGGTCCAGCGTTGGCTTTGGACTTTCTATCACTTAATCAAGCCTGACCCAATTATTAAACAAGCCCATATTATATATCCAAGCCAGGCCCAATGGCACCCCAAGTCAAATGAGTTTAGTCCCTGGTTGTAATGCTGATGATGAAAGACTTGGGTAGAATATACAAGGTGTGTGAGTATTTACCGGAAAACGAAAATGAGGTTGGTCAATTGCAGATGCTAGGATTTGGTAGTTGGTATTAGCATTTTGTGTTTTCCTTTGTTTTTTAAATGTCAGACCCTTTTAGAAAAAAAAATCAGCAAACATCTCTCATTTGTTTCTATCTTTTTCTAAGAAAATGTTGAGGAAGCAACTGATTCATGTTGACTCAATCACCTGAGCCAAATAGGCTCTTTGTGGCCATACGTGTAGGCTGACATGTGGTGTGGGCCCATGTCATGGCGGCCCCTCTTATCCTAGAGTGGTCCCATTTGGGACAATTTTCTCAAATAATGAGACAAGAAGAGTACATAAATGAGGAAGTATCTTTATAAATTTGCCAAGCCAAG
This sequence comes from Camphora micrantha, assembly GCA_003546025.1. NCBI lineage: Eukaryota > Viridiplantae > Streptophyta > Magnoliopsida > Laurales > Lauraceae > Camphora > Camphora micrantha. The sequence continues at coordinate 13,837,545 of QPKB01000001.1, forward strand.
TGGCATCCCTAACCAAAGTTAAATAAAATAAAACCAACTTCTCATCTCTCTCTCACACACAAAACTCACAAGGAATTACAACTAAAAGACTAATCCACATGGTATAGTATATGGAGCCACTAGTCTGCCACCCAAGAGAGAGGTGGGACAATTAGCAATGTGGATTTTACTCTCTTTTCTTCTTTACTTTTATTGGTAGATCCTAAAGCTTTGTAAAATCTAATAGGCAAATGAGCTGCATAAACTCTTTCAAGTGTCCTTTTAAATACTTCAACAAAGCCAACTAAAGTTTTCTAGGAGTCTTTGATAGAGAATTTAAGAAACTCTTACCATTGAGGGCTTTGGTAACAATTAATGTGGAGAATTTTACAATCCCTCAAAGTCCTATCCAAAGTTCTACCATTTTTTTTTTCTCATTTCAGTGTGGCTTCTTGTTTGGAATTCTCTGTCAACTGGTCAATTTGGAGAATTCAGAAAAGCAAGGCCTCACATGCCTTCGGTATTCCTAAACATGGTGAAGGTAGCTTAGAAATTACACTTATTCACATTAAAAAAAGCATTTTTTTAAACATATCGAAACAAAAATATCAAACCTTTAAACCACTAATTAGTTGTTTAAGTACCCCAACCGCTTACGTCCATCCAAAAAGATATAAGGCCAGGTTTCAGGGCATTAGATCCAACTTACACCCAAATTTATCACAATACCAACTAGCACCCAAACCAAATTAGATTTAATTGGACTAGAATTCAGGTCACCTGGGCCCATGTGCCCCTCAAAATCTTTAAAAATCCCTTTGACATTGTTCAAATTTAGACAAATTTTTTCATATCCCCTCCCCAGAATCTTCAGAAAACCCCCTATGTATTTTGAAAATTCCATTCATTTTATACATATAGCCCACCCAAAAAATTTTAAATAGCGGCAGCCAAGGAAGAATTTCTGGGTCTGACCCTACCAGGGCCTGACACATTTATTGTTTTAGACATCAAAAAGAAATATTACAATTACAAAGGGGTATTTCCAAATGGTTTCAAAAGATGACAATGGAGGACAATAATCATATTTGACTTTTCATCCCTATGAATATTTTTCCCAGCCACACGAAAGTTAACTCATTCATGTAACATGGACCCATTTCAAAATAGGAGGTTTTATTGTCCTAGTTGGCCTCCATGAATTTCCAGAATTCATTAAAAGGTCCTTGCTTCTTTCTCCTTTACACACACACACCCAAAAAAAAACAGAAAGTCTACATGTCCCGGGACATATAGCAGGTCTCAAAAAAAAAATCCCCACAATTCTACAACACATAAAAATAGTGTAACCATTTTAAATTTGTCTTAATCCTGTTTTATGAACAAAATGCCAAGTCAAAATATTAATTAGCTTGAGACAATCTCACTGCAAGAAGAGTTGTGGTACATGTAGCTAAAAGGTGCTTCTGAGTCAATATCCCTCCACAATCTCACAGAAGTTAAAGAGAAGGAAATCTCTTCCTAATCCATGCATTAATGATATCGTGCAAAGTGTAAGGATTTGAGCAAGAGAGATAAAAGCTTGAGATTGACATAGATTCGGCATTTCCAAAATCAGAGACCCAAATCTTCACTCCGACAAACAACCCACCTTTTGACTCATATCATACAAAAGAGTTTTGTTTCCTTTCATTCAACAATCAACAACTCTATTTCATCCCCATCAGAGCTCTGTCACTTCATTCTCTTCCTTTCCACTTCCTTTTGGCTTTTCTGCATTCAAAATGAATTCAGGAAGAGACTCCGGTGGTCGTGCTCCTAAAAGTGGTTATTTTCGAGCCTGCGCTGTGTGCAAGCATCAAAGAAAGAGGTGTTTGGACTGTCCATGGGCGCCATTCTTTCCTCCCGAGAGCTATCAGGAGTTTGAGAATGTTCACAGGCTCTTTGGAGTGAACAATGTTACAAAGATACTGAGCTCGATCGACAACAGGTTGTGGCCAACAGTCATCGAGACCATACAGTTTGAGGCTGAAATGTGGCGAAGTAATCCAGCTAATGGCTGCTTGGGCATGATTCGTGATCTAATTGCGCAGATAAAAGCTACCACAAGAGAACTCAACATGGTCAAACGACAGCTGTTTCACCATCGCCAACGGCAGCAGCAACAACAGGAACAACAACAGGAGCAGGAGCAGGAGCAAAACATGGCAGCCACAGCTGTTATGGTTGTGCCTCCATTGGGTGATTTTCAGCTTCAGGCACCTAACTTAGCTTTGTTTCTAAATAAATATTTGTATAGCAGGGTAAGTGTGTTTGACCTTTATTTCAAAGGAAATAAGTATGTCAAATTTTTTCTATCTCTATGTTGAGGACGTAGATGCAGGGGCAACCCCAAGTATTAGCACGCGGGTTTAGTTGTACCCGTGAGATTCAAAAATCCCTTATATAAGATCTTAAAAATTTTGATTTTATTATTTAACTTTTTCACTTGATCATTGCTCACATCACCCAAATAAAAATCCTGATTCGACCATTGCGTGGATAAAACCACATCTTATGGTTTTGTTAGGGTTTATATATGTATATGTAGCATGCATGACTTTTAAATCGAATCACTATCATAACCGAGAATTGCCCCCCAAATACCCCAGAATGGACAGGAAAAAAAAAACACTTATGTTCCAATTTATGGACCCATTTTTATTTTGGTCATTGCTTGAACCATTGAAATCTGGGTTCGAAGTCCATGGATTTCATATCCAAGGACCGGAATACCGGTTCTCACGGCCATAGATTTTGTCTCTTCCTGTGTGTATGCTCACCTAAAAAGGTATAAAAGTATATGGACCTTGATTTGGGCCCAGGTGCAAGCCTTATTATTGTCCTGTTACTGTTAGGCCTTCATATTAAATTCAGGCACATGCATAGGTCCTGTAACAAGGACCTAAATCGGGTATGGTTCCAATTGTGCAGGTCCCTCTTCATAATATATTATGTAGTTGACTTGAACTAATTCAGGCAAGTTTCTTTGGATTTTTCCTTTCTTTCTTGGATTGAATGTGTTTTGATTATTATATATAACTGCAATGTTGCTTCATATTTTTGCATGTTGAGTAGGTAAATGCAACCGATAATGCTGAATCAATGGAAATAACATTCTTGTCTCAGCTATTTGGAGATGATGAAATGAATTCCTCTGATCAGATCAATCAAACTATTTTTTGCCCCATTGAAGCTGAAGCATCAAGGTGCATGTATAACTTTTACCAGGTCATGCCTTTTTGATCTGTTAATCACATTTCATGGGCTCTCCTTTTCTCCTTTCAAGTCATAGAAAATCTTGTTTATGATTTTAAAACATATATTACTTCATAATTTATTAAGACCTGACATAGTTCCTTTTTTTTTTTTTTTTTTTGCGTAACTCAGTGATGTTTTACATTATTCAATATTTCTTCTTTTATCTTGCATTGGTGATTATATGAGAAATTGGTTATCCTAACTTTAGATATGATTACAGTTCTAAATCTGCTGTTATAGAGACACCACTGCTTGATCCTTCTTCGGACTTCAAACAGCAGATGGTTCCTAAAGCATTGGCCCCTGTGGTTGTGAAATGCATAAATGAGAAGGGAATTGTGGAGAAATGATGCAAAATTATACGGAATAATCTTGTTGGTATTCTATGTATGAAGGTTCGGACATTGGATATAGATTATGTATTAAAAAAAGATTAAGAATGCTTGAAAATTTTAGCATAAGTATAAAAAATACAACAAATTTATTGTGAAACTTCATATAATATAATGGAGAGAGAAAATTTGATTTCCAGTAAACACTTTTGTTATGTAATTGTATAGATTAAGAATGCATTGAATTGAATTTGTCATGATCTTTCACATGAATGTTAATGCTCTAGTTATGTTGTTAAGTTGACTCAATTTAATTCAGGTTTTGTTATTTTGTTGACGGGTACTTAGCGCGATATCTGTTTATAGACTAAGTATGAATTGTGTAGGCAAATTAGTATGCTACACTTTTTGGTGTATTTTATGCTAATATGTCTAATTTTAGATGCTAATGACTCTAACTGCTTTGTGTAACCTTTTATTTGGATACTAATTGATATGTATCCACTACAATTTTTCAAAACCTTTTTTCGGTAATCAACTTTTAAGTGTTAACGTGTTAGTGACTGAACCCACTTCAGCTCCTGAGGCAAGGAAAGTGACCCATGGTTTTTTTTATTTTAAAAAAGCTAACCAACTCAAACTCGGTCCCAACCGAGTTGAGTTGGAGTCTTAGTCCCCTTTTTAAAAGTCAATTGGTCGAGTCCCTTTGGACTCAACTGAGTCCAAATCTGAGTCAATTGGGTCCATTGGGACTTGGTTTAGTCCGTCAAACCATGGTGTGCTTAAGAAAATCCAATAAAATTTGGAGGTCCACCCTCAAAATCCACACGAAAACTCACGGTTCGCCCCCAAAACCAAACCACATATCAAGGTTCACACCCCTCAAACGAAAATCCTAAGTCCGCCACAACATTTCCCTCTATTTCTACATTCAAAATTGGAACTCAAGTAACTCGGTGAGTCAATCATTAATAAACCAGCAAAATCAGCTACTCGAGAATCTTGAGTTCCAAGTCATGTCGGTTAGATTTGAACACTATTATTGTAAAGTTAAATGCCATTTGACATTGTAATTTGATCATTTCCTCCAAGAAATCCCAATCACAACTCACATTGGAATGTGGGAAACCAACAAGGTCAATGCTCTTCCAACAGTTACCACAAGAAGCACCATTGCTTTGTGAACATCGGCTGTATAGTGTAGTCCTAGTCTTTGTTATGCTGCATGGCAACTGCTGGTGGATATTCCCAATGAATGGAGATGAGAACAAAAACAAACCAAAAGAAAATAGATGAGAAGGCAAACAAACGATATTGAGTTTGGTGAAATTTAGATTCATGGAATCATGGGTCATACAATAAGAGAACACACCATAAAGCACTGGTCTGTCATTCAGAGAGAAGAAAACCTGGACTCGGATGGGTTTGTGATAGATGTAGAACAGTAAGAGTTTCCGATGTAGACGGTGGAGATCTCAGGTAATATCTATTTCTCAGATCAGATTAGTCAATTAATCACATTCACCAGAGTTATCATCCCTTCTATAAACCCCTTGTAGCTCACTGTGAATGCGAATTCGTTGTTGAGTTCTCCTCATCCAGACTGGATCAGCACTAATATCTGCACCAATATTGTGATTAGAAATAAATAACATTAGACGATTGTGGCACAACTGGAAGATTAAATCTGCACCAAAGCCACAGACATATATATATAGAGAGAGAGATGTCCTTATCAACCTGGCTATGCGCCACAAACACAAAGAACATGTTTGTCAAGATAGTTCATCCAGGGGGGCGCGTCGAGCTCCATGAACGACCAATATTAGCTTGCAGATATCATGTTGCAAAACCCCAAATGCTGTGTGGCATACCCTCATGTTTTCCGTCAACCCTGGGCCGTTGTCACCCCAGACACCATGCTCTCACTAGGCCAGACGTTCCATGTTGTGCCTGTAACCACCCTTAGGAAGCGTCAAAGAGCCTACATGAAGCATTCTCTGTTGCGTTCAAGGAAAGCTCCTATCGTTCCACAGCATCAGTCTGAGCATGAAGATGATGATGACTGGGATGGGGTAGACTCCATGTGTTGCTTCTTCACGAACAAGTTCTCACCAAAGTCGTATGGCTCTTTGAAACAAACTGATGATGAATCTGCTACATCAAATGCGACCAACACGACTAGTAGAAAATCTATGGAGGAGATGGATAGAGGGGGGCATGAATCAGAGGAAAGTTGTTTCATGTGCCTGCTTAGAGGTGGAGATTGTGGAGCTGAATCTAGCATGGACTCATCTGAATCAAATGAACTGAATAAGGAAGGAACCGGAGGAAATGAAAAGATGGGGCTAGAAGGATCTCCAAAAAATCAAATGGTGAACATGCCTCCAAGTTCAACTTTTGATCACTGGCAACCTATGCTTGGGAGGATTTGTGAAGAACATCCCTATTGATTAGTGAGTGAACTTGCTACTCCCGTCAGCTGTCACCAACCTAGCAATAAGCAATCCCACATGTACATAACCTTATCCGAAGAATTGTCTTGGGACAGATTGGAATGGAGAAACAGAATTGATGTGGCCGACGCCAACATAGTTGGGGCATGGCTTGATTGGCTTTGATGATGATAATATGTACATGACCTATGGATTTGCATTGTATCTATGTTGATGGGTTGTCTAATTTCAGTTTCACTCTGATTTGTTTCTTAAGTAAGTACTCATCTTCTCTTTGCCATTACAATAAATCTCATCATCATAAAACAAAATGAGTAAAACCATATACTAAAATGTACTTACTGATGAAGTTTAAAGTCATGTCGACTCTTTAAGCATGGTATAGCCATACCTGTGTAGTGGCTAAAACACCCTGCCCACCATTTCCATTATAAGCAATTTCAAAACCAGCAGTCCCATTGTTAGTCTGAATTCTCTTTGGTAACTGTCAGTCAGCAATTCAAGTATCCATTTTACCAAATCCCACAAAAATAAACTTTCAAGGAAAATTTTCCTTTCCTTAAAATTCAGAAAATCAACTCCACCCTTGAAACCTGTTTACCTTGATTCCCTTGACATCAAATTCGTCTCGCTGATCCCTTTTTCTTCCACTTCTTCCTTGCAATGATTATCCATAGGTCCACATCACCAAACAATTGGAACTGGGATTTAAGAACAAAAAAAAAAAACCTGAATATTAGTTTACACATGAGAATAACTTCTGGGGAGGCATTTTCCACAAAAATAAACATCCAGCATGAGACTCCTACCCATGATGTGATGAGAAACATCCTCTAATGATAAAAGCCTTCCAAGTAAAAAATGGTCTCATCAGTCATCACACTTGAGATCCCATCCTGGCATAGCCTAAGTAACTATATTAGTAATTCAACCATTTATTTCCAGTTAATTGTGTGCCCACAAGTATTTTCCCCATTTTAGTTTCAATATAGTCAATACAGTATTGGGGGCAGCTCAGGTGGCCATTACCAATTTACCATAATACATGGACCAAGATGACTGTGAACTCCAACAATCAATTCTGTCATGAAGGGTCAGTTGTATCCTCTTTAGTTCCAGAAATTGCTGCAGTGGCAGCAGCAGTCATGGCAGCAGCTGCTGCACCTATCTTCACACTGCCTGCAGCTTTGATTGCACCTGCCACCTTCGCAAAGGCAGCGATCCCACCCACGAGTATGGCCCTTAGTGCAACTGTTGGCTTTATGTCCATCTGTCAGTACCTGCAGCAACCGATTTATATAAGCATTTTGAGTACTGTCGAGTGTCAACAATCAATTTTATAAAACAGCTAGTTCTAGTAATAGGATCATTTAAGGCCCTGGTTCGCTCCTTGCCATAGATTTCTTTTTTTCTTTTACAGATTTTTCATGGCTTTTCGTGGTTCTTAAGTATCCTAAAAACAGTAGAGAATTAATTTATTCTGATAGTGGAAAAGAGTCCAATACGCTCAGGTTGGTGGAAATCTGATAAAATATTATGTAGGCCAAAAATAAATTCCTTTACCATATAAATGCCACATTGGCAGCTCAGGCAACAAGTGTAGCTTTGTTAACAATGAAATAGTAGCTGTTCCTCTCTCTCTCTCTCTCTCTCTCTCTCTCTCCTGTCATTCTGAAACTAGAAAATCAGTAACAATTCCTGACATTGAACACTCATAGAGTCATGAGACCATATGTTACAAAACTTCTTTGGTTGGAAAATCAATTAACTCTCAATGAGAGAAAAATAGCAAGTCTAGAAAGAGCGTTAGAATAATCTTGTGAACCAGGAGGCTATCAACTTTCAAACAGAACAGTGTACCAGGTGTACATTCTCCAGGCTTTCTTCAAAGATGAAATAAAATATCAAAGTTTTCTTTTCCAAAGGACAAGTTTCTCATACACAATCTCCAGTCTAGAAAAGCCTGCAAGAAAATCAATGTGGTAAATTGTAATAGTTCCAAGTTGTTAGTTTGGAAGCAGGTTTATGCATAATTCAGTAAGCAATATCTTTCAAAGATGCAAGGAGACTAATTCTTCACAAGGGATCCTGTTAAGGTTGCATGGTAATTTTAGTTTTCTAAAATTGCACCATCTGTTTGGCACAAGAATAGTCTCGGATAGGAATATGGTCTCTGGCCTTTGGGAAACTCAACAGAACAATTGGCAACAATGCTGAAAAGTCATAAGGTACCCTGAAAATTTTGCCAAACCTGATTAGAGATGAACCTCCTCCACAAAGTTCCCATAGACCAAAAGACAATTTATTCAAAAACTCACAAGATTTGAAGGAGAGAACTCATTTCATTGGATCTGTGACCTATTAGCAGATTGTTTTTAGAAGACAGCTGGCCAAAAAAAAAACTGCAGAACTAACCCGTATATAAACATGTTTAGTGATGCTAACTGCTAATTAGACTGTTTTTCTGGTGGCAGGAGTTAAAGACTACTTATTTATGATTTGTGAGTTCTACTTCACTCATTCCTATTCAGAGTTAAATTCTCAGTCGCTCAGTAATCCAACATGTCAGTACGCCACTTCTCACAACATCATTCCAAAATCCAAATCTTAATGTGTTGCCATCATCATCTCTTTATTTATAGCAATTTAATTCTTCATAGAGGGACTCTTTCCATTTTCCTATGTACATGCGTACACTATATCAAATGTCATTCCTTGATTCATCCTCTTGTCTTAGCCAACTATGGGCTTCCTCTTTTGTACTCCTTCCTAATTATTTACATTCCTAGTTGTCCATAAATCTACCTTGGCATGCACATCTCAATCAAATGTATCCTTTGTCTTCTTGTTGATTCTTCACTGCCCATCACTCAATTTCTTACATAAATGCAAGTCTAACCACCATAAGGGTGAATATATGTAATGAATGAAAGATTTGCCATTCCTATGGCCAGTGGGGCTTAAAGAAGAATGCCCTCTGTGACATGCAACTTGTGCCATCTAAATATCTTTAGTGAAATTAGAGGTTTTGATTCAAATAATCATCATCTTTAGGCTGATCCCATCAATTGGGATCAACACAATGTGCTATACGCATAAAAACACACATGCTATGGCCATGTTTCCTGTGACCTGTCTTTACAGCTTTGGTGCATGGATCTCTCTCTAACATAAATATAAGTAAATATATATACCCACCACCCCCGCCCCCCTGCCCAAGCTTATGCTAATTCCTTACAATTGATTGCAAGCCACATTGCATTTCATCTAGTTATCCAGTTTTATCATGAATTGTACAAATCAGATTACATTAAGAGGCAAAAGAATCAACATCACTGGTCCTTGCGTGGTGGTAGGACCAGCGACTCCCATTGGGAGCAGCACCAAGGTCCAAACTCTGCTTACTCTATTGGAAGAAAGTCATGCCAGCCGACGTGGTGGCCTACATAAAACAAGAAGCCGGAAGTACTGCTTCTTCATTGCCAGTTTAATGCTGACAGTAAGAAAGGAATACTTCAAACATTTCAAAGGAACAAAAAGATCAGTTATTGATTTGCTAACAAATCCTCGGGCAAGAGTACGTTCGAGGATTTAAAGACAAACTGTAACTAATAATATGCATCATCAAAAACTTAAAATTGAATCCAAAACAAGTAGGCCCTTAACATAGGACCATAAGTCCCAGTATAGGTCCACATAAACTAGGGGGTACTTTTATCCCCTCCACACAGTCAAAGTTGCAAATATATTCATATACTTAAGATCTGTGATATGGTCTTCAAACTCAGGATCCTCTTGGTCCATGTCACTGCTAAAACTGAACAATTAAAGTATAATTATTTTTTTCACATTAATATATAGTCATAAATGTATAGTCATAAAGCAACTTCAGAACTAGGTATAGTGTCCACCATTAGATGCATGTATCCATCTTATCAAGTCCTCTCATTTATGTCTCTCACAGTCACATGTACAACTTCTGGGCTGTTCATCTGCCTGCCCTGTGGATAATTCATACCACCAAGATAGACTATTGATCTCCTCATTTACCTTAATGACTTAAGGACTGCCCAATGAGAAAATCATTGTGGTCAACCAGCTCATTGGCAATATTTCAGTGCGAGTTGCGGTCTTCCAACAATTTACATTGATATTAGAATTAAAAAAAAAAAAAGGGGGGGGGGGGGGGGGGGGCGGGCGGGCTGAAAGTTGAGGCAAATAGAAGCTATAAAATTTCAGAAACAAAATTAATAAATTTTGATGAGGTTTCTAGATTTCTTTCCTTCATGACCAAAGGCCCTAATTTCACCTTCCCTTGTGATTATAGTGTTTCCCATCAATTCTAGAACGGTTCTTAGTTCAATTATCATGTTAACATTGCCATGAAACAACTTGCCCAAAGGACCAAACCACGCCCATTAGAATGACAAAACCAAACTATTCTCTACAGCCCCATTTGTTTCATGGACTTATGAATTCTAACAACTTTCTTCCCAAAAAGGGTTAAAATTGAAGAAACCCAAGGTGAAGAAGATCCATAAATGTCCATCAAATAATCTCTCTTTCAATGGAAATGAATTAAGGGTAGATGCAAAATGAATACACATCCATCACCCCACTAAATCAAAACCTAGGAAAGTCAGAAACTACGTTTCTTATAAAAATTCCTTTCCCCGGTAAATGATATTCCACATGGCCTCTTCGGGAGATTTTTATATGAGAAATGCATTACAGTACAAGCTAGGGATTTCAATGGGTCGATGCATGTAAGTGCAAGACAAACCTTGGAGAAGAAAGGGCTCTCTAGTTTTCCTTGGTGCTTGCTTTGATCGAGAGAGCGAGTGATCGATCGACTTTGCTCTGTCTTGCTTGCTCTCCAGTAAAGTATTTACGATTCGTGGCGTCCGACATATGCCCTCGCGAATGAGAATATACCAATACCATTAGATTTTTCAAATGTTTCCTCTTGCTTCTAACGCACCCACTGGCCACTGTTTATTTGTTTTAGCTGCTTTGATTGTGCCAAGGATTTTATATATATATATATATATATATATATATATATATATATATATATATTCGAGTTTTTTCAAATATTTGGACCAGACTAATCCCAAGTACCTTAAAAAAAAAGGCCGGATAAACTCTCCGGTAGTCCAGTGGTGTAGTTTCGAACCTACAATTTTTTGGTACAAACCTTTATCCTAAGTCGAAGATTGATTTAAAGCCATCGGATCAATCTCTCGACATGCTTGTGAAATTATGCTGCTGGGGATTGCTAGGGGTAGAGCGCATGATCAGTTACATTTCTCGTTTACTGTGGTATGGTTGTTCGATTACAGATTTCATACTTTTATATACAAGTGCACAACATATTCTAATACTATTAACTACTTTGCTTTGGCTATTATTTATTTATTAATAGAGATTCAAATTTATGGACTCTTTCAAACACGCACTCGTGTCTCTTAATCAGACAATGGTGGTAAGCTCATTTCATGTATTAGGCCAGCCCCATCCTATATGCCCAACTGCCTTGAGTCGGGTTTGGACCTTATAGATTTTAGTTTTTGAGTTGGGCCTGGATATGAAATTTAAGTCGGGTGTAGATTAAGTCACAGCAACCTAGCCTGGCCGACTAAATGAGCAGGCAGGGGCCTAATATGTTTGTGGGTTGGTGGGCTTGGGCCAGACACTTGGGACTTGTATCAGACTTGGAATGGCTGTGGGATTGAGATTCTAAATTTAGGTTGGGCCAAGATGTACCTTGGCTAACCCCAACCCAGCCAATGAACAACCCCTTTTGCTTGTGATGAAGTCTTTTGAACACCACTTGGGTAAATTCTATATGCACCTACCTTTTTTGCTGAGCACACCCACCTTTAAGAAAAAAAAAACACATGAAAAAGAAATGTGGGTGTGCTCAGCAACAAAATGTGGTGCATATAGAATTTCCCCACCACTTATAATGAGGCTTTTTTCTCTCAAGTATCTTGCATGGCGTTTAGGTGAGAACCTTTAATTTAGGGCATCTCACATTTTGCGGACAATCAAATTTAAAAATTCAATACCGTTGACTTACAAGACAGTCCCATTTGGTGAATATTTTTACTTGTGATAACTCTTTTTCTTTCACAAACACTTGCTTTTCTTATTTGTCATTGGTCTTAGTTTGACATTGGTTTGTATGTTCCACATGTAGGCGATGTTGTCACGCTAAGTTCTTTTAATAAATGCAGTCTGCAATAGATTCATATGAAGTTTTAGATTAATTTGTATGTCTGTAAGTGGCTAAAATTGAAGAATAAAATGCGAGCATCTAAATTGTCCATCAGATAATCTCCCCGCTACTGATTATGTGAGATTGAGTGAGTTTGAGTGTTTTGTATAAGGAGAAAAAAAACGAGTTCTTTTCTTAAAACAAGATGAGAATTGCCATGCATTGTTCCACCTAGATCTATCCAATTTCTCATAAATAGATGAAACAGGCAATACATGAATTAAGAATTGGCTGAATGCCACTCTGATCACATATCCCAAACTTGATCTTAAGAGATGGTAGAGTTATTTACAGTGTTGGAATCTGATTCTTTTGTAGACTAATGATTTGGGGTTTGGAAAAAGGGAGTGCGTGGGTTAGAGGGGAGGGGAGAGGGACAAAAAAAACAGTATATGGGCGACGATATCGTCAATCCCCTCCCATGTATATAGAAAAAACACAATTGGCCCCACGGAACCACATTGTATAGTAGTATTTATGAAGTCCTTCTTCATGCAGGGGCCATCTAAGAGGCCTTTTCCCATAACGTTCTCAATAAAATTCCATTTAAGACATCAAAGTCTCACGTAAAATAGTTCTTTGCTATATATAAATATAGTGAAATGAAAAATAATCTACACAGTTACTTTGTGCGATCCAATTAACCCTCTATAGGGTAACTCATCAAACTATTATTTACCATTCAATTGAAATAAAAAAACAGTGTTTAGAAAAAATAAAAAATCAGTCTCATGGCATAATTAAATGGATAAGTAAAGAAAAACACAAAAAACAACAAAGGGTGTCATACAAACTTTTGATAGAACTGCCAAAGTGGCACCAACTACTCATAAATTTCATTTTAAATGCTCACGTTCAAACCTAGTATTGAAAGGTCCGTGGATGAAATTGGGGTATGTTGGTTTAAGGAAAAAAAAATCTACGGTAGCCACTACACTTTTTTTTATGTTTTTTTTTTTTTTGTTTAACAAGGGAAGGGGTGTGCCAAAGATGATGTTGATGGAGATAGTAAAAAAGTAGTTATGAGTAAATATAACTTATACGTAAGGATTTAATTCAAGATGGATCGGAATCGAGAAATAAAATTTGTACAGCTGACCCAACATAGTTCGGAGAAGGCTTTGATGATGATGAGATGATTTCTTTAACCAAACTTTCGTGAATAATTTTTCCATCAAAATTAAAATGATCAAACTTGAACCCATTGATTAGAGGGGTCCAAATGATCTCAGGGCACAAGGCCTGGGTTTGCTCTCAAATGTCTTCATTTATGGGTCAAAGACCTCATGAATGGGCTCACATGAAAAAACAAGAAGAAAAAAGAGTCATCTAATGGGCTCACATTCACCAGCCACTGGTCCATTAATCTTGTAATTTGAGATCGACGGACTTGCTGACATGGTCAAATAAAATCAACGGCCATCTGCATTAAACATAAATCTGTACTCTGAACAAAAGAACCCCGCGACTCTCATACGTTCTCTCTCTGCATTTCATCTCACGGAAAGAGAGAGAGAAAGAGAGAGCAATGAGAGAAGCAAGAAGAAGAAGAAGAAGAAGAACAGGAGCCCTAACTTAAAGCAAAAACCCTAGATCTGTACAAATCTACAGAAGCAGACAAGCAGATCTGAAACTGTTCATTGATCCGAGGAGAAATGACTCGGGTCTTCGAGTACTTCGTCGTATGCGGAATCGGACCAGAGATCAGATCCCTCGATGGAAACAAGGGTTTTCAAGGAACCGGAGTCATGTACATGCCTGCCTTCCTCGACCAGTTCCCTCCCACCAGTTCCTCTAAATTTCCTCCTCCTCCGCCGCCCCAGCTCCCAACCGTAAGCATCCTCTCCGACTTTAGTCTTTTTTTAGTTAAAAATCCGATCTTTTGTGCGTTTGGATGTAATTCAAACCCCAAACTTCTAGAACTGGGGTTGTTTTGTGGTTGCACCATGAATTTGCAGCAATGTGGCGAGTCCCAAATGGCGATTTCTGGGTCATCTGTTGTTAATATTGTTTTGAATGTGGATAGTCTGAAACGAAGATTTCTGAGTCATTGGTTGTTAATATTGTTTTGAATGTGAAGAGTCTGAAACGACGATTTCTGGGTAATTGGTTGGTTGTTTATATAATTTTGGCTGGAGAATTAGATCCGTTTGCCGTGACAGTTACAATGTTTCTCTGCAAATGCCAGGGATTTAACAGGTTGTCTAATGTTAATTATTGGAAGTCAACCTAAAACCCTGTGTTTCAAATCGTGGTTTGTACTTGACTGGGAAGTGTATGAACATGATATATTTGTTTTGTTGTGCTTTAGATGTTAGTTGATTGCAGTTATGCTAACATTGGGTAGAAGCCTTGTTGGGGGCTGGGAATTACTTGTTTTTACTTGCATAAGTGTGAGTGTGTGTGGTTGGTTTTATAGTGCAATACGATGCACCTGTTCTTTATTTTCTGACATAAGTGTAAGTGTCTGGTTGGTTTTGTTTTTGTCGTGCAATATGGTCCACCCATTCCTTTGTTTGCTTATACATACTATAGGATTAGTTTCAGTATAATGTTAAAGATTTCAAATGTATTGCTCTGTGATTCTGCGTAATAGTGATTTGGGGTAGTTTTATACTCTGCCATTTTCTTACGTGTACATGCAATCACAGTGCGTTCTGCCTGCGGGCGTGGAATTCTTTTCTTCAGGGTTTGACTCAAATGATCCATCTACATACCCACGGAGCTATCCAATAGTTCTGACTGGTATGTTCTTCTCTGTTGCCTCCAGTTGGTTTTTTTGGCATTGTTTGAAAAAATACTGGCGAATTATTTCATTTAAAGATTTTGTCTGCTCCAAAAGAATTGTGTGGATATTACTTATTGCAATGGAATGATTCTTTTACATTTGGAGTGGGTGGTATGCAGTAGTTTTTATTTTTTCTTATATGATGCCGTAATTCATTCATTCCACTTATATGGAAAGAGAAACTTTGCCAATCTGATGATACAAGTTTCCATAACACACAATATGAAGGAAGCAGCAAATAAAATATGTTATTATTCATAAAAAAGGAGTGAAACATATTCTTGAATAATTGCTCCAATTTATATTTATATTTATATTTTTAAAATTTTTTTGGGCATTTTTCACTTGCAAAGTTGCTCTGATATTACTTTGGCTAATTATTATACATCCTGGCCTTTTGGAACACCTTTATTTTACTCAACACTTTGATCTGGAAACTTTGCTGCAGAGGGAGATGGGTCCAAAATCTATGTTAGCTGCATTGCTTTTCGGGATCCAGTTAGTGAGGACATCGCTGATGCCTATCGCATCCCAGCAAATTCATTTGCTGATAAATGCATCTGTTTTGTTTCTCGTTCACCTAGTTTTCATGTCCTTCGGGATGCACTGGAAGAACTGTTTACTCTTTGCTTTTCTTCAACTGGCAGCAGGTAAGCTTTTCCAGGTGCTATAAGCCAACCACATTGATTTTGTTGAAAAATTCTGTTTTTGCAAGTCCTGCATGTTTGTATGATGCTATGGTAGGATATCTGCCACTAGATTTCTGTTATCATCTCAATATAGATGAATTAATGTTGCAGTACCTGCAAAAAAGTTTTAGACGACAAACAATTGTTCTTGTGTTGTTGTTCTAGATATCTTGAATTGTGCTTACTTATATGCATGTTTCGGTCATTTACTTTTTTTTTTTTTTTTTTAACTTTACTGGTTAGTTTCCATTTTTTTGGGCTGAAGGTCCTCCTCCTATCCATTTTGCTCATATGCTTTGAAACAGCTACTTGGAAGACTGATGGCTAATGTATGAATGGGGAACGCCTCTTATCGTCATCAACTATGTTTTTGTTTCTTTAGTGATGTTGTTGGCTCTGGGGTCGTCTTCTCCCTGAATCGTGCTTCTCCTGTGCTTTTCTTATAAACAGTCATCATTTAAGGCCCCAATTACTTGAAGAAGCTCTTGATATCATCATTGATCATTTTTTTTTCCAGAAAATCCCATTTGGCCTTATACGTTTTAATCATATTCATTCAAACATTATAATATGTAAAATGTCTAAAATGACACTATTGCTATAAAACCACTACATAGAGGTGCCTCAAAAAGCCTGAATCATCTGATCCAGTGGGTTGGGGCATCTGATGACTTGGGCATCCACATAAGGTTGGCAATGGGACCACCAGGTCACACGTGTGGACCTTCTGATGGACCATTGGTTTTCTAAGGTCTGCAAAACATGTGACTACTGTAGACCATTTTTCGTTTACTCCTTTTGGCTTGTTTGGAATTATCAAACAGAGGGAGGCATTCTTCAGCTTCGTAGAGCACATGATTATCATAGTTTACCATCTCAGCAAGTTGACTCGGTTCTGAAACTTGCCAATCTGAATGACAAAGCCAACTAATAAGGACCTATACTCGGATCAAGTCGATTTTGCTACATTATGTTACAACTTACATACGTGAGGATATTTATGTAACTGGCAATTACCATGATTATATCTTCATTGTTATCATAGGATTAGTTGCAATTCTGATTATTATTCACTTTTAGCAAGTTATCTTTGATTGACTTCTTAGTTGATTAGATTGCTAAATAAGTTCCTTAACTGATGGGAGGTAATGGTATAAATAAGGTAGATGCATACCAAACGTGAGCAATGAAGTTACTTTATTTCTCTTCAGAAAAAGGCTTTCTCCCCTCTTTTGATCATGGCTTTTGTTTTGGTCTAAACATTTTAGTATCAGAGCAAGGCAAGCCTGTGATGATCATGGCAGCCGATATGCGATCTCAAGACAGTCCAAAGCTACCAGCCAAACTCAAGTAGCCGAAGGAAAACTTCGATCAACAGTCACATACATTAGATCTACTTTGTGAATTCATTCTAACGATGGATCTTAAGTATGACCGTCTCTCCACAGCAATGTTGACTATTCAAGCAGAGATTTCTGCTATTTGATCTGGTGGGAAGCAATCAAACATCTTTGAGGGACATCTCGGACCTCGACTGATGCGAGTATCTCCATTCAAGCAAGGCATACCAGAATATATTTTCTCTAATTTGGTGGCGATGATCCATTTAGGTGGATATTTCTTGTTGAGCAGTTTTTTTTTTTTTTATATATATATATATATATATATATATTAAAATTCAATCAAATCCAAGAGAAGGAGAAGGTCCCGCTTGCTAACTTTCATTTGGAATGTGAGGCTGTACAATGGTATTAGTGGTGGAAGAAGGTCAAGGGCGTGCCTCAATGGGACGATTTCGCATGCAAGCTTTGTGCATTAGATTTGGGCCCAATGAGTTCATAGACTTCATAGCTTCCCTCATGCAACTGATGTAAATGCCATTAGTTCAGGAGTACTAGATCCAGTTTGAGTGGTTATCTAGTCATGCTGGCATCACAAATGAAGCAGTTCTAATCAGCTGTTTCATTGGACAACTGAAGACCAAAATGTGCAATATGGTTCAAATGTTTCGACTGACAACCTTACCAGCCGCAATTGGGTTAGCACATTTGTAAAAGGAAAAGATGTTACTGATCGACCTCCACCACAAGCCGCTAATAGTCGCCATTTTTCTACGTCGAAAACTACAACGTCAATGCCGAATCAGATCTGCCTCCATCCCTATCAAACTGCTTACTCCAGCTAAATGAAAGCACGTTGGGACAAAGGCCAATGTTACAACTGTGATGAGTAGTTTGTACCGTGTCATTGTTGTAAATGTTCGATGTTGTTTTTGGCTGATGCTGATACAAACATACCAATGGATGATACACTTGATGGTGCCGAGTTGAAGGAGGAAACACTCAAAATATTGATGCATGCCCTCTCTGGATATTCTTCTCCACAAATCATACGATTGAATGGGTGCATTAAACGAAAACCTGTCATAGTTCTTATTGATTCAGGTAGCACTTATAATATTGTTCACCCTAGCATGGCTAAACAAATAGGATGTCGCATGAACCATTCGAAGTCATGGCTGCTAATGGTAGTAAACTGCCCCGTTGAGGAAAATGCCTCAATTTGCGTTTGACAATGCAAGGCTATCAGTTACAAATGGATGTGTATATATTGCGATTAGGCGGGTGTGATGTGGTGTTGGGTAAGGATTAAAAAGGTGGACTCGGGACCCAACTCATTCAGGCGCGGGTCTGGGTGAAGTTGGCCAACTCGGCTGAGTTGCATTGGACTCAGCTGAGTCGGGTTGAGTTCCAATATAGGCCTCAAAAACATTCAATTTGGGCATAAGATTGGAGGGGTTGGGATGTTGGTCTTATCAAATGATCCAGACATTTAATTTTACGTGCTACATGTCGCAAATTCATTGTGATAAACTTAAATGTGGTGGGAATAAAGTCACCAAGTATAGGTAGGTGTTGGTGAACAGAATTAATAGATCAAGAGTGGGGCCATGTACGAAAGCAAAGAAGAAAACACAAATAAATGAGGCCCCTCAGAGCCTAAAAAGGTACTAAAAATGCAAATGGAACCGCCACAAAGCAGGTGTTCATTCACTTGCCGAGTCGAGTCTGATTCACACCAGAGCTTTCTCGTTCATGATTGAGTTTGAGTTGACTCTGACTCGGCCGATTTTTCAATCCATCATGCTGGGTGCTCAATGGTTGGAGACACTTGGACCGATTCTATGGGATTTGCAGAGTTGAAAATGCAATTTTCCAAAGATGGTCGTCGATTCATCTTGAAAGGGAACGAAATAGGGACAACAAGCTTTTGGACCCTAATCATATGGAGCGTTTGATTCACAAGAAAACGACCAGATTCATTGCACAGATTTTCTATTTGGAAGTGAACACTATTCTTATACAAATCCCTGCAACTTTGCAACTCATTCTGAGGGTAGTTTCTGTTGTGTTTCAAGAGCCAATGCCCTGCCCCTACCTTGCTCACATGACCATCAAATTCCTTCACAACCGGGACAACCGCCCACCAATGTGCTTCCCTTCTGATACCCTCATTTTTAGTAAAATGAGATTGAAAGTGAAAGAGATGTTGGGTTTTGGCATTATTTGTCTAAGCACTGTAAAGGTGTAGAGAATAGAATGAACTAGAGATTTGTGGGAAATTGGTGATATCCCAAGATAGGATCAACACCCCTTTATATACATTTGATGGCCCACTTAAGGGCTGTAATTACAATCAATTATAATCTGATTACAGCCTATTTATAAGATCTAATCAATACAGAAATGGAACGTACACAAAGATATGCTATATACAATGATTTGACAAAATCTTCACATGAATCCACGTGAGTTATTTCTTGATTTGGGCCCTTTCTTGATGGGCCTGATGGGCCTGGTTTCTACACTCCACCTCAAATTGGTGTGGGGTGGAATAAAGCAGCAATTTGGAGCAAAGATAGTTGTGACGATCGCAAGGGAGAGCTTTTGTGAAGACATTTGTCAACTGCTCGTGAGATGAAACATAAGGCAAAGATATGACATCGGTGACAACTTGCTGCCGAATAAAGTGACAATCTATTTCAATGTGCTTAGTCCGTTCGTGATAAACGGTATTCTTTGCAATGCGGATGGCACTTGTGTTGTCGGCATAGAGTGGAGTAGGAGTTATAGTAAATACACCAAACTCCCTAAGTAATCGACGAAGCCATACAATCTCACTACTTGCTGAAGACATAGAACGATATTCTGCTTTGGCTGATGATTTGGAAACAGTGGGTTGCTTCTTATATTTCCACGAGATCAAAGAGTTTCCAAGAAACATGCACCAGCCTGTAGTAGATTGGCGGGTATCCGAACAACCAGCCCAATCTACATCAGCATAAGCTTGTAATTGTAATGAATTTGTTGAAGGATAAAACAATCCACGACTGAGAGTGCCTTTAATGTACCGTAAAATGCGATGGACCACATGAAGATGTGGTGTATGAGGGTTGTTGATGAACTGACTAATTGTCTGAACTGCGTGGGATATGTCCGGCCGAGTCATTGTCAAATATAGCAAGCTGCCCACTAGACGACGGAAGATTGTTGGATCTTCAAGAGGATTGCCATCATCTCTTCCGATTTTGACATTGAGCTCTAAGGTGTGTCAAAGGACTTTGCATTTTCTAGACGGGCGGATTTAACTAAATCCTCAGCATATTTCGTTTGACCCACACGAATACCCTCTTTTGTTCGAGAGATTTCTAAACCAATAAAGTAAGTTAAGGACCCAAGGTCCTTCATTTTGAAGGTCTTCATGAGGTAGGTCTTGACTTCAGAGATTCCAACCTCATCATTTCCACTTATAATCATGTCATCTACATATATCAACAAAATAGTACAACCATGAGAGGTACGTCTAAAGAATAGAGAGCTGTCATTTGGACTTTGGTAAAATTGAGCATGAAGAATGGCGGAGTGGAATTTGTCAAACCATGCACGAGGGGCCTGTTTAAGACCATATAGCGATTTCTTCAGTTTGCAAACATGTTTTGTAGGACAGGCATACCCTGGTGGTGGTCTCATGTAGACTGTTTCATGAAGATCCCCATGTAAGAATGCATTCTTTATATCCATTTGCCAGAGTGGCCAATGGCGGATGGCAGCAACGCTAAGTAAACAATGAACTATTGTCATTTTAGCAACTGGTGCAAAAGTCTCTTCATAGTCAATCCCATACTCTTGTTTGTACCCTTGGGCAACAAGCCGTGCTTTGTACCTATCCAAACTTCCATCAGAACGAACCTTGATAGAGTAGACCCATTTACTTCCAATAATAGAAGCATTTGAAGGAGTTGGAACTAGATCCCAAGTCGAATTAGATTCAAGAGCTAATAACTCTTCATTCATTGTATCACACCAGCAGGGTAATTTTGAGGCATGTGAATAAGAAGTAGGAACTGGAATAGGATCTAAAGAGGTAAGGAGAGCAGAAAAACCATATCTGTTAGGTGGCATAAATGAACGACTAGAGCGTCCATATTCACATGAATCCACGTGAGTTATTTCTTGATTTGGGCCCTTTCTTGATGGGCTTGATGGGCCTGGTTTCTACAAGCACAAGTCCATATTCTTCACTGTTGTTATTTGTTCGGAAGAAGGATGGATCTTTGTGGATGTGTATTCACTATCGTTGGCGGATGTGTATTGTTTAAAATAACGGCCGTTACCACTACGTTATTTTCGTGATAATGGGGACGTTACGAGAAACGCCAAAAAATTGCCAAAAGAAGGCCGTAATGACCGATATTTTCAAAATATCGACCAAACTGTTATAATGACCGATATTAAGTCAATATCGGTTGTAGAAAGTGGGGGGGTGGGGGGGGTGCGAAAGAGGGAGAAGAGGAAACCCAAACGCCCAAAAAGATTCTTACAGGGTGAGTTGCAAAGAGAGAGTACCTGGCCGCCCGCCACTGCTACCTCTGATGCCGCCTGCCACTGCTACCGCTGCTGGTTCTCTTTTTTCTTTTCCTTTTCTCCTCATTTATTCTCTTTCTCTTCTCCTTTTCTTCTTTCTTTCCCTCTTTTTTCTTTCGGTTTCCTTTTCTATTTCAATCCAGAAGCAGCAAAAAGGGGGCAAACTCCCCCCTTTAACGGATTCAGCTTACGGTGTGAGGCTGCCACTATTCTGGGCCTCTTTCTAGTTTCCACACTCAAACAAAAAGAGAGAGAGTTAATGGGCCCTTTCTCTCTCTTTATATATATATGTGTGTGTGTGTGGCCCTGCAATGGACCTTCGTTGATTGGTGGGCTCCATTTCATTTTTTTTTTTTTACTTGATTTCATGTAAAAGGTTAAATCTTGAAATCTTATTTCTAATAGGCCAATGATTCTAATAAATATGCCATGATCCATTTGATGGTGGGCCCAACTGTGATTTGAGTGAAACTTTTACAAACTCATTAAATGGACAATGAGCATAACATTTGATGTACTTGATTTCATGTAAAAAGGCTAAATCTTGAAATCCTAGTTCTAATAGGCCTACGATTCTAATCATGTATCAAAATAGTGCTACGTAGCGGCCGCTATATCGGGCGTAGCGGTGAATTTAGCCCCGCTACTACAGTCTGCTACAGGGCCACTACGGAGTGAGACATATTCCTACTTTCGAAAAATATTCTAAAATGCATAATAAGACTTATTTCTTTTCTTCTTCTCTCCAAATAACATTTCTACGCACCTCTTCTACCCTTTTATGCTTAAAAGAACTCCAAAAAACACATGATCTCGCCGAATTATAGTCGCTACAGAGAGTTCTTCTCAAGAGCTCTTCTCTAGGTAGACACCTCCTTTGGTAGAGGTATTCTTTTCTTTACACTCAACAAAAACACATTGTTTGTTTTGATGAAAGGTAATTTATTATTTGGTTTGAACTTTAAACTAGAACTGTAAACTTTATTTAAGTATTATTTTATAATTTATATATCCTTTGCTATATACGGTTGTACTAAATTGCTTATTTGAATTGTGAATTTAGAAATGCATGATAGAATCTAACTTAGTATGGCTAACCAACATGAATACATGAAAAAATTATATCAATATTGTTCTTTTAATAATCATTAAGCGATACAAAATTTCTATGCATTGAATGGACCGCTACACCCCTCTATCTTAGTTATTATAGAAAAAAGCATCAAATTCTAACTTTTTCCAATATTTTGGATTTTTTGGATATTTTTTCAAAAACTTTTGACAACTTTTCGATTCACACCGCTACGTAGCGTTTTGGCCACCGGCTGTTACGCTAGCCGCAACCGCTATTTTGATCCTTGATTCTAATAATGTGGCATGGTCCATTTGATGGTGGGCCCAGATGTGATTAGATTGAAACTTTGACAAAGATAATATAAATTGTGATAATTATTTGAGTGTTTTGGAATTGAAATATGAATTAGATTGGTGGATCTATAAATTATGAGGATGGAGCAAAATATTAAAAACTAAAACATAGTATATTCAATAGTCAAAGATTAAACAACAGCAATACAGGATGACTTATAACTTAGGGGGACCGTTATTTTGTTATAAAGTGTTTACTAATGGAAAAAAATATTGTTTTTTGCCATTTTATAATATTTTGGATTATTTGGATATTATTTGGATTTTTTTTGGGGTTAAATAAAAATTCGCACCACGATGACCGTGATAACGACTGTGATCGCGATTTTGAGCCATGATATTGACTATCGTCAACAAAATCACTATTAAGGATAAATCTCCATCCCAGTCATCGATGAGCTTTTGGATGAGCTAAATGGAGTCCGGTATTCCTCAAAACCCGATTTGTGGTTTGGATATCATCAAATTTGTGTGCGCACTACAGATGTTTCTAGAACAGCCTTTCGCACGCATGAGGGTTATTGCAAGTTTCTCTTGATACCTTTTGGATTATGCAATGCGTCGTCTTCCTTCCAAAGTCTCATGAACGAGGTATTCCTTCTCTACCTCTGGAAGTTCATAATTTTTTCTTCGATGATGTTATATAGTCCCAGCATGGAGGCATATATTGATCATGCATGATTTGTGTTTGGGCTACTTCGGAAAGACCACCAAGTGTCTCTTCTGTCGTACTGAATTGGAGTATTTATGACATATCATTTCCAAGGCAGGAGTAGCAGTTGGCCCATACAAGGTCACTAGCGTGGTTGATTGGCCTTGTCCCACCAACATTAAAGGGATGTTGTGTAGAACATGCTTTTCATTCAGAAAAAAAAAAAAAAAAAACATGCGTGCTTGCCTTATGCACATTTGTAGTCGATTGTGATGCATTTGGGATGGCAATTGGAGCTGTGTTGATACAAGATGATAGTTTCCAAGGTGTTATCAGGCAAGAATCTTGCTCTATCCAACTTATGAGAAAGAGATGTTTATGATCGTACATGCAATTACTAAATGATGACCTTATTTCCTTGGGTGACACTTCAAGGCTTGCAATTCACACAAACCATTGTAGCTTAAAATACCTCTTGAAGCAATGTATTACTGGGGTTTTGAAACTTGGCCGAGTTTGAGTTGATTTGGCTGACTCAACTTGAATTTAGACTGAAGCGAGTCGGGTCAATAGAGTCTCGTCCGAGTTGCATCCCAATGAAAATCTACTGCAAGAAACCCCATCCAAAACCACATTTCCACAACCTGCAAACTACTCAAACAAGTAACACTGATAAAAGAAAGGGTTTCAACTTTGAAGAGCAGCAATAACTTGTTTTTCTTTTTGCAAAAGAAAAAAAAAAGAAAAAAGAGAAAGCACATGCCGACACCTTTTCAAAATCCTAGCAGGTAAACCAATGGTTTGAAGAGTAGCAAGCCAGAACAGCTTCTTCCTCTTATCCATAAACAAAAATAAAAAAAGCCCAAACCATCGAATGCCTAAACCCTGATCTTGCCCATCTGTGTGTGTGTGTGTGTGTAGGGCACATAGACAGAACCCAGTACAGGTGTTAATAGCTCAGCAACATAGAAAATAAACAGGAAAAAAACGCACAGTGGGCGAGTTGTATGTGACTTGGCTGAAGCGACTCGGACTTGACACAGGCCGAGTTTGTTCTGAGTCTGTTTTTTTTTTATTTTTTTTATTTTTTATCTCTTCATATCACGATCAGATGCAACAAAGTTAGGTCTTAAAATTGTTGGGATATGATTACGAGATTATGTATAGAAAGGGGACTACTGATCTTGTGGATGATGTTTTATCTCGATAGTTTGAATGAAATTAGTACAATTGTGGCCCTATCTCAACCTATTTTCTTGTGGCTTGAAAAATTGAAGAAAGAATGGGAAGAAACTACTGAATTGTGAGTTGTGATGATTGATCGAAGCTTTATGGAATGACCAAACATTGCATCGCAAGTATGCATTTTTAGAAGGAGAATTGCGCTACATGGGGAGACTACTTGTTATACACACCTCGTCATTGTAGGCTGAAATCATGATGAGTTTCATACCACACTAGCAGCAGGCCACTTGGGATCATTGAAGACATACCAAAGGGTAGCTCATTCTTTTTATTGGCACAGTATGAAGGCAGATATTGAGCAGTTTGTTGCTGAGTGTGATGTGTGCTAGCAACATAAGGGAGAAAAAGTGGCAGCACCTGAGGTGTTACAGCTGTAACCCACATCAGATCGCATTTGGATAGACTTCATTGATGGGTTACCACCTTCATTGATGGGTAACCCACAGCTAATGGTGGTCGCGGACCATCCATCTAAGGATGCACATTTTGTTCTACTCAGCCATCCATGTATTGCTTTATTAGTATCACAAGCTTTCATGAACATCTTCTTCAAAATCCAAGGAATGCCCAAATCCCTTTTTTTTAGTTGAAACACAAGTCCAAATCCATTGTTAGTGACTGTGATGCAGTGTTCGCTTCCAAATTTTGGTCAGAATTGTTTGGACTTCATGGCACACAATTGAAGATGAGCTCCACTTATCATCCTCTGATGACCGACCAATTTGAAATTGTGAATACGTGCTTGGAAACATACTTGATAACTTGAGGTGGTTTGCAGGGAGAGGACAAAACATTGGTTATGTTGGCTGCCACCAGAATTGTGGTTCAATACATTGATTTATGTCACCAGTAAGATGACTCTTAGGTGGTGACTTTTGGCCTGCCACCACCAACTATTAGCGACTACACCCTAGGCACTACAAGGGCAGTCACGGTGGAGGACTTGTTGAAAAGCCGTGACTTGATCCCCCACATCCTAAAGGAAAACTCGCTTCAAGCCCAGAATGGCATGAAATGAATTGCACACCATCACTGCACAGAAAGAGAGTTCCAAGTTGATGATTGGGTCTACCTCTGCCTACTTCCTTACCTGGAGACTTCTGGTGCAGGAAAAAAGGATCAATGAAGCTGTACCCCCACTTTTGCGGCCATTTCGCATCGTTCAACGGATTGGTCAGGTCGTGTACAAATCAGTACTCCTTGAAGTATCTCGTATTCATCTTGTTTTCTATATATCATGCCTTAAAAGGAAAGTGGGTCCTCTCGTGAGTCTCGTCACAGCTTTGTTGGAGTTGCCAAAGATTAACGTTGATGGACTTATCAAAGAGGAGCCAATTGCAATTCTAGACCATCGGATGATGAAGCAAAACAATTGGGCAGTCGTTGAAGTTCTAATCTAATGGTCTAACATGAGCCCAGAAGACAAGGGAAAAGTGGCGCACTCTATAGGAATGGTTTCTTAACTGCCACCTTGAGGACGTGATGGATTCTTGAGTGGAGGAATTTCACATATGTGAGGATATTCATGTATCTGACAGTTACCGTGATTAGATCATCATTGGCATCCTCAGATTAGGTTCTATTTTGGATTATTATTTATTAGTTTCTATTTTGGATTATTATTTACTTTTAGCAAGTTATCTTTGATTGGTTTCTTAGTTGATTAGTTTGCAAAATAAACTTCTTAACTGATGGGAGGCTATGGTGATATAAGGTGGGCATATAACCAAACGAGAGCAATGGAATTACTCCCATTCTCTTCAGAAAAAGGCTTTCTCCCATGAATGAGAAACTTCTTGCGATCATGTCTCTTGTTTTGGGTCTTAATACATTAACAGAATTGGGTGATTTAGCCAAATCATTTGACAAGTTACACAACTTATCAGAGTGCAAAGAAATAAATTCAAATATCAAATTGCCTTTTTTTACAAAAAAAATGGCCATGATCTTTATACGTGTTTAATCTTTTGGAATTTATTTATTCCTAGGTGCCCATCAAGTGAATGGCCCAAATTAATAAATCATGGGCCTCACCTGCAAACTAACAATTTGAGAACAATAAATTGTGGAAGCCTGATATTTACGTCCTACCTTTTCTATGATTGTTTTCTATATCAGTCTACTACATTTTGGTCTTTTTTAGTTCTTTTGTATTTTAAAATTAAATAAAAGATTGGCAAAACTTCATGGGTGTCCAAGTTGACTCGACTCCTAGCGTGCCAAGTCAAGTCTGAGTACCTAGTTGGCAAGCTAGAAATCAAACTAATTCCACCAAACTGGATCAATTTGCGAGCCTTGTGGATTGCACGAAGTTTATTTATTGTGATGGAAATGACATAGAACAAATACTTTATTTTGATATACTTTTTTAAGTATCATGTCCTGTCTTTTGTTCGTTTTTCAGTTGGAATCTTAAGTGTTCCCCTTCTAATCATCATGTGTGTATAATTTGGCAAGAAAAAATTTTAACTGATAAAAAAGAAGAAAAGTTTAACATTTAAGCTATTTTGTTAGACTTAACTTATCTATGTGACAATTTCAGCAAGCCATTATGGGATGTTATAGCACATATTGTGTTGAATGTGACTTTGCCTACTCCTGGAAAGGATCGAGTTCTATTTGCTATTGAGAACTGCATTCTCTCTGTGGAGGTCCCGCCAAAGGAAGGGCTTCCTCATGCCGATGTATGAATCTTTCACTCCATTTTGACTTTGAGCGTTTCATTTATTGCTAATAGTATGGTTCAATAAATCATATGGCTGCCAATAAGAAACAGCTATTCTGTTAAGATCAGATGATTACCATTTTTCATTTCACTGAGTGCAGATATCATTTCAACCATTGGTTCAATGCCTGGATGTGGATAATTTAATTAGACTTTTTACTGCTGTATTGCTTGAAAGGCGAATCTTGCTCCGGTCAAATAAGTATGTTTCTTACCCGCACATTCTTGAGTCCAAATGCTTTCGCTTCCAATCTCAGACATGACTGAGCTTTATTCCAATATTGCTTGATCTCTCCTCTGGTACCTCTTCTCTTAATAGCAAGACCAAAATAAATGATGTCACTGGACTGGAAGCAGATCTATTGTAGAACCAAGAGAATCATGTATGGTTGTTGTGATGCTTTACACTGTTTAATTTTGGTTGTATAGAGAAGCCGCAAAAATTAATTCTTCAGATGCACACAGCGCTGTCATCGGGCTGGCCATGTGGATCTGGATCCTTTATTAAAAAAAAAAAAAAAGAGATCTGGATTTTGATTCATTTATGAGATGCATCCTAAGATCCAGGCCTGAGTCTGGTTATCTACTGCCTCTCTCTCTCTCTCTCTCACACACACATAATCTCTCTCTCTCTCTCTCTCTCTCACACACACACACACACACACACACACACACACACACACACACACACACACACACACACACACACACACACACATACACACACACACACACACTTGTATAATCTCTCTCTCTCTCTCTCTCTCTCTCACACACACACACACACACACACACACACACACACACACACACACACAAACATCAACTGACACATGCACAATCACTGAAATTTGCTCTCCTACCTGGGTCCATGTGAGTAAGTCCCTAGGAAAGTAAAAAATGATAATTCCAAAAAAGAAGTGGATTACCCCAAAAGAATTTCATACACTGCCGTAAGGTCCACCAGAATGTTACTGCTACAGTCGACTATAATGATCCAGTGGTCTGTTACTGCTACACTTGGCTGTAGCAATGGAGGAGGAAGGAGGGAGAACCGATTAAGAGCAAAAATACGGAAAAAAAAAAGGCACAAACCTATGGAGTGATGCTTCTTATGAACTTTCTATCAAAATGTTTTATTTTATTTTATTTTTTTATTTTTTTCCTTTTTCAATTATCAATCTTCTTTCTATCATTCTGAAAGACAATGCTGCCTTGAAAATGTTTATATGCGCCACCCCAATTGTCTGAAGGGACTGCTTCCATTTCTTCCTTTCCAGATATTCCCTTCTAACACTGGTATCAGAGGGCATCTGTCATTTAATATACCCTTTTAGGTGGCAGGTAAGTCCTTTCAACTTCTATTTATTGATATATGACCATTGTTCGATTATAAAGACCTGATGCTCCATGGATGCATTCATGGTATCTTGCCTTGGTGCTGCAGTATTTCTTTTGTATGGTTTTTTTAAAAGATCTACAAAGCCTATAGATTGGTTGCTGCATTGTCAGTTCGTGTGTTCTTGTGCTTAGTTGATGTCTGTCATAGCCAATAGGTTCAGTTCTAAACTTGCATCTTTGTTGTGCTGAAGCATGTCTACATCCCACTGCTATTTTTCAGTGGTGTAGACTATATTGATGCTCCTACACCATACATGATGGGTCTTCATTCAGGCGTTGACACATATGGTCTTACTATGGATGGTGTAAGTTCTCTACCTTCCATTTAATTGTTTTACTCTTGATATTTCATTATCTTTGCTGTTGTGTGAAGACTTTGATTTTCCTAGATGGGAATGTAGCTTTGAATGTTATTTTCTATCTAGAATTTGGGCAAATTATGTTTAATTTTGAGCGGTTGTCCGTGACTTTGACATGTTATGTTCGTTTGTTGAAAGTTCCTGTTGTATTTGTTTGTTTGTTAGAAGTTCTTGTTGTCAGTGATATCATAAGTATTTCTGGAGAAGTTCTGTATTAGGATCGGTTATGGAATTATATTGAGGAGAGGGTATTGAAAGAAGTGGCATAGTGCTCGGTGCTCTCTATTAAGGGCTTTACCTTTTCGACAAACAGTTTCTAAGACTGCTTTTTGTGGCTTTTCATTGTTAAGGCGATGCTAAGGAATGAACCAAATTGTTTCTGGCATCTAGAGAAAATGAATCATGGTGACTTGCTAAAAAATTTGAGCAAATCAGGCATCTCATAATTTTTTTCTTTCATTTCCAAAAATGGGAACTACGTATCTCATCTCTGATAAATTTCTTTATCACATATTAGTAGGACTATAGGATATCAATTCTATTGCTGAAACTCATGGGGGATAGGGGGTTTAGAGACACTAATTGTTGATTATTAGTTGTGGCTTATTCCTTTTTCTGCTAGTGTAACCCTAGCTTTAGTAGATTGTATGTGGATCATCCTACATCAAACACTTGCAATCCCGTGGAATAGCTTTGTGCTTTGTTGCCCTCTTCCATTTAATTATATCTAGATCTTTTGCTCTATCGGATTTCTTCTATTGTAGATTTCCCTTGAGATTCCTTATGGAAGAAACAGCGAAGCATTTTATCATCAGCCATCCCCTTTGACACCCGAGTCCCATATTCTATTCATCATGTTAACTATTACGTCTTCTACAATACCAAATTCATTCTTCTTTTACTCAAGGTATAACTAAGGAACTTAAATTTCTAGCAAGATTGAAATCCCATCATTGGGCATCAAAATGCCTCCACCATGCTTAAACCTTTTTAGCAACCCCTTCTCTTCGAACTACATGTGCTCAGATTATTGACCTATGGAAACCAAGATTCTATAACATTCTTGAGAAAACAACAATGATCTGAGATTGGCCAGGAAAGATTGATCAGTTCATTAAAGACCAGAAACTGATTTTTCCTAGACATTACTGGAATATCCTGATTATTAGTCTACCATATACACCTTCATGTTTAAATCAACAAGATTGTTCAGTCTAAAAAAGCAGTGTTCATAGGAGTATTCATACCACTTCCTTCCCTTTTAGTTGGGAGAGAGATGTTATCATTTTCCTTACTGCAAACCAAGTTAGAGACCATATTCTATTAATTCGATTTAACTCCAGCAAAACTGAGGGTGATTTTGGAATCTTTGGACCATAAACTGAATTGTCCATGAGGCTCCACCACAAGCATCTCTAAACAACTGAAACAGAGTAATCTAGTACCTAAACTTAATCTCTCTTTTTTTTTTTTTTTCTGCAAGCAATCCTACTAGAGTTGAAGATGAGTCCAATCAAAGCATCCACCACATCAGTTTTAGATTCTTGAACAGCTCAAATGTTTTTGGAACCCCTTAATAGTAGCATGATTAGTATGTGCTCATTTATCCTTGGACATTCCAAGATATTATCTTCAGAATCGAACAGACTTCTTTCCCTTCTCATTATTCCCAATAAGGCTATTCATAACTTTTTGATATGGCCAGATTCTCAAAATCTCTCTTACCTTTTTGCTCTTGTTTCGACTTTTAACCAGCCCCATCATCTTGCCTCATTTCGACTTATCACAAAATCTTCATGCTGCTAATAGTAAGCTGCAGCGAAATCTTAATTGATGATGGAGGCGGTCAAGCACGCATCTCATTGCCTGTGAATTGTCCAATGAAAGACTATTTCCTCCTAGTAGTCCTAGCACTAGTAATAACTTCTCATCTTATCTAAGGTCACTAAAGAAAGGATTCACTGGATTCCCTAGAGGGTCACTAACTATTTCATATTTTTTTTTGGCATCTGCCACCTACCTTTTGGCCTATTTATAAATGTCTCCTGCCTTTTAAGTAATTATTATGAACACCAATCTTTTCATGACATAATAATAAACCCTCTAGACTGTTCATTTTCAACTGATTTTGGTTAGAACTCAGCTCTCTTTGGGGAAAAGGCTAAGGTGTTCTTGTTTAGAACGGAAAAGAACTTATCTTCACTGATAGCTGATAGCAATGATGACATATATATGTATGTATGTATATATATATTTTTCTACACCGATTGCCACTAATAGGCCACCTTTTCTGAAAAATGGCAATTTTATAGTATTCTTAAAGAGCTAGGTTTGCTTCTGAGAAAGAAATATCCATTTCTATTAGACAAGAGCCCGTGGCACATTGGAAGATGCTCATTATCACAACATTGGGGTTGTGGGTTCAAGTACGTTACCAATAAAAAATTTTTGATTCCTATTTCATATAATGGAGCCTATATATTATTGATTCAAACTTTAAACCATCCACCTAACATCATGAAATGGCACCCATCCCATTTTGACATTGATCCAACCATTATCCACCATTAGATTGAATCATGATTAAATCCACTTAAAGAAATATTTAACTTTGAAACCCTAAAATCAAGGGCTAGGATGATCTAGTTAGCGTGCTTGGCCTGGGTTTTAAATTAAGCAAGCTGAAATTTTAGGCTAGGGCTATTTAAAATTCAGTTATCCCATGTATAAGACCAACTAACAACCTGTTACTTTTGTTGAGATGTATATCTGGAGTTAAGGCTATCAATGTATTCTAGATCGGATAACTCGAATTTCAAATAGCCCTAGCCCATTTTAGCCTTCTTATTTAAAATCTAGGCTAATTATTCCTTTAATCTCATTATCCTAACCCATGATTTTAGGGTGTCAAATTTAGATTGTGCAATAAGTGTGTTTTTAAATCATGATTTAATCCAATTGTGGATAATGGTTTGATTAGTGTCAAATTGGGATGTGTGCAAATTTGCTGGGTTAGGTGGTGTGTATAGGGATGTCAATAGACCTCCGATTATCCTGTTTCCCTAAGGTTTGACTCGAAAAGTCCAGGTATGGAGCCTCTTTTTGGTCCTAATTGGTGATTAGGTCCAGGTCCAATGGGGTTCGTATCCAAAATATCTGATTACTTAAGTGATATGTATAAAATATTATATTATTATATCAAACATACATTCTAATAAATATTAGATTTATATTATTTTATATTTTAACACATAATAATGCTCAACGTTGATGGCGAGGCTTGCGAATGCAACTGCCAGCTTTTAATTGGTAACATACATGACTTGAACCCACCCACGACTTAGAGGTTGCACCAGTGAGCACCTTCCACTGTGCCACGGGCTCTTGTCATAAATGGGCCCCATTATTTGGAAAGAAAATGGATCTGCTTTTTTTCAAATGCAAACTTTTGTTTTTATTTGAAGTTCTACTTTATAAATTGTCATTGTTTCTCAAAAAAGTGACATCTGTATTTGTTAAGTGTAGAAGGAAATGCTCATTGATATTGTTCATCTACAGCAATGAGTGCAAAATAAAATGCTATCATTCATGCCACCTGTTGCTATTTGGTATAGATAAGTTATTTTTTTTAAAACAAGGCCATTTTAGTCTTCTCCCAAAAGAAGGTGCTGGATTCTAGTTAACATTGGCTGAAAAATGTTTGTATGATAGTCACAGGTTTTGTCTGGACATTTCAGAAAAATATAGAGGATTTATGGTAGTTAGAAGAAAAATTATTATTATTTTAAATAAATACGAAGGTGGGAGTATATGTAAAATAATAATAAATAAAACTTCATTTATTTCTGATTTAAAAATAATCTGATCATCCATGCCCTTTGGATCCCTTGTTGGTCATGTATGATCTTCGTTAATGATGATGACAAAACAAGTAGTGATCTTGAATGAATGCACCCTAATAAACAATGGCCTATGATGCCCAGATAAGGAGAAGGATACAAATACGGGCACGGGGAACGGGGATTCGACATGGCATCTTAACAAATTTAGGACACGGATACGGGCGCGGTATCACTTAAAATATGATACGGACACGGAGATACGACACGGATACGGGTACAGATATCATGTGATAGTAATATATGATACATCATACATGCCTAACTAACTAATAGAAGTGGGTCCTTCAAATTCTCGATATGAAGTGGGACAATATGAACTTCGAGCCATTAAACTTAAAATGGAGGGAGGGAAAGAAGTTTCTAACTTTTAAGGAGAGGGAAATATAATTTAAAGAAAAGGACATTGAATGACATGACAAGAAAAGGTCATTTTCCAATCCAGTACCAAAAATATAAATAAATGGTAATTGTGGGTTTTGAGTTTTGCAGTCTTAAAATTAAAACAAAATGGGGGCCTGAATGTAAAAATGGAAATACTTGGACTTTTCTTGGGCCCTTTATGAGGTCTTAAAACAAAACTTATGGGGGCTGAATGTTACAGTGCCGGTCTTTTAAGGGACATTTGCCCCTTTTAGGGTCTGTTTGTGCCGAGCCCATTTCAGCGGAGATGGGTTGCCAACAAGGTGCCGGACTTTCCGGCGCCCCCTTCTCCTCGTTTGGTTCAGTGCAGAAAACCAGCACATTCCTCTCTTTTATGCTGAGTTTCCTCGTTAGGAGAGGATCCGGGTTTCTCATCAGCTCCTTTAGAGACCTAAAGCTGCGGAAGAGGAAACCTGAATTTCCTCTTCCACGGCTCTGCACAAACGGACCCTTATTGTCGACAAGAAACCTTGAGAAAGGAATGAGCCGATGGAGAGAAAGGAAGAAAAAAAAGGAAGAAAAGAAAGAAAAAGAAGAAGAAGAAGAAGATGAGGAAGGAGTAGCAGTGAAGTTCCAGCAGCAGATCTGGTTGGGCAGCTGCAGATCTGGTTCAGCAGCAGCAGATGATCCTGTCAGCAGTAGCAGTAGTAATCGAGCAGCAACGGTTGTGCCCTGGTCAGTCTACCTTTCCTCCTCCTCCACTTCTTCTTCTTTCTCTTGGTTGCAGGAAAGGGGTTAGGGTAGGGTTTCTTCTTCATCCAATTTCGTTTTTTTTTTCCCTATAAAATACAAGAAAGCCGTATCCTGAAATTTTACCCTGTATTCCAACTGTATATTGCCGTATCCCGTACTTGGATCCATATTGGACCGTATCGGTATGGGTACCACATGTCAAATGCGGTATCCGGGTATCATAGACAATGGCTTGATTGTTGACTCTTTGGTCTCATTATCTATAATGGGGCCTCCTCTGCTGAACACTGGTGCTCACTTTATCGTGACCATGCTTCCTTGTGGAGCCCACCTGGGATTTGGGGGGGGGGGGGGGGGGGGGGGGGGGGGGGTTTGGCGGCGCTCACCTACTTGTGTATGGTGATGGAGGCTTGAATCATCGCCCTAACCATTTGATCAACGGCCGTCGGCCGACAAATTGTAACTGCTCACCGTCCAAGATGAGTGTACAGTTGATCCAAAGGTCCAGTCCTTTTGGTTTGGTTCCAAACTTGGGATAGGTGACTATCTAAAGGAGGGAGGGAGGACCGGGGAGGTGGGGTGGGTGGGTTAGTTGTTTCCATGTTTTATGGTCCACTTGGATGGATCATAAGGTGGGCCCTACTAGATTTTTGAGCACGTGGTGCTTGGCGGAGGGTGGCCGATTTATATATATTTCATTCCTTATCTGTTTTTTACCTGATGAAAAAAATAAGAATACAAACTTGTTGAATAGAGATGTGGATTGATGTTTGAAAGCAACCTAAACTTGGGGAGCAATATTGAGAACTATTGATTTGATGACTATTCTTGGATCCAGTGTTGTTTTTTAGTGACGTTTTCTAAGGATTGATAGCAGCATCTTCCTCATTAATGTTGAGACTTTTGGAAATGCTGATGGATTGTGATTATAGGCCCAAAAACCACTTGATGCTGTCTTATTCTTCGACTTCCTCCTGAGTGCATGTTACGTTGTTACTATATTAATGTCAAATTATTTCAGATGTATATCTAAACTAAAACTGCAGTCTCCTCATAAATGTTACTTCCACTGGCAAGTTATATCCGATGTGATTCTTGCATGATGAATATTGAGTACTGTGAGCATCCTTCCGGGGTCAAATGGGCATAAAGTAAAAGGACTCAAATGAGGCTGAGAGTCCGAGAAGTGATCAAGATTTTGTTGCACATTTTTCAGGCCTCTTGATTGTGGAAGGGGATGAAAAAAATGGAAGCAGATGGATTACCATCTTTGGATTCATGGAAAAAAGATGAATATATTAGGAAGATAAAGGAACTATGTGGATCCAAATTAATTGACTTCAAGCATATTTGGCCTTGTGCTACCCTCAATTTAGCGGTCATTTGTTGCACTCAATTACATATGTAAATGATGCACATGCGTAATGGTTACCATAGATGAAAATATCGGTATCGGCGGGCGTAGCGGCCCGCCGCCAAACCGATACGAAGCGGGCGATACGTAGCGTATCGGGGATACGTATCGGCGTAGCGGTGCGATTTTAAAAAATCGCCAAAAAAATCTGAAAAAATTCCAGAAAATCCAGAAAATTGTAAAATGAAAGAAAATGTGGTTCTTTTGCAAAAGTAAGTAAGAAAAGGGGGCGTATCGGTGCCCTCAATATATGAGGTCCTGTATCGCTGTATAAATAGAAAATAATAGTAATGATTAGTTTTTTCACATGTATTCATGTTTCTTAGTCATGTTAACTTAAAAAGTAATGAAAAGCTCATTAAAAAAAATTAGAACATGAAATAAAGGCATAAGAAATTCTTAAGAGTTAGGTCATTACTCATTACTCAATACTCATTAGTGAACAAGTGAACATTGAACAATCAAATATCAATACTTCACTACCTTCAGCATTCAAGGTTTAAATTCAATCAAGTGAATGAACTATAAAGTGATCAACAATCAACATTCCACACCAATTTAGAAATGACAAAGAGAGTAGAGAGTTAGTGAAAGAAATAGGAATTAGAAATACCTTGATCACCACCAAAAGGAATGTCTACCAAGATTCAAGGGGCTATGGTTATCCTCATTCCCATCAGTGTTATCATTTGTATTGGCACCATATTGAATTTGATATTGATGAGTATTGGGATCCACAAATCCAAAGAAGCCAGCCGCACCCACATCATAGGAACTTGGAGGAGGTGGAGGTGGTCCAGGTGGATATCTACCATATTGTGTTTCACCATAGTCACCATATGAGTAGGACCCCGAAGTTGAAGACTGTTCTTCTCCTTGTTGTACTTGACCATATGGAAAAAAGTCAAAATACTGTGAGTGTGAGGGTCCTTGTCCACCGTAACTAGGGTTCCATGAATCAGTCCATGATGCCGCTTGTTGTCCTCCAAAATCTCCACCCATATTTCCTTGCTGAGTACTACCTCCAGCCCCAGGTGGTGAATCTCTTCGGCGCCGTTGATAACCACGGCTTGGATCAAATCTTCCAGATGGAGGTAACTCATGTACTTCCTCTACAGGAATGTCATCGTCTTCATCATGTTGATAGTATTCACTAGTACCACCTGTCCCACTGTCTCCTCCTCCATCTCCTCCACCATGGCTACTTGAAGAGACTGTGGTAGAACTAGCTTTCTCAGAAGCAGGTTCTTTCCCACTCCTCCTAGTCCTACTACTGGTACCTTCTCCCTGAGGTGGCTGACCTTCTGTAGCTGCAGGTGCCTCACCCATGTCCTCACCTATCAACTCTTGAACCGTTTCCTGAAACTCCGGATCTGAATCTAGCAGTGGATCCTCTATCTCGGCTAACCATGGGAGTAAGGGATCGTCCTCTCTAAATATGTGATCCAAATTAATGGGACAATAATCAGGACTATCCCTTACCCTTCTCTCCCTAATTCTGTGTTTCAACTTCAGATTGTAATGACAATACACAAGCTTGTTGAGTTTCTGCATGGTAAGCCGATTCCTGACCTTCGTGTGGATCAAAGAGAAAGTGCTCCAATTTCTTTCACAGTTGGAAGATGTTGTAGTTTGACTAAGGATGCGAATAGCCGCACTCCTTAGATGTGGAGCACTCTCCCCATAATTCATCCACCAATCAGCTGAAATGCAAAAAATAAATAAAGAAAATTAGATCGTATCACAAGATATCTGCAATGTGGATATGTCTTTTGTTCATAGTCATACCAGGTGACATCTTTCCAATCGATCGTATCACAAGAGGGTCAGCAAAGGTTCCTCTCCTTTGTGTATAGATAGATATCTACAATGTGAAAATTAGATACAAGTCAGTAAACCCCTACAACATAATTAAATTCTCTTAAGTAACCACCCACTCACCTCTTGAATGGCCTCAACTTGATCATCTCGACCTAACAATTTCTTCAACACCTCCCGTAATCCTACCCGCAAGTCCGTATCTATTGCTTCGGTGTGTTGTTCGACATTGCGGTAATAGAATTCGGGATTCAAAAAATAACCTACATTATAAATATGTAGAATGTACTGTGAGCAAGCAAGATAATAAATACATTAGTTAGGAAAACAAAAAAGTATCAAATTCAAAGATATATATTAATTACCTGCGGCATGCAATGGATGGTGCAACTGATCGTTCCAACGGGCGTCAATAATCTTTATATATTTTTCGTGATATCTAACATTTTCCATGATGGATTGCTTTGCCCGATCCATTGCTTCATATATAAAGCCCATTGTCGGCTTGTCATCACCATCTACAAGCCGCAACACTTTAACTAAAGGCTCAAAAACCTTTAATATCTTCTTCACTTTCTTCCAAAATTTATTGTCCCTCATCAGGTTTGGGACTTCAAACTCCGGACCATGGGTTGCATTGCCCCATCTCGAACGAAGCCATTCTTCTGATGCAAACATCTGAATGAGCTCCGTTCTAAACTTTACAAGGCTTTCCATAGCCAGAAAATGGGTTGCAAACCTTGTTAATCCTGGACGCAGCAAGGCATGGTTATTTGTATATCTTTTCATCAAGCTTAACACCCATGAATGATCATATATAAATCTTGTAATTCCTCTGCATGCCTTGATCAATGAAGACACTTTTGTCTTCCTTCCAATCTCTTCCAAGATGAGATCTACGCAGTGTGCTGCACATGGGGTCCAGAATAAATGGGTCCTCTTCTCCATTAATTTCAAACCTGCTGCCTTGAAATTGGCGCCATTATCTGTAACAATCTGTACAATATACTCCTCTCCCACACTCTCTACAACTTTATCCATAAGAGTATATATATATGCGGCTGTCCGTCTATGTTCAGATGCATCAATGGACTTCACAAAGACGGTCCCAGCGACTGAATACACCAAAAAGTTTATTAATTGTGTTTGGGTGCCGCTGGTCCACCCGTCACACATGATGGTAACACCATTTTGTTGCCACATGGGTCTAAATTTTTCCACCCAAGCCTTTATTTCTTTAAATTCTTCTTCAAGATATTTAGTGCCCACATCATATACGGAGGGCGCCTGTATACCCCGCCCAGCTTCGGCGGCAACATCAAGAATAGTCTGGAAGTATGGGGAATCTATTGCTGTAGGTGGTATGTTCTTGTGAATTAGCCATTTTGCTGTAGCTTTGGCCAATCTATCTCTTGCAGCCTTCATTACCCCTTTCATAACACTTGATATTTTTGGTTGTTTAGCTCCCTCTTTTCTATGTGCTAGAGGATCAACAGGGGGAGGAACTGCTCTTCTTGTAGAGATAATTTCTACATCAGCATCCCGTTCCCGGGTGCTAAATGCCCTACGTATGGACCCCGCAAAGCCCTTGCCCCTGCTTGGCACAGCAGATGATGAGCCCCCTGCATCATAATATTTGCTTCCAGCAAATGCACGACGTTCATATTCTTCTTGTTGACTCATCAAAGACTCTTGGCGTGCAGCCTCCATCTGTGCATCTTCCTCCTCATCAAAATATTCATCCCCAAATACATCATAACGGGCAGCATCAACATCTTGCCGCCTCTTTTCTTTTATCTCTACTTTTCTAGCTTTGTTTTGGCCAACCAAAGCTTTCATTTGTTCCCTTACTTCCCTCGGTACTTCGGTACAGCCAGCAACATTGCCAGATATGTGGCCCAAGTGGTGTTTGAATCTTGTAATGCCCCCATGGGTCACTCTTCCACAGAACTTGCATTTGATTTTCAACCTATTATTCTCAACTGCCTCACCAAAGCTCCATGCGGGATCAACATCACGAGGCATTTTCACTTATCAAATGGCAGACAGATGGACCGAAATTTAATACCTGGCTCTGCCTATAAATATAAACAAGTAGTATACTAGTATGTTAAAAATTAAAAAAAAACAAAGAAACATGTTAGAGGAAACTTATATCACAAATATAGGAACCATTTTCAAGACATTTGATTGGTATTCAAATATTAAAAATTATTTTTATTTTAAAAAATAAATAAATCCGAAAATAAAAAAATAAATAAAAATCAATAAACATTCAAAATGTGATGGATTGATCTATGGGAAACATAGATCTATCATTTACAAGCAATTTCCAAGTGGTTTCATGGGTTGTCCATGAATATTCACATTTTTTTTTAAAAAATAAATAAATCCGAAAATAAAAAAATAGAGAAAAAGCAATAAAAATTCAAAATGTGATGGATTGATCTATGGGAAACATAGATCTATCATTTACAAGCAATTTCCAAGTGGTTTCATGGTTGTCCATGAATATTCACATTTTTTTTTTCAAAAAATAAATAAATCCGAAAATAAAAAATAGAGAAAAAGCAATAAAAATTCAAAATGTGATGGATTGATCTATGGGAAACATAGATCTATCATTTACAAGCAATTTCCAAGTGGTTTCATGGGTTGTCCATGAATATTCACATTTTTTTTTTCAAAAAATAAATAAATCCGAAAATAAAAAATAGAGAAAAAGCAATAAAAATTCAAAATGTGATGGATTGATCTATGGGAAACATAGATCTATCATTTACAAGCAATTTCCAAGTGGTTTCATGGGTTGTCCATGAATATTCACATTTTTTTTTTTCAAAAAATAAATAAATCCGAAAATAAAAAATAGAGAAAAAGCAATAAAAATTCAAAATGTGATGGATTGATCTATGGGAAACATAGATCTATCATTTACAAGCAATTTCCAAGTGGTTTCATGGGTTGTCCATGAATATTCACATTTTTTTTTTCAAAAAATAAATAAATCCGAAAATAAAAAATAGAGAAAAAAGCAATAAAAATTCAAAATGTGATGGATTGATCTATGGGAAACATAGATCTATCATTTACAAGCAATTTCCAAGTGGTTTCATGGGTTGTCCATGAATATTCACATTTTTTTTTTTCAAAAAATAAATAAATCCGAAAATAAAAAATAGAGAAAAAGCAATAAAAATTCAAAATGTGATGGATTGATCTATGGGAAACATAGATCTATCATTTACAAGCAATTTCCAAGTTGTTTCATGAGTTTTCCATAAGTGATAATGTTTTTTTTTTTAAATAACATAAATCCGAAAATAAAATAACAATATATAAAAAAAAAACAAAAGATATGCATGTAAGATCAAAAGGAAGCATGAATCTACAATAAAACAACACAATGATGCCATTATGTTGTGATTCATAGTAGTTAGAGAGTGATAAATGAAATGATCATGTCAAAAGTTGAAAAAATAAACCACATATACCTTAATGAAGAATCTTGTTTTGACTTTTGAATCTCTAGATCTCTTTCAATAATGGTTTGTTGGTGATTTGGTGGCAAAATATCTTGAAGAGAGGGATTTGGGAGACATTTGGGACCACAAGGAAGTGAAAATGGAAACTATAGAGGGGAAGAGAAGAAAGGGAAGGGTAAAAAACCCTAAAAAGTCCCAAAGGGGGGTTTTATAACCCCCCCCCCACGTGTATGGGCCGATACATACCGTATCGGCCCGTATCGGCCGATACGGGACCGTATCGGCCGATACGGGTGCGATACGTATGTATCGCCGATAAATTGAATTTATCGTATCGGCCTTGGCCGATACGGCCGATATATCGGCCGATACGCTTCGTATCGGCCGATATTTTCATCTATGATGGTTACACATGATCGCATTTGTTCATACTAAAAATGTTGTGTAAATGAAGTCATTTTCATATGAAAATTTATCCACTTGAATACGTGTGAAACCATTATGCAGATCTTGATTAGAATAGGCACCTGTATGGGTTCTGCCCCAAAGAGGTCATGGTTTTCTACGGGCCCCAAAAATTTAATCCGAACAGCTAAATTGTTTATTGAATATTGATCCATTAAACCTCAAAATGTTCAGTTTCATATCTTAAATCTTCATAGATTTTGAGATATATGAAGACTTAAGTAATCTGAACCGTTCGCGTTTACTCATGGGAAAATGGTGCTTCCTATAGCTTCTATG
The DNA here is from genome assembly GCA_003546025.1 of Camphora micrantha. Lineage (NCBI taxonomy): Eukaryota > Viridiplantae > Streptophyta > Magnoliopsida > Laurales > Lauraceae > Camphora > Camphora micrantha. The sequence continues at coordinate 13,879,579 of QPKB01000001.1, forward strand.
ATGCGTATGGCACCGTCCGCATCAATAGGTCGGGATTCCACCCGAAGTTTCTTAGGCTTAACGCCCATGGCTTCACACCATTCCCTTCCAGGAGAGATGTAGAGATTGCACAGAGCAAAACTCAAACTTGATTTTCTTTCATGAATCAGATCTAATGAAGCCCAGAGGCTTTACAATGCTTTAAATAGATAAATTAAAACCCTAGGGTTAATTTCAACCATCTAACAATCTTACGGTTGAGATTAAAACATCTCAACTTGGATAAATAAAAGACATGAAATATTAAAAGTAACTCTAAATAAGATAAGGATAGGGGGGCTGGGCCCAAAGGCAGGTTGACCCATAGGGACCACGGGTCTGTCCTGCATCATTCTATGCTTTGGGTTTCTTTTCAACATGTTAGTAGATCTGCTAATGGGACAGCAGATTCTCTAGCTAAACAAGGGGTTGATTGCTCATGTAATCTAAGTGCTTATGTTGTGTAGTATGTTCGTATCCAGTATATATCTCTTATACCAGTTTTTTTCTTATGTCAGTTGTTTGATCAAACTTGGTTGTACTATCTATATGGAAATGACATTTTCACATCACATGTGTAAAAGACAAACTACCCCTTAATGAAACTAGGAGTTGTTAGGGAGTACTTTGCACTAATTATGTAGTTATGTTTCTGCAGAGTTGATTTTTGTGCTCAAACTTGGGTACAATGTAAATAATATCTTTACACGGGATAGCACTCTATTGTATCGTTCTTGTATACTTATCTTTGAATTTAATGAAGTCATGTTACCTACAAAGAAGGCAACTTATATTTGATGATGTACTCCCCATGTTTATGAACAGTGGAACTTAAAAATATTTTGCTAGACCCTGCTGTTTCATTTTTCTTTTCTGGAATCTTATGCCAGACAAAAACGTTTCCTTTTACTCATAGAAATTTTCTATTCCTTGGTTGTAGGTGGTGGTTGTGGAACTTGAGTATAATCGCATTACTACATCAGAAGAAATACCTCCCATCCCAGAGCCAGAATTAAGTTTTTTGCGCTCTGAGATAATGAAATTATTATATCCAAAAGTTGTGAATATAGATCAGCTGAAAACAATTTTTGGAGATACATCTGAACTATCTCTGAGAGGTGGCAATAAGTCTTGGGGGGAGGAACATGACCTTCAACTGAGGTGATAATCTCTTGGATATTTTGAAAATTATTCAGTCATCATCTTCTCTTTTGATGGCTAACATGATTCAGAGCTCCAACCTCTTGGCTGTAACAAAATTATAGTTATCATCTTCAAGGAGATGGTTGGTTTTGCTTTTAGTTTGATTTATGAAAAGATTTGTGCCATCTGTCTTGTGCTTACTTCCCAAGATGATTTTTATTTTTAAACACTATAGTAGACTTCTAGAGTTGGGCTGAAGGCAACTGATATTCAAATTTTGTTTGAGGAATGGCACATTTACATTACTTTTTATGTCTTGAATTTTTTTTTTTATAGAAATTATGTAGTTTAATACATAGGATGTTTAAAATGAAAGGCAGTTACCACTGAAATCCTAGTGCCTTCCTCCAACTAAACGATTGACAATATTTAAAATATGAAGAGTTAAACTTGCATTAAGGCCACTCTCTTTTAATCTTTCCATTTAATATCTATCCCTAAAAAAAATTATAAACCTTCCTCTGTGGAGGGTATAGGAATTACTGGTTTGTTACTAAAATAAAAATTGGGTGGTGTGAACAAAGTGGCGGTTATTTCGGTAGGAATGGAAGTCCGAATGAATGTGATTGCATCAAGAAACGGGAAAAACAGTTTATGGTAGGATCTAGGGTGTGGGTTAGCATTGTTTTTTTAGAGGGCCGTTGGTTAATGACTGCTTCAAGTGCGTGGTTTGTGTTTTGTATTGGAATTTTTGTTGTAGTAGAAACCTTAAGGACTATGAGTTCTAAACCATTTGAAATCTTACTATTGGAGCTGAATGAAGTGCAAAGCTTATATGGTGAACACAGATGAGAGAATTTGATTTACCTCGCTCATGGAATTATTTCTATAAAAGGTGTTTTAATTGCTTGCACACGGCACACCTCCCACTTTCCTCTTGCAATAAATCTATGTGGAAGGAAGATCACCTCGTGACATTTAAGAATGTATCTAATTAGACACAAACGTTGAGCTTTTCTGTCTAATGCATGTGGGTTCTTGCTGCCTTGTTTCTTCTTCTTCCTCTTCCTCTTCTTTTTTTGGTCTCTGTTTTTCACTGCTTAGTTGACTTGTCTCTCTTCAACAGTGTTGTCTCATAGTCATATGGCTGTAGTTGTATTGATTTTTTATTCAATAAAGTTATAGTTACTCATTAAAAAGTTACAGTTACAAATTAGTTATCTTTCCATGCTATCTTTCCATGCCGGGTCCATGCTATCTTTCCATGCCGGGACTCCATTCCTTGGAGGATTTGGTTGACATTGCTTTGTTGCATTCCTTTGCATCTGTAGTTCCTTTTCTTATCCTACGCTATTTTAATAAGTAAAAGAAATCATAGAAATTGTCAAAACAGCGATACTCTCTCTCTCTCTCTCTCTCTCTCTCTCTCATGTATCTGTGTTTTTATATGCATTTTTTAATATAAAATTTATCAAAATTCTAGCAAGGGATGCATATATTGATCAAGTTATTGTTAGACTTATTCCTTGATTTGGTTGTGACCAAATTTGCATTCCTATAAACATTGTCAAGCAGTTAATTAGGATCTACCAGGTTTCATAGCACAAAATGAAGCGCCATAGGGCATTCTTAGAGCCACAGTAATTACTTACTCAAATCAGAGAGGCTTTGAAGAGCTCATTCTCAAAGTAACTGAATTTGTTTATCTACTCTTCTGCTATAGAGGTAGTTCATTTTCCATATCATAACTCTAGCTTTTTTTTTTCGTGAGTTTGGAACATAAATTTGGATTGAATTATATCAAGGACTGATCCTAAATGCAAGTGGGCATAATTTTTGATCTCTACATTCTTGTGGAAAATTGATTTTTCTATGCTATATGTTTGCTGTAGCCTTTCATATAGATTAGGTTGGAGTGATCTTGACATGCAATTGTGCAAACATCTTGCTTCATATTCACTAATAGAAAATTGAGTCCTTCCATTGATTGTGTTCAAATGAACGTCATTTTATGGTATGGCTTGATGTGCGCAAAGACGAAACATGGTAAAATCTAATATCGAGTCTGTACTGTTCTTTTTAAGCGACAAGATCTTCTACTATATTTCTTTTTAACCAGACTTGTAATGTTAATATTTCGAGGTAATTCATATGCAGGTTAATATTCTTAAGGTTCTTTGCATCAATCTTGAGTGGCTATCGTAATTTCATTGTAAGGATTTACATATTTTCCATATGATTTTGGTAGCATTTAAAACAAGTGCAGTAAGTCTTGTTTCTAATATGTGCGTTTTGTGTCAGGAATACAGTGCCTCTCATGTGTTCAACTCACAAGCATTTCTGAAAAAACGATCTCGCTCAACTAATCAACCACCAGATCCCATGGTGATGTCACCTATTCTGTTTAATAAGGGCTTTCAACTTTTTGCTTCACTATCTTATGTTCCATTGGTTTTTGAAGCCATTTTTCTTAGATTTTCCCATTACTGTCCATAAGCATTGTGCATAATTATCTGATTCTATGCCTTTTCTTTTTCCCATGCCATGTGGTCCCTTGGTTCCAGATACATATACCGATAGTAGCTGATCATCTGATTTACATTTGTTGGCCCATGTTTGCTTGATCCCTCATGGCGGCTTGACCATAAGGCAAGGAAAGCCCTTGCTTTAGGCCCCCAAAAAATCAGGCCCTTAGTATCACATTCTATTAAACTCATCTTTTGACATTCTAAAAAAACATTAAAGCAACTGCCATAATTTTTTTTCTCCCCAAAAAATAAGGCTCCATAATAGTAATTAGTATCACATCTCACTAAAGTCATCTTTTCACATTGCAAAAAAGCATTAAAGCAAGTACCATCCTTCTTTTTCTCTACATAGTGTCTTTTTTAAATCCCAACAAATCTCAACCTCTCTGCCACCTCACCAGTGAGGTTTTTCAAATAAATTTTTCTCCACCAACGCTTTTCTATCTTAGGTACTCTTAACTCTCTCACCCTCTGTCTCTCTCATAGATTGCCTTTCCCTATAACTACTTTTTTTTTTCTAAAGCAATCTTCTTTAAGGATTTATTGATTTGGTTTTGTCTTTTTTTTTTTTTTTAATAATATATGTGGATATGTTTTGATAATATATGTGGGTATTTTTTATAATATATTTTTGATAATATATGTTAATCATAACTCACTAACTTAAATCTAATCTGTTTTCTCATAATGAAAAAGCTGCATCAAATTCGAAACTCATTTACATCTACAATCTTTATGGCCAACAATGATAAATCACTGAATCAGGTTCTATTGTTTTATGCTTTTAAGATTTTTTTAATTCCAAGCTCGTATTGTATGTTTATTATAGTTGGTGTTCGTTTTATTTGTAAATATTATTAGTTATAATTTATAAATGTTAAATATCTCTATTAGAAAATACAAATCCGGGTACTCAAAACTTAAAAAAAAGAGAGAAAATAATAGATAATTTGAGGCCTCATTTAGGATTGTTGCTTTAGGCCTCAAAATTGTCTCGAGCCGGCCCGCCCTCTTCACATGCCTCCCCATGTTGAGGCACCTTCCCAAAGTTCATGCCAATTGGTGTGACATACACCATTGGATTGATCATAATAGAAAACATAACTATGCGTTCCGTCATCCATGCATGTAAATCCAATGGTTTTACCACTTTGATTGGTGTGAGATTTGGTCCACTGCGTAGACATTGGGCCAGTGCTTAGACATAGAGAGGCATGTGATGTGAGTTAGTTGGATCGCAAAAAAGTTCACCACAGTTTACCAAGTGGTTAGCTGCCACCAGTATGGTACTGACAATAACATACAATTGTTTCTCATGTATGTATAATATTATGTTGGTTTGCAAAAATATGGGATTGAGAATTTGTCTTTCCATTCTGTTTACCAACAGATAATGCAATTCTTGGATTCTCAAGGTTTCATGGATTACATGGAGAGAGCTCTCAATTCGGATGAGAATTCTAACAATCTTCTGGACAAGTTGCAAGATGCGATTGGGCGAGGTCAAAACCCTATGGTGATCCTTCCCTCTCCTTTGGCTGAGCTTGAAATCATTACTATATCAGATCCTGGTGAAGGGGTAGCAGGTATTCTGAAGTATTCTGTAAAAGGACATTATGTCTTGGCTTTTATCTGTTTTATATGATATATTTCTGTCCGCTGCTGCATATGTTCATTTATAGGGAATTTTATGAAAGAACCCTTTAAATTTGAAAAAAAAAAATGATCGAGGACCCAAAAACTTACAGTGACGGTAGAGGGCCTCCATTCCATGAATCATGGAATAACCTGACATTCCATGATATATCATGGAATGATTTGACATACAAATGCCTCGATTCCATGATATCATAGGATGTCCCTTTTTTCATGAAATTTGCATGTCAGATATTCCATGATATCATGGAATGTCGGGTTATTCCGTGATATCATGGAATTGAGGTCCTCTGCCATTATTATGGAATGTTTGGGCCCTCCACTGTTTTTCTCAACTTTAAGGGTTTTTTTTTTTTTTTCTGTAAAAATCCATTATTTATATATCTTGTTTGTCAATTGTGATTTGCACTTGAGGGGAAAGGATCAAACTTTTTCTGGCATTGTTTGACTTAGGGTCTTTTACTCTGATACTACTACTGATATTTCGATTTTGCCGTAGGATCTGGAGCCAAATATTGTTATGATCGGTTTCCTTCAAACATTAGAACAGAAGAACAAGAAGAAAAACGGAAAGCAATTCTTGCAGCGGCAAGTGGAGCCCTGGAACTTTCAGGGAAGCCCACTAAGTATGCAAAACAAACATTTTTCTTTTTAAATTTATCAAGTTTTTTTTTTTTTAGCAAAGTTTTGCAAACACGCACTTGCAGTACAGAAGGTTTTCGCTCTCAAGTGTGGATGTTCTCTCATACACAAAATAACCTGTGTCTTGCTTAATATTGACGACTCAGTTCAAATTTAACTGAATATTTTTGCATATCATGTACTCACCTAAATTTTAATGCTATTGAGTAGGGATTCGAGAGCAGAAAGTCTTAGTCCAAGAGAGAGGGCTGTAAGTTCATTGACCATCATTGTAATGCCTAATTCTTAAAGATTTTGATGGTAGTCTTTAACATGCTTCGACTTTCCTTGTTTACAGGCAGAGCGAGAGCGAATGGTTTTGGACATCAAAGTCAAGCTACAGGTGGAACTTCTCTATATTATGTTGCTTATGTTTTAGGAGACACCCATTAAATGAGAGAAGTATGTTCTTTCATTTTCTGATGGGTGTATGTGCAGTCCCGGCCAATCCTGAATGGGCTGGACTCTAGAAGTGGCTGTACCAGCCCTGTTGGCAGCTCCTGAATGCTCTCAAAACCCACCGAATGAAAACTAAATGACACTGGATAAAAAGGGAAAGCCAACTCAAAACCATCATGCAGTCCATGAACATAGCATGACATCGACTTGCCCAAGTATGTTCATCCACAAATGTTAACAAGCTAACGAAGCCCTAGGATAGATACAGGCTGTCAATCAAACTAAGCAACAGTAAGATGTTTTAGTCTCGACCTTTAGCAGATGCTAAAAGGCAAATCACTTACCAACCTCTTCAACTTAAGTTGTTGCATATTTAAATATACAGAAGACTAATATATCCCCTAAATTGACTATAATGACTTTCAACAAAAGCCAAAAATCATTTGAAGATATCAAAACTTCATATTTAGAATGCAATAAATAACTATAATTATCAATAAAAGGTGACAAAATGTTTGTGATGTTCGTGCGAGATGGTAGGAGTAATTCCCAGATATCGGTAGGAATTAAATCAAACAAATTTGTGGTGTTGTTGGTATGTGTGGGAAGAGGAAGAATCTTACTCTTATCCATTTTGTAGATGGCATAATCAATAGAAATATCTTGAAATGAAACATGGGATTTATTCAATAACAAACCAGAGTTTGACCTAACTAATGAATTTTTGGTGTTAGGATGTGGTCCAAACATTTATGCCATAATTGGCATACATTATTGGAAGACGCACAACACAAAGAAAAGAAATACTTATTCTTGAGGGAAGTCAATACGTTAAGAGCGAAAAGTCTTTCTGTGTTCTCCCTTCCCAATCACTTTCTCCGAGATTGATCTTGCACGCCACAACCAGAACGAGAAAATGAAATATTGCAATTGTTGTTGACCAATTGTTTAACAGAAATAAGGCTAAAAGCCAAACAAGGTGTATGAAAGAGATGATTCAAAAGTAAAGCATGAGGAATATCACCAACAGCCTTAATAAGAAGATGTCCATCAGCATTGCGAATTTGTAAATTTCCCTTATATGGTTGTGTTGAGGAGAAATTCATATGATTGGAAGTTTTGGAATCAACATAGCACACTGGGGAGTTTTGATTTTTACGTGTGACTTGTGAGACCAAGGTCAGAAGAAATTAACTGAATTATTTACTGTACAACCTTGGGAGTAAGAGTGGTGGCGGCTTGAGGAAGCTGGTGGTGCACAGGTGCAAGGGAAGATGATTCATTTGTTGCAACATGAAGGGCCTAGTTTGTTTTATTCTGTGGTCTCCTACGACATTCAACTGTCAGTTGTCCTTCCTTTTTGCAGTAGTCACAGAACTTCTTGCATTGATTAGCAACATGCCTATACTCCTTGTAACTTTAGCATTGTTTCTTATTCATATCCTACTGTCTTAGACTGACTTGCAGAGGCAACATTGAATGTATTTGCAGATGTGCTCTTTCGTTCAGTAGTTGCTTGTGTCGGGCAATATTTCTCTTCATGAAGTTCATTAAGGCATATACCCAATTATGGAGAAGGAATATAAGGAAATAAATTTGAATGAACTGATTCTATTCCCAACGCAATTTCATAAGAAATTGATTACGCTGGCTAGTCTCATAAACCTTTTAAAAGAGTAGATATTGTATCATCAGGAACAGTAGCATACACTAATTCCGTGAGTTCAGTCTATTAGTTAATAAGAACACTCTGAAATTTTATACTCTGATTGAAATCTTCTTGCTGAATTATTTTGGTTTCTACTCTTTTCAAGTATTTTCCCATGCCTTTTTCTGTCTTATATTAAGGACAATTTGTTGATCCATGAAACTTAGGATCCAACTGATGATCTTAGCATCATTGGTCTCCCATTGAGCAAATTTGGTAATGTTTGTGGGTTGTGCAGTGAATCCATTAATATATCCCTAATATATCCCTATGTCTTGTTCTCTCATACAGATATGCGAAACTGAAATTCCCATGAAAAATAGATTTTTTCCATTAAATTGGACAAGTAGAATTTCAGATTTTTCAGCCATAGTTAAAATTCTAAAGAAATATGCTATTTTTCTGATTATTACAAAAAAATAAAAAAAATTCACAATAATCATTCCTGGATGACCTGAAATTTAGTGGGAGTTTCTTTGATTGAGTCTTAAAACCTTGATTTATCACAGATTAGACTTTGTAGTCTTAAAAATCATACTTATATAAATCGTATGGAAGAAAAACCAATTGGTTCGAGGATCAGATGCGGAAACGCAATGGTCTAAAATGCCAGAAAAAATTCACAGAGTTGTATCTCTTGTTGCCAAAAAGTCTTAGAAAAATCTGGAAATCCTTATCCAAAATGGGTGAACCTGATTTGAGAGTCTTGAGTCGATATGTCATGCCAGGTGCCCCCCACAAAAGATCAGTAGAAAGTGTGTCAGACATAGTCGATCAACTGTGTTGAATAAACTGTGAAGGATTTGAGCTTCTTCAAGATTTCTATTTGACTGAATAAATATATCGTCAATGAAGACCAGAATACTGTCCTCTTGATCAATGATGATCGGAGGTGGGTCACATGGAACAAACAATCACTTTCGATCATCACAGTAACCCAAAGAAACACTTCGTGAGAAGTATTCTTGATCACGAAAATGAAGAAGGTAGTCTGAAGGGAGGATATCCTATTCTTCAAAGAAGAAAGCCACAAGACTTTTTTAGATTTGGAGGAGCTCCTATAGCATGACCAAAAAAGAACTGAAATTGGGTATCAATTAGGCCTGTCAAAGGGCTGAGCAGGGATGGACGCGGGGTTGTCCTTACCCTCCCCTCAATATATGTAGGGCCAAGCCTAGGCGGGCCAGAGCCCTCGAAGGGCGTACTCTACCTAGACCCTTATCCAACACTCGAGGGCCAGGGTAAGGCCCAGGGCCTAAAATGTAAAAACAAGATAACCAATTTTTACTTTTTTTTTTCCCAACACTACCATCGAGCATCGCTAGATTGTTCATACGGTTATAGTTGATACTGCCCAAAATCTAGAAAACAAAGAACACAAAAGTGCACCTACGAACAAAGACAGGTGCAAAGACTTTAAAAAATGCAAATATATTCGGATTTGACCGAAAGTTGGTGGACATGTGCAATTTAGGGGGGTCATGTATTTGGTCCATTTGAATGGACCAAAGGTGGGCCCCACAAGCATGAGCTTACGAAATTTTCTCCTAAGCTCAAGTTTAGGAGAGCCTTGCTCTTATATAAAATCTATAGACAGCTCTATTGGCACATTTAGATATCCAAAGGAAAATTAAAAAAATATCAAATTCAAGATCTTTTGGTGACTGTAGTTGAATAAATGTAAAAGTATGAAATAATTAAAGATATATGTTTATTGGCGCCATAGATGTTAGATATTTAGAAATTAAAAACAATGGAAATCAACGCTATATTATTTTTTATATTATCAGGCCTAGTATCGGTCCTAATGGAGGACATTCCCTTTTATATCTTTGAATATCTGATTTATGGGATGATTACAATAATTGTATCCCCTTTAATTGGGGTGATTACGATTATTATCCCCACAATTGGAGAAACTACAATCTGTCTAAGGTCAAATAAAATATAATACAGACAGTAGCATGTAATTCAGCGGTCCTCAGGGGGTCCACATATGGATTGTTCTAATAGGCAGCAACACTGAATTGTTGCTGGCTGTCAATTTTGAGGGATGCTCGAAAAGCCCGTGCTCACTTTTGGGTACCACTTTATAAACTAAGTCAGGATAATGCCATTTCATATTCTCTTTGCATGATTTATATTCTCCTCAATTTTAATTTTGAATTGTTTCACAGGGATTGTGGTTGCGTCTTCTGAAGCTAGGTGCAACTGATGATCCTCTTTCATCTTTTGAGTATGGAACAATCCTTGGTATGCTAAGGAAATGTTACCATTTTAAAAAAAGGTCATTTCTTATTGCAGTGTCACCTGGTGACAACTCGTATGTTTTTCACTTGGCAGCTTTGATCGAGTCTGATGCAGAGGGGATTGGAGGCAGTGGGTTTGTTGAATGTATTAGGGAACATATTCATTCAGTGAGTAACGCCTGATAGCTACCTGTTCAAAATATGCTTCTTGTATATAGTTTTTACTGTTTTTCTCTGGATTTATTTTTAGGGATGGGTTGGTCAATTAACTGAGGAGCAGTTTATTGCGGTGAAAGAACTGGTATGTCGTATTATTGAAATAAGTAAAATTACTGGTAAAACAGCTTCAGTGTTTCTTGACTAATTACTCTATTGATAAAATGCTGATTGCTGCTGTTTGGTTTTGTTCTTTGCATTTTTTCCTGAAAACTGAAACAATGTTGTTTGAAGTTTATGATATGCAAGGAAATGTATTAGTATTAGGTACTCCTAAATTCTGAACTATTTTTGCCTTAATCCTTGAAGCGAGTTGACCACATGAAGGGCACATTTCAGATTGCATGTGGTTTAGAAAATGCCCTAATTGGATAGTTTTAACTGTTTGTTTTGTAGTTTCGTTATTTGTGTAGCGGTTTGAACTGCAAACATGGTTTTTTTCTTGTTTGGTAAAAGTGAATTCATTAATACTGAAAGTATTTACATTATGAGAAAACAAATGTCCAGTGTAGGGGATGTGTAGTGTATTAGATTGATTTTTTTTGTTTTTTTAATAACGTGTAGTGCGTTAGAGTGATAGAAAAACAAAAATGGCCCTCCCTTTTACAAGATGAGATTTGGTGGTATCTTGCTCCCCCAAATACCTAAAAGATTGTAATCCATCCAATATTTTCCCCTGATTTAGCCAATCTTTCTTCTTTCTCACTGTTTAGCCAATCTTTCCCCTTCCTCATTCACCTCCATGGATATTGCCGATCTCTTCCATCTCCCTAAAGTTGAAAACAAGCCTCCAGTGTTGCTCATTTTCTTTTCTACATTTTTGGAATCTCCTTGCGTGACAACCTTGGATTCTGCAAATCTTTCCTAAGAGATCTTCAGCACTCAAAGAATTGTAAAACCTTCATCCTTGACTCTTCAGCACTTTGAGATGGTTTGAACATGTCCAACACCAGCCAACAATGACACTGTTGAGAAAAGGTTTTTCTATATAGGTTGATGGCCCACCAAGGAGAAGGGGTAGGTTGAGGAGGACATCGATGGAAGTATTAAGGATAGATCTGAAAAAGTGCAACTTATCTGAGGATTTGGCTCAGGATAGATTGGAATGGAAAAACAAAATTCAAGTAACTGACCCTAATATAGTTGGGACAAGGCTAATATAGTTGGGACAAGGCTTTGACGATGACGACGATCATGATGACAACGATTTGTGCCAGTCCCATCCTAGTCAAAGTTCAAGCTTTGAGAAAAAATGAAACATGAATTCATTTTAATATTTTTTGTTAAGTTATTCTGTGACTCAATCCATACTTGTCTCATATGAGTCTGAGCTAGTCCCATACCAATCCATGCCAACCCATACTTGTCAATGCTAGTCTGTACCGATTTTTGTTGGTTCGGCTCAGTCTCACTTTGATGCCGGACGAAATTTAAAACCATGGTTCTAATGCAAACCCTAGGGGCTAGGGCTTGTGTGGGAAGTGCTCGAAGCACAATGGGGGCCGAAGCACATGTCCGAAGAAACAATAAGTCTCCACAAAGACGATAAACGAGGATGCACCTCAATGGGAAAACCCAATTCAATTAATCAACTCTGAAAATCCGTTCTCTACAATGCCATATAAATAGGATAAAGAAAACTTAGTGGCTTAGAAAACCTAATAATCTAACTTAGGAAACAATATAATAATCCTAATGAAATTGAAAACCTAAATCTAATTAGAATTCTTTAAATAAATTCATAAACTAATTACTAAATAAAAATCCTACATCAATTTGGGCCTTTCACATGTGGCCTGAGGTCCATCTGCATCATTCTCCCCGGCTTGGAAAGAACTCGACCTCGAGTTCAGTAAATGTTCGCCTGGGTCGAAGATCAATCGGACGAACTTCCGATCCATTGGCTGAGCTTCAGCTTGTGCACTTATCTTGAAAACTCTGAGCATGACACATCTTTTGATTTGAGAGCCGAATTGTGTGTGGATGTGCGGTCGAACCCTTTGATACATCATGTATGAGATTCGCACCATCATATCACAATCTCTGACTATCCGCCATTCATCTCCAAAGATGAAGTCAATATAGGAGAGCCTTTCATCAAGAAATAGTCTTGGGGAAACACAGGAACAAGTGATTTGTTCTCCAACTTAATGGTTGGACCTCCAATTGACTTTTCTTCCAAATGGGATTTGTAGTCAAGATTTCAGCAGATCGATCTTCTTCTATATCTTCATGTGCGATTTGATCAATATTGGAATGCAGTTCAAACTTTTCTGGAAATTCTGATACATCTGCCTTGATGTTAGTTTTTATCGTTTGACACCGCTTAAGAGGACGAGAGAGCCTTTCATTGAGATCATCTTTAGCCAAATTTTCTTGGACTTGAGATCTTAGCAAGTATGAACCCTTCTCAATTTCTTGTCGAGTGCGGTGATCATTTTCTAGCTTGATAAGTCTAATTTCCATCCTTGCTATTGTTGCTTGAATTTGACTAACCATCATTTTGATTTGATTGACATATGTGGATAATTGAGAAACAACTCAAGTAAATTTCTCCATGGATGAATACGAAGACTCCACTTCTATATGCGTCTTGGGAGGCTTATTTTTATAATGCAAATTTACAAATATTGACTGACCTGATTTGTAAATCTGCCCGCTATGAATATGCTGGTGAAAATGGATTCAAAATCTGAGTTTGGATGAGCCCGATATGGCAATCAAAATTCCCATCCCTCCAATTTATCAAATCTGCACCTATGCCTGATGATGTATGTTGATGTCCAACTCAGGCTAAAGTCAGTGGCTGCTGTTATCTGGCTGTTGTGTTTTGGAATGCAGATGAGTCAGATGACCTGACCTTGCTTGAGTTCAAGCCAAACTCAAACTTAGCCAATTGATGGGCTCATCTGGCATGTGCCGAGAAAAGAAAGACGAGAGGGACTCTTGCCGTTTCGGACTAGACAAAGATGAGAAGGCTCTATGACAAGGACTGGCTGCTTCTCGGTCGACGAAGATGATGCTGGTTGCCTGCAATGAGGAAGACTGCTTGCAGTGACGTTGAAGGAAAACGTTGGCTTGCTATGGTGTGATGATGGCAGAGATCATCAGAGACGGTTGATGACGGCAAGCGGTTCGACAAAGAAGATGCAAGGGGCCAAGTATGCTTCTTCTTTCTCTTCTCCTTCTCTTCGTTCTCTCTTCTTCTTTTTTCCTTTTTCTCTGGGTTTGGGTTTTAGTGAAGAGCGGTTTTGGGGGAATGGAATGGATTGAGGGTGTCAGTGGTGAGTAGGGTTTTGGCCTGTTGGGAAGGAATTGGAGAGGGGGTCTGATGATGGGATTTTCGGATTTGGTTTTCTGGGTAAGGGTGAAGGGGCCCGCACTGGTTTTGGGTGTTTGGGTGGTTGGACGGGTTTTAGGGCTTGGCCGAAGGGGATTTGGTTGGGGATTGGGTTTGGGCTTAATTTTTTTGATTAGTGGCCAATGGACAGGTGGGTATAAGTCGGCTGAGAAGGAGTTGGTTAGGGGGTTTTGGTGGAGGGATTTTGGAATAGTGGAGATGGAAAATTAAGGGGATGGGGGACGGCGACCCGAGGACGCCAGACGAAGGGATGACAGATAGGTGTAATACTGTAATCACGCTAACCGATCGAGGAATCGTTCGGCTCTAATACCAACTGATGTAGGCCCTAGGGGTTAGGGCTTGCATGGAAAGTGCTCGAAGCACAATGGGTGCCGAAGCACGTGTCCGAGGACACAATAAGTCTCCGCAGAGACAATAAACAAGGACACACCTCAATGGGAAAACCGAATTCAATTAATCAACTCTGAAAATCCATTCTTTACAATGCCATATAAATAGGAAAATGAAAACTTAGTGGCTAGGAAAAACTAATAATCTAACTTAGGAAATAATATAATAATTCTAATGAAATTGAAAACCTAAATCTAATTATAATTCTTTAAATAAAATCAGAAACTAATTACTAAATAAAAATCCTAAATCTATTTGGGCCCTACATATGTCGCCTAAGGTCCATCTGCATCAGGTTCTTACGCATAGGATATGCCAAGGAGTCTTCATTCATGGCTAAGGGAGTTTATTTCTCTGACTCAAGATAGGAAGAGAGATATTCATTGAATTCTTTGGGGGAGCCTTTGCAGCCTTTATATAAACTAGCAGCCAATAATCTTGGCTCCTAGTTTGAGATTGAATTTTTTTTTTCTGGAAAGGTGAAGTAATCTTGACTCACAGTTAAAGATTACATCTAATTATGGCTCTTAGATATTTCTAAAATAGCTTGATGAACTTATTGATAGAAAAATACCTTGCTAACAAGAATGCAATATATTGAGCATATGGTATGACCATAAAACCTTTATTGAGTATGTACCTCATTAAATACATAGTTATAGACCCTCTTAGTCAATTGGGCTTGTGCTTGATGTAGGCCCTATGGTTAGGACTTGCGTGGAAGTGCCGAAGCATGTGTCCGCACACTATGATAGGTCTCCATAGACACAATACATGAGGATACACCTCAAAAGGGATAAAATCCAATTTTATTAATCAACTCTTTCCGATAATTAAATCTCTTATGATGCCTATAAATAAGAAAAAGAAAACTTAGGGTCTAAGTCACCTAATTAAACTAGGAATGAAAATTAATAACATATTTTGGAAAAAAAAAAATAGAAATCTAATCCTAATTACAATTCATTAATGAAGTTAGAAAGCTTAATCAACTAAAATTAGAAATATAATATTCTTGCACGTGAGGTCATGGGTCCATTTTGCATCATTCTCCCTGACTTGGAAAGAACTCAACCACGAGTTTGGTAAATGTCCTCCTGGATTGAAGATTAATCGGACAAACTTTTAATTGGTGGGTGATCTTCAACTTCTGTGTATGACTTGCAAGATTTTGATCGCTATATCCGACTTGAGGTTGGCTTGAGTCTTGAAGCATCGTTTGTTTCGGTGGCTGGATTTTATTTGGATGCGTGATTGAACCTTCGGTAGGGATGGAAAGTGATAGGTTTTTGAAAATGATAGGATCAGTGCTGGTCTTCTCAGGCCTCCTTTTGGTAAGTTGTTTTTTTGGCCTATGTTCTGCATCATTTCTTAATCTAAGAACCGTTTGGCTGTTCATAAAAATGTCTCAACATGTATATGTGTGTCATAAGAAATTATAGAACTTTGAATTGGGCGTAAGAGTAGATAGTGTTTGGCTCTAATAAAAATTAATAAATAAAAACTTAATGGCTGTTGTTTGAGCTTATAGAAAGAGAAGCTGAAATAACCCCTATACATATAACAAAAGTTTTTCAAGTACAAGGAACATGGAGAGGGGGAAGACCAATGAGGTCATCTATCTTTCTGGGGAGTGTGCCAGAATTGATTTTAGATTTCTAAGCCGCATTCATCCAATTCTTGATGGTCTGCTTTACATTGTACTCATATTTCTCCTTATTATAGAGATAAGTTTATAGAGTGATAAAGAACATAGCCATGAAATAGGGATGGAAAAGTTGAACTCATGAAGCCAACCTCCACTAGATTGGATGTGGCTTTTATGATGATTATCATATACCCCCTAGCCAATACTTTTATGCCAAGTTGATTTTAGGGTTGGGGAGTAGGAGAAAAGGTTGTTAGGATATGTAGAGGGAGAAAAAGAGAAGAAAGTGTAGAATACATCGTCTTTTCAATTTCTTAGTAGGCAATTCCACCAAAAAAAAATGTTTGCCGAGCGCATTTTGTAATATTTTCTTTTATAACCTTTGTATGGTACATATTTCTACATTTGTGTCCCTTTGTCAACTTTTGTTTTATGTATTTTATCGCAGCTGAACATTTATGGCTTGGTCTTTTATTGGAATAATGATGTGTTTGGTTTTTGTTAATATGTGTGCTTCAGCTTAAAACAGCAATTATTCGTGCCACCTCTCGGAATGATATGGCTACTGTTAGAGATGCACTTGAAGTATCTGCCGAAATGCATAAGAAAGACTCTAATAATGTCCCAGATTATGTACAGCGACATCTTCTTGCTATCTCTATTTGGGATGAACTACGGTATGCATTTGCAGTCCATTGTGTATAAGCTTTAAATTGTCAGTTTGAAGGGGGTGCATTTCTGTTTTAGTATACTGTCTACTTACACAAAAATTAAGAGCGTTGCAAATATTAATAGTTTCCTATTAGTTTTCACCTTTGTGTCCTGAATATACATTGTTTGCATTAGAAAATGGAGATTGAAACAACAAGATTTAGATTCCAAACTAATGATTTCAATCCAAATAATTTACGTTTGCGTCCTGAGTATACATGGTTTGCAGTGCAAAATGGAGATTGAAACAGGATTCCAAATTAATGATAACAATCCAAATAAGTGAAAACAGGGCCTTGATATTACTTAGCATATAGTTCCTTATTTCAAGTAATTCTTCTTGCAAAAAAAAAAAAAAAAAGAAAAAAAAGAACATAAGAAGAATGAAAGAACTGTAACACCCTTTAAGTTCCTTGTCTTCAGATTCTCCAAAATGCCAGAATTACTGTAAAAGAATAGAATAGACAGATTGTACATATTTTTTGCTACTTTGTTTCTATTATTGGGAGGAACCTAGAGAGAAAAAGGCTCACATGTATTACCGATATTTTAACTTCCCTAGTGATAGAACAAGAAGTTAGGGCTTTGCTCTTCCAAGTGGTGGAAGTAGGGCGAGAGGACTTCAAGAAATTCAAGGATCCCCTCCCAGCGCAGATTAGGAAGATAAGGGAGGAGTCCTTCTCTATCTTCATTTCAAATCTCCCTCAGCAGATCTCCAAAGCTGAGTTAGAAGCTATATTCTGGAGAGCAGGGAAAAATTCTAGACATGTTCATCCCTAAAGAAAAGAGGAGCAACAACAATAGGGGTTTTGCATTTTTCAGATTTGCTACCCTAAGAGAAGCAGGGAAGGCTGTTGAACTAGCAGAAGGTAGATCTTGGGGTGGAAGGAAGATCCAGGCCAATCTGGCTCAATTCAGCTCCAACAGAAGTGAGAAAAGGGTACAAGAGAAGCCAAAAGGGGGCTGGAGAACCTACCCTAAGCCTTCTTCCCTGTCAGGAGAGACTCAAAGAGGAGGATTCCCAGACCTGGTGAGTGCGCTAGCTGCCGAAGGCAACAAACGAAAACTGCAGTCAGTAGCAGGATGGATAGTGGAAGAAGGCACATGAAGAGGAGTCAGGGTAGCACCTTGCGTGGTCAAGGAGCAGAAAAAATTCTCTATAACAGTCTAGTGGGGTTCTTGAAATCAAAATCAGAGGGCTTAGAGCAAGTAGAAATCTGGCTGCAGACCTGCTGGGGACAGATGCCTTGTAAAATGCAGATGTTGGACGATCAGGTGGTCTGAATGCAATTTTCCTCATCAAGGGACATTGAAGAGGTCCTCTGTAAAGCAGCATATAGGGACTGCTCATTCCCTTTTTCTCTGGAAAGATGGATGGAAGTTCTGGGCTCCCCACCAAATCCCACATGGGTTAAAGTTAAAGGATTGCCTCTCCAGGCATGGCATGCAGAATTTTTCAGGCTCATAGGGGGATGTTTGGGCAGGACAGTAGAGGTGGATGAAAGAACCCAGAAGGACCTCAAGGCAGGCAGAGTAAAGGTCTCGCTAAACAACTCTGTTACTCTGCCATTGTCACTGCCTCTCTGGGTGGAGGATCTGAGCTTCATGGTGACAGTGGAGAATGCAGAGGAATATGCTTGGCATTCTTAGGAAGGGGAGGGGAATGGAAAGAGAATGAGGGAGAATAAGGAAGGTGAAGGTTGCAATTGTAGGAACCACCAGATGACGATGGAGGAAGATGATGATGTCAATGCCCAAAATTCAAATTGGCGGCCTTCTCTGGGAAAATGACTGGGCAGCAAGCCAATGCGGGTCAGTTTGGGCTAATGGGTGTCATGGATCAGTCTGGGCCAATGGGTCGGCTTTCACTTAAGAATAATGGATCTGGCCGTATTGGGCTGGGTAGATCCTACATGACTGATGGTTTTAAGATAGGGCTAGGGCACAAATCGGAACCTTTTGCTGTTGAAGTGAGAAGGGAGGAAGGGGAAACAGAAGATGAGTCAGAAGGCACCCCTGAAGCGACATCCCCCATCCTCTTAGAAGGCCATACACCCATGCGTCAGAAAAGGATATGGCATCAGAAAATAAGTCGACTGGCAGCAAGGGTTGCTTTCTCGCTGGAGATGACAAAAGGAGAATGGGAGAGAGTTCGTCGGCCATGCCAGAGGTCGTCAGGTGTTCTTTGGAAGGGGAGTGCTTACGTGGGAGGGCTGTGCAGTCGAATAATGTCTGCGGGACAGAGGCAGAGCTGAGAGAATGCAACCAAGGGGAAGAAGGTGACGGGAAGGAGGACGCTCGTCTATCAACTCCTGTAGCAAAAACGATAGGAAGCAACATCGGAGGCCTGGCCAAGCCCCATCTGATGGACTCAAAAGGCTGGATGCGAGCAGGCATACCAACTCTGCTCCGCCTCAAGGGAGGAGTCTCGGGATGCTGTCAGCCAACAATGCCCAGGAAGAGGAACGAGTATCTATTTCAACTCCAGAAAGAGGGGCAGCTGATGAAACAGGCCCAGGTATGTACCTTCTAGTGAGGGTTATGGGGAAGGGGGAGTGCTCTGATAGACAGGACGTTAGCTCCAGTGAGGGATCTGAGAATGGGGAGATGCAATGGACGCCTCATAGGGTTATCCATTGCGCTGAGACAATTGGTATGACAGTGGATGGGTCAAGAGGAGGATGGACTCCACTGGTGGAGTTTGCCAGAGAAGGGAGAAACAAAATTTTGACGAGGAAAGGAACATAAAGTCCAGGAGGAGGGGGCGAGAGAATTAAACGGCCTAAGCTGTTCTATTAATTATGACAGAGCCAAGGTAAAAGAAGGAGAGGGGAAGGGTCTCAACAAGTATGGAAGGAAAGCTTGGTGGCCTCTTATAGTCCTAATGAAGGTTGCGGGGAGCCTCTCGAAGGCTGGTGGTGAAAGAGATGGTGACAAGTCAAAAGGTTTAGATAGTCATGTTGCAGGAATCCAAATTAAAAGAAGTGTTTGATAGGCTTGTGAAAGAGCTTTGGGGAAGGAGATACATTAATTGGGTGGTTGTTGATGCAGTGGGAGCGGTAGGTGGACAACTAAACTGCGGGACACATGTTTAGTGTCGGTGGTCAAAAGTTGGAAGGACGTCTTCTCCATTTCAGTCTTGGTAGAGGATTTGACAACCAACACAAAATGGCTCCTCGCGTCAGTTTATGGTCCAAATAGCAGTCAGAGGAGAGAGGAATTCTGGTAGGAACTGGACATGATAATGGGGGGATGGAATAGAGCTTGGTGCATTTGTGGGGACTGGAACATCATAAGGTTCCCAAGTGAGAAGTTGGGTGGAAGTAAAATCACATCTGATATGAGACGTTTCTCAGACTGGATTAATTCCCATTCCTTGGTGGACCTACAGCTTAGTGGAGCATCTTTTACCTGGTCCAACAATCAGAGTTAACCTGCCACGTCCAGGCTAGACAGATTTTTGGTCTCCATTGATTGGCTGGAAGGTTATCTAGCTTGCTTTACCAAAGCTTGCGTCTGATCAATGCGCTATCCTGATTGACTCAGACTGTGACAGATGGGGACTATCTCCCTATCGGTTCAAACTAATGTGGTTAGAGGAAAAGCAATTTCCAAATCTGATTCAGGGGTAGTGGGAGGAGAGTAAGGTGAAGGGCTGGGCGGGCTATCGGGTGGCTATTAAATTGAAGTCGCTCAAAAATAAAGTACAGGAGTGGGCTGAGGAGAATTTTGGGGAGGTGTGGATCCAAAAAACTAAACATATTGGCAGAGATTCAAGCATTAGACATGGAGGAGAGTGACCACTTGACCCTTGAAGAAGAAAAGAAAAGATTAGACCTAAAAGAAAATTTCCAAAGGAAGATAAGAGAGGAGGAAATAAGGTGGAGACAAAGGTTGAGATGCAAATGGTTGAAGGAAGGGGACAAAAATACGAAATTTTTCCATGGGATAGCTTCTTTGAGAAGAAGGGGAAATCGGATCTACAACATTATGGATGGGTAGAAAAGATTGGAGGAGAAAGAGGAGATAATAGCCCACATAGAAGACTATTCCTCTCTTTATGCAGAGGAGATAACTTAGTCTTTGATGAAATGATGTGAAATAAGAGAATGAAGAAAGAGATGAGAGTTTGGAGAGAAACTTGATCACTCAATAGAAACTTGATCACTCAATAGGTGGATCGTCTGTATATTTATAATAACATTATACCCTAATCAAGGGCCCTAATCATCCTAATCTGTACAATCAGAATGAAGAATAATCAATCTCCTAATCTATACAAGGAAATAAATAAGAGATAAATCAGTGATACAATCTAAGAAGATCCCACACGTGGGATTTTATATATACAGCTGTGTACAATCACTTGATGGGCGGGGCCTAGTAGGACTGGGCCATCTTATCTTCTACACTCCCCCTCAAATTGATGTGGTAATGCAGAAAACAACAATTTGCTAGAGAGATCATGATGGCGCGGTTTGGGAATTGCTTTGGTGAAGATATCCGCCAACTAGTCATGAGTAGAGACATGAGGCAAGGTTATCTTCTCAGTGACAACATGCTGACGGATGAAATGACAATCAATCTCAATGTGCTTCGTTCGTTTATGAAAGACTGGATTATTAGCAATTCTGGTAGCATTGGTATTGTCCTCATGAAGAGGTGTAGAACCACCAACAATGACACCGAATTCAGAGTGAAGACGGCGGAGCCAGATGATTTTAGCACTTGCGGATGACATTGCCCGATATTCGGCCTCAGTAGAAGACTTTAACACAGTGGTTTGCTTCTTGCACTTCCACGAAATCAGAGAGTCGCCAAGAAACATACATCAGCCAGTGGTAGATCGCCGAGAATCAGGGCAACCAGCCCAGTCGGCATCTACATACGCTGATAATCGCAGAGAAGTTTTAGAAGGGTAGAAGAGACCATGAGAAAGAGTGCCTTTAACATAACGGAGTATGCGCAAAGCAGCAGCAAGGTGGGGTTTGTGAGGATTGTTCACAAATTGGCTAACTGTATGAACTGCATGAGAAATATTAGGTCGAGTCATAGTTAAGTAGAGCAAACTACCAACTATTTGCTGAAAAATAGAGGGATCATCCAAGGGAGGGTCATCCTATGTACTGAGTTTGTTGTTTAATTCCATTGGCGTATCAAAACTGTGAGCATCATCAAGTCTTGCTGAGGTGATTAAATCGGTAGCATATTTACGCTGATGGACCCGAATGCCTGATTTGGTACATGAAAACTCAAGCCCCAGAAAGTAGGTGAGAGGACCAAGATCCTTCATTCTGAAGTGGCGAGTGAAATGGTCCTTGAGATCTATAATGCCGGAAATATCATTGCCATTGATAATCATATCATCAACATAGACTAAAAGGAATGTGTAACCCTTCGGTGTACATCGAAGAAATAGTGAACTGTCAGAATGATTGATGAAATCCAGCTTGAAGAATTGCTGCCCGGAATTTATCAAACCAAGCCCTGGGAGCCTGCTTAAGTCCATAAAGAGATTTTCGTAACTTGCAAATATGCTGAGGAGGACACGCATATCCCGGAGGAGGTTTCAAGTAGACAGTCTCTTTCAAATCGCCATGAAGAAAGGCATTTTTGACATCCATTTGCCATAGAGGCCAGTTGCGGGCTGCAGCGACACAAAGAAGAGTTCGAACGGTGGTCATTTTAGCCACTGGTGCAAATGTCTCCTCATAGTCAATGTCATGCTCCTGCTTGTAACCCTAAGCAACCAATCTGGCTTTGTAGCGATCAAGACTCCCATCAGAGTGAACTTTTACAGAGTAGATCCATTTACTGCCAATCACAGAGGCTCGTTCAGGAGTCGGTACCAAGTCCCATGTGTTGTTTGCTTCAAGAGCAAGCAACTCAGTCATAGCATCTTGCCAGTATGCAATCTTCGAAGCATGTGAATAAGAGGTGGGTATAGGAGCACTATCCAAAGAAGTGAAAAGAGCAGGAAAGCCATATCTGTCAGGAGCAACAGAAGGACGACTAGAGCGTCGCATGGGTATGACACTATCAGTAGAGGAAGTATTAATACCTGAGGGTGTAGTAGGCAACATTGTGATAGGCTCAGGAGAAGGAGGCCCCACAGGAGGAACTGTGTTACACTGGACATAGACATTGGTAATAGGTGGTGGAGAAGTAGCCGCAGGGAATTGTGGCAGATAAGACACAGCAACAGGATGAGTATCTAAACGCAAAGAAAAGAAAGGAATGTGTTCCAAGAAGATCACATTACGAGATATTCGCATGCGTTTCTCGGAGTGTTCATAACACATAAATCCCTTGTGTTCAGTACTGGAACCTAGGAAGATACATTTGGCAGCTTGTGGTGACAACTTAGTGCGCTCTGTAGGTGGAAGATGGACAAAGCACAAGCAACCAAAAACACGTAAATGAGAATAAGAAGGGGTATGACCAAAGAAAGCTTCATATGAAGTAGTCTTTCCTAGAACGGAGCTAGGAAGACGATTCAGGAGATACACAGCAGTCTGTGCAGCATCACACCAAAAATTTGGAGGAATTAAGGATGCAAGTAGGAGAGTACGAACAGTTTCAATAATATGCCTGTTCTTACTCTCTGTAACACCATTTTGTTGTGGAGTACGTGGGCATGATTTTTGGTGAAGAATGTCTTTATCAGAAAGAAAGGCAGAAAAATCATGGGACATGTATTCTCCACCGGAGTCAGACCTAAGAATTTTTATATTTTTCTAAAATTGTGTGTGAACCATATTGTAAATTTTTGGAAATGAGAAAATACTTCAGATTCGAAGCGCATGAAATAAATCCAAGTGAATCGAGAATGATCATCAATAAAGGTCACATAATACTTAAACCCTGTCCTACTCAATGTGGGTGCAATTCCCCAAACATCAGTGTGAATAATATCAAAAGATGATGATGCACGAGAACGATGAATAGGAAATGGCAAAATATGACTCTTACTCAAACAATACGTTTCACACTTTGATTGAAGTAAAGAGGACATCATTTTATTATCAATAGTGGGTTCTAAACAACCAATTTAAACAAAGAAAGTAAATAAGCATTGTTCACATGACTAAGACGACTATGCCACATAGTCCACATTTTATTGAAATTAGGGGAAGAAGAAGAAAATAGGAAACGATGTCCAATGTCTAGCAGAAACAGTCGACCATGTTTACTCCCCGTCACGATCACCTTCCCAATTTGCTGCCCCTGTATGACACAACCAGTGGAAGAAAAGTTAATATGGTACCCATCATCAATAAGTTGCCCGACAAAGTAAATTGGCTGATAATTTGGGAACAAAGTAGACATTGGAAAGGTGGAGGGACTGGCCAGAAACATTAGATAAAGTAATGGTACCAATTCCAGAAATAAGTAATTGGTCTCCATTAGCAGTGGTGATTTTGTCTTTGCCAAGGTAAGGGTGAGAGGCTGTAAAGCTACTTTCCACAGAAGTCATGTGGTTTGATGCTCCTGAATCTAGAAACCAGGTAGATGGGGTGATGGAGGAAGACAGAGAGATTAAAGAATGAAAAGCAGGAAATGCTAGAGGAGGATGAGTTTGATACCGACCACTGTTAAAACTCATAGATGCATATGCGGAGGTCACCGTGTTCTGAATCAGTTCTTGAATCTGGGCTGGAGTCATGGATACAGCCCCGGAAGAAGTGCTTTCTGTATCAGGGAGAGGTGCTTGAACTTGGAACCCAGCTGGAGCATTTTGTCTGGGCACGGTGGAAGGATTTTGCTTCTGTTGGGGCCCATTCTTTCGCTGTAAGCTGCGACAGTCATCAATTCGATGACTAGAGCGTTTGCAATATCTACAAATCAATTTCTTTCGACAGTTCTTGGCCATATGACCGAATCCTTTGCACTCATAGCATTGAGTAGGCTTTTGATCGGGGGTTGCCAGGAGAGCAGAATCAGCCGGGAGAGGAGCTAGGAAGGCCTTTGGTTCTTCAAGAATGACACGCTGAGAGTTTAGGCAAAGTTCTTCTCGAAGGACTTCTTGGAAGCATGTATCCAGGTTCACAGAGACTTCTCTATTCATGAGAGCAGACCGAACAAATTCAAATTCGGGTCTAAGATTCATCAGGAACTGGCTGATGTGGGTTTCCTCTTGTAATTTAAGAGCCTCAGAAAGAAACCCAGCAGACATAGTTTGAATAATCATAGCATCCCTCTCAGTCCATAAGGTGAGAAATCCATTGAAGTACGCCTGCACAGATCTATCGCCTTGACTGAATTTTGCAATTTCACTGTCTAGTTGAAATTTGCGAGCTTTATTTGTTTGATGATACACATTCTTGAGATGACTCCACATATCAAATGCGGTAGTATATGCTTGAAGAGCAATGGCGAGAGTAGGGTCAATGGAGTTAAGAATCCAAGTGATGACCTTAGCATTTTCTTTAGACCGAGTGAGTAATGCTTTTGTGTCAGTAGTATTTGTAGTAGGTTTAGTTATCGAGCCATCAAGATAACCAAACAGTCCTTGGCCTTCTACAAAGTTCTTCAGATGAAAAGACCAGGCCATATAATTATTCCCATTAAATTTAACAGGAATAACATCATACCTGTCCATCGTAGATTAGTAGCAACCGTACTAACAGCAATAAATAGCAACCAAGGACAGCAACCAACAATAGTAACAGCAACGATGAAAACAGCAGCAAATAGGACTGATGACAGTGCCAGCAACAGTACCCAAGAAGAAGGAGAGCAGCACGTAGACTATAAAAGGCAAATATTGTAGTAAAAAAAAAAATACCAACAGTGTACTAACAATGCAGTAACCAGCACTGATCAGCCATTAATCAACGTTAATCCGCAACAAGTAGCTTCCACAGCATACAACAACAATCAATTTTATAAATAGAAGAAGAAGACATCAATAGATATCACACTTAGTGCAATTTTCCTTCCAAACAGAGCCAGACGAACTTGAATTATGGATCTATGCGTGGGCCCCACAGGGTGGTCTAATCACAGATCAGGTTTGATCTCCTTAAAGGGGATCAAAGTTACTTCCTTCAGTCCAAATCTGATGAGATTTGGATACAGATCCACAAATCTGGACGGTCTTGATGAAAACTATATGACAAAATTTTATTAAAACTAATAGATGAAGAAGTGGATGAAAACTACCTCAGAGGTGATGGAAAAATTCCAGAAAAATCCTTATAAAGATCCTCAAGGATGGTCGATCATAGCTATGGAGGTCTCTTGGAGATACGAAGATGATCTGTGGTGGGCCACTGTTGATCAGTGATATAACAGAGAAGATTTCCACGCCAGGAAGAAGGTCCACGCCAGAGAGACTCAGTGGATCAATGAGAGAAGAAGATTGATCAATGATTGAAGAAGATCGATCACATCTCTGATACCATGAAATGATGTGAAATAAGAGAATGAAGAAAGAGATGAGAGTTTGGAAAGAAACTTGATCACTCAATAGGAGGATCGTCAGTATATTTATAATAACATTATACCCTAATAAGGGCCCTAATCATCTTAATCAGTCCAATCAGAATAAAGTATAATCAATCTCCTATTCTATACAAGGAAGTAAATAAGAGATAAATCAGTGATACAATCTAAGAAGATCCCACACGTGGGATTTTATATATGCAGCTGTGTACAATCACTTGATGGGCTGGGCCTAGTAGGACTGGGCTGGGCCTAGTGGGCATTGGCCACCTTATCTTCTACATTTGATACTATTGCAGAACAGGAGGTTGAATGGTTGGAAAGGAAATTTGAAGAGGAGGAAGTTCGTTTGGCGGTATTCGACCTTGCTGGTGACAAAGCTCCAAGCCAAGATGGGTTTCCAGTGGCTTTCTTTCAACGCTTTTGGGAGATGCTGAAGAAGGATATCTTAGCATTAATGGAGGAATTTCACCACAGGGGTAAGCTTTCCAAAGGATTGGGGGCTTCTTTTGTTACGTTTATCCAAAAGAAGTCAGCATAAAAGACTATAGGCCCATTAGTCTGCTTGGAAGTATCTACAAAATCCTAGCCAAGGTATTAGCTGGGAGAATTCAGAAGGTCTTGCCAAAAGTAATATCCAATGAGAAAGAAGCTTATGTGGGGGGTGGGGGGGGGTGCACTCAAGATATACAGAGAGGCTATCAGGGCTCATATGCAAGTTTGTTTTGTCAAACTTGCCAGTGTACTACTTCTCCCTCTTCAAATGCCCAGCCTCAATTATTAAGAGGTTAGAAAGACTCTAGAGAGAATTTTTATAATATGGTAATAATACCTAGAAGAAATTTCATTTGGTGGATTGGGGTTCAATATGCAAACTAAGGAAGAAGGACGTTTGGGTATCAGGCCTCTCAAGCAGATGAACCAAGCCCTCCTAGGTAAGTGGCTGTGGAGGATAGGAGATGGAACATACGACCTCTGGAAACAGGTTCTGGATAAGAAATATAGGCTTCCTAGATGTGGGTGGGATGTCCAGGAAGCTCCAACAAAAGCATCTGCAATTTGGAAAGGAATCCTATCGGTTAAAAGGCGTTTCATGGAGAATATAAAGTACCAAATTGGATCAGGGGAGAGGATTCTCTTTTGGAAAGATCGGTGGGCTGGAGATAGGTCCTTGGGTGCTCAGTTTCCGGATTTGCTAAAGTGTGCAAAGGATAAGGAAGCCAAGGTTAATTCATCTACTACAAGAATCGGTGGACAGGTGGTTTGGAGCCCCAACTTAAGAAGGAATTTGAGGGACAATGAAGCATCTCAATTCATATCATTGCTCAATCTCCTGCAAGGAGTGTATGTTCCAGATAGCGGTGAGGACGTTAGGGTGTGGATTGCTTCAAAAGACCGGATCTTCTCAGTCTCCTCTTTCTTTTCGGCTATCCCTAACAAGCCGAGGGAGAGGAGTGCGGTAAGTAGCATTTGGAAGTTGAAGGCACCCCCAAGGGTGATTATCTCTGGGTGGATGGCTCTCAGGAAAAGCATTCTCACCATGGATAACCTAAAGAGAAGGGGGATGACTATTGTTAATGGCCGCCCCATGTGCTTGAATGATGAGGAATCCGCGGATCACCTCATGCTGAATTGCAAAACGGCTCACCCAATCTGGAGGTCTGTGGTGGGATAGTTTTTACTGTTGTTGGGTCTTCCCCAAGTCCCTACAAGAGCTCTTTCAGGCTTGGAAGGCTCCGATTGGGGTACCTAGAGGTAAGGAGTTGTGGAGATTGACTTTTCTGGCAGTGCTCTGGACGATATGGAAGGAAAGGAACTTAAGTTGCTTTGAAGGGAAAGCTTCTGGCGATAGATGTTTGGTGAAGAGTATTAAGTTTCTAGTTGCTCTATGGGTATCCATTGGCCCATCTTTTGGAGATTATAGCACAGATCATCAAATAATGTCTCATTGGAAGGAGTTGGCTTTCTCTAGCCTGAAGTAATAGTTGGGTTGTATTTGGGCTTTTTTCTTCTTTTGCTTCCTTGTTTCCCATCTAAACTTGTCAGTACTCATCTCTTGTACTTGCTGATTTTTTTAAATGAAAGTAACAATTCAAAAAAAAAAAAAAAAAAAAAAAAAAAAACACACCCTTCCCTAGCGATAGAATACACAAAATATTGCAGCTTTGCATCAAAACCCAGAATATAAGATGTCAACTGTGTTGTTTTCTGTGTTGTTTTTTCTTTCTCATATATATTAGAACAAATAAAATAACCGTGGGCCCCACCCAACCTTCTCATCATTTCACAAGTTGCTTTTAAACCCAATTAGCTCTGGGTTTTCATCATTCTTCTACTGCCTGTAATAAGTTTTAATTGATTCTTGTGCTGCAACCCTTCCACACGTGCATCAATTTTCCTTTGTACATCATTATCAATTTGTGTGTTTTAAGTCAAAATGTTAATGGGATTTGTTAGTATGTACATGAATTCTGTCTGCTGATATCTCCCTCCTCTCTCCCTATCTTATCACTTAATATATCTTTGTTGATCATTATGATTAACATTAAATATTGATGAAATATTACTTTTGCTAAATATTTTAAAGTTTTGTCGACTCTGTATGTAAAGTTTAATTTG
Source organism: Camphora micrantha (assembly GCA_003546025.1). Lineage (NCBI taxonomy): Eukaryota > Viridiplantae > Streptophyta > Magnoliopsida > Laurales > Lauraceae > Camphora > Camphora micrantha. The sequence continues at coordinate 13,908,356 of QPKB01000001.1, forward strand.
TAAAATGTGATACGGTGAACTGTTTCTCCTACATAGCCAGGACAAGGCTTTGATGATGATGACGATGATGACTGCAAACTGTTTCATGCTACTGAATATAATTTTGAAACAGTGTGTTTTCACTCCCAACTCTTAGTTAAAAAATGGGACAGCTATTGCATGCTGCAATGTCTTTCTATCTTGATTGTATTTGAATGGATGCTTTTAGAAATTTGAATTATCTTGTGGATAGTTTTTTCCCCCTTGTCACTTATCCTTTATATGTCCATGTGGCAGCTTCTGGGAAGGTTACTTCGAATACTTAATGGACAGGTTTTCCAACAAGTATGCTCCTGTTCTTTTGGAAGAGTATTGATTTTTCCCATTCCCATTATGTTCCCTTGTGGTTGTTTGAAAATTGTACTATATTATCTCCAAATTGTGTCACTTTTCGCTGCTGTTTACATTCAAGTGTTTTCTTTTTCTCTTTGATGGCTTTTGTTCTCTTCCATGGCTTTCCATGATACTTATATAGAGAGCTTAATATAACAACACTCAAGCATATTTTACAAGTGCCCATGAGTATCCAGTTGCAAGTACTGAGACAGGGATGAGACTTGTGTCTGAATACCTGAATACTCGAAGGTTCTGGTCCACTGCATGGACCCAAATAAATAATTGGGTCTGGGTTTGTGTCCATGGGTCTCTTACCCGGGACCTAAGTACCAGATGTCTCCATGTATATTATATATTTGGATCTTGATTCAGGTTAAGGTCCAGTGAGTGCCAATCCCAAGATTTATTATCTTGTCTTGAAGTATCCTTACACAAGATTTACCATACTTATGTTGCTGATGATTGACAATATCTCAGGTCGGCCAATTATGCCACTCTTGTGACTGCACAACTCATTATAGTGGCATCACATATGGTAGAGTTGTTTTTTGGTTCCTATTTTTAAGCTTTTTAATGTTTCAATTTGTATAGATCTTTATTTCTTACTTTGCAGTACTGAATGATGTTTTCCTGTCATTTTGGAGGCTGGCTTAGGACTTCCAGATACTGAAGCTTGGTACATGGTTGAGACAATTGCAGATAAAAGCAACATTGGATACAAGCAATTTGTAAGTTTTTTCTTGTCCTTTTTGTACGAAGAAAAAGGTGATTAGAGTTTCTTTGTTAACGGGCTGGTGCATTAGGGATGGATTTCACATTAACGGAACTATCATTTTATTGGTGAAATGTTGACTATCTCATTCTTAGTGAATTACTCATCTAATGAAAATCCCTAACTGTCTAAATGGACATAGTGTTAACATGTTTCTTTTGACATATTAAATATTAGGGTGCGTCTTTGTAATAGAGGATTCCATGAGAGGAAAATTATTCTGATTTTCCATGTAGCCCGCTCATCCGTCATTTGGTGCAACACTCTCCTTCCGGAAAATAAAAGAAGATGAACTAATTTTCCTCAATAGTCGATTTCCTATAGGAGGAGTAGGAATGCAAGATTCCTCTTTTGCAAAAGTGAAAACCTGTGGAGCGCGGAATCCTTTGTTACACATACTCACTTGTCAAAGTTGACCACTTCAGGAATTCTTTAGACAGTCCAAGGTGTACCCTTCCTCTCTTATGAGTTTTAGAGGTGCTAGAGCCTAACCCATCCCCAATTCCCAAAAGGGTGTCATGCACGACTTGTTAGTTGTAGCACTTTGCAGTGGATTTTTTGCTGCTTCTAAAACTCCCAAGAGAATATTTTAAAACCTAAAATATTGCAAAATGTTAGGGTATGCTAGGTTTGTTTTGGCATTAGGGCATTAACTAGATTCCCAGGTCTTATATTCAACCCAACAAAGACATTTACTGGTTATTCTGTTGAGAAGATTTTTGGGCAAAAGATTGTTTTTGTAATTCTTGTTTATTGATTTTTAGTTGTGTGGCTTCATGCCCTTTTGCCTCTGTCTGAAACCTTCTCTTGGATTTTATTTTGCATCTTCTGTATATCCTTCTCTTTTTGCATCATCATCATCATCATTTGTGAATTTTAGTGTTGTATACAAATTTTACCACTGTAATGGATTATAAATGATGATAATTGCAACATTCTATTATGGTACAGATAAAACTTAGGGGGCTGTTGTCACATATCCAACAAATACGTATTGGCTACTGGGGTCCCTCTTCTGGGAAAGTGCAGTCTGTTTCATCTTTTGGAATGCCATCCCCACGCTCGCAAGATGTTGCGGATGAAAGTCAACAACCTGCAGAAGCCTCTGGTGTGGGACGGAGTTGGGTGCAGAGCATGTTTAGCCGGGATTCAGCTTCAAGAATGGACTCTTTTAGTCGTGTTCGTCGTTGGACTTCTGATAGTGGCAGCTTAGGTATGAGTTTCACTTTTATTTCTGACACTATGAATGGAATTTTCTGTCTGTCATTTTCCTTGAAAATTTGAATTTTGTACTAATACAATATTCTGTCTTTGATTTCAGCTGCAAATGATAACTTGAAAAATACTGCTTCTCCCCGCAAGCTTGACTTACCCGTTGCAGGACAGAAGAAAATCCAGTCTGGTGTTCGCACACTACGTGGTCATACTGGTGCTGTTACTGCTCTTCATTGTGTAACCAGAAGAGAAGTGTGGGACCTAGTTGGTGACCGTGAAGATGCTGGTTTTTTCATAAGTGGAAGCACTGACTGCACAGTAACTTATCACTCTTTTAGTACACCTGTTTTGTTTTTCATTTATCTTGTTTAATGTTATTATTTATTTATTTATTTATTGCATAACTCAGCCTGCAAGGCTGCAACCCTATGGTTGCAACAATGAGCACCTTCCAACCGTGCTGTGGGCTCTTGTCAAAGAATGGACACTGTGGGTATTTCTAGTATTGATTACAACTCTTGAGCATAATCAAGTTAAAATATACTAATACATTCCACTTATGAAGAAAAAGTTAAATATGTCCCCAATTACTTATGCAACCAAGATTGTATCCAGTTATAAAAAAAAACCTAAGATTGTATCGAAGTCATGCTTTTAAATTCTGTCGGCAATGGGTGACTCATTTGAGTTGACTCAGTGCTAGTCGATTCGAAACATAATAACGTTTGGTGTGCAGTATAGGGGCCAGATTCATTTGGTTTCGGACGAGTCCGGGGAGATTCATTCTGACTTGTTCAGTATGGGCCCGAATATGGTTGCAAATGGGTATTCAACATCCAAGTATCCGAAGTCTCCAGTTCCGTATAGACTATAGACTGGGTATGGATTGTTTTTATAGATCTGGGAGAAATTCGGATCTGGATCCAAGCTTACAAGATCAAGAACATTCAGATCCGGATTCGGATTGTAATATGTACCAACCTGAGGATCTGGATACAGGATGATTATGTGCACATATTCAAAATATATGTAAGTTTTAAGGACCTACAAGCTTGAGTACTATTTATGTTTGAGGGTCTAGTTAGCTCTATTCATTTACCTTTTAATAGCCCCACTTCCACATGTATATTTTATGAATTTATTTTAAAGACCTTTAATCCAATGATACTAATTCAGCCACATCTTATTTCAGATCCAAATCCTGAACTGGATCCATTTTCTTTTTCATTTTCTTTTTCTTTTTTCTTTTAGTTGATGCCAGATTCAGATACTACACAGTACACAGCTTCCATGTCAGATCTGGATCAATGAAGATGGATCCGGATTCTGATCCCCCATGATTCTTCCCAGATCCAACCCGTTTTCATTCCCAGTATTGAAACCCCTCTAAGGACTTCTGCTGCCTCATTTTCAACCATAACTTATTTGTTTTGCTTGCTTTCCTCACTTATAAGGCTTCCTAAAGGTCATTTTGTGCTAGAAACTCCTTTCTAATAGTTTGATTTCATCATCTTTCATGGTCTATAGTCCTACAACTTTTTATTCCTCTCCCATCTTTACAGTAGTTACAATCATTCTAAGCTGAGAGATGGTGAAGATGGTGATGGGGATTGTTGTGACCTAAGTATGAGGGCACTAGTAGCCACATTCGAGGTGATTCACCACCAACACACTGGTGAAGAAATGCTGCAGCTTATGAGGATGATGAAGAGTACCCAAATGTGGATTCAGATCTGCTGGTTTATCGCAATAGAAGAGTGCTTCTCTGTTAGTCCTATCTCTACTCAATTTGAGGGGAAAATATCCAAATTCAATTCGAATCCCAAATGCAAATTCGTATGTGAAGCGTCAGTATGGGTATGAGCCATATTGGCAGTATCATTATGTGGTTGATTATTGGCATCAATCACAAGAGAGTGGCCCACATCATGATGGAGCCGAAAGGGTTGCTGTATTCATCGAAATCTTCTATTCCTTTATTTGGTGCCAAAATCATCCATCAATAAGAAGAGATGATGACAATGATGATAATGATGAGGTTTCAACCGGCTTGATCCATGTGGTAATTGAAGCATAAAAGTAAAGGCTTATTCATTTGCTCTCCCTAAGCGATAGGGATGGCAACAGGTCGGGATGGGTTCGGATTTTGGGATGACAGTAAAATAATACTTAAAAATATGCCCTATGGAATGTTATTTTGGCCTCACTCAATAAATAGATTAGCTTCATTTTGAGGTTATGGTGCACATGCAACCCCATCGAAACAACTGACAGTAACATTAGGTAACCTTAGCAATTATAAAAGATAAAAATGGAACAGAACTTTATAAATTGTGTGACAAGGTCCTTTACAAGGGGGAGTGTGTGCAGTGTAGTGACAAGCAAATCTGATTTGGGTTTCCATATCTATGGCTACATTGCTTCCCACTTCTAGGAGCCATATGTTCTTTTGTAATGTTTATACTTTAGACAACTGAATTGTTAAAAAAAAAAAAAAAAATTATTCGATACTAATGATAAGAGGTCTTTTTGTTGCATGAGTTTTCCACTTTGATTAAAGTTATAACTGAAAGTTCATTTGATCAACTAATGATAACTAGTGATGGAAATTCCTCTATTCAATCTTGCAGGTTAAAATATGGGATCCTAGCCTTCGTGGTTCGGAACTTAAGGCAACGTTGAAAGGTCATACTAGGTAATTGATGTGCGTACTTGTAGAATTTTATCTGTATCTTTCTCCAATGACTAATGAATAGAAAATCATCTTCCCCACAAAAAAAAAAAAAAAAAAAAAAAAAAAAACTCAACTACGTAATTTCAACTCTAAAAAAGAAAAATAGAATAGGCTTCAGTGTTAAAAAAAAAATAATAATCAAATTGCCCGAATTTACCATGCAATAAATATATATATATATATATAGAGAGAGAGAGAGAGAGCTATGGGGCCCGCCTAGATGGGTGCTACTCAGAGAGAGGAAAGGGAGGAGAGGAAGAGGAGGTAAAGGGGAAGGGAAAAGAGAGGAGAGGGGGTGTGTCATTGGAAGGTCATGTTGTGGACAAGGATGGGCCAAATAATGGTCTCCATCAAATCATCCTGGCCCATCATTTAAGGGTGTCAAAATTTGAAAAAAATTTACCTTTTTATTTTGTGAATCAATCCAATTAGAAATGGAAATGAGTCAAATCAGGGTCTATATCCAAACCGGAAAAATAAATATGTCAAATGACCTCGGTCCGGGTGGGTTCAACTTGAGTCACATTACAAGGAGCAACTGTAGTTTGAAGTTTGAACCTAGATTGATGCAATTTGGGTACCAAGGACCAAGCCTGAACTTGTCCTTAATTCCACTGAGCTTCAATCTCCTGGCCTGATCTTGAATTGGATTTTCATGTGGGCTAGGCTTCAGCCTGACCCAAGTTGCACCTTCATACTAGAATAATTGGAAGAGGATCAAACTTCACCACCCCCCATCACTTATAATTTGAATCTTTATTGCTAAAGGTGAGGCCCACTTTTTTCTTAAGCAAGACGTGTTTAACATGGCAGCTCCTTGGCCACATAAAACCAACAGGAACTGTTCTCATTGCTTTATGATAATCAATTTACCATCGAACTAATGCTTCTCATTCTCTGCAGGCCTATTCGAGCAATAAGCTCTGACCGAGGTAAGGTGGTCTCGGGATCTGATGATCAGTCCGTAATGGTCTGGGATAAACAAACATCTAAACTTCTAGTAGACCTAAAGGGTCATGATGCACAGGTATGGTCAGTCATATGTTTTTGGCTTAGGACATTATATGTGGAAATTAAACTAGGATTTCCCTCCATATTTTTACGATAAATTAACTTCATGACTTTTACAACACTTTTTTTTTTTTAAAGGGCACATAATCTCTCTGAAAAAAGAAAGCTATTCTATGTTTTGAAGACATATTGTTGCAGTTTTACTATGTTGGAAAGGATACCATTAGTAGATACATGCTTTTCTCCCATAGAATAGTTTACTTACTTGGACATTGAAAAAAAGCTATGTGCTGTACATAATTAAGGGTTGCCAAGTTGACCCGGTAACTATACCTTAATTCTACTTGGTACTTTGGGTTTGGGTTGGAATTTCCAACCCTGGCTGGGCTTATACAAACTATCCTTGGTAGTCATCACCAATCCCAGCCCTTGGCCATCATGACCTGATGATTTATGGTTTCATTTGTTTGAGTTAATCTCTCTATAATTCTGGGCTTGGTTGGGGTTGATATTTCAGATCTTATCAGCAAAACAATTTAGTTTGGTTGAGTGGTCCATACCTACCACCCTCATGAAGAATGGGTGAAATTGATTTTATGAATTTTATCTTTCCTGTAAAATTATGATTTCTGTTGCCCTATTTGATTTGCTAATACTGGCTAGCTTCGAAAAGGAAATAATGATGACTCTCATCTTTTAAAAATCATCAAATACTCAATAGCCCCGTGCTCTACATTCGTGGAAGAAGAAGAGGGGCTTGATTTTTATGATTGTATCTTTTCCTTAAAATTATGATTTCTTTTTGTCCTATTTGATTTGCTTATAGAGGCTGTCCCCGTAAAGGACATAATGATGACTTGATTCTCATCTTTTAAAAATCCTCTATGCTTAATGACTCCGAGCTCCCTTTGGAATGCTATCTACATTCAATTTGAAACCCTCAATGATGGGGATTCCACTTGGATGGGCAATAAGTGACCCAGTTGGCCTATCGATTTAAACCAATCAACCATAATTGAGGTTAGAGGTGGAGACTCCTTGAAACTCTTTGGCTTTAAACCTCGACTCAATTATCAAGGATTTCATCCTTGTCCACATGGAGTCCCGATAATAGCATTACTTTCAGTGATATTTTTATTGATGTATGTTCCCTTCTTTTCCTTCTCAACATCTCCAAGAGATTACAGGAAGGGTGGGTATTTTTCCATTAAGTGACTTAAACTCTAACCTTGCATAAGGGGTGGAAAGTATTTCAGGAAGACCCTAGAAACTGGGAATATTTAACGCACAAACATCAAGAAACGAACAGTGGTCAAATGGGCAGAACAAAGAGAAATGGCTAATGGGTTGTCACATTGCCAGTGATTTTCACCCGAGTTACCTCTCAGGGTCTTGACAGGTAAAAATCTGAGCACTCATTTGGATGTGTGCCAATCATGGGAATAGGGTGATGAGAAGGTTGTATTGTAGACTAGAATTTGGCCAAAAGATCAGCACAATCAGATCATCCCAACCCTTAAGGGTCTCAAAGTCAAATTGTTTATTAAGCTACTTTTTTTTAAGTTCAATCGATAGGTGGGTCCCACAAGGGGCCCCAATCTTTTTTTCTCATGACGACAGTGAGAGGTACCTTCAGGTAAAAAGGTTTGATATACATGAATGGTTGAGCTAAATTAGCTAATCTCTCCATTTTCGCAAACATTCTGTAGGTCAGCAATGTACGGATGCTATCCGGAGAGCGGGTCCTTACTGCTTCTCATGATGGCAGTGTAAAGATGTGGGATGTGAGAACTGGTACTTGTGTGGACACTGTTGGCCGTTGCTCAAGTGCAATTCTGTGCATGGAATATGATGACTCCACTGGAATCTTATCTGCTGCTGGAAGAGATGCGTATGTGGATGCGATTTCATAGAGTTGAATTTCACTGTAAACTACATTTTAAAATGTCTGTTATGTATATGTTGATTTTGGTAGGAAGAACCCTAAAACAATAAATAATCCCATCTCAGAGTTGCATATATTTGGGATATCCGTGCTGGTAGGCAGATGCACAAGCTTCTGGGGCACACAAAATGGATTCGGTGAGCTGGAAACCAAATCTATCTTCTTTATTCTTGTATGACTGAACTTTGACATCTCCTAGATGACACAGTTTGCATTGCTTGTGAAGGTCGATAAGAATGGTTGGGAACACTCTAATTACCGGTAGTGATGATTGGACAGCTAGAATTTGGTCCCTTTCTCGAGGGACATGTGACGCTGTTTTAGCATGCCATGCTGGTCCAATTTTATGTGTTGAGTACTCTACACCAGATAAAGGAGTAATAACTGGTTTGTTACCACATTTCTTTCTGAGATATGCAAGTTCTTTTATATTTATTTTTAGTTCTACACAAATGTATCCACTGGAAGTGTTACTAAAAAATATATACCTATTCTGATGATTTTCTGTGCATCGTTTTTAGGCTCTTCTGATGGACTGCTTCGGTTTTGGGGAAATGAAGATGGTAATGATCTGCTTCCCTTTTTTGTTAACCAGGCACAAATGAGAATTTCAAAACCTCTCTCTCTCTCTCTCTTCAATTTTTTTTATCATTAGCAATGTTTTCACATTAACAAGTCACCCTTTACTGACTTTAAGAACATGGCTGCAAAGATAAGCTAGGAAGTGATTAAGTTTAGACTTTTTAGTGCCGCCAGTAATGTTTCAGCTTGTTTAATTTCAGTTTAACTCACTGTACTTCCATTTATATTTGATTTTTTTTCTGTGGATATGATGCAATTATCTAACCAAAAGCTTTCTTTCAATTAATAAAGTTCAAACTAACATGGTTTTCGCAGTGGCCTGTTAGAATTCAATGTTTGGTTTCTTTTTGGTTTTGCAGGACCAGATATGCCTTTATTATTGTTTGGCAGGAACAGTTCTGCCTTTATTATTGTCTGTGTTTTCTTGAGGAATAAATTTCTTATATTTGGCGGAAAAAAAGAGAAAAAAAAAATCAGATATGTGAGACCATATCTACATACCACATTATTTTTGTTATTTCATACGTGCAATTTTTGCTAAACATATTTCTCTTCTTTTGGTTGTAATAACACAATTAACTTAATTACATGATATTTTTTAGCAAAATTGAAAAATCAGCAATTTCCTGAAATATTACTAGCAGTTGCAGCAATGACAGAAACTTTGATTGAATTACTAATACCATCATTTTTCTAGTCTTACTTCATCATCATCATCATCATCAAAGCCTTGTCCCAACTATGTTGGGGTCAGCTACACGAATTCTATTTCTCCATTCCTATCTATTTTGGGCCAAATCCTCGGACAAGTTGCACTTATTTTCTAGTCTTACCTGTCAACACAAAATTCAGCATGACAATAAACCTTTACTCTATTGGAGTATAATAGTTCATATGCGGTTTCGTTGTGTACTTGACTCTATTGGAGTATAATAGTTCATATGTGCTTTCGTTGTGTACCTGTACAGGAAGCATAAAATGTGTGAAGAATGTAACTGTTCATTCTGCTTCTATCTTATCCATCAATGCTGCGGAGCACTGGCTCGGCATAGGAGCAGCGGATAATTCCATGTCTCTCTTCCATCGGCCTCAAGAAAGACTTGGTAGTTTCTCCAGTCCAGGTTCAAAGGTGACGGGATGGCAACTGTATCGAACTCCTCAAAGAACTGTTGCAATGGTAACTCTTCTGCCCAACTGTTATCACCTGCTTCTACTGCTCAACATATGCATTTCCATTTGCTTCTGTCCTCTGTTATTAAGGACTTTCTTTTTTAACTTTCATTCCTGAAATACAATATTCTCTGTGGTTGAAATGGACCTTTACTTTTATTTGTTCAATTAGGTTTTTCCCTTGCATAAATGATCCTATGTGATAGGTAGTGCAACGATATTTTCTTAGGGCCTACCTCTGATGAATCCAAATGCACCAGTTATGCCCTAACTTAAAATCATATTCACCCATCGATTAAACCACCCTAAATTTAAATAGTTAATCTTTGAGATCTTTAATCAATGCCTTTGATTATATCAATATCCTCATGATAGATGGCGCTATCAGGTGGGCCCTGAAGAGGGCTGTTTGACGACTTAATCTTGCTACATTCATGCAAGGGTAGCTTGGCATGCGGTCACAGACACCTGGCTTCTAGCCAATTTGTACTCTATCTATTTAATATCTTTTATGAATCTTTCTTGATATATATATATATATATATATATAGGGGGACATTCATGTGCATCGACACTTACATGGCTTTCCCTCTTTGCACATGAAGATTCTTTTTTGTGCATATGACCATATATGGCTTTTCCTCTTTTGCACATGAATATTTCCAATTATGTAAGTGTCTTTCACCCTATGGTGAGGGATGGATGCACATGAATATTCTCTCTCTCTCTCTCTCTCTCTATATATATATATATATATATATATATATGGGAGATGCTCCTATGAGAGCATCTCTCACCTTACTATGAGAGAAAAGGTGGGGGCCCTCACATTTAAGCTGTTGGCATTGGATATGGATGCGAAGGCCCCCATCTTATCTCTCATAGAAAGGTGAGAGATACTCTCACAAGATCACCTCCTTATATATATATATATTCCCTATATATATGTATAGAAATTATTTGGTGCACACCCTATAGTTGGGCCACCTGATCATCCATCCGAATGGACCACACATAGAAGACCCTCCTGAATTACACTGACCCCATTTGTTAAACCCATCCGAATGGACTACACCGTTGGATCGATGGGTCAAATTTTTTTAGGGGCGAAACTTGTGGGCCATTAGTGTAGGGGTTAGGATGATCAGTTGGGCCCCATATTTTGTACAGGTAGCTCCCAACAAGATCTTTAGACCCCCCAGCAGAACCCCTTGGTGGGGCCTTGGGTGGGCCCACAACAAGGTGAGCATAGAGGTGATAATGAAAAAAAATAAAATTATATATATATATATATATCTGTGTGTGCGTGTGTGATCCAGTCCATTCGGTGGGTGCAAATCAATGTTTAAAAAATCGAACTCGGGACCGGACTTGCCATGGTAGAGGCTGAGTCGACTCGCCCGACTTGGGTGGGTCATGTGGGACTCGCCCGAGTCGAGATCCATCCATTGTTAAAAAAATAAAAAATAAAAAGGAACCCCACTCCAAGTCCCTGCCCAGCCCCAGCTGACTGAAAAAGTGAGGAAGAGAAAAGAAACAGAAGACGACCAGCTACCAGGATCCCATTCCCAGCACAAGCAACAGAGCAACATCAGCAAGAGGAGAGGAAAAAACAAAGAGAAAAGAAGAAGAGGAAGACATAAGAAAAGAAGACCAGCGTACCAGCAGAGAGCAACTGACAGCATAAGCAGCACTGCACCAGCACCAGCAACAAAGCCAGCATCAGCACTGCACTAGCAACAGAGGAGCGGCACACCCCCCCACCCCCCCGCGCACTCTCTTTCCCATCCCTTTTTTTCCCTATCAAGAAACCCTTGCTTTCCCCTTTTCACCTTTATAATGCTCTCTCCCCCTCCCTTTATTTAAAGTGTTTTTAAAAAGCAATCCTCTTGTTTTATGTTATTTTATTTTGTTACTTGAGTTGAGTCTGAGTCATGTAACTCGACTCGATAATCGTTGAGCCCGAGTTGACTCGGACCCGGCCGAGTTTTGAAACCATGGTGCAAACCCCAGAGTCCGGTGTGATGCAGGACAGACCCAGGGACCATGGGTCGACCAGCCAATGGGCCCAACCCATCCATCACGACCTATCATCTTGGGCCCGGCCCACATATTCTATCATCTTTAGAATTTTTATTTTTATTTTAAGTTTTTTTTTTTATTAGATGCTTTAATCCTGGCCTGATATATGTTTGGATGGTCCAGATTAGTTTTATGTTTTTATTTTCTCTTATTTAAGTGATGTAAAGCCTCCTTGGGTGGAGGGTAGAGTTAATGATTAATAATAAAAAAAAAAAATCGAGTGATTTTGGGGTTTCCTAAGTGCTCTCTTTTTCCTCTTCCACGCTGTGGAGTTTGGCATGAGGCCAATTTTCAGGCGAAAGCATGACCTTACAACCTCCACCCTCCATCGCTATCCGCCCTGCATCTGATACCCCCCGCTCCGCATCAATCCTGGCCATCACAGTGACTATCAAGAGGGGCCCCATGTGTGTGAATCGTTTGGATGGATCATAAGGTAGGCCCACTAGAAGTGTAGTTCTCATTGTAAGATGCACTGTGAGGATGTACAAGATCATAAGGTGGGCCCTACTATGTATATGTGTTTTGCTGTTAGCCTGCTCGAGGTCATGAGGAGAGAAGTTCAAAGCTCGAAATCTTGCAACATTCAGGCAAGGTTGAAGTATGAACCAAAATTGTCGTTGTTGGCAACTTGACAAATTTTTGGCGATGCATTGCTGTAGAAAATTCCACCAGTTAATGTTTGTTACTTGAATTCTTGCAAAAAAAATTATGTATGCTTTAATTATGGTGTCTCTGTGGGTCTGTTTGTCATGCAAGTACAAACAAGTGGAGAAAACTGTCCACTGTACATATTTGAACTGCTGACTATTTTCTCCCCATCCATTTTCTCTTCCTTTTCTCCACATCCCAATCCACCTTGCATCCTTTACAATTTTCTTTACAATTGAGGGCATTTTGTTCTAGAATTAACACTGCTGCCTGTGTCTTTTTTGCTGTTCAGGTACGCTGTGTGGCTTCTGACCTTGATAGGAAAAGGATATGCAGCGGAGGCCGCAATGGACTCCTGCGCCTATGGGAAGCCACCATCAATATCTAGTTTCTCCTTTATTCTCCGATGGAAGAGATGTCTTCTGTTTGTATTTATGAGACTGCCTGTGGGATCCCACTATCGGTTCCTAGTTTATACCTAGTTCAGTCTCAGGAGAGATGTCTTACGTTTGCAAGGTTTTTGGTTTTTTTTTTAACTGTGAGACAACTGATTTGGGGTCAGGGTGGGAGGTTTTTATTATTATTATTAATTTTTTTTGTAATGATTTGTAATGTATATATAGGGTATTTCCATTCTTTTTATGGGTTGAACTGTTTGAATTACTCATTTTATTACCTTTTTGGTCATTGCAAACCTTCAACACATGCTATCCTTGTGAATTGTTCACTGATGGGCTTGAGTTCTTCAAAGATAAAAATGGATGTTTACTGGACCGTTTAAATTGTGGCATTGTCAGATTGTGGGTATAATCTGATGGGGCTGACTTTTTCCCCAATCTTAGATGAGAGTTTTCTATCCCCTATCTTTGCTGATTCGTTTGCATTCAGGTGGGACTCGGCAGGAGGGATGATGAAGAAGTGTCTACAAGTAAACTGCAGAGGTACCGTAAAATGCTTTGTCTGAGTTATCTTTTTGCTTTTTTAGCAGCTTGTGGAATGTATAGTGCTAAATCTGTGTTTCACACTTTAATGGTGGCATTGGGCTGGGTCAGAGAGCACTGTAGGTAACATGTACGGGCTCAAACCTAACCCATTTGCTATAATTAGGCTGAAATTGTCAGTCTGAACTCTGCCAGGAAGTGTCTTATTTTTTGGGTAATATACTATGAAGTTACAAGCATCCACCCTGACCCTTAACAGATTGGGATTAGATTTGGCGGCAGCTCATAGTGTAATTGTCTGAGCTGGGTTCATTGGTGTTGTTAGTTCCAATAGAAGTGGACTCAACCTTGACTCAACTCATTCAATAATTGGATTGGCTAAACCGAACCCTGTATTGCCAGACTCTGTTATGTAGTTAGACGACGTAGTTGCCACCCCTAAACAATGGCTTGGAATACAAATTGTCATCCAAAGATGATCTTTTCTGTTGAAATTTCTTGTATATGGATTTACTTGCACTAAATGAGTGCAGTTCATAATATAACCAAAAGCCTGTACCGGCATCTCCTGAATTGCTGTTGGTATTAGTAAGATGAAGATACTCATTTGCTGCATATAGAATACAAAGGAGAGAGAGAGAGAGAGAGAGAGAGAGAGAGAGAATCATTCATCGTGTCAAATCATCAACTGCTTTGATCAGAGCTTCCTTAATCAATCGCTCGTCCCATTCGCTTGTCTGCAGTCAACACAGCAGCCTGTCATTTTCTGTTTGTTTTTGGTACTCTAATGTCTACGGGGTTGGCAACCTTTTAGGTCAGGTTGACCTTTGAAGATAAGGTGCATGTTAAGAATCAACTAGATTTAAGTTTTCAACTCTCAATGTGAAATCATTAATTGAGTTCATAACAGATTGGCAAGTTAAGTAGGGATAGCAGTGGGTCAGGGCCATGGGTAAACATACTTGTGGCTAACCCACACCATTTATTGATTGAGTTGGAAATTTCGATCTGAACCCAATTTAAAAGGGTCAGCTCAAGCCCCAAATGTAAAGGTGACGGGGTTGGGTCAGATATTGCTGCTTTCAGACTGAAGTCAAATCCAACTTGGAACTCCTGGCTTGGATTTGGTTCGGGCTGGCAGGTTGGGTTCGTGAGGGATTGCTACTCCCAGTAACAGTGCTAGCTGAATCCTGCGAAACAGGGAGATACTGTTTTGCCCTTTCAAATTATGCAAACTGTATAAAATCTCATACCAGTTAATGCACCCTTGAAATGAAAAAAGAAAAGATTTTACATAGTTGGCATGATTTGATAGGGTGAAACAGTATCTCCTTGTTTCTGCGAAACAGGGGATCCGGACTTGGGCTTTAGATACTCTTCTGGAAATCATTACAAGAAAGTTTTAAAAATGGTTTCCCCGCTCAACTTTCTCCATTCAAATCCAAGCGAGGAAGGGAATTTTTAGAAGGGGATTCTCCGCTTTCTAGATTTCTCCTCATTCCCCACTTAATACAGATCATGATCTAAATTACAAACAAATATTATTAAAAATATGTATTCAATGACAGCATATTATTTTTATATGTTGGGGTCTGGGTCTTATGCATCCACATGGTAATCAGTCCACTGGCTTTGGGCTATAGACCTGACCGAACCAATAACGTTCTAAACTTATGATCAGGCTTATTGCTAATTGGGTCAAGTCCAGTCAGGTGTTGGGTCCAAGTACAGCCCTTCTTGTTTTGTACCTTAGCCTAAAGCTCCTTAAAGCTGATGGGCCCTTCTTAGGCACCATTAAATATTCATAATCATCCATACCACATTATCTGTAGTTTCCATCTCTCTACTGATAAAAGTTTCCAGAATGTCCAAGTTAAAAACCATACCTTGATTTTCAATCTAAAGATTGCTTGGTTGAACTGATTCATGTGGTGCAGTTCTGTATCTGCTTGCATGGATACTATGCTCATTTTCTCCTCCATCTGTTTCAAACATTCAAGCAAATGGAATACCAAGTCCACCATATCACAGTCATTTTTACTGACTGTAACTCGCAGTTCAATCTGTTGATATGCCGGCGTTGATTCATTGCCTGAAAGACCATGCATTTCCACCATCTCATTCATATCGCCGGCTTCTCCTCGAGCTTCTTTCGCAGGCGAAAGATGCACTGCTATTCGTTGGTTCCTTCCCTGGAGCTCAAGAATTTGGGCTTTCAAAGCATTCAAGTAGTCCAATGTTTTCAAGAGAACAGATAGCTGGTCTTTCTATTGAAAAGGAAAGAAGAATTAGAATCTATGTACCCCTTTTTTTTCAGTAATGGTGTTTACAAGTCAATTAGACGATCAAGGTAGAAGACCATTATGCAATTACAAGAATACTTATAATTGAGGAATGAACTTTTTTCTTTCTTTCTTGAATTAATCAGATTGTTATAAAAAAAAGAATGCAATGATGTGTATGGGAGAGAGATTTGAATCAGTCAGTCAATTATCGCTCCAATTGGAGTGCATTTAGACCAGTGATCTTTTCTACGGGAGCCTTCATCGGACCGCTTATTATTTGAAGTAGGGCCCACAATGCATCTTTCTAGTGACCCCCCATGAATCACACCAAAACCCATGGGTCCATCCGAATGGAGTGGACCGTTGGATCATGGTCTTTTTTTCTTCTTGAATATAAGTAGTTAAATTTGTGGGCCACAGATCAAGTGGTTAGAGGTATTGGATTGAACTCAAATTTGATAGCTAAGATCATCAAAGATGGCTCTTTTCATTTTCCTAATACTGTGATTAGTGGGCCACCGGGTGGACCCCATCATTGCGTCTCTCACCATAAGTACATACCTTGGAATCTGGGGGAAGCAGAGATCTCAATGCCTGAAAGTATTCTTTAGACTTCCTCCTTCGCATTCGCTCAGAAAGGATATGGTGCAACCTACTGCTTGTTGGGTGATTTTGTTGGAACTTAGCTTCCCTCATTGTTGAGTAGATGCTTCTTAACATGGCGAAAACAAGCTTCATCTTGAATTGTCCATGAGAAGTAAGCCTAGTTTCCATCCTGGGTACAATAGATGATGCATAAGAAACGAAAGCACCAGTGCCATCTCCTATTTGGCATTGGAGTGTGTTACATTCTTCTCTTTGACAAGAGGATGAAGGAAAAGAGAGACCGGCGAGTATTGTATTTGTAATCTCCACTATGCCACTTGTGGTCATTGTCAGCGACTGAATATCACCGAGTCGCATGGCCCGACTGTGAGATTGAATTGGGGATGTTCTTGTTATTATGTTTTCATGTTCAATCTGGTCCATGATGTAGGGCTCTTTTAGTTGATACTCTTGAAATAAGTCTTTAGTAAGCAACTTCATTATCTCCAATTGCATGTTTATCTAGTAAAGGAAATCAAATCATACAAAACAAAATGATCACATTAGACTAGTACATTTAAACAGGGATGTTCATTTGATTCAAGTCATGAAGCGTAAGCGAAGAATTTATACGTTTGTCGAATTCATCGTGCCGATCTCAACCTCTCCACTTCCGCACCCCATGAATATCACAGTCTGTCTTGAAAAGAAAGAATTGTAAAATAGCCAAAAATCTCAAGCAGAAAAGTCAGCATTTAGTACCAACCTTAATCCTTGCTTCCTGTCACAATCACATAATACTAGTATAAGCATTCCTTCATTATCATTAATAATTCAACAGAAGTCACCATCTCCAGTACTCGCACACCAAAGTTTACCTCATAGAACCATCGCTGAGTCTCATTTGAAACCCATCTCATGAGCTCTAAATTATAATGTTGCTCTAGAAATGCCATTCCTTCCTTGAAGGCATGCCCTGGAACGCGACTGTGACAATCATCAACATGTGTATCACTATCAGTAATATATACCTATTGAAGCAAATTGTGTCCCATTTTCTTTATTGCATCATTAGAGCTAATCTGTTAATCTGGGGTCGGCTAAAAGAGTTCTTTTAAGCAATAAACAGGTTATAACCAGATTTCCGATCTATCAAAGCTTTACCTCGTCAATCAGGGGTTAACTAAACAAGTTCTATGCTAAACAGGCTATGGCCTCATATGGAGAATAATTTAAGTTACCCATATTCGACATTGAAAACAGATCGCCTATATCCGTCGAAGAGTCTGTGAGAAAGGCTTCCAGTAGAGGAGCTTGGCTGGTCCATTTCAACATTATACCATGCGTCCATCGAGATTAAATAGCTGGTTAAAACCAAAACATTATAAGTACTAGAGAAGACTATCCTACTATCTGTGAAAATGCTCTTTTTAAAGCAAAAAAGAAGTGCTTCTTACTTTTGTGGGGGAGGAAGATAGGACCATAAACAAATGTAGGCGCAGCCAATGGCTTGGCCCATGGCTTGAAGGAAGTGAGTGCGGGCTTCATCCTCAAGAAAGAAGATAGAATCCATGGGGTTGCAGAAGAGAGCTATAGCAGTTGATTGCATGAGAACCTTAGAACC
This sequence comes from Camphora micrantha, assembly GCA_003546025.1. Taxonomy (NCBI): domain Eukaryota; kingdom Viridiplantae; phylum Streptophyta; class Magnoliopsida; order Laurales; family Lauraceae; genus Camphora; species Camphora micrantha. Next base: position 13,926,328 of record QPKB01000001.1, read on the forward strand.
TTCTGCTTTGTACTTATATACAACTGGTTTGGTTTCTAGGAGTTGTCTCTGCCCATGTGAAAAAGGGCATCGTGCTTGTACTTTGATGTGGTAAGGGGAGATGAACTTTGAAAAGTAGTAAGAGAAGAGATGTGGTAGAGGGAGATTTGAAAAGTAGTAAGAGAAGCAATTGAGAGAAATAAATCATTAATGTTGTTTAGAAGTGGATGTCTTTTTCTCTTAATCCATAGATTCTTTGAGAGAGAGAGACGAACTTTGAAAAGTAGAAACACAGATGAGACAGCTGCACAAGGAAAAGTAGAGCCAAAGTCGTTTGATCTAGCGTGTCTTTGAAATTGAAGGAAGTCAAAGTCTTCATTTCATTTACATGTATATACATAACACTATCAATCGAATATTTAAACATGAGAAAATCTGATTAATTTTACGATGCTGCTTATTTAAATCTAAATCTACAAGTTTCTTCATTATTTATAACCATCCTTCATATGAGCGCGTGGACTATCTTTATTCTGTAAATCTCTTTCTTGAATATTTCAAAACAATTGAATCGGGTGGAGTCTTTGGAATAACACTACTACAATCAATGTGTTTATCACATTAACTAAATCTTACTTTTTCCTATTTGTTTTTGTCACAATAAGATGGAATTTACCAAGAATGAGAGAGGACAACCAAATGTTAAATTTTGTGAGACTTTCGCCAAAATTTTACAATTATGAGAACCTTTCTCATATACATTAATTTTATCATGTGCGGCGCTTGTGGTCACTCTCACCATAACCATTCGACCCAATTTTACACTCAACTGACTGTACCATTGGATTGAAACGCTCATTTTTCTCACATTTTTACCAACTGTTATACTAGCACAAAATGGGTCATCTATACTATTTCTAGGGACCTAAAATGTATCTGAACCCAGATTTCCAATGAGGACCTGAACATAGACCAGGGTCTGAGTTATAGGATTTGTTCCTATACATGAACTTAACTTAAAAGATAAACACTTCTACAAGAAAACAAATACTTAAAAGAAATAGATGCCTCCAAAACAGACCAACACCTACTCATCCAACTCTTACTCAATGTTGAATTGAAATACGACTCGTTTACTCATATTCATCCACCATTGTTCCTGTTCCATATGTAAGGACCACAGCCCATTTCAAAAAATAAATGGGTCCATGCTATTCCTGAACTCCCCACGCACCTTTTCCCAAATTGCCAGTAGGAGTCGAACACAGAACTAGCTTTAACCATACCTGATTTTAAGTTAAGGATTCGCGAAGATATCTGGACACCTAAAGAGACCGAAATGTACATATATAATATAGAGGATTTAACCGAAAAAATCACTTTATTCGCACGCGTTACGCAATCAAACACTTTAGCAAGTGGTGCACCAATTAGAGCAATAAGACCCAAGTTTCATTTTTTTTTAACCTATTTAGCACATCATCGGCGCTGACCTTATTTACACTGCATAAGGTCGGTGCCGACCCTGTCCGCGAATCCTACTAGGGTTTGAAACCCTGTTTCTTCTCGTTCCCAGACTACCGTCAAGATTGACCTTGGATGAGTGCTCCTGCGTGGTTGTTGCCATTTCCACTTACACTAGGCTTCAAACTTCCTCCTCGACTGCATCTATTTGCTTCCGATCTGTTTTTCCATCATCTATTTTTTCTATCTTGACTGCAGATATATCTATCTCCTTCCATTTTTTAGTCTTTCTCTATGTTTTTGTATTTTCCTTCCTTTTGGTTTTCTTACAATCCCACATATGATATCGAAGTACATGGTACATGGGCTTCAACGTCGTTGTGGGATTTATAGATTATTCGTTTGAATGGACTAGGGTTTGTAGGATTCTGAATTTAGGGTTTTCTGAGTTGAGAAGGAAGATGGTTCTGGAACAGTTACCATCTTTGGCTGTTAGAATGAATTTGTTCTCCTTGCTCATTTTTTTTTGTTTTTGTGAAATGGATTGAGTTGATTTTGGTCACAAAGCTTTAAGATAGTAGATTCATTTTGTTTTTTGGTGTTCAGTTGGATCTGTGATTAAATTAAGATTATGGTTTGATTAGTTTCCTTTTATTTGATTGGTCTTTTTGTCTGTTGCCAAAACCTGCCTCATTGATGTAGCCAAAATGCATGAGATCCATATGGAAAACATATCTTAGTCAAGTGACAAAAAACTAGGCCATTTCGTGGTTTGGTATACTCTCTTCAACATAACCACTAATCAATTGAATTTCCTTTTGATTTATGGCTAACGTTATTCAAACCGTTATTTTTTGCATGAGTGGTTATATTTGAGTGCTTTATCTTAACCTCCTTCTACTCTCGGTCTTGCCTCCTTGCTTACAGTGAACCTCCCCCTACATTTATTGTGCTATATGTGTTATTGGATATTGATCCTAATGTAACTTATAATTGAAGTATGATTATGTTGTGGATGTTGTCAATTTGTAACTTTAAACTTAGGAGATATGCAGGCAATTTAAGTAAATGTATATGGGATGTTGATGGATTGATTGAATGTCAATTGAATGCATAAAATGTGTTTTTTTTTTTTTAAATGTTGTATTTGAAACACATTGGATCATTTTGATGTAAATGTATTGGTCCCCTTCCTTAGGATTTTTTCTTTCTAAATTTATATAGCGTCATCACCAATGTTATATCACTTATTTTAGACTGCTATAGTTATCACCGACCCTGACTTAGAATATTTTCCAGAGAATGCCTGAAAAAAGTTACAACTTTTGGTCAAAAAAAAATAAAAAACTTGTGTCGGTGATGACCTTATTTTACACTGCTAAAGTCATCACCGACCCTAACTTAGAATTTTTTTTCTGAAAATGCTTAAAAAAAGTTACAACTTTTGGTCAAAAAAATAGAAAGCATGCGTCGGTGATGACCTTATTTTACACTGCTAAGGTCATCATCGACCCAGACTTAGAATATTTTTCCGAAATGCTTAAAAAAAGTTACAACTTTTTGTCAAAAAAATAGGAAATCTGCGTCGATGATGACCTTATTTTACACTGCTAAGGTCATCACCGACCCTGACTTATAATTTTTCTCTGGAAAAATTACAACTTTCAGTGTAAATAAGGTCGGCGCCGACCTTATGCAGTGTAAATAAGGTCGGCGTCGATGATGTGTCAAATAAGTAAAAAAAAAAAAAAAAAAAAAAAAGAAAATTGGGCCCAATTGCTTTAATTGGTACACCACTTGGTAAAGTGTTTGCTTGCGTAACACGTGCGGATAAAGTAATTTTTCCGGTTAAATCCTCTATAATATACTTAAATATCAAATTTTCTCAAAAATATCAACAATTTTTTTTTAAAAAAAAAATCACAATAATAGCATGAAATGTCAATTCTCTAACAAGATCATGATGCTGTCAAAAAAAAAAAAAGGAAATTGAAAATGCTGCAAGAAAAATGTGATAAAATCATGATAAATTGGTACATTTTATATAGATTTCGTTTCTATTTCTTAAAGTATCTCCAAAAGACATGAAAGGCTCAATATTCACAATAGGTAAAGTTTCCTAGGGTTGGTAAAGTAAAAGTAAAATTTTTGGGCGGCCGAAACTTTATTTTCCCACTTATTGTGAGCAACCAAATATGAACGTGAGCTAACTTTACCACAAATTTTACTTCACCACTTGAGAAACTAACATTGCGTTAAAACAGGATGGAAGAAAGGGACGACGTTTACTAAAACCCTTCAATTGTCCTTAACGGAAACATAAATAAGATAAAATAGAAAACTTTATCTTATAATCAAAGTCTAATTCCACTGACCGGGGGCTCAATGGATTTAATACATGTAATGTCCAATCCACAAAAGTGTTTTTTGATCACGTTCCATTCCTGACGCCCATAAAGAAAGAAACAAAAAAATATTACTAAAAATACTTGATGTCAGTTTTTAATGTTGTAAACTTAGCTCAAAATCAATTATGGTTAAACGTTTCTACGTTTAATTCTAACATAGTAGGCTTGATGCATTGCCATAGGTTGAATTAAAATCGAATCCGGTCCTCCTATCAAAATTGGATATGAAACTAACAAAAGAATTTGATCTAGAACTAAAGTCATCTTTTAAAAAATGTTTCCAATTCTAAGTCTAGTAATCTCAAGGGGTAGCTCAGTATGCCTAGAACCACAGTATGCTCCCGTAAGTTGAAGGTTCGAAACTGCGCTACAATACTTGAATTAGAGGGGATTTACTCGACTCCTCCTAGGCTCGTAGGAATTAGTCTGGCCCAAAAAGCGGGAATACGCTCAAATATAACCAAAAAAAAAAAAAAAATTTCCAAAAGACCAGTATGATTTTAATCAGGAACCGACCCGTTTGGATCCCAATCTTTCATTTTCAAGCTCCCACTCAGATCCAATCATTAAAATCCTTATCGGGTCCAGACCCGGACCCTCCAATCCGACCAATACCTAAGCCGAGAACTCCAAAGTTCAAACTTCATCCCCTTTATAATCGAAAGACGATCGAGGGTTAGGGTTTTTGTGTCAAAAGGGAACGGGAGATAGAGAGATAAAGAAATTCGGGTTAGGGTTTTAGCAGCAGAGTGAGAGAGAGAGAGAGAGAGAGAGAGAGAGAGAGAGGAAGATGAGTCGAGGAGGAGGAAATGCTGCAGTGAAGGGAGGGAAGAAGAAGGCGTCGAGCTTCATGATCGACTGCTCGAAGCCAGTGGAAGACAAGATCATGGACATCGCCTCCCTCGAGAAGTTCTTGCAGGAGCGGATCAAGGTCGCCGGAAAGGCTGGAAATCTAGGAGACTCCATCACAATCTCTCGCGAGAAGAGCAAGATCACAGTCACATCAGATAACCCCTTCTCCAAGCGGTACTTATTCCCTTATCTTCTTTACATCTCAAATATCTCATTTTTGCGTAGTCATCTGATTATCTTCTTCTTGTTTGATCCATATGCTATATGCTTTGCTAGTGTTTTTTTTCTGGATTTCTTTAGTCAAATCCGTTGTTTCTATCTATATTAGGCCTTTCATCGAACATATTGTTGAGAAATGAATGTTTGCTTGCTGCCCAGATGGTGTGTGGATCTACCTTCGATTTGATCTAACCAATCAAACTTGATCGATCCAACTATGCTTGTTTACTTTGGAATCCACGCAGAGTAGGAGGAGATGTGCTTGTAAAAGGAAAACGATCGATGTATTGGTTGATACGGTGTCCAAAATCATGTTTTTTTATCCAAAATCACCATGGTTCTGCCCTAAACCTGGCCGGTTAAAATCCCTAATATCCATTGAACTTTCGCCTGATGAAAGATTCTGTTCTGGTTGCAATTCGGGTACACTGAAATGCTTTATTATTGAATGCACTTGGTATCGGTTGATACTGATTTCAACAATCACCGGTTTCTGTTCTGCTTTTGCGTTGAGGGCCTGTTTGTTTGCATAGAATACATAGGAATAGAATACACAGGAATTCTTGCTCAGATGAGCTCCACCAAAGGATTATTGAATAGGTGAGGGACTGAGGGGTGAAGGATATGAGATTGCTAATGCAGAGGGGGCATTGACTTTCCTTGGATTTGAATTACTTGGGTGATGGCTATGTATTCATTTCCCATCGTCCCTTGATTCAATTTCCATTAAAAGGGTGGTTATTAGATGGTTGTTTTTGGATATTCACCTTTGATTCTTCATTTTTAACACAGCCTTAGAATTCCAAGGAGTTTAAGTACATGAAATAAACATGCCCTTAAAGGTGCTCAAAATGATCTTCTCTGGTGGTCTTTCTCCAGGTACTTGAAATATCTAACCAAGAAGTACTTGAAGAAGCATAATGTGAGGGATTGGCTGCGTGTCATTGCATCCAACAAAGACCGTAATGTTTATGAGCTGCGATATTTCAACATCGCTGAAAATGAGGCTGAGGAAGAAGATTGAGAGTGTTTTCTTTCCTTTTCTTTGCTTCCCGGTGTTTGGTAATGTCAACCAGTTTTGCTTTGAGACAGACTGTTTACATGATTGATCTGCAATGCTTTTGACTAAATGGTTTTGCTTATTTCATTCTTGCTATTGTTCATTATTTACTCATGGCCATCAAAGCAATGGTGCATTGTGGGTTCATATCTTTTATGAATGTCGCCATGATCATCTTCAAAGCATCAGCTGCTTTCTCAAAAAAAATAAAATAAAATGTAGGACATATAAAGATGCAATGTGTGCAACTTAGATTTTCATGGGGAAGGAGGGTTGAATTCCAACCTCATTTTGGATGGGTCCATTCTTTCTACCTCATTAATGGTTTCATAGTTTCCATGTAGAACTAACTTGTATCATCAGGTTCTAGCTAAGTTGGATATCTGCCTTTTCAGTTCAAATATATGTGTATTGAAACTCTGTTATCACTACCTATATGTTCAAGTTTGTTCTACCTATAAGATCAATAGAAATCTACTTCTGGGTAGGCATGGAAAAGCAGTTCCAACAAAAAATGGGGAGCTTTTCTTGGTACTCTATGTTAAAATGTTGGCTGAAAATCTTTCTGGTTTTACAAGTCCCAGTCTAGGGTGGCTGAGCGGATTCGTGTTCCAAAAGCCACGTGTGTGCGTACCTGCCAACTTAAACTGGCTCATTGCACTCTGATCATTCAATTTTTGAGCAATTCAAGGATTGGGTAGATTTGTTCAGTCCAACTAATGACTTGATTTGGCTCAGGTTCAGCACATGCCGTTAGCTTCCACTTTCAGTTGTTAACACGGCTTGGGCCCGGCCAATTACCCTAGAGTACTCTATGGGAAGTTCTTAGTTTGAGGAAGTCATGCCTGGCAGCCTATGTTTTATTGTTTGAATTAAAGTGTTGGGAATTCCACATTAGAACCTAGAACTTTTGCTATAGTCAAACCCTAAACTTGAGAGCATTGTTTAAAATGGAGTAGAAGTCTGCACGTGATGTATTGTTTTCATTATGTTTGTTTGGGTGAAAAATTCTAGATTTTTTTAACTTTAACCCAGACTATCCAGTAAGGGGTTTTAGCACAGTTTTACTTCTACGTTTAACATAGATTACCTTTACACCTTCAATGATTTCGATACCCCCTCACTTTTCTCCACATTCGTGAACAAATAATTGCCAAGATGGCCTTTAAATTCCTCTGAATTCAGCATTTGATGAAAATGGGAGTAGGAATTGAATACCCGTCACTTTTATAAGAGTAATAAGATTGGTGAATAAGTGTGAAAACCAGACGTGGGATGGATACTGAGTTAGGGTGCTAGTCAGGGGTCGTTTGTCTACACCCATTTACATATGTAAATAGTGAATATGCGTAATATTTATGCATCGGTAATGTTTGTCTACAAGAATTTATGCATCTTGTTTGTAAATCAGATGTGTAAATGGTGTGAAAATGAGTCCATTTTCACACCAAGATTTGAACACCTGTCAAAAGCACATGTGATTTTAAAGAATACCCGTTGGAGGCGGACGGCTTGGTTTTGGGTAGTTTCCGTCAAAGCATTTAGAAAAATAATAATAAAATAGGCATTTCCATCAAAGAGGTTCTGGGTTTGAAACCCCCTTCCAACGCATTTACAAAATAATAATAAAAGATGTATCAAGACTGATGAAACTTATGAATGAAAATCTTCCCTTCATCTTATCCCCTTTTATGAAGGTAACCTCTTTATTTCTCTCTATTGCCTTACTAAAAAAAAAAAAAAAAAAACTTTCTAAAATCTATCTACTCTGTAGGTTATTCTTTTAGAATTTGATTCTCTATCTTCTCTTCTCCTTTTAGTTCTTCTTCCAATATCTTAATGATTTTTCTAAAATTATTTATTATTGTATTACTTTAAAAATATTTAAATATGTATAAATGATTGTAAGAGAAAATGAAGAATGTATATTATATAGCATTATGGTATCATTAAAAAATAATATATAAATGCAATTTTATCTAACCATGATAAATTTGTGTTACTTTTAATATAATTGAACTTAGCAATAAAATACTCATTTTAAGAACTTTATATAATTGATTAATATTGGCATAAAGCCGGTGAAATGCAAGGGTAAAGTTTTATGTAAATTGAATAATGAATTAAGATAATATTGAACTAAATATTAATTAATAGAAATATTAATAATAATCCTATTTTTCTTAACCATCAGACTATTAACTTTTATTTCCTTAAGCAAACATGTTGGAATGTATTTTTTTAAACGTGATCATTGATAGAAATATCTATTTTTGAAAAGTATATTTCATGTTGAAAGACATGTTTTTTTTTAAGGATTTAAAATGTAAATGAAAATTTTGATATAAACCAGACATTTTTTGTCTCCTTTTCATATCGTTATAGTAGAATATAATTTAATGATTAATAAGTATCATTTACAAAATCGTTTAATACATATACACATATCATTGAAACAAACATAAAAAAATGAATCACATGTGTAAATGATGCGACAATGGTGTTATTAGACAAACGTTGTAAAAAGAAACACATGTGTAAATGTTATATACTTAAAATTTTAATATTCATCTTTTACATGTGTAAATTGTATTTACATATCCCACGTGTAAAAGAGAAACGACCCCTTAGTGTAAATATTAAAAAAAGATTTTATTTTATTTTTAAAAAACAACTTGCACGCAATGTTGTTTCCTATTTATCTTTTATCTCACTTCTTTGTAAAGAAGACTATTTAAATATTTCAAATCATTTCACTTATCTTAAAGATATGACTCATGTTCATAATTCAAAGAATGTGATTCCACTTTATAATTTATAAAGGTGGGTCATATAGTCACGGAACTATATTAAAAGGTTCCATATTCTAATTTTTAAAGCTGGCATTATGTTGTAATTTCTGAAAGTCGGGATCTCCTGTTTCGGTAACGACAGGTGGTCAAGTTGCTAATTTACTCATTTTTGAAATGATAAAACAAAAGTACGGAAACCCTAATAAGCTAAAAATAAGCTTTCCTTTGGTTCGTCTCCTTAGGTGCAACTCTTCAACCCCCTCCCCAGAGACAACACGTTACACGAGTAAAAAGCCCTCGCCATAGCCGACATCTCCCTCGTTCAACTGTAACCCGGGAACATCACTTCCGGCATGGTGGTCATCATCGCCGGAGCCGGCATCCTCGTTGCGGCATCATCTTCGTCTTCGCCATCTGCTCCCAGCGAGAACCTGACGCATGGACCGAGCTCGGAACAAAACAAGTGTCTTCTACTTGTTTGATAAAACCTACGGCTATATCAATATAAGGTGGAAATCAAACACGTGAGAAAAGTCGTCTTTTCAACAGTGGCCAATAGTCTAAGGCCTTGTTTGGCAAATCTTATCTATATGAAACTGATCTGAATGAAATAGATCTATTTCATATAGCCTTAACTGGAATAGATGCTATAAAAAAAGTCGGTATGGTAAGACAAAAAATTTGATTAAAATAGACTTTTTTAAATAAATGGTTGATAGGCCTTTTGCAAATATCTCGAGATCTATAAAGAATCGAGGCTGAAATTCAACCATCTGGCCGTGTTTAGCTTTTCAAAAAGGATTAACGGTGTGGATCTTGATATAGGGGCCCAAAATATTTAGAAACTAACATCAAGTAGGTCACATTTGTCTGCTAATATCTAGAAATTGGTGAATGATCAATGATTGAAAATGTGTGGTAGCCATTTTTAATCTTCTTAAGAGCTTTTACGTTTCAGATTGGAAACTAAGGTCCCACAATTGAAGGAAAAAAAAAAAAAAGGGACTGTATGAACAGTGTCCAAAACTTTGTCAGGTAAGCATATAAAATCAACGGTCTATAGCTTTTTGCTAATTTCTTGTGATCCAAAAGGAATTAGTCAACAAAATTTGGGGTAGTAGCCGTGTTTATCCTTCCAATGTGGATGAACGGTTCAGATCTTGAGTGTGGGGCCCACAAAACTTACAAACGGTGATATAAACTTCTAGGGTTTATAACAAATATCTCAAAATATATGAACATCCAACGGTTGAAAATTTGACCGATAGCCGTGTTTGATCTTATAAATCTATCCAGCGGTTTGGATGGAGCTTGAGGGGCCCAACAATTAAACAAAGAGGAGAAATCGGACTGCCCTGTGATAGCGTCAAGTGCACTGTACCTAGTGATGTCTTTCCGCTTCAGCGTGGGATGTCTACTTCAAATCTTGTGAATTTCGTTGCTTTTTGGAAAATACACTTTATGTCTACTCTCCAATTGAGAAAGACATGTAAACGCAATACCAAACACTCTAAAAGCGGTTTCAAACCGTTATAAGTCAATAAGCGCCAAATTTAAGAGATGCCAAACTGAACCTAAAGATCCTTCTTTTTTACTCTTCTTTCGATTTTCAACAGTGGCCAGTAGTCTAAAGATGCTTGTTCTTTCGATTTTCAACAGTGGCCAATAGTCTAAAGATGCTTCTTTTTTTCTCATTTGATTTTCAACAGTGGCCAATAGTCTAAAGATCCTTCTTTTTTTCTCTTCTTTCGATTCCCACAATGCTTACGGTTATAAAGGACGACAACATAAAAATAGAATGGTAGATGGATAAGTAATGTATTCTTTTTGGTGATGGTTGATGGATCTTTTTCTTCTTTCTAACTTGGTATAAATGGATTAAGATGATTTCAATGGAAGGATGGAGAAGGTTTTAATCAGGCCCGTCAAAGGTACTGGACGGGACTGGCCTGGGTTGGGCTGTCCAATCCCGTCCCAAATGATGGGCGCGTATGCCTGGGGTTGTCTAATCTCGGCCTTAAATTAAACGAGCATATGTCAAATTCCGTCCCGTGCAGGTTCAAGCTAGGGTTTAGCACGATCTTGAATATAGGCTAGCTAAACAAGTTTATTTAACTTTATTCTCCACAATTCCTATTGGTGAAATGAGCGATATCCATCCAATTGTATTTGTGAGGAAGTTTTTGGAGAATTTATAATTGTTGCATATAAGAATTCTCAGAATTCCTATAACCAAATAGAAAATAATATAGTTAAAGTCCGCACTTTCGAAATTATAAACTATATTATATATAACCTACATGCTTTATCTCTATGATGGGACCCACAAGTTGATGTTTACTTTATTGATTAAGTTTTGCATCAGTTCCCTTTGATTGAAAAATTAGTAGAAATGATATAGCATTAAACTATGCTGTCATAAAATTTTATCATTACCTGATTTGCTCTTATAAGAGGTAAAATATCAACCTAACAAGATATTTCATCAAATCTAAAAAGATTATGAGAATGACATTTGATCAAAATAAAAAAGAATCATGAGCGGGTAGACTTCACCCCAATAGATTACTTTAATTTCTCCTTCACCACAATTCTCTTCACCTAAAAGTTTATTAAAAATGAGTGACATGTGCTTGCGGTCGGGCCGGGCCAAGCTTGGACGGGCTTGGCATGTTCTGCCCATTCCCAATCCCATTTTGGTTGGGCTTCAAGACCATTGTCCAAGCCTAGCTTGCTAGACTCAAATTATTTTAAAAAGCCCTATATTTTTGGGCCTATGATGGGCCGCGCCGGGCCAGGCTAGGTGCCCATTTTAACATGCTGAATTGACGGGCCTAGGTTTTAATATGTATGTGTGGGTTTGTGTTCACATCTTAGATTTTGACTAGTTTTTGTTATGGAGAAATGGGTTGTTTTTTGGGATGGATATCGAGAGATGGGACCCCCATGGCCCATCTGATCGAAGATCAGATCCACACATCTGAGTGTGGACCATTGGACAACCATGATGATCCATCCCTTTTGTGGAATGGGACATATGGGGTCCACCATCCATCTAACTTAAGGAGAAGAGGTGTGACTGAAACTCCAGCCCATGGTGATGTTGGAGAAGATGAAAGAATTTTTTTATTTATAAAAAAGACCCTCCTTTTCTTTTTCTTTTCATTCCAAGGAATTCAGGCATTCTCCACACGTGGCGGCTGTTAAGTGGGCGAAACAGTGCTCCACTATTTTGAGGACTCAATTTCTAAAGGTGGATCTCATGTCCACAGTCACAAAAGAGGTGGCCCCACTTTATTATTCTTAAAGGTGGGTCATATGGTCATAATCGTAAAAGGTGAAGCCACATTGTAAATGAGTGTTGCCCATATTGGAATATTATGAATATTACCCATATTCTAATTTCTGAAAGTGGATACTACATTGTAATTTTTAAAGGTGAGTAATGTATTCAAAATTAATAAAAAAAATGGCCCCACATTATAATTCCTATAAAGGTGGGCCCACAACTCTATAATCGCGTGAAACACATTTTGAAGTAAAACCTATCTTAAAATATCCCAAATGTATATTACTGCTCAGAATTGTATGAAACGCATCTCAAACAAAAAGACTAGGTCGTAATACCCCGAAATTCCGTTGAATCATTCAACACATGTTTTCATCCAAATTTAAGCTATTGATTACACAAAAATATGGTTTTCAGCTGCAAATGGAGAAAAGTACCCCGAGATTAGTTCTAAAGCCCTAATTTGCCTGAGATTGTCAACACAATCATAGTTGAGTGGTGTTGGCACCTTAATCTCACACACGTCGGATTGGTCTACTCCTAGGTAGCGTTTGGTTCGCTGTAATGAATGTCGGAATTGAATGGTCATTCCAACGAAATGATCATTACCGCGTTTGGTTTGCCAAAAAGTGACGGAATGACCATTACCTCCGGAATCCCCATTCCCTTATGTAGAGGAATGGCCATTTCACTTGGGAGACAGAAGAATGGTCATTCCATTCCTTTGTAACTTTTATTGAGACCAAAATATCATTGTTTCACATCCTCTACTATTATAAAAGAGAGCAAGATGCAAACTTTTTTTCACTACACCATTGTGGGGCCCACTCCCAAATATTATAATGCAAACTTTTTCACTACACCTTTGTGGGGCCCACCCCCAAATATTATAATATAATAATATATTATTATGAGGAATTGCAAACTTTTTCATTACAGTTTTGTGGGGCCCACCCCCAATTATTATATTGCAAATTTTTTCACTACACTATTGTGGGGCCCACCCCAAGATATTATAATGCAAACTTTTTCACTACACCTTTGTTGGGCCCACCCCCAAATATTATAATATAATATAATATAATATAATATTATTATGAGGAATTGCAAACTTTTTCATTACACCTTTGTGGGGCCCACCCCCAAATATTATAATGCAAACTTTTTCACTACACCATTGTAGAGCCCACCCCCAAATATTATAATATAATATAATATAATATAATAATATATTATTATGTTATATTATAAACTTTTTCATTACACCTTTGTGGGCCCACCCCCAAATATTAAGATGTGAGCCCCACTTAGAAATATATATATATATATATATTGGTGGTTCATAATGAATTTGGTTCATAATTAATTGAAGTATGGTCTGGGGACCACAGTTAAGAATCTTGGGTGTAGTATTGCATCTTTGACTGACCCAAAGATAAAAAATTAACAAGGGTATTTTGGTCAGTCTTATGTAAATTTTATTCGATTCCGGGCATCATTCTGGCGTACCAAACGCAGGAATAGGAATCAAAATTCTATTACTAGATTGATTCTTCAGTGAAACCAAACGTTGGAATGGGAATGACCATTCCTGTCATTCCATTCCAGACTCATTCCGGCCTCTATTCCATTCCTAACTACAATCATTCCAGCGAACCAAACGCTACCCTAGAGTAATAGCCCAACATAGCCAAAATAATAATAATAATAATAGAGTTTTCAAATTCTTTATTTTATGAAAGTGCTTTTTTTTCATAAAAATATGTTCCAAACAATCTAAGATATTGATTTAATACCCATAGATCAAGGAATTTAAACGATCCAGTCTAATTTATTGGATTTGAACCAATTCCAATGTACCTGTAGACTCGATTCAAGCCAAAAATGTCACAATTATATATTTGCAATATTACATATAATAATGTGTCAATTTCGTATATGACCAATACAGTTTATGTATATTTATGAAAAAATATATATAATATATGATGATATAATAGCATATAATTTATTTAAATTGGCCGACAAACTATATAATATACACCGCCCATGTGACTCACAACCAACAACTCCGAAATCAAAGTCATATTATAATAAACCCACTGCGGCTGGATAGGTACCATGGGACCAACCACCACATTAGGCCGGCAAACTATTCCTTATTTTAGTAATATAATCATCATTCAACTATTGTTCGACCCTGATTCAGGTATCCATCTCTTACTTATTTTAGTAATATAACTTATATAAAATACAGGCCATTTATTATTATCTACTAGCAACAGCTAGTATCTCTACTTGCACCGTGGGTTATCAAAAATATATATATTTGATAAAAAAAAGTTAGGCCTATTCAGTTGAAATTCGAATTTCAGTTTAAAATTTATTGACCCGAAAACAACTAAAATCCCCAATTTTGGCCGAAATTGCAAATATTTTTATTCTAATTCCATTTATACTTTTAATATTCATATGCCCTCCATTAGAGCAAAATCCCAAGATTTGTTGGGTAATTCTTGTGAATGGATGAGGGATTTTAATATCACTAAGATAAATTACCCCTTCATTAATGTAAAATCTCAAATACATATAGTTTAGACCTTTGAGATTTAATTTACTAAGGTGATGACCAACTTTGTTCTTTAGATTAGAATAATTTTAAAATTTTGTTATTTCTAAAATACAAGTTTATTTTAAGAGTTCAAACATTTACGGAGTTGGACTGCATCAACGATAGCTAGTTAGAGAACATTTCTCTACTTTATAATACTTGTTTGGGGCAAATGAAAGAGACTTGTGGCCGAATAAAGGTAAGTGATGTCACAACATAGATTTACTTTTCTCTCAAACTTTTTAATATAAAAATAAATAAATAAATAAATATTTATATCACATGCCTATTTTTATATTTTAACACTTATCTTTTTATTATTTATTATTATTATTTTTTAATGGTAACTCTTAACTTTTTTATTCTTTGTGCTAAGTCTCTTACACATATGATCATTTCTCGGTGCAAAAATCATGTTAGCTTGAGATGTCCAATTTAGCTATGGGTCTGAAAGTCAATCACTTTTTTTTTTTTTTTTTTTAACCTATAGTCACCTTTTTATTTTTCAAACTTTGATGACCCGAAATTCATTATCCCCCTCTGCATCTTGTTTACAGGGCAGACTGCGGAGGAACGTACGCTTGTTTTTGTCGATACTCAATAGGGCGGGGTCCAAAACACTAACATGGACAGAGACTGGGATTCTTGGAGTCTTTGGGCGACCACAATAACGCGTATTAGACAGTGTCCGTGGACCAGGTGAATGGTAAAGTTAAAGAGACAATAAACAGAGAACGTATCAAATAATAAAAAATATCATATGTTTTTATACCCATGTACTTTTCTACTCTAAAAATGATATTCTATTGTTAGATTGGAAATTTGCTTTGAGTTTTTATGGGATAATAAATATTTTGATCATCTTATAAAGTGGTATAAATAAAATAAAAATAAATAAATTGCTTGTGTCGAAAGAGTCGAAATTTGTGTGCCAATGCAATGACCCAAAGTTTAGCATGAGAGATTAGAGTCCATCATTGATCAACTACAAGCAGCAAAACAAGTAAATCCAGTCTCTAGCAGTATCCAAACCAAGTTCCAGATCTCAAGATCCACAAGCTTCGTCACCTCGCTGTGGAATAAGCCATGGCGGAAGCATTCATATCAATGCTGATAGAAAAGCTCGGCTCCTCTTTGGTAGAGAAGTTTGGATCGATCTGTACGGTCAACGAGGAGGTAAACAATCTCCGCAGTAAGTTCACAGCAATTCAAGCGGTGCTCAAAGATGCAGATTAGCAACAATGGACGAGTAACACCATAAGAGACTGGCTCGATAAGCTTGAGGACGTGGTAATATTTCCAAAAAATAGAGTCATATATGAACCTTGAATTCATAGTCAACATGAATGAGTTTGGGTATGTCAAAATAACACTCTAGATCTAGTTGAGGATATGCATAGTACTCTCAGTCTTTCAGTGACTAAAACTTCCAAAAATTTAAAAAAAAAAAAAAATCTGAAAAAGAAAATATAAAGACCATGAATCAAAATAGCAGCTGCGGTGGGCATAGTAGCCAGTGGGCAATACGTAGCAGTTGCAGCGATACGTAGCAGCGTAGTGGTATGGATTTTTAAGTAATTAAAAGAATTCAAACCTTGCATAGCATCCAATCTTATGTTTTTCTAGTAATTTGAAACCATATAAGAGTAGAGACAACATTAAAAAAGATTAATGAGGAAAATAAGTAAAAGGAGGTTGCTTTTTAGTGGAGAAAGGATGTTGCTTTTTTATTTTATTTTTTTAAATGAGAGAATTTTGAATTTGAGTACTTTTGATATGACCCCTTGTCTTGATAATGGAGGCTTTACTTCACTTTAACTTTACTAGTAAAATGCGAAAACACAGGCATGCTTGGATGAATGTTGAATTGAAGTAAAGTGAAGTGAAGCATCAAATCAATAAAGAATAAAATACAAGGGGTCATGATGGTCTTTTATTTTTAGTGGCCTGACAAAATATCTTTTTGAGTTTTTGTGTAAAAAAAGGAATTTTTTTGTCATTTAATTAGTGGAGAAAGAAGGTTATTTTTTTAGTTTTGTTTTTCTTTAAAAAGAATAATGAAATCTTGAATTTGTGTACTTTTGATGTAATATGTGGTTTTTTCTTGTCTGGATAATGGAGGCTCTACCTCATTTTGCTTCAATTTGTTATTCGGGGGTGTTTGAATGTATGGTGAATTGAAGTACAGTGAGGTGAATCATGACTTTTACCTAGGCAAATAGCCCAAAGAGAGAGCATGGCTAGGACCACGGCTTAGGAAACCAAAGGTTCGCTTCCAACACAGTCTTATTTAGATATTGATAAAATAAAAGTTCCGATCACGTGGAAAAAAGGAAGAAAATTAGGAGCTGAGAGACTGGAAAGTCACCACATTTCTCTACTTGTAATTGTACACTGTTTCTGAATTTGGTTGAAGAAAACTATGTAGGAGAAACATTTTTTATAAGTAAAAATATTTATTAAACAGTTGATGTCAATTTTATTAATAATAATAAGAAAAAACAATTCAATAGAAACAGGAGTATCATCTCCACGAAAAATATTTATTCCTACCTCTTTGTCTAAGTTAATGAAGAGGAGAAATACTTTTCTTTTTTAAAAGCATATCCAAAGAAGGAAAAAAATTTCTCCTCCCCCATTTTTTATTTTTGTTATTTCCGTCATCCAAACAAACGAAGCCCTTCACATTCTCTATTGGCCAATCGAATCTAAAGACCTCCAAATGGAAGCATTGTTTTCAAGCATTCTCTTTCAATAACATGTCAAATAAGATAAAACCATATACTCACGGGTATATGGATGGCAATTGGATGGATTTTGCATACGCTTTAAGTATCACATTGGTTTAATGAGGTTTGTTAGTTCAACAAATAAAAATGCATAATTTTGAATACAAATATGGACCTTACAAGAATGAGAAAGATAAAGGTAGTTGATGGGGACCACAAAAATGCAAACTCACTGTATAAGAGACTTTAGAAAATGGTGTGTGTGATTTTCACGACTAATTAAGCATGAAATTTTTTATGTGTAAATGGCCTTATTTACACAGTTTTCGCGTGCAAACAAACGTGGTGAACCGTACCCATTTTACATGGAAATCACTTACCTATGTAAAATTGATAGCAAACAAATGATCCTTTAATATTTGTTTGGGTTCATCATGGATAGGCACAGATGAAAAACCATTTTAATTAGGGCCGGTTTGAAAAGAGCACAACTTTGCACACATGAGTGAAGGAGTAAAGGTCAAGTTGACGTCAAATGAAATGGGCAAAGATAAAGTATGTTAAAGTAAAAGTAGAAGTGGTCCTTATTTTAATAGAAGTTTGACCGTGGTAGTATAATGCAGTTTGTTTCAACCAAATTGACCAAGGACTTAACCAAATAATCCCCAATAAAACAATTGGTCAAAATGAGTGGTAGCACAGTTGGCTAAGGACTATGCGCCTTAAGAAGCAGAGATGTATTGTGTTCGACACTTACTTTCATTGGCAACCTCCAATAGTTTTACCAGGTACATGTGGATTGGAGGGTTTGCATGTGCCCCTAGGGATTAGTTCTCGACTATCTAGAATCGAGTGTTTCTCAGGCTCAAGGCCAGAGGCTCCTAGGCTAGGCTCGGCTGGAAAGGAGACACCGTGTGTTGTCAAAAATATATATATTTGATCAAAAAATATAGGCCTGTTCAGTTGAAATTTGCATTTCAATTTCAAATTTATTGACCTAAAACAACAAAAATTCCCAATTTTGGCTGACTTTGCAAGTATATTTATTCTAATTCCACTTATTTTGATAATATTCATATGCCCTCTAATAGAGAGAAATCCCAAGAAATGTTGGATCTCTTGTGAATGGAGGAAGGAGTTTAGTATTACTGAGATAAATTACCCATTCATTAATGCAAAATCGCAAATACATATAGTTTAGACCTTTGAGATTTAATTTACTAATGTGATGATCAACTTAATTTGTTCTTTAGTTTAGAATAATTTTAACCTTTTGTTATTTCTAAAATACAAATTTATTTTAATTTACAGAATTGAACTGTATCAACAATAGCTAGTAGGAGAACATTTATCCACTTTATAATACTTGTTTGGGGCAAATGAAAGACTTGTGGCCGAATAAAGGTCAGTGATGTCACAATATAAATTTACTTTTCTTTCAAACTTTTTAATATAAAAATAAATAAATAAATATTTATATCACATGCATATTTTAACTCTATCTTTTTATTCATTTTTTTTATTTTTTTAATGGTAACACTTAACTTTTTTATTCTTTGTGCTAAGTCTCTTACATTAAGCTATGGGTACGAACGTCAATCACTTTTTTTTTTTTAAAACTATAATGACCTTTTTCTTTACAAACTTCTATGACCCCAAATTCATTATCCCCCTCCCTGTGCATCTTCTTTTACAGGGCTAAGGAACCTACACTTGTTTTGTCAATACTCAATAGGGCAGGGGCCATAACATGAACATGGACAGAGAGACTGACACCACAAAAAACGCGTATTCACGCCACCTATCCTCATCTCTAGTCAAAATCAGCAGGCCCTACACTTTAATGGCAGACATGATTGATGGGACTACACAGCATCCGTGGAGCAGGGTGAATGATAAAGCTAAGAGACAATAAATAGAGAACGTATCAAATAATAAAAAATATTCTATTGTTAAATTGAAAATTTGTTAATGGGATAATGAATATTTTGATTATTTCATAAAGAATATAAAAATAAGAAAAAATGAATAAATTGCTTTCGTGGAAAGAGTTGAAATTTGTGTGCCAATACAATGACCCAAAGTCCAGCACGAGCGATCAAAGTCCATCATTGATCAACTACAAGCAGCAAAACGAGTAGATCCAGTCTCTAGCAGTATCCAAACCAAGTTCCAGTTCTCAAGATCCACAAGCTTCGTCACCTCGCTGTGGAATAAGCCATGGCTGAAGCAATCATATCACTGCTGAAAGAAAAGCTCGGCTCCTCTTTGCTAGAGAAGTTTGGATCGATCTGTACGGTCAACGAGGAGGTAAACAATCTCCGCAGTACGTTCACAGCAATTCAAGCGTTGCTTAAAGATGCAGAGGAGCAACAATGGACGAGTAACACCATAAGAGACTGGCTCGATAAGCTTGAGGACGTGGCTTATGAAGTTTGGGACATATTGGATGAGTTTGCAACCGAGGATCTACGACGTAGAGTTGAGATTGGCAATAGCACAACCAAAAAGGTTCGCCACTTCTTTACTTCTTCGAACCCAGTTACATTTCAATCTCAGATGAGCAACAAGCTTAGGGAGGTCATGGAACGATTGGATTTGATCGCCCGGGACAAGTCTAATTTTAATCTGAGGTACGAAGATGTTGTTGATAGGCATAAAGAGGCTGGAGCAAGAGTTCAGACCCATTCATTTATACATGAATCAGAAGTTCTCGGAAGAAAAGAGGACAATGATAAGCTAGTTCATTTGTTAGTAAACAGGGGTGATGAAGAGGAAAATAATGTTTCCATCGTTCCAATAGTTGGAATGGGAGGTCTCGGGAAGACCACACTTGCAAAACTAGTTTACAATGATGAGAGGGTGAGTAGTTATTTTGATAAACTGATATGGGTTTTTGTTTCTGAAAAATTCGACAGTGCAGAAATCATGAGAGCAATTATAGAATCTGATCAGGATCAGAGATGTGATGTTGAACGCATGGAGCTACTGCAATCTCGCCTTCGAAAAACACTGTCTGGGAAGAGATATCTACTTGTGCTGGATGATGTATGGAATGAGAATCAAGAGGCTTGGCTTCAATTGAAAAGCTTGTTAAACGTTGGCGAAAAAGGAAGCAAAATCATTGCAACCACTCGCAGCAACATCGTGGCGAATATGATGGGAACACTTCCCACACACCATTTGGAAGGGCTTCCTGAGGAAGATTGCTGGTCTTTATTCAAGCAGCGCGCGTTTCCAAACAGAGATGAAGAAACATATCCGGACTTGGTACTCATTGGAAGGGAGATTGTGAAGAAATGCAAAGGTGTTCCGTTAGTCGCAAAGGTTCTCGGAGGGTTGTTACACTACAAAAGAAGCGGGAGGGCGTGGCTTTCTATTAGAAACAATGAGATTTGGGAATTAAAAGAAGATCAGATTATGCCCACCTTAAGATTGAGCTACAATCATTTGCCACCTCAGCTAAAGCAATGCTTCACATACTGCATTCTCTTCCATAAAGGTGGTACGTTTAAGCAACAAGAAGTAATACAAATGTGGATTGCACAAGGCCTCATCCAATCATCTGAAGAAGGTAAATTGATGGAAGATTTTGGTGCAGAGTATTTTGATGAGTTATGTTGGAGGTCTTTCTTTCAAGAAGAAGTTATGTATTATACCCCTCGCCATACTGAAGAAGGACCAGAATATAAGGTGCATGACCACATTTATGATCTTGCAAAGTCTGTTAGAAGAAACGAGTGCTTAACTGTGAAAGCTAGAAGAATGGAATGTGTCCTCTCCGGAAAAACTCGACATTTTTCATTTGCTTCCTATAAAGGGAGAATATTGCTAACGGATCTGATGAGCTTTCATAATGCACAAAAATTACGGACGCTCATTCTGAAAAACATAAGAATTGAGGAGCATGTGATCCTTGAAGACATTTCAAGATTAACATGTCTACGGGTCTTGATATTATCTTCTTCCAACATCAAAACCTTGCCCAATTCAATAGGTAAGTTGAAACATCTAAGATTCCTTGACTTGTCTGGGACTGACATTGAATCATTGCCTGAATCAATCTGCACCCTTTGGAACTTGCAGACGTTAAAACTCTTAGATTGTGGAAATCTCCGAGAATTACCAAATAATATGTGGAAGATGATTAGCCTTCGGCATCTTGAAATCAGCAGGAGTAGTAGATTAACTGAAATGCCAGCCAGGATTTCAAAATTAAGTGACCTCCAGACATTGACATTGTTCATTGTTAGCAAAGAGAATGGAATAGATGAATTGCGAGATCTAAACCTTCGAGGTTCTATAAACATTCAAAACCTCCAAAATGTGCTATATCCTTCGGATGTAGACAAAGTGGGCTTGAGGGAGTGGCATAAACTTTCTTCACTGGGCTTATCATGGAAAGAGTCGCATGATTCTACATCAGCAGAAAATGAAAACTGCGAGCGAGTTATTGAAAGCCTTCAGCCACATTCAAATATGCAAAGATTGAGCATTGAGAACTATATGGGTTCAAGATTCCCACATTGGCTTATGCATTTGAAGGTCCCCAACCTGATTAAAATTTCTTTAATCAGTTGTAAAAGATGTAAAATTCTCCCCCCATTTTCACAGCTACACCACCTCAAGGATCTCACCATGCAACATATGCCTGATCTCGAGAAGTGGTCAAGTGACGAAAGGAGTCAAACTCTTCCTCATATTAAGAGACTGGAGATTAGAAATTGTCCAAAGTTGTCTCAAATGCCACATCTTCCATCTGTAGAAAACCTGACACTGATAGGATGCAATGAGATGTTATTAATGTTTGTAAGGAATTACACAGCAATTACTGTACTCCGGATCTGTGGATTTCCAGAGATGATTTCTCTCCCAGAAGGTTTGCTTAAGAATCTAACTCTCATCAAGGAATTAGACATCGAGGACTGTCCTAAGCTGAAATCCTTATCAAATGACGTGCACGATCCTTCAGCGATAGAGACGTTGCGGTTGACAAACTGTGGAGAGGTCGAATCCTTGATGGAGGGAGTACGTAACCTCACCTCCCTCAAACATTTCAATGTTGTATGTTGCAATCAGTTGACGTCATTGCCTGATGAAGGGTTTCAGGGACTAACCTCCCTTCAGGATCTTTTGATCTTCTTTTGTGACAAGTTGAGATCTTTAGGTGAAGGGCTCCAAGTCCAGCACCTCAATTCCCTGGCGTGTTTGGGTGTATATGGTTGTCCTGAATTGGCTGCATTGCCTGAGAGCTTGTATAAAATAACAACCTTGAAAACCCTAGAATTGTCCGGCTCGCCTAAGTTGGCTTCTTTATCCGAGGAAATTGGGAATCTCGCTTCATTGAAAGAATTGAGGATTGAGGAATTCACCCATCTTCTGAGCCTGCCAGCATCATTGTATAAACTGACAACCTTGAAAACACTAGAATTGTCCGGCTTGCCTGAGTTGGCTTCTTTATCGGAGGAAATTGGGAATCTCGCTTCATTGGAAGAATTGTGGATTAGGGACTGCCCCCATCTTCTGAGCCTGCCAGCATCATTGCAAGAGGTCACGACGCTCCAAACCTTGCGTATTGAATCTTGTCCCAGTTTGGAGAGAAGGTGTGCCAAAGACAACGGGGAGGATTGGTATAAAATAGCACACGTGTCGGTCATCTTAATAAACGGGCAGTGTCTGCAAGAGGTACGCATTAACCAAATCATCAAGATTTATCACCTTTCCATTTCTTTCTTTTTTTTTTTTGGCTGAAAGATAAATGAATTGTGGGTGATACTATTTTTAGCCCAAGGCCCTACTATATGGCCCAGTGGACTTTATAAATTCAGTACAATCACAAATGGGCTCAGTGCTATTCTGATTTTTAGGCCGATTGGCTGTGATGTCCATGTCAAAAGGGCCAAGCTTGGACTAGCATTGGTCCATCCCAGTTGCAACCTTGTATTCTAGCTACGAAGATCTATGGTTTACAAGTTGGGTTCAGCCACACACCCAAATTGGAGTCAACTGTAGTCAATCTGATCCAGTGCAATATATATGTTTTTTTTTAGGTGAAATATAACACATAATATAGGTGAAATATATATATATATATATATATATGTTAAAGATAGTATAAAATCCTCTACATGTTTTTTTTACGACTCTATAAATTGACATATACCATATATAGTTGAAATATCCAGTGCACGCCTCATGCCTCCTAGTGAGGTCCATATGATCATCAATCCAAATGCACCACACACAACCACCACCCTGAATGTCGCCAATCCCATTTTTTTTTTTTTTTTTTTACATTGGTCTAAATGGACTAGATCGTTAGATCAATAGTCATGTGTTTATGAAAAATCACTCACTGTAAGCCTTAGATAAAGGCTTGAGATGATTTGACGAGTCTAAAATTTTACACTGAGGTAGGCCCATTTATGTTGATTTCTTTAATTAACTTAGCTAGTTGGCTCAATTTGAATCGAGGAAACATTTTCTCTGTGAGCATCCGACATAGCTCGTGTGAAATGCATTGCGTGCCTTCAATGCAAGGTGGAGCCCTTAGCATTAAGGGCAGTGAGCTGTTTCACACATGATGCTACACATAGACACGGTAGGAGAAATTTATGCATCAATCCAATTTTGCTCATTCGACAAAATAAATAATTAAATAAAAACTCCTGATCATTGTAAGATCACATTTTATTTATTTTTATGGTGTTTTTATTTCCATGGCTTTCCCTAAATTTGCTTGGATCTTTTAAAAAGAGACATGGTAAATATTGGAGTCAACTAGTTTATGTTAATATAGCGACTACTACGCGTATTATCGGCCGTAGCTGTTTAAGCCGCTGCGCTATTTTGAAAATAGCGATGCTACGGTCTAAAACCTAATAGAGCAAGCAATTTTAATTTAAATTATTGTTATTTTTTTTTACTTCTTTCCCTCATTAACCTTTTTAATGTTGTCTCTACCCTTATATGGTTTCAAATTACTAGAAAAACATAAGATTGGATGCTATGCAAGGTTCGAATTCTTTTAATTACTTAAAAATCCATACCACTACGCTGCTACGTATCGCCGCAACTACTACGTATTGGCCACTGGCTACTATGTCCACCGCAGCTGCTATTTTGATTCATGGTCTTTATATTTTCTTTTTCAGATTTTCCTTTTTTAATTTTTGGTAATTTTAGTCACTGAAAGACTGAGAATACTATGCATATCCTCAACTAGATCTAGAGTGTTATTTTGACATACCCAAACTCATTCATGTTGACTATGAATTCAAGGTTCATATATGACTCTATTTTTTGGAAATATTACCATGTTAGAACTCCTAGTATTCAGAGCAAAATGTAGAAAAAACATAAGTTGACACAAGAAACTTGTTTGGCATGCAGCGTAAATAAAAACATCTCTTCAACTGCATTCCTATCCATTTCAAGAATTCCCACCTCAAGGTACGTATGGACTATTTTTCCTTCATAATTTCATTTTTTTTAATGTCGTCATAATAAATTGCATGATTTATGTTAAAGTGTCCTACGTTTTTTGTTGTTACTGTGTTCAAATGTGCTTTGTTTAAGGAACTTATAACTAGAATATAGTACATTATTCTTTTGTGCCTTCGTTAAACTGATCGGTTCCTTTTTTGAGTCCTTCCATTAATCTTGTCAATTCTCAAATTAAGCGTGATCGAGCATTAAATTTGTACTTTTTTAATGCTACTCATATTGACCTTATACCTACAGACTTCATCTTTGTACAATTGCAGGTTCTAACCATGACATTTGAGTCCTTCCATTAATCTTGACAAATTTTGTGGTTGTCTTAGAATGTATGCCTAGCCGACCAAAGCTTGTGGTAATGTTCGGTGCCTAAGCAAGTAAAGATTTGGTACAAAAGCAACATTCACAAAGTTAGAGACTGCATTTTTCACTATCAAAACATGTGGTGATGAGTTAGTCCACTGCTGAATCTAGTTTTAAACAAGAATTTACATAGAGTTTGTCCACCTATTTTCTGAAATCACTCTTCTTTCCTTAGAATTTTTCTAAAACAAAATAAGAGACATATTATTAATTAAAAAAGAGAGAAAAAAAGGAAGAATGCTCAAGGAATGACAGTGGAATTTTTTTTTTTGAGATTAAGGAAACCACCCAGGGATGGATCCCTGGGTGGAACTGTTGGAGTGGGTATGCTATCCACAGCAATCACCTTGTGATCTCCAACATTGGGTGTTTTTATGTAAGTGATCCCTCTTTCTAATGTTAATCAAAAGGAGAAGGGAAGAGAAGAGTATCACAAACATCTATAAATTGACCAAAACACATATTGCAGAAAACAAAATCAAAGTATGTCTCTAGTCAAAGTAAGATTAAAGCCAAAATACCAAGTGCAATATTGGAAGAGTAAATAATCTAGCGCAGGATGTAAAGATATAAAGTAAGTTGAATGGCACCTAAATAAAGTAAGACATGGCAAAATGTTAGCTGAGTGGAGAGGAAAAGCAAAGAAAGGCTTCAGATTCTCTTCTAAGAAAGGAGGAGGGAGACGATTTCTTGAGCATATAAAGTGTACATCATGGATGGCAATGACATTTTCCATTTCTTTGTTGTCATTTACTCTCCTTTCAGTGTCTACTTTACATTTTCTTCCTCAATGGAAATTGTTTGTTAACAATTTCTGAACTTATATTTTGAGTTTCAAGCCAAAGGTGAGTATAGGTCATACAAGAATCAAATTGGAGTGAGTGCCAATTACTGGGGATATTGGAAGTGATAGGGTTGGATTGATTGTAGGTGGGTATTCATGGAAGGTTCACAGGGGTGTTTAGAGGAAAAGGCTCTGTATAAATTTGTATTTCTTTTCTTTTTGTAAGCCTAGGAAGGACTTAGACAAAAGACTTTGACATAGAAGTGCCTCTGGGGTCTCTACTCTTCTTGGAATCTACAGAAAGCATGACTTTTATTTGATTTGCAAGCATGAGCCCTCAAAAAAGATAACATAACCATGCTGTGACAGAGCAATTGGACACCACAAGTAGAGAAAAGAGAATCCAAAATAAAAAAACAACAACAAACACAGTAATACATCCAACTTCAGAGCAGACAAAAATAGAATAGAACCATTTAGGGGATGTTCATGTAACCGTATTTTATGGAAAAATAACTGGTTTTTTTCTTAGAAAATGGATTTTCATATTTTTTGGTGCGGCTAAAACTTGAGAAAATACAAAACCATAGTAGCCCTTTTTTATTTTTCCCTCAAGATTGAGGGTTTTTGTTTCTTATAGCATGCGCGTGTAACACTTTTTTACAGAAAAGTGATCGGTTTTCTACGGAAAACCCATTTTTAATGCATTTGGTGTGGAAACGACTCCACGAAAATGCTTTCTTACATTGTCAGCATTTTTTTTGCTAATGCTGGAAATGGATTTCCTATGAGGGGTATAGGAATTCGATTCCGCAGAAAACTTCTCGCTCCTATATAATCTCATTTCACCAATCTTTTCTAACTCAACCCAAAACATCACCATTGCATTATGATTTTGTTTTCTTTGATTAGTTGGGTATATGTATGATGATTATTTCTGTGATGGGTATTATTTCTGTGATGGCTCATCTGCTTTTCAATAAAGAATCCATACCCGTACCAAACAACATTAGCACTAATTCAACGATGAAAAAAAATTCGCACCAAACATGAATTTTTAAACTCCACTGAAATTCCTTTATGAGGTTTCCATTTCTATGGAATTTGCTGACGTGACAGTTTGGTCTTTCGGTGAAAAGACTATGTAGACAAACATGCATATTTAAATGAGAAAAAGAAAACCCTAGCAAAAAATCCTCTTCACAATCCCTTTCGTTTAGCTCTGGAGTTGGCTGCTACGTCGAAAATCTCCCAGCAAAGATATCTCTCTCTCTCTCTCTCTCTCTCTAATATTCTGAAAATATACTCATATTTTTTTTTTTTTTATATTCCGAGAATCTCTCAAAATATTTGGTGATCAAGAAATGCGTTTGATGAGATGGGTATTTTTCCTCTCTGTTTTATTTGGTAGTATTCTATTGAAATGAGACATGTAGAGGGGTTCTAGAGTTTTTAAATTGCATGGTTGATGGGTTTGGGTGATTTGGAAATGAGTTAGATGAGATGGGCATTTTTTTTTTTTTTTTTTTGTTTCTTCTTATGTGATATTGGGCTGCTCAAATGAGATATCTGCATGTATCTCCGAGTTTTTAGATGGCATAGTTGATGTTTTTTTGGTGATTAGAAAATGAGTTTGATGTGGTTTTCGGTATTTGTTCTCTATGTTTTATGTGACATTCATAAGATTTTGTGTTTATTTATTTTTATTTTATGTTTTCCCATTCTTTGCATATATCAGAAATAATCATCCATACTTGCATGTCTTATGCTCTGCTCATGATTGTTGGGCCATGATCTTCCTATGTTATAAATGAACTATCTTTGTTAGTGAAACGGTTCTTGATCTTGGATACCAAAGCAGTGAAATGACAAAGTGTATTATTTTTTTGAAAGCCACCATCTTTTTGCAAAAAAAACGGAAGAGGTCTTAGGCTGGATGTTGTAAATTAAAATTACCTGAGGAGAGCACCTTTTTTGAAGAATAAAAATTCCAATTTGTAATAAGAAATAACAGTTTTCACTAAGATTTTGAGGAGAAAACTATATATTCTCATATGCGCTATCAAATTGTAGAAAATGAAGTGCAAAACACAAACGATAATCCCTGTTCCCAACCAAAAAATATGAAATTAATAGCCGACAATGCAAGTTGAGATGTTCATCCATCTCATAGTTGAGCAATGTAAGAGGGGCACAGAGTGAAATGAGGGATCACATGTGAAAGGGTGAAATTTGTTGACAACAAAACATGAGTGAATTTGGTGATACTTTTAATAAAGATAACGTATGTAATTATAAAACCAATGCTTGGACCTCACTGGATTTGGATGGAACGACAAAAGAAAAATGATCGCTGAACATTAGCTTTCTTTCTCTTGTCTTATCTTTCACTCTTAACAATGACAATAGAGACATTCCTGCTTGGGGTTTAACAAGCAAATATGAGGTGAATTCCAACTTTAATATCTCTAGATCTGGCACTACTGCATTTCAATTGCTTTCCAACATATCTATTTCTAGCCTTTTCTAATTATGGTCTCTTTGGGCCCAACAGGTATAATGCCTAACATGCATACTTTGAGATAGTGATTTATTCATATTGTGCACTTTACATTCTAGTGACTAGAAAATGAGTTTGTTTGTTTTGCCTTAGGATGCTTTAGAAAGTGCATGTCTTATTAATCACATTAATTAACCCATTTCATAATGAGGGTTATTTGTTCCTTGTGCTTCAAGTGACTGAGCGTCAGTAACATTACCTCTCATTCGTTTTATTGTAGACCAGTTTTAAAAAGTATGGGTATTTAGCTGTGTTTTTGTGGTGTTTGGCAAATAATAGCATCTTGCGAATGTGAATAAATGACCAAGGAGGAATGAGAGTTGCGGCAGTTTTTTAGTCACTTTGATTGTGATGTGATTTAGTGATAGGTTCATTCTCATTTATCTGATTTAGCAGTGAGGCTAACAATGGCACTTCCCTTTCTTACATTCAGAATATAGCTTATGTGATACTAACAATTCTTTCTCCATTTGTAAATGAAGGTTAGATATAGGTGACGGGCTTTGCGACCCTACATCGGTGTGGTTGAGGTCTGATCTTCATGTTTCATTTTCATAAAGGAGATGGATACAGGGGATGGCTTTCACAAGGCGTGTCCTTATCATTTCATGGTTTAGAAATGCATTATATGTTTGTCTGTGTTGATTTGTAGACCACTTGTATTGATATGATACTGCACTGCGTGTGAATGGAAATATGTGACTGATTTGTATGTCATTTATATTGATATGTTTTAGAAACACACTCTTTCGAGTGAGATGATTAAGTTTTTCCCTCTTAACATCTTCAGATTGCAGGTTCGGTTCTTTATCGAATCCATTTACAGGCATGGTCTTGTGGACTGAATCCATTTGAGTCAGTATGGAACCAACCTGAATCCCTCCGGTTCTAATGCCCTATTTGTTTCATTCACCGAACACATACAGGCTGGTGCCCGGTGAAAGGCA
This sequence comes from Camphora micrantha, assembly GCA_003546025.1. Classification (NCBI taxonomy): domain Eukaryota; kingdom Viridiplantae; phylum Streptophyta; class Magnoliopsida; order Laurales; family Lauraceae; genus Camphora; species Camphora micrantha. The sequence continues at coordinate 13,955,885 of QPKB01000001.1, forward strand.
TCTCTTAGTGGTATGCTCCATCTGTTCCTCCAGTTCACGCCCACCTATGGCATCAAATAGTTCTTGCCTTTCTATTAATTTCCACTCCAACTGATACCTCTCTGGTATCGGACTTGGTTGCCTTCCAAACTTCAAACAATAAACATTAATTATTAACCTATTGTTAGAACAGGTAAGAGGCACCCATGTATCACTGTCACAAGTCAAAATTTCTCCTATCATCTGTGTTCGGTGGCCATAAAGTGGCATTAGTAATATTGTTACTTTACCTTTGTTGATAGTGTGGTAGCTTATGGGGGGTGATTAGCTAATAGAGCTAGATGTATGAATATATATTATATTATTTTGTGAAAGAAGATAGTAATGATAAATTGATAAAGTTAACCATTAAGAAAATAATGCCGTGAAACAGAGAAGCAGGCTTTTGTTTCTATAGTAGAAACTTATCGCACCAAACAAAAATCATCTGTCTTCACTAAGAAATACGAAGTCACAACAAACATAAAAAGCACAATTTTATCAAAGATTTTTTTTTTCTTTCACCAAACATGTATTCTCAACACCTACTAAAAATGCTTTTTCCAGCATCCATTTACAATAGACTATGGTTTGTGTCTAGAGACGAATGCTCACATTTTCCTTTAGTTGTGATGTTGTTTCTTCCTTTTGTTTTAATATTCTTCTCTCTCTTCACCCTCTAGTTGCAGCAATCTCTCCATCTCTCAATCAGTCTTTCATTTGGCAATTTTGGTTTCAGATCTTTAAACATTTGCTTAAGATCTCACTGCTGTGACGAGGCATCAAGATTCTTCAAAATCTTCCTTTTGTAATAAAACATGTTTGAATCTTGTGTTGTGTTTGCGGTCTCAAAACTGGAAATCTAGCTTAGTCGATTACTGGTTTTTTCCCCTCATCCTTGAAACAATTATCTTCACAATCATTGTTGTTCATTTCAGTTTGTTGTGGTGGTGGTGGGACTTGGAACTGAAGCCAAAATTGGAACCAGATGCAGAACTAAAGGTGGAGTCAGAACCAGAACTGGGTCCGGAGCCAGAATCAAATCCTTCAAAAATTTTTTTTTTTTCTCCACTGATCTAGATGCATCTAATAGATTTCATGCCAATTCGGATCCAACCCATCCTTTAAAAAAGGGATCCAAGTCCGGATACGACCTGGCTTATTCCCGGATTGGACCCATTTGCAACCCTACACATTAGCCGACTTGCATGTCTCCTTTATATAAACCTAATTAAGGTTGACCCACATTTTTTGCAAAGCCATTTCGGGCCTGTTGCCTGTATGAAAAGTTTGTGTGACAATTTTCTTCTGTGGGCCAGTCAATAGGTCAGTCCATATGTTATGAAGCCTCAAGAGGAGATCACTGCTGAACAGGTTAATCTGACAAAATCGACTTGACCCCTGTTGGGTGCAAAATAAGAGTACCTAGATTTATGCATACTTTATTTGGATTGGTTTCTCTCTTCCAAAAGAGATGTTGTTCATGTTTTCGACCAATTTAACAAAATCAATGAAGATTTAAGATATGAAAGGAAACGTCTTGATACTTATTGTTCATACGAAAATATTAAATAGTTTGGTCATGAATCCAGGGCCCATAAAAGTCTGTTGAATTAAAATGGACGCATAGGTTGAGAATTTTTATATGTTTTTCATAAATTTCTCAAAATCGAAGAAGACTAAAAAAATTAAACATCTTAGCTTCTTAGGGGTTGTTTTATTTTACACATGATAGGAAAATGATATATGCAAATGTTACATATGTGAAACACTTTATCGTATTATTTTTATAAAAAAATACCATTTTCATGTGAGTAACTAAGTACATTCAAATATTGTCGATGTATTTGGATTTTTGTGATATTTTTCACAAATTTCTCAAAATTCATGAAGAATTAAGATTTGAAACTAAATGTCATGATGTGGCCTTAATTACGCATGAACATTTTTATGTGTAAATGGCCTTATTTTTCACATGCAAACAAACGTTGTTAACCGGATCCATTTTACATGAAAATCGTTTACCTATATAATTGACAACAAACAAATGATCCTTAATATTTGTTTGGGCTCATCATGGATAGGCACAGTTGAAAAACCATTTAAATTAGGACCGGACATTCTTAACATTTTTGGATTTGAAAAGAGCACTACTTTACTCACATGAGTGAAGGACTAAAAGTAAAGTTGACGTCAAATGAACCAGGTAAAGATAAAATATGTTAAAGTAAAAGTAGAGGTGCGGTCCTTATTTTTATTGAAGTTTGACCGTGGTAGTAAAATTCAGTTTGTTACAGCCAAATTGGCCAAGGACCAAACCAAATAAGCCCCCATAATACATTTGGTCAAAATGAGTGGTAGCTCAGTTGGCCAAGAACTTAGCCCCTCAAGAAGTGGAGAGGTATTATGTTCAACACTTATCTTCGTTGGCCACCTCCCATAGCTTTTTTCCGATTCATATGGATTGGAGGGTTTGCTTGTGTCCATAGGGACTAGTTATCGACTGTTTAGAATCACGTGTCCCTCAGACTCCGGGCCAAAGGCTCTTGAGCTGGGCTGAAAGGAGAACACCCTTGGTTTTCATATATATATATGTGTGTGTGTATGTGTGTGTGTGTGTGTATAAATATTTGGTCAGAAAATCTGGGCCTATTCAGTTGAAATTTGCATTTTAATTTTAGGTTTATTGACCTAAAACAACCAAAATTTTCAATTTTGGGCGAATTTGCAAATATCTTTATACTAATTTCATTTATTTTTGATAATATTTATATGCCACCATTAGAGGAAAAATCCTAGGACTTGTTGGGTCTCTTGTGAATGGAGAAGGAATTTTAATATCACTGAGATAAATTACCCCTTCATTAATGCAAAATCCCAAATACATATAGTTTAAACCTCCGAAATTTAATTTACTGAGGTGATGACCAACTTAGTTCTTTAGATGAAAATAATTTAATTTTTTATTATTTCTCAAATACAAGTTTATTTTAAGAGTTTTAACATTTACATAGTTGGACTGCCGAACGATAGCATTTGTAGGAGAATATTTCTCCTTTTTATAATACTTGTTTGGGGCAAATGAAAGAGACTTCCATCTTCTTCTTTTTTTTTCTTTTTTTTTTTTTTTATCTCGCCCAAGAGGGCTGGTACCCAAGAAAGAGCCTGTAAATGCACGGAAAGAAAGCCTGCACATGCGGAAAGAGAGCCTGCACAAGCGAGAATGGAGTCTAGAAAGAGGTGGTGTATCAGGTATTCGAATTCTAAACAGCCAGGTGAGAACTATTACTCTTTACAAGTCATGTTAAGAGCTATTTTTATCAAATGAAAGAGAATTGTTGAAGGATAAAAGATAAATGATGTAAGATCATATTTTACTTCTCTCTCATCATTTTTCATCTAACCAAGAAGTGAAAAAATATCATATCAAATGCCTATTTTTATTGGTAACTCTTAACTTTTTTTATTCTTTGTGCTACATCTATTGCACATAAGATATTTTCTCAGTGCAAAAATCATCTTAGCTTGAGATGTCCAATTAAGCTAAATGATGTTTTTTTTAAAGTACTACCACCCTATTTTTTTCAAACTTTTATTACCCCAGGTTCATTACCCCACCTTGCATCTTCTTTATAGAGGGCTAAGGAGCCTACGTTTGTTTGGAGTCTTTGGGCGACAACAATAACGCGTATTCACACGACCTATCCTTACCTCGAGTCAAAATCACGTGTTACAGCAGGCCATACACTCATCAATGGCAGACATAATCGATGGGACTAGACAACAGCGTCCGTAGTCTTGTGGACCAGGGCGAATGATAATTATAAGGGACGATAAATAGAGAAGGTATATGGGAATACCGGGATCGCCTGGTGATAACAGTTACCGCTCTCATCCCTCGATTCCTGGTGGGAGGAGGTTTTTATTCTCTCCAACTTGGGCACTAAATCAAACAGAAAAAAATAAAATTAAAATTAAAATTAAGTATATGTATGAGGGATCGTTTGTGTAGAAGCAACTTTCACGGAAAAATGAAATTGCTATATTAGCAAATTTTATGATTTTAAATACCTCAGAACATGTTTTTTGAAAAAATTAGAAATTCATGTTTGGTGCAAAAAAAAAATTCTCGATGAATTTGTGCTAATGTTGTTTGGTGCAACTGCGGATTTTTTTAGTGAAAAGTACTTGATGAGTAGGTCGGTATGTGTGTGGGGTGGGCTGGTAGGTGGCAGAGTCGGTTTGAGATAATTTGAGGCCTAAAGCAATAATCCTAAATGTGGCATTTTCTATTTTTAAGTATTATTAAAAATATTTTATTTAAAATATATTTTTTTCGCTTTTGGTGATGCAAAATTAATAAATCAGGGTCATGTTCAGTACAAGAAACCACAATTCATCTCATTATCATCAAGCTTCATATAGAAAGCAACAACATCCATCTTCGTCATCAAATTAAAAAATAGTACTACAAACAAATACCATGCCAGAGAGGAGAAGTCAAAATCAAGTAAGTCGAGAAAGAAATTGAGAGATAGAGAAGCAGAAATACAGATCTAATCCATGGTAATAATAGCAAAATCTGCAGATTAGATTGAGAGATTTGGAGATGTACCAACTACCAAAAGACTCTTGCACTAGGAACAATGGAACATAGATGAGCACCAATAGCATGCACACTAGTATATTTTTTATTTTGTAAGAGAGGGTGGGTGTTGATGAAGAAGAAAGTTTGTTTCATAGAAGAAGAAGAGGAGTGTGAAACGTTTGATGGGAGTGTTTTTTCCCCCTCGAAACTGGTTGCTCACAATTAATTACAGGGCCTTATCTTTCTGGGGAGAAACAAAACCACAACAGTTGTTTCTTTTGGAGTTTGAAAAGATGCCAGCTCCTTTTATTATGGCCGTATTTTTTAGGATTAAAATAAATATGTCGGTTGCTTTTTTGGGGCCTTATTTTTAGGGATCTAAAAGCATAGGCTTTTATTGCCTTATTCTAAAGCCGGCCCTAGTAGGTGGGTAGGGTTGAAAGGGGAGGGGGGAAGAAAGAGGATGGGTGAGTGGAGTGAGGTGAGAGTGAGGAAATGAGAGATCAATTTTATATGGAAATGGACTTTCCATAGCCAACTGCCAACAATAGGAAGTTTATTTCCATACCAAGGAAGGAAAAAATTGACTTGGCGAAAAAACAATTCCGTGGATAACTGCCGTATCAAACACATGTGAAAAAGGAGTTTCACGCAAAAAAACTATATCATTTTCCATAGAAATGGGCTACACAAACGTGCCCTGAGGTATCAAATAAAAAATATAATATTTTTAATACGCATAAACCTGTCTACTCTAAAAATAATATTGTATTGTTTGATTGTATGATTGGACATTCGGGATCAGGTATTTTGCCACATCCAGTGGAGTTGACAAGGCCGCCTAGAGCCTTTTTTTTGTATCCCAAACTGTTTGTATTTCATTGTTCCAAGTGCGTTTTTTGATGAGATCTTTATTTGAATGGATGGCAAGTTGGAGTAAAATGAGGTGCAGGAGAATGAAATATAAGGAAATTAGATGGACTTTTATAACGGTTTGGTATTGAATTTTTTTGACTTTTTGTGTAAAGATGATGATTTTTTTATCATTTAGTGGAAAAAGGAAATTGTTTTTTGAATTTTTTCTTTGAAAAAGAATTATAGAATTTTAAATTTTTATACTTTTAATAAGACCGCTTGTCTTTTATTGTCTTTGATAATGGATGCTTTGCCTCACTTTATTTTAATTCACCATCCATCCAAATGCGAATTAGTTTTGACTTTTGTGGTGCATTTTTCTATATTTTGCATAATAATTGGATAGGCTTTCATCATTTACTAATGAGATTTTATTTGCTTAGTTGTCATGGAGAAATCTAATTTATTTCCAACTTGGTCTAATGAGTTTTTTTTTTTTGCGTGACTTGGGAATTCCAGTTTCGGATATTTGTTGAAGGGAAGGAATTATTGGGGACATGAAACTGCCAATAACTAAAGATACAACTAAACTTGTCCTATTAAATCAATTCTTGATTGGTCATTCAACTTAATTCTGTTTGATATTAAGGTTACTTTTTATCTTTTTTATTTTATAGAATTTTTTTTTATATTTCTAGAAATGGTAATGTAATGAGTTAGGGGTCTTCGTTGCAGCGGATTGTCATTTTGTATGTTTGTTGTCAAGAGCACCTTTTATATATATATATATATATATATATATATATATAATGATGCTTCTCCTCTATATGGAAAAAACAAACAAAACTAAGCATGTCGAATGGGAAACCAAGTATGCCCAAATTATAATTCGGAACTTAACCTATGCACATATCAAACTGCTATAAAAAGGAAATGTGGATCATGTGTGTCGGGTTGAAAATCAAGAGAACATGGCCAACGATTTCAAGTGAAATATGGTATCGCCAAGTATGAATCAGGTGTATGCCACAGTCCCAGATAATCAGCAAATTCATTTTATTTATTTTTTGGTAAAGGAATCAGCAAATTCATTACAGGTTCAAGAGGGAACCTGCGTTTGTTTTATGACCCCAAGTTTATTATCACTCGTGTGCATCTTCTTTGTTTTGGGCCACAACATCGAGTCCGTTAACATTTCACACCACAGTTTTAGTAACCTGTCCTGATTGTCAAATCAGTATAGCTGGCCTCCACTTATTAGTGGCAGACATGATTGATGCAGGATTCCATTTCACTGCCTTTCCAAAGCTTAATCTTTGATTTTTTTTTTTTTTTTTTTTGAGGGGAGGTGCCTGGGCAGTAGAATTATGAAACTCTGCTTGCACAGCTGGCAAAGCTAGAAAAGCAGGTTAGGTAGGAGGGAATCAAAGAATAGTTGCGTCCCCGGTTTTTCCATTTCGTTGAAACAACGGAAAAGTTTTTCAATGATCATTCTACAAGTAACAAAACAAGTAAATCCAGGCTCAAGAGATATCCAACCAAGTTACATTTCTCAAGATCCACAAGCATCGTCACCTGGCCGTGGAAGAAGCCATGGCTGAAGCAATCATATCACTGCTGATAGAAAAGCTCGGCTCCGCTTTGCTAGAGAAGTTTGGATCGATTTATAGAGTTAAAAAGGAACTAAACAATCTCCGCAGCACGTTCACAGCAATTCAAGCGGTGCTCAAAGATGCAGAGGAGCAACAATGGAAGAGTAACACAGTAAGAGACTGGCTCGATAAGCTTGAGGACGTGGCTTATGAAGTTGGGGACATATTGGATGAGTTTGCAACCGAGGATCTACGACGCAGAGTCGAGATTCGCAATAACACAACCAAAAAGGTACGCGACTTCTTTACTCCTTCGAAGAACCCACTTGCATTTAAATCTAAGATGAGCAACAAGGTTAGAGAGGTTGCGGAACGATTGGATCTGATCGCCCGGGAGAAATCAAATTATAATCTGAGGCAGGAAGATGTTGATAGGCGCAAAGAGACTGAAGCAAGAGTTCAGACCCATTCATTTGTACATGAATCGGAAGTTCACGGAAGAAAAGAGGACAATGAAAAGCTAGTTCATTTGTTGGTCAACAGGGGTGATGAAGAGGAAGAGAATGTTTCCATCGTTCCTATAGTTGGAATGGGAGGCCTCGGGAAGACCACACTTGCAAAACTAGTTTACAATGATGAGAGGGTGAGTAGTTATTTTGATCAAAGAATGTGGGTTTTCGTTTCTGAAAAATTTGACACTGCAGAAATCATGAAAGCTAGTATAGCATCGGTGAATGAAGAGAGATGTGATCTTGAACACATGGATCCACTCCAATCTCGCCTTCGAAAATCACTATCTGGGAAGAGATATCTACTTGTGCTAGATGATGTATGGAATGAGAATCAAGAGGCTTGGCTTCAATTGAAAAGCTTGTTAAACGTTGGCAAAAAAGGAAGCAAAATCATTGTAACCACTCGCAGCAACATCGTGGCAAATCTCATGGGAACACTTCCCACCCATCACTTGGAAGGGCTACAAGAGGAGGATTGCTGGTCTTTATTCAAACAACGAGCATTTCCAAACAGAGATGAAGAAAGATATCCGGACTTGGTACGCATTGGAAAGGAGATTGTGAAAAAATGCAACGGTGTGCCATTGGTCGCAAAGGTTCTAGGAGGGTTGTTACACTACAAAAGAAGCGAGAGCGAGTGGCTTTCTATTAGAAACAATGAGATTTGGGAATTAAAAGAAGATCAGATTATGCCCACATTAAGATTGAGCTACAATCATTTGCCACCTCAGCTAAAGCAATGCTTCACATACTGCATTCTCTTCCATAAAGGTGGTACGTTTAAGCAACAAGAAGTAATACAAATGTGGATTGCACAAGGCCTCATCCAATCATCTGAAGAAGGTAAATTGATGGAAGATTTTGGTGCAGAGTATTTTGATGAGTTATGTTGGAGGTCTTTCTTTCAAGAAGAAGTTATGTATTATACCCCTCGCCATACTGAAGAAGGACCAGAATATAAGATGCATGACCACATTTATGATCTTGCAAAGTCTGTTAGAAGAAACGAGTGCTTAACTGTGAAAGCTAGAAGAATGGAATGTGTCCTCTCCGGAAAAACTCGACATTTTTCATTTGCTTCCTATAAAGGGAGAATATTGCTAACGGATCTGATGAGCTTTCATAATGCACAAAAATTACGGACGCTCATTCTGAAAAACATAAGAATTGAGGAGCATGTGATCCTTGAAGACATTTCAAGATTAACATGTCTACGGGTCTTGATATTATCTTCTTCCAACATCAAAACCTTGCCCAATTCAATAGGTAAGTTGAAACATCTAAGATTCCTTGACTTGTCTGGGACTGACATTGAATCATTGCCTGAATCAATCTGCACCCTTTGGAACTTGCAGACGTTAAAACTCTTATATTGTTTTTATCTCCGAGAATTGCCAAATAATATGTGGAAGATGATTAGCCTCAGGCATCTTGAAATCGATGTGAGTTATCGAATAACTGAAATGCCAGCCAAGATTTCAAAATTAAGTGACCTCCAGACATTGACATTGTTCATTGTCAGCAAAGCGAATGGAATAGATGAATTGCGGGATCTAAACCTTCGAGGTTCAATAAACATTCAAAACCTCCAAAATGTGCTAAATCCTTCAGATGCAGACAAAGTGGGCTTGAGGGAGAAGCATAAACTTTCTTCACTGGGCTTATCATGGGAAGATTCGGATGATTCTACATCAGCAGAAAATGAAAACTGCGAGCCAGTTATTGAAAGCCTTCAGCCACATTCAAATTTGCGTAGTTTGAGCATTGAGGACTATATGGGTTCAAGATTCCCACATTGGCTTATGCATTTGAAGGTCCCCAACCTGATTAAAATTTCTTTAATCAATTGTAAAAGATGTAAAATTCTCCCCCCATTTTCACAGCTACACCACCTCAAGGATCTCACCATTGAAGATATGCCTGATCTCGAGAAGTGGTCAAGCGACGAAAGGAGTCAAACTCTTCCTCATATTAAGAGACTGGAGATTAGAAATTGTCCAAAGTTGTCTCAAATGCCACATCTTCCATCTGTAGAAGACCTGACACTGGAGAGATGCAAGGAGATGTTATTAATGTCTGTAAGGAATTACACGGCAATTACTAAACTCTGGATCGGTGGATTTCCAGAGATGATTTCTCTCCCAGAAGAATCTGACTCTCATCAAGGATTTACGCATCTACGACTGTCCTAAGCTGAAATCCTTATCAAAAGACGTGAACGATCTTCCAGCGATAAGTTTACTGGCATTTATTAAGTGCGGAGAGGTCGAATCCCTGATGGAGGGAGTACGTAACCTCACCTCCCCCAAATCTTTCTATATTTCAAGTTGCAATCAGTTGACGTCATTGCCTGATGAAGGGTTTCAGGGACTAACCTCTCTTCAGTATCTTCATATCAACGGTTGTGACAAGTTGAGATCTTTAGGTGAAGGGCTCCAAGTCCAGCACCTCAATTCCCTTGCGTCTTTGTATGTCAGTGGTTGTCCTGAATTGGCCGCTTTGCCAGAGAGCTTGTATAAACTGACAACCTTGAAAACACTAAATTTGTTCGACTTGCCTGAGTTGGCTTCTTTATCGGAGGAAATTGGCAATCTCGCTTCATTGAAAGTCTTGGAGATTAGGGACTGCCCTAATGTTCTGAGCCTGCCAGCATCATTGCAAAAGGTCACGACGCTCCAAACCTTGATTATTGCATCTTGTCCCAGTTTGGAGAAAAGATGTGCCAAAGAGAAAGGGGAGGATTGGTATAAAATAGCACATGTGTCGGTCATCGAAATAAACGGGCAGCGTCTGCAAGAGGTACGCATTAACCAAATCATCTATTTCTTCTATTTTTTTTATTTTGGTAGAGTTGAGCTTTGTATGCAGGCCTGAGCTTTTGGCGGACTATTTTGAGCCCCATCAGCTTTATAAATTCAACAAAATCACAAAAACGCTCAGTTCTGTTCTGATTTTTAGGCCGATGATGGGCCTCAGCTTGAAATTGTAGGTTGGACTTATATCTACAACTTTATGCCTAATACGCTAGGATATGAGTTTGCACGGCCCAATCCAATCCATGTACTATACTTTTCTAAATTCCATAGTTACAAATAAGGAAGTGCAAGAGGACCAATAGCATTTCTCAATTTCTGTACACTATACCTTTTTTTTTTAAACCAAACAACAAATTAATAGACATAGGAAAGGATGAATGGTCATTGGTTGGTGTAGGCGTGGGTCTAATTCCTGATTCCTGACACTTATTTTCCTCTTGTTCTGCTACTAAATGCGCCCTTTAGAATAGCTTCAGGCAGAGGCCCTGAGCCTGGCAAGCCTGAAGCTGGTCCAAACCACGCATGTGTCTCTCCTGAGCCTACTATTTAGTCCCAGATACAGCCCAAAAGACTTAAAAGGCACATCCCATTTGCATATCTACACCATTATCTTTAAATATACTGCCCACGATTACGTCTATAGTCAGGTTTTTACTCATATGTAATGTAAGTCCAGGCACATACCACATAATTACCTGGAAATGAAATAGGACTGGACCTAAAACACAGCCCAGTTTCTTACTAGGGCTTGGGCCAAATTCGCCTGGCCCACACTGCACCCTAGTTAGAGTCAGTGTCGTAATAGCTGTCAAACTTTAATTTCCTAATAAGATATCTAGAATATACCGTTAAATCAGTAGTCATGTATTTATGAAAAATCATTCACTTGTAAGCCTGAGATAAAGGCTTAAGATGATTTGATGAGTCTAAAATTTTACACAGAGGTCGGCCCATTTATGTTAATTTCTTTAATCAACTTAGCTAGTTGGCTCAATTTGAATTGAGGAAACATTTTCTCCTGTGCGCATCCGACGTAGCATGTGTGAAATGCATTGCATGCCTTCAATTCAAGGTGGAACCCTTAGCATTTTGGGCAGTGAGCTGTTTCACACATGATGCTACATGTGGACTCCCGCAGGAGAAATTTATGCTTCATTCCAATTTTGCTCATTCGGCAAAATAAATAAAAACTCCTAGTCATGGTAAGATCACTTTGTATTTACTTTTACGTTGTTTTTATTTCCACGGCTTTACCCAAACTTGCTTGGATCTTTTAAAAAGAGACTAGGTAAACAGTGGAGTCAACTAGTTTCTGTCAATATAGCGACTGCTATGTGTATTATCGGCTGTAGCAATTGAAGCCGCTACACTATTTTTAAAATATCGATGCTACGATCTAAAACCTAATAGAGCCAAGCAATTTTAATTTTAATTAAATTTTTTTCTATTTATTTTCCTCGGTAGCTTTTCTTAATGTTGTCTCTATCTTTATATGGTTTCAAATTACTAGAAAGACACAAGATTGGGTGCTATGCAAGGTTTGGATTCTTTTAATTACTTAAAAATCTACACCGCTACGCTGCTACCTATTGGCCACTGGCCGCTGTGCCCACCGCAATCGCTATTTTGATTTATGGTCTTTATATTTTCTTTTTGAAATTTTTCTTTTTTAATTTTTGGAAATTTTAGTTACTGGAAGACTGAGAATACTGTGCATATCCTCAACTAGAGTGTTATTTGTTTTCTTCTCCGTGATAAATGCATTATGACAAAACCAAACTCGTTCATGTTGACTATGAATTCAAGGTTCATATATGACTCTATATTTTGGAAATCTTACTATGTTAGAACTCCTAGTATTCCGAGTAGCATGTAGAACAACATAAGTTGACACAAGAATCTTGTTTGGCTTGCAGCGTGAATAAAAACTTCTCTTGAACTACATTTCTATCCATTTCAAGATTTCCCACCTCAAGGTACGTATAGACTATTTCTCCTTCATAACTTCATTTTTTTTATGTCGTCATAATAAATTTCATGATTTATTTTAAAGTGTCCTACGTTTTTTTGTTGTTGCAGTGTTCAAATGTGCTTTGCTCAAGGAACTTATAACTAGAATATAGTGCATTATTCTTTTGTGCCTTCATTAAAGTGATCGGTTCCTTTTTTGAGTCCTTCCATTAATCTTGTCAATTCTCAAATTAAGCGTGATTGAGCATCAAATTTATACTTTTTTAATGCTTCTCATACTACCCTATACCTACAAACTTCATATTTGTACGATTGCAGGTTTCTAACCATGACATTTTTTTTTTGTTCTGTTTTAAGATTCAAAGACCAGCTCGAATGTTGGCCTCTTACATTCTTTGATTTTTCAATGCTCTCTTTACATGACCTACAATTTTCTTGTTGGATCATCACATTTTGGTAGCTTACCAAGTTGAGATTCTTAAACTAACATCCTTTTAACTCAAGGAATGGTGATTACATCTAGGTAGACCAGTGGATAGGACAAATCATGGGTTGACCACAAAAAAAAAAAAAAAAAATGCTTTTCACAAATTTCATGGTTGTCTTGGAATGTAAGCCTCAGCCGATCAAAGCTTGTTGGTAATGTTCGGTGCCTAAGCAAATAAAGATTTGGTACAAAAGCAACATTCACGAAGTTAAACATTTCATTTTTCACTATGAAAACATGTGGTGATGAGTTAGTCCATTGCTGAATCCAGTTTTAAATAAGAATTTACATAGAGTTTGTCCACCTATTTTCTGATTGTTGGGCCATGATCTTCCTATGTTATAAATAAACTATCTTTGTTAGTGAAATGGTTCTTGATCTTGGATGCCAAAATAGTGAAATGCCAAAGTTAATTATTTTTTTAAAGACACCATCTTTTTGCTTAAAAAATGGAAGAGACCTCTGGCCGGACGCTGTTAAAGAAATTTGTTGACAACAAAACATGAGGAGTGAATTTGGTGATACTTTTACTAAAAATAAACTTAAAAATTTAAGACATTGAAGAAGGACGTATGTAATTATGAAACCAATGCTTGGACCTCAGTGGATTTGGATGGAAAGAAGAAAGAAAAATGATCACTGCTGAACATTAGCTTTCTTGTCGTCTCATCTTTGACTCTAAACAATGACAATAGAGACATTCCTGCTTGGGGTTTAACGAGCATATGTGAGGTGAATTTCAACTTTAATATCTCTTGATCCTGCACTTTAGCATTTCAATTGCTTTCTAACATATCTATTTCTAGCCTTTTCTAATTATGGTCTCTTTGTGCCCAACAGGTATGATACTAACATGTATACTTTGAGATAGTGATTTATTCATATTGTGGACTTTACATTCTAGTGATTAGAAAATGAGTTTGTTTGTTTTACCTGTTTTAATCTGCTTGCGATGCTTTAGAAAGTGCCTGTCTATTTCATAATGAGGGTTACTTGTTCCTAGTGCTTCCACTGACTGAGCGTCAGTAACATAACCTCTCATTCGATTTTTTGTAGACCAGTTTTTATGAACCGGTTTCATTCTTTTTAAATCTGTCAGCTTGGAACTGAAACTCTTCTATCTCAGTTAAGGTAAATGGGATCCGGGTTGTGGATTCTATTGAATGATTAAATGATTTTTATTAGGCTTAGAAAGTCAATCTAACTTAGAGCCTTAAGCTGAATATTTGTAAGGTGCCCAAATTGAAATGCTCTATTCAATATCCCATTTGGGAAAATCTTGATATGTATTTTTACGAAGGGGGTATTTAGCTGAGTTTTTGTGGTGTTTGGTAAATAATAGCATTTTGCGAATGTGAATAAATGACCAAGGAATGAGAGTTGCGGCAGTTTTTTAGTCAGTTTAATTGTGATGGGATTTAGTGATAGGTTCTTTCTCATTTATCTGATTTAGCAGTGAGGCTAACAATGGCACTTACCTTTCTTACATTAAGAATGTAGCTTGTGTGATACTAACAATTCTTTCTTCATTTGTAAATGAAGGTTAGATATAGGTGATGGCTTTGCGACCCTACATCGGTGTGGCTGAGGTCTGATCTTCATTTTTCATTTTCATATAGGAGATGGATACAGGGGATGGCTTTCGCATGGCGTGTCCTTATCATCTCATGTTTTAGAAATGCATTATATGTTTGTATGTGATTGATTTGTAGACCACTTGTATTGATATGATACTGCACTGCGTGTGAATGGAAGTATGTGACTGATTTGTATATCATTTATATTGATATGTTTTAGAAACACACTCTTTCGAGTGAGATGATTAAGTTTTTCCCTCTTAACATCTTCAGATTGCAGGTTCAGTTCTTTATCGAATCATTTACAGGCATGGTCTTGTGGACTAAATCCATTTGAGTCACTATGGAACCAACCTGAATCCCATTGGTTTTAATGCCCTATTTGTTTCATTCACCGAACACATACAGGCCGGCGAAAGGCATCTTTTAGTAGTATGCTCCATCTGTTCCTCCAGTTCACGCCCACCTATGGCGTCAAATAGTTGTTGCCTTTCTATTAATTTCCACTCCAACTGATACCTCTCTGGTATAGGACTTGGTAGCCTCCCAAACTTCAAACAATAAACATTAATTATTAACCTATTCTTAGAACAAGTAAGAGGCACCAATGAAATTAGCAGTTGGTATGCAGAGAATCCATTTGATGCAAAGCCAGGGAGTCACCAACAACCCCCTAAGCACATACAAGCCATTTTGATCCAGGTCAATTTTGGTTCCATTTTCATTGGATCAGACCCAAAAACGACTTCTCCATTATAATTGGTCATTGTTGATCAATTGGTCAAACTTTTGCAAGCTCAGGTGGCTCGATCAACAAGTGGAAGCCCACCAAATTGAGATGATACCATTTGACTTTTTAGGCTTCAAATATAGCCCATTAGACAGCTTAAGGGAGATGATGGAATTCGCCTCTTTGCATTCCGAGGTCAGATGAAGCTAAACAAGCTAAAAACTTGGGTAATCCATTGGGGTAGCTCAGATGGCATAGTACCACGGTTTGCTTCTGGAGATTAAGGGTTTGAAATTGTGCTATCATACTAGGGCTCTAGGGGATTTATCTAGCTCCCTCTGGGCCCGTGGGAATAGTATGCTCCAAAGGGAGGGGTGCCCTTCTCTCACCTGCTGGGAGAAGGGTCTTAGTCCAATCAGGTACATCTGACGTTCCCCACTACTGGATGACCTTCTGGAAGGCTTTGATAAGGCACGGGAACTCATCTTTAATAATAATAAAAAATGGGCAGTGGGCAATGGTCCACAAATTGACATATTTAAGGATATATGTGGATCCCAGGCCTGCAAACCTTAGACTCCATACCTGCCAAAGTACCCTTGGCCTCTCTTGAAGTCCTTATTCACAAAGCCTCATATTTAATGACCCATCATAGCCAAACTGAATGGAACAAGAATCTTCTTTACATACTATGGGACGAGACCATAGACCATAGTTGATAAAATTCAAACCATACCCATGGGTGGGGCAAACTTACGGTGTTGGGGCTCGGACCCCACAGACCAAAGCTCCATCAGGTCCCTATACCAGGCCATTCAAGGCCAATCCATGGGGCCTCATCTACCTTGGAAAAAGTTATGGAAGCTTGAGGTCTAAGCTTAAATTCTTTCCTCGGAAGTTACTGGATGATTGTCTTCCTACTAAACTTCTTCTGCACGGGATGGACCCAGCTTTTGATCCCAATTGTTCCTTATGCCATCAATCCATAGAATCTTCAGATCATCTATTTTCAGGTTGTCCAATAACTAAGCCAGGATTCCTATGGAGGGCCTACCAGTCTTTTAATAGTTTCTCCCAATGGTTTTGGCATACCAAATCCAAAAAACAAATCAGTAAACCCGGTAATCACTATTAATTGGTATATATGGAAAATGCGGAATGATCGTTGCTTCAGTAACGTATATATTAATTGACCCAAAATCAGAGAAGTATAAATCCATCTCTGCATCCTTAGAACATCCGCTGCATACAAACTTGTTTAACTAGTTACATCCGTTACATCCATTCTAGTAAGTTCTGAAGAAATCTCTGGAACATCACTAACTACTTTTTTTCTTCCCCAGGTTCAAACGAGATCCCTCTAGACATTTGGCTTCCACCGGATGACAATTTTGTGAAACTTAACTTTGATGGGTCATACAACCCATTTACTCATGATGCAGGTATTGGAGGAATCATCAGAAGCTCCCCTGGAACATTGATATCAGCTTACTCATGGAAAGTTCCTACAGACAACGCTTTGGCTGCTGAAATTCAAGCTCTCTGCTTAAAGGAGTAGGAGTTAATATTGAAGATGCTTTGCAGAACATCATAATTGAAGGGGACTGCTTAACCTTAACGGACTCACTTGGAAGATTTGGGACCTTAAACCGGGATGTTATGGTCATATGGAGAAAGCTCATCCTAGCTCTCACTCGGATCCCACGGTGAAGTCAGATTCTGTAGAGGGCGGGAAGCTTAGTCACAGATAATCTCGCTCATCTCAACTCACTGAAGGTCGCGATGTATAGAGCTTACCTTCCTCCGCCAATTAGAGAACTATGTGTCCATGACATTCAAATGTTTACCAACTTCAGACATATTTATCAGTTTTGCAACTCTACTGATAGAGTCAAGTGAAGTAAAGTTAATTTTGAAGAAAGAATAAAATATAAGTGGGATATAATGATATTTTATTTTTAATTGTTTGTTATGTAATTTTTTTGACTTTTGTTATGGGAAAGTGGAGTTTTTTTTTGTATTTTGGTGAATAAAGGTAGTTGTTTTTTAACTTTTTTGAGAAAAATTGAGGGAGTTTTGAATTAAAGTGTTTTTTATGTGACATTTTTTTCTGAAAAATTAAATTTTTACTTGACTTTTACTATATTTATAAAGTACCAAACCAGAGGAAATCGGGCACTCCAGCTTAGAAGATACTCCAGGAGTGCTGTTCTAGAGGGCCAAGCAGGCTCCTTTGACACCGGAACCACTTCGGAAAACACTGGTCTCAGGGACCAGTCAAATTTCAAATATGCGGCATCCTTTGGCCCGGGTCCAAGCACCCACCACGCTTTCTAACCGCTGCTAGTTTTAGTTTTGGTCACTCTGGGTTAGTGTGTTTTGTTCCCCAGGGTCATTGTGTTTTGCGGCTTATAGTGTCCTAGCCTATAATGGGCTTTCTTCTCCTAGAGTCTTTTGTTGGTTCTGGTTCTCTGTCTTGTTCTTGTTCTTCCTCTTCCTCTTTCCTTGTTTAATATAAGACCATTTCAAGCAAAAGAAAAAAAAAAATTCTTTATGAACTTGTTTTCATTCTCTTTAAATCTATCAGCTTTAATCTAGTAAGTTGGAACTGAAACTCTTCTCTTGCAATTAAGGTAAATGCCAACCGGTTGTGAATTCTATTGAAGGATTAAATTATGTTTGTTAGGCATATAAAGTCAATCTAACTTGAAGGCTCTATCCAATATCCCATTTGGGAAAATCTTGCAAGATTTCTAAAAACTGCTTATATGTGCATGTGTTGGGTGTGTGCTACATGATATGTATTTTTGTGAAAGGGAGTGAAAGGGGTGTTTAGTTGTTTGAAGTTTTCTGGTGTTTGGCAAATGACAGCACTTTGTGAATATGAAAAAATGACCAAGGAATGAGAGTTGCAGCAGTTTTTGAGTCAGTTCAATTATGATGTGGTTTAGTGATAGCTTCTTCCTCTTGTATCTGGTTTAGTAGTGAGGCTAGGCATGTAAATCTGGGCCGTGCCTCGTGCCCGGGCCAGGCCATGCAGTGCCGTCCCCATTCCCATGAGGGTCAGCCCAGCACGGCCCTGGTAATGTTTGTATATTTGCCAGGAAATCGTCAGGTGATCCTACCATTGATCTGGGTGGACACAATTTGGGTAATGTCATACCACTGAATAGAGATTTTCCCCTTTCATTCAAAGCTCCTAAAATTATTGTCAACTGGAACACAGTAGTATCCATAGAAGGAAGAAAGCATCCCTGTTTTCTACTTTTTTTCTCTACATCTAAACAAAGAATTCCTTAACATTCTATGTAGAACAATCAAATTTAAAGACCTCCAAATAGAAGCGTTGTTTTCAAGCATTCTCATTCAACAACATCAAATAAGATCAAGTCCATCGAAGTACACTCATGGATATATGGATGGCAATTGTATCAAGATGATTAGATGGATGTTGCATATGCCTCAACTATCACATTGGTTTAATGATCGGTAAAATTTTATGGGGCATCTAAGAAACTGGACTTGATGCCAAACGACGGGATGAAAATACTATCAAAGGAACTGTACTGATGAAAGATGGATTGCACTTGCAAATGCTCTAGGATGGTTACATACACAATCAGGTACACACATTGGGTCGTTAGTCTTTTACATATGGGATGGGAAAATGGGTTTTACAAATTGAAATGTTATATATGAATAAGTTGCATATAGGAAACACATTAGATATTTGGTCAAATTTGTTTTGCCTATTCGGCTAAAATCTGCATTTCAGTTTCAAATTTATTGGCCTAAAACAACCAAGATTCTTAATTTTGGCTGAATTTGCCAAAAAATTTTTTCTAATCCCGTATTTTCCTAATATTTATATGCCCTCCATTGGAGTAAAACCTAAAGATTTTTTGCGTCTCTTGTGAATGGAGAAGGGATTTTAATATCACTAAGGTAAATCACCCCTTCATTAATGCAAAATCCCAAATACATATAGCTTAGACCTCCGAGATTTAATTTACTAAGGTGATAACCAACTTTGTTCTTTAGATAAAAATAATTTAACTATTTATTCTTTCTCAAATAGATGTTTATTTTAAAATCTTTAACATTTATAGAGGGTTTTTTTTTTTTTTTGGTAGAAAAAAAATTGATGTCGCCTCATAGGTTCACTTCTCTACTCCACCTTTGGTCATATAAATATGAACACATGCCTACTTTTAACTCTACCTTTACTATACTATGTGCTAAACAAATATATTAAGGTCTCTTGTAGATATTATCCTTTCTCAGTGCAAAATTATGTGAGCTTGAGATGTCCAAATAAGTCATGGGTTTGAACCAACAATCACTCTCTTTTTTTTATATACCTACAATCACCTTTTTTTTTCAAACTTGAATTCATTATGCCTCCTGTGCATATTCTTTACAGGGCTTAAGGAAAACTTTTTTTTTTTTTTTTTTTTTTTCCAGAAAGGAGCCTGCTTTGTTTTATGGCCCCAAATTTATCATCCCTACATGTGCATCTTCTTTATAGGGCTCAGGATATTTTTTGTCTTTTTGGTTTAGAAAGCAACCCATTTTTGTTTCTTGACCCCAAATCATTGTCCCTCCTCGGCATCTTCTTTCTTTACCGGGATAAGGAACCTGTCTTTGTTTTGTCAATTCTCCAAATGGGACGGGCCATAACACGGAGAGAGACTTGAACACTTAGGGCATGTTTAGTAAGCATCCATGGTAGGGAGGGGATTCTATGCTCCTGATGATTCCTTTGTTCCAATGGAATCAAGCCATCCTTACATAGAATTTGTAAAGAGAGTTCCAAGTTTGGCATTGAAAGAGGATTCCCACTGTTAATAGAATATATGATACAATAGTTGTAAGCTTTTTGGATATAACTCAAAATCTATGATGAATCAAGACCTCAACTTTTTACTCGAAGTCAATTTGGGCCATCTAGAGTATTTGAATGGCTCGGATCGTGCAGAGGTGCCCCACAAAAGTAAAAAAATTAATATTTTAGACTCATGACGTTTTTGTAAATATCTCGATATCTAGACATGATCAACGGCTGAAATTTGATCAACTAACCGGTTTTGACCTTCCAGAGATATCTCTCGGTTTAGATCATGATTATGGACCCCACAGGAACCAAAAAATTGAAAAAAGACACACTGTTTTACATCCCCTTTTTTGCATTATGTGAAATCAAAGGTCAGATTGTTTTTGGCCAATATCTCATGATCCATGATGAACCAGGCTGCCAAATTTGCACCCGTAGCCGTTTTAGGCATTCTGAAGAGATTGGACGGTTCAGATTTCACAAATGGGGCCCATAGAAATTCAGAAATTATCATCCAACGATCTGGACTTTATTATAAATATCTCAAAATCGGTGAACAATCAACGGTTGATATTTGACTCCCCAACCGTTTTAGGCCTTTTATACAAGATCATCGGTCCAGATCTTACTTGTGGGGCCTAGAAAAGGTCAGATTTTCAAAAACAGGGACAGCCCTATATTACCGTGCAATGTACTGTAGCTCCGCCTTTCAGTGCCTTTGTGGATTTTGTCTTTCAGAGGGGGGGAGGTCTGACCTGGGTTATCCATGAGAGCATGGATGCATGGATTCTTTAATGTAGCTTTCCTTGTACTGCTAAACGTGGATTTTCCAAGGAATCAAAGAAAACATAAGAGGAATTCTCGGTGAGGATGGTTGCCAAACGTCCCCTAGAGTCTTCAGGAGTAGTCACACCACAATTTTAGTAACCTTTCCTCATCTCTAGTCTAGTCAAAATCACGTGAAGATGAACAAATTAGCACGGCAAGCTGTCTAATGTGGAAAATTGATCCTTTGAAATTTGATGTTTTTGTTGGAGTCACCTCATATGTCAAATGTAATATTTTATTATAAATTCTATCCATCCTTAAGAAATAAAATTACATTAAACACGATTTTTCTCCGATGAAAGATTTTGAAATAAAATAAGCCTAAATATTATTTGGCATCTCTCACTTTCACATGTCAAATTTGGCATTTCATTCTCATATGCCAAATGTCATGTCATTTTTGACATGGCTATTGGAGTGAAAAATCCATACCAAAAGTCCCATATGGCATATCCACCTTGGATTTGGCATCTCTATTGGAGATGCTCTTTGTAGCAGACATAATTGACGAGATTAGTAGAGTCGTCAAACCTTTATGGTGATGTGGAAATATATTACCCGAGACTCTAGAGCGAAAAAAAAAAAACAAAACAAAACAAGTGATTGGGTGTAAGGTGAATTGAACTAAAGTGAGGTGAAGGGTCAAATCAAGGGAATAAAAAGATAGTCTTTTGTTTTTAGTTGTTTGATATGAAATCTTTTTGACTTTTTATTTAAAAAGATGATATTTTTTTTCAGTTAGTGGAGAAAGGATGTTGCTTTTTTTTTCTATTTTTTTAAATAAGAGAATTTTGAATTTGAGTACTTTTGATATGACCCCTTGTCTTTTCTTGTCTTAATAATGGAGGCTTTACTTCACTTTAACTTTACTAGTAAAGTGCCAAACACACAGGCATGCTTGGATGAAGGTTGAATTGAAGTAAAGTGAAGTGAAGCATCAAATCAATAAAGAATAAAATACAAGGGGTCATGATGGTCTTTTATTTTTAGTGGCCTAGCAAAATATTTTTTTAAATTTTTGTGTAAAAAAAAGAAGTGTTTTTGTCATTTAATTAGTGGAGAAAGAAGGTTGTTTTTTTACTTTTGTTTTTGTTTAAAAAGAAGAATGAAATCTTGAATTTATGTACTTTTGATGTAATAGGTGGTCTTTTCTTGTCTGGATAATGGAGGCTCTACCTCATTTTGCTTCAATTCGTCATCCGAGGGTGTTTGGATGTATTGTGAATTGAAGTACAGTGAGGTGAAACATGACTTTTACCTAGGCAAATAGCCCAAAGAGAGAGCGTGGCTAGGACCACGGCTCAGGAAATCAGAGGTTCGCTTCCAACACAGGCTTATTTAGATATTAATAAAATGAAAGTTCCGATCACATGGAAAAAAGGAAGAAAATTAGGAGCTAAGAGATTGGAAAGTCACCACATTTCTCCAGTCGTAATTGTACACTGTTTCTAAATTTGGTTGAAGAAAACTATGTAGGAGAAACATTTTTTATAAATAAAAGTATTTATTAAACAGTTGATGTCAATTTTATTTATAAAAAAAAAAAAAAAAACAATTCAATAGAAACAGGAGTATCATCTCCACGAAAAATATTTATTCCTACCTCTTTGTCTAAGTTAATGAAGAGGAGAAATACTGTTCTTTCTTAAAAGCATATCCAAAGAAGGAAAAAAAATTTCTCCTCCCCATTTTTTTTTTTTGTTATTTCCGTCATCCAAACAAACGAAGCCCTTCACATTCTCTATTGGCCAATCAAATTTAAAGACCTCCAAATGGAAGAATTGTTTTCAAGCATTCTCATTCAATAACATGTCAAATAAGATAGGTCCATCGAAGTAAAACCATATACTCACGGACATATGGATGGCAATTGGATGGATTTTGCATACGCTTCAAGTATCACATTGGTTTGATGAGGTTTGTTATTTCAACAAATAAAAATGCACTATTTCGAATACAAATATGGACCTTACAAGAATGAGAAAGATCAAGGTAGTTGATGGGGACCACAAAAATGCAAACTCACTGTATAAGAGACTTTAGGAAATGGTGTGTGTGATTTTCACAACTAATTAGGAATGAGATTTTTTATGTGGTGAATCGTACCCATTTTGCATGGAAATCACTTACCTATGTAAACTTGATAGCAAACAAATGATCCTTTAATATTTGTTTGGATTCATCATGGATAGGCACAGTTTAAAAACCATTTTAATTAGGGCCGGCTTGGAAAGAGCACAACTTTGCACACATGAGTGAAGGAGCGAAGGTTAAGTTGATGTCAAATGAAATGGGCAAAGATAAAGTATGTTAAAGTAAAAGTAGAGGTGCGGTCCTTATTTTAATAAAAGTTTGACCGTGGTAATAGAATGTAGTTTGTTTCAACCAAATTGGACAAGGACTTAACCAAATAATCCCCAATAAAACATTTGGTCAAAATGAGTGGTAGCATAGTTGGCTAAGGACTCTGCGCCTCAAGAAACAGAGATGTATTGTGTTCGACACTTACCTTCATTGGCAACCTCCAATAGTTTTACCAGTTGCATGTGGATTGGAGGGTTTTGCATGTACCCCTAGGAATTAGTACTTGAATGTCTATAATTGAGTGTTTCTCAAGCTCAAGGTCAGAGGCTCCTAAGTTGGGCTCGGCTAGAAAGGAGACACCGTGTGTTGTCAAAAATATATATATTTGATCAAAAAATTTGGGCCTGTTCAGTTGAAATTTACATTTCAGATTCAAATTTATTGACCTAAAACAACCAAAATTCCCAATTTTGGCCGACTTTGCAAATATTTTTATTCTAATTCAATTTATTTTGATAATATTCATATGCCCCTCCATTAGAGCAAAATCCCAAGATTTGTTGGGTCTCTTGTGAATGGAGGAAGGAGTTTAACATCACTGAGATAAATAACTCCTTCATTAATGCAAAATCCCAAATACATATAATTTAGACCTCCGAGATTTAATTTACTAAGGTGATGACCAACTTTGTTCTTTAGATAAGAATAATTTAACTGTTTGTTATTTTTCGTATACAAGTTTATTTTAAGAGTTTTAACATATACAGAGTTAGACTGCATCAAACGTAACTGGCAGGATAACATTTCTTCACTTTATAATACTTGTTTGGAGCAAATGAAATAAAGGTAAGTGATGCCATAACATAAATTTAATTTTCTCTCAAACTTTTTAATATAAAAGTAAATAAATAAATATTTACATCACATGCCTATTTTAACTCTATCTTTTTATTTTTTTTAATTTTTTTAATGGTAACTTTTAACTTTTTTATTCTTTTGTGCTAAGTCTCTTACACATGATCATTTCTCAGTGCAAAAATCATGTTAGCTTGAGATCTCCAATTAAGCTATGGGTCTGAACGTCAATCACTTTTTTTTAAAACCTATAATCACCTTTTTCTTTTTCAAACTTTTATGACCCCGAATTTATTATCCCCCTCCCTGTGCATCTTCTTTACATCTTCCTTGCAAGGCTAAGGAACCTACACTTGTTTTGTCAATACTCAATACTCAATAGGGCGGGGGCCATAACATTAACATAGACAGAGACTGGGACTGTTGGAGTCTCTGGGCGACCACAATAACGCGTGTTCACACCTCCTATCCTCATCTCTAATCAAAATCAGCAGGCCCTACTCTCTTTAATGGCAGACATGATTGATGGGACTACTACACAGCGTCCGTGGACCAGGATGAAGGGTAAAGTTAAGAAACAATAAATAGAGAACGTATCAACTAATAAAAAAAACATCATATTTTTTATACCCATATACTTTTCTGCTCTAAAAATAATATTCTATTGTTAAATTGAAAATTTGTTTTAAAGTTTTGACGGAATAATAAATATTTTGTTCATTTCATAAAAGATATAAATATAATAAAATAAATAAATTGCTTGCGTGGATAGAGTTAAAATTGTGGGCCAATACAACGAGTGATCAAAGTCCATCATTGATCAAACTACTACTCTACAAGCAGCAAAAGAAGTAAATCCAGGCTCTAGCAGTATCCAACCAAGTTCCAGTTCTCAAGATCCACAAGCTTCGTCACCTCGCTGGGAATAAGCCATGGCTGAAGAATTCATATCACTGCTGATAGAAAAGCTCGGCTCTTCTCTGCTAGAGAAGTTTGGATCGATCTGTACGGTCAACAAGGAGCTAAATAATCTCCGCAGTAAGTTCACAGCAATTCAAGCGGTGCTCAAAGATGCAGAGGAGCAACAATGGACGAGTAACACCATAAGAGACTGGCTCGATAAGCTTGAGGACGTGGCTTATGAAGTTTGGGACATATTGGATGAGTTTGCAACCGAGGATCTACGACGTAGAGTTGAGATTGGCAATAGCACAACCAAAAAGGTTCGCCACTTCTTTACTTCTTCGAACCCATTTGCATTTGAATATCAGATGAGCAATAAGGTTAGGGAGGTCGTGGAACGATTGGATGCGATCGCCCAGGAAAAGTCTAATTTTAATCTGAGGCACGAAGATGTTGTTGATAGGCATAAAGAGGCTGGAGTAAGAGTTCAGACCCATTCATTTGTACATGAATCAGAAGTTCACGGAAGAAAAGAGGACAATGATAAGCTAGTTCATTTGTTGGTAAACAGGGGTGATGAAGAGGAAAAGAATGTTTCCATCGTTCCAATAGTTGGAATGGGAGGTCTCGGGAAGACCACACTTGCAAAACTAGTTTACAATGATGAGAGGGTGAGTAGTTATTTTGATAAACTGATATGGGTTTTTGTTTCTGAAAAATTCGACAGTGCAGAAATCATGAGAGCAATTATAGAATCTGATCAGGATCAGAGATGTGATGTTGAACGCATGGAGCTACTGCAATCTCGCCTTCGAAAAACACTGTCTGGTAAGAGATATCTACTTGTGCTGGATGATGTATGGAATGAGAATCAAGAGGCTTGGCTTCAATTGAAAAGCTTGTTAAACGTTGGCGAAAAAGGAAGCAAAATCATTGCTACCACTCGCAGCAAAATCGTGGCGAATATGATGGGAACACTTCCCACACACCATTTGGAAGGGCTTCCAGAGGAAGATTGCTGGTCTTTATTCAAGCAGCGGGCATTTCCAAACAGAGATGAAGAAACATATCCGGACTTGGTACTCATTGGAAGGGAGATTGTGAAGAAATGCAAAGGTGTTCCATTAGTTGCAAAGGTTCTAGGAGGGTTGTTACACTACAAAAGAAGCGGGAGGGAGTGGCTTTCTATTAGAAACGATGAGATTTGGGAATTAAAAGAAGATCAGATTATGCCCACATTAAGATTGAGCTACAGTCATTTGCCATCTCAGCTAAAGCAATGCTTCACATACTGCATTCTCTTCCATAAAGGTGGTACGTTTAAGCAAGAAGAAGTAATACAAATGTGGATTGCACAAGGCCTCATCCAATCATCTGAAGAAGGTAAATTGATGGAAGATTTTGGTGCAGAGTATTTTGATGAGTTATGTTGGAGGTCTTTCTTTCAAGAAGAAGTTAGGGATTATGTCCATGTCCCTTTCTATACTGAAGTAGAACCAGAATATAAGATGCATGACCTCATTTATGATCTTGCAAAGTCTTTTAGAAGAACCGAGTGCTTAACTGTGAAAGCTAGAAGAATGGAACGTGTCCTCTTCGGAAAAACTCGACATTTTTCATTTGCTTCCGATGAATGGAGAATATTGCCAACGGATCTGATGAGCTTTCATAATGCACAAAAATTACGGACGCTCATTCTGGAAAACAGAAGAATTGAGGAGCATGTGATCCTTGAAGACATTTCAAGATTAACATGTCTACGGGTCTTGATATTATCTTCTTCCAACATCAAAACCTTGCCCAATTCAATAGGTGAGTTGAAACATCTAAGATTCCTTGACTTGTCTGGGACTGACATTGAGACATTGCCTGAATCAATCTGCACCCTTTGTAACTTGCAAACGTTAAAACTCCTGTTCTGTAGAAATCTCAGAGAATTACCAAATAATATGTGGAAGATGATTAGCCTTCGGCATCTTGAAATCCGTGTGAGTAGTAGATTAACTGAAATGCCAGCCAGGATTTCAAAATTAAGTGACCTCCAGACATTGACATTGTTCATTGTTAGCAAAGAGAATGGAATAGATGAATTGCGAGATCTAAACCTTCGAGGTCATATAAACATCAAAAACCTCCAAGATGTGCTAAATCCTTTAGATGCAGACAAAGTGGGCTTGAGGGAGAAGCATAAACTTTCTTCACTGCGCTTATCATGGGAATATTCGCATGATTCTACAGCAGCAGAAAATGAGAACTTCGAGCGAGTTATTGAAAGCCTTCAGCCACATTCAAATTTGCAGAGTTTGAGTATTGAGAATTATATGGGTTCAAGATTCCCACATTGGCTTATGCATTTGAAGGTCCCCAACCTCGTTGCAGTTTCTTTAATCAATTGTAAAAGATGTAAAATTCTCCCCCCATTTTCGCAGCTACACCACCTCAAGGATCTCACCATCGAAGATATGCCTGATCTCGAGAAGTGGTCAAGTGACGAAAGGAGTCAAACTCTTCCTCATATTAAGAGACTGAAGATTAGAAATTGTCCAAAGTTGTCTCAAATGCCACATCTTCCATCTGTAGAAAACCTGACACTGAACGGATGCAATGAGATGTTATTAATGTCTATAAGGAATTACACGGCAATTACTGTACTCCGGATCGGTGGATTTCCAGAGATGATTTCTCTCCCAGAAGGATTGCTTAAGAATCCAACTCTCATCAAGGAATTATACATCGAGGACTGTCCTAAGCTGAAATCCTTATCAAAGGACGTGCACGATCTTCCAGCTATAAAGTCATTGGATTTGTTCAACTGTGGAGAGGTCGAATCCTTGATGGAGGGAGTACGTAACCTCACCTCCCTCCAATTTTTTAATATTCTTTTTTGCAATCACTTGACGTCATTGCCTGATGAAGGGTTTCAGGGACTAACCTCTCTTCGGTGTCTTTATATCCAACATTGTGGCAACTTGACATCTTTAGGTGAAGGGCTCCAAGTCCAGCACCTCAATTCCCTGGCGTGTTTGGGTGTATATGGTTGTCCTAAATTGGCCGCGTTGCCTGAGAGCTTGTATAAACTGACAACCTTGAAAACCCTACAATTGTACCGCTTGCCTGAGTTGGCTTCTTTATCGGAGGAAATTGGGAATCTCGCTTCATTGGAAGAATTGTTGATTGCGGACTGCCCCCATCTTCTGAGCCTGCCAGCATCATTGCAAAAGGTCACGACGCTCCAATCCTTGAGAATTGCAGCTTGTCCCAGTTTGGAGAGAAGATGTACCAAAGAGAAAGGGGAGGATTGGTATAAAATAGCACACGTGTCGTACATCGAAATAAACGGGCAGCGTCTGCAAGAGGTACGCATTAACCAAATCATCTATTTCTTCTAATTTTTTTTATTTTTTTTTATTTTGGTAGAGTTGAGCTTTGTATGCAAGCCTGAGCTTTTGGCGGACTATTTTGAGCCCAATCAGCTTTATAAATTCAACACAATCACAAAAACGCTCAGTTCTGTTCTGCTTTTTAGGCCGATGATGGGCCTCAGCTTGAAATTGTAGGTTGGACTTATATCTACAACTTTATGCCTAATACGCTAGGATATGAGTTTGCACGGCCCAATCCAATCCATGTACTATACTTTTCTAAATTCCATAGTTTGCACGGCCCATTCCAATCCATGTACTATACTTTTCTAAATTCCATAGTTTGCACGGACCAATAGCATTTCTCAATTTCTGTACACTATACCTTTTTTTTTTTTTTTTTTAAACCAAACAACAAATTAATAGACATAGGAAAGGATGAATGGTTATTGGATCTAATTCCTGATTCCTGACACTTATTTTCCTCTTGTTCTGCTACTAAATGCACCCTTTAGAATAGCTTCAGGCGGAGGCCCTGAGCCTGGCAAGCCTGAAGCTGGTCCAAAACCACGCATGTGTCTCTCCTGACCCTACTATTTAGTCCCAGATACAGCCCAAAAGACTTAAAAAGGCACATCCCATTTGCATATCTGCACCATTATCTTTAAATTTATTGCCCACGATTACGTCTATAGTCAGGTTTTTACTCATATGTAATGTAAGTCCAGGCACATACCACATAATTACCTGGAAATGAAATAGGACTGGACCAAAAACACAGCCCAGTTTCTTACTAGGGCTTGGGCCAAATTCGCCTGGCCCACATTGCACCCTAGTTAGAGTCAGTGTCGTAATAGCTGTCAAACTTTAATTTCCTGATAAGATATCTAGAATATACCGTTAAATCAGTAGTCATGTACTTATGAAAAATCATTCACTTGTAAGCCTGAGATAAAGGCTTAAGATGATTTGATGAGTCTAAAATTTTACACAGAGCTAGGCCCATTTATGTTAATTTCTTTAATCAACTTAGCTAGTTGGCTCAATTTGAATGGAGGAAACATTTTCTCCTGTGCGCATCCGACGTAGCATGTGTGAAATGCATTGCATGCCTTCAATTCAAGGTGGAGCCCTTAGCATTATGGGCAGTGAGCTGTTTCACACATGATGCTACATGTGGACTCCCGCAGGAGAAATTTATGCTTCATTCCAATTTTGCTCATTCGGCAAAATAAATAAAAACTCCTAGTCATGGTAAGATCACTTTTTATTTACTTTTACGTTGTTTTTATTTCCACGGCTTTACCCAGACTTGCTTGGATCTTTTAAAAAGAGACTAGGTAAATAGTGGAGTCAACTAGTTTCTGTCAACATAGCGAATGATATGCGTATTATCGGCTGTAATAATTGAAGCCGCTACGCTATTTTTAAAATAGCAATGCTACGATCTAAAACCTAATAGAGCCAAGCAATTTTAATTTAAATTAAATTTTTTTCTATTTATTTTCCTTGGTAACTTTTCTTAATGTTGTCTCTATCCTTATATGGTTTCAAATTACTAGAAAGACACAAGATTGGCTGCTATGCAAGGTTTGGATTCTTTTAATTACTTAAAAATCTACATCGCTACGCTGCTACCTATTGGCCACTAGCCGCTATGCCCACTGCAATCGCTATTTTGATTTATGGTCTTTATATTTTCTTTTTCAAATTTTTCTTGTTTAATTTTTGGAAATTTTAGTTACTGAAAGACTGAGAATATTGTGCATATCCTCAACTAGAGTGTTATTTGTTTTCTTCTCCGTGATAAATGCATTATGACAAAACCAAACTCGTTCATGTTGACTATGAATTCAAGGTTCATATATGACTCTATATTTTGGAAATATTACTATGTTAGAACTCCTAGCATTCCGAGTAGCATGTAGAACAACATAAGTTGACACAAGATTCTTGTTTGGCATGCAGCATGAATAAAAACATCTCTTGAATTACATTTCTATCCATTTCAAGATTTCCCACCTCAAGGTACGTATAGACTATTTCTCCTTCATAATTTCGTTTTTTTTATGGCGTCATAATAAATTGCATGATTTATTTTAAAGTGTCCTACGTTTTTTTGTTGTTGCAATGTTCAAATGTGCTTTGTTCAAGGAACTTATAACTAGAATATAGTGCATTATTCTTTTGTGCCTTCATTAAACTGATCGGTTCCTTTTTTGAGTCCTTCCATTAATCTTGTCAATTCTCAAATTAAGCGTGATCGAGCATCAAATTTATACTTTTTTAATGCTTCTCATACTGACCCTATACCTACAAACTTCATCTTTGTACAATTGCAGGTTCTAACCATGACATTTTTTTTATTTTTTTTTTTCTGTTTTAAGATTCAAAGACCAGCTTAAATGTTGGCCTCTTGCATTCTTTGATTTTTCAACACTCTCTTTACATGACCTACAATTTTCTTGTTGGATCATCACATTTTGGTAGCTTACCAAGTTGAGATTCTTAAACTAACATCCTTTTAACTCAAGGAATGGTGATTACATCTAGGTAGACCAGTGGATAGGACAAATCAAGGGTTGACCACAACAAAAAAAAAAAAAAAAAATGCTTTTGACAAATTTCATGGTTGTCTTAGAATGTAAGCCTCAGCCGATCAAAGCTTGTTGGTAATGTTCGGTGCCTAAGCAAGTAAAGATTTGGTACAAAAGCAACATTCACGAAGTTAAACATTTCATTTTTCACTATGAAAACATGTGGTGATGAGTTAGTCCACTGCTGAATCCAGTTTTAAATAAGAATTTACATAGAGTTTGTCCACCTATTTTCTGATTGTTGGGCCATGATCTTCCTATGTTATAAATAAACTATCTTTGTTAGTGAAATGGTTCTTGATCTTGGATGCCAAAATAGTGAAATGCCAAAGTTAATTTTTTTTTAAAGCCACCATCTTTTTGCTTAAAAAATGGAAGAGACCTCTGGCCGGACGCTGTTAAAGAAATTTGTTGACAACAAAACATGAGGAGTGAATTTGGTGATACTTTTACTGAAGATAAACTAAAGAATTTAAGACATTGAAGAAGGACGTATGTAATTATGAAACCAATGCTTGGACCTCAGTGGATTTGGATGGAAAGAAGAAAGAAAAATGATCACTGCTGAACATTAGCTTTCTTGTCGTCTCATCTTTGACTCTAAACAATGACAATAGAGACATTCCTGCTTGGGGTTTAACGAGCAAATATGAGGTGAATTTCAACTTTAATATCTCTTGATCCTGCACTTTAGCATTTCAATTGCTTTCTAACATATCTATTTCTAGCCTTTTCTAATTATGGTCTCTTTGTGCCGAACAGGTATGATACTAACATGTATACTTTGAGATAGTGATTTATTCATATTGTGGACTTTACATTAATGTGATTAGAAAATGAGTTTGTTTGTTTTATTCTGCTTAGGATGCTTTAGAAAGTGCCTGTCCCTTTCATAATGAGGGTTATTTGTTCCTTGTGCTTCCAGTGACTGAGCGTCAGTAACATAACCTCTCATTCGATTTTTTGGAGACCAGTTTTTATGAACTGGTTTTCGTTCATTTTAAATCTGTCAGCTTGGAACTGAAACTCTTCTATCTCAGTTTGTGGATTCTGTTGAATGATTAAATGATTTTTATTATGCTTAGAAAGTCAATCTAACTTAGAGCCTTAAGCTGAATATTTGTAAGGTGCCCAAATTGAAATGCTCTATTCAATATCCCGTTTGGGAAGATCTTGATATGTATTTTTACAAAGGGGGTATTTAGCTGAGTTTTTGTGGTGTTTGGCAAATAATAGCATTTTGCGAATAAATGACCAAGGAATGAGAGTTGCGGCAGTTTTTTAGTCAGTTTAATTATGATGGGATTTAGTGATAGGTTCTTTCTCATTTATCTGATTTAGCAAGTGAGGCTAACAATGGCACTTACCTTTCTTACATTAAGAATATAGCTTATGTGATACTAACAATTCTTTCTTCATTTGTAAATGAAGGTTAGATATAGGTGACGGGCTTAGCGACCCTACATCGGTGTGGTTGAGGTCTGATCTTCATGTTTCATTTTCATAAAGGAGATGGATACAGGGGATGGCTTTCACATGGCGTGTCCTTATCATTTCATGGTTTAGAAATGCATTATATGTTTGTCTGTGCTGATTTGTAGACCACTTGTATTGATATGATACTGCACTGCGTGTGAATGGAAGTATGTGACTGATTTGTATATCATTTGTATTGATATGTTTTAGAAACACACTCTTTCGACTGAGATGATTAACTTTTTCCCTCTTAACATCTTCAGATTGCAGGTTCAGTTCTTTATCGAATCCATTTACAGGTATGGTCCTTGTGGACTAAATCCATTTGAGTCACTATGGAACCAACCTGAATCCCATTGGTTTTAATGCCCTATTTGTTTCATTCACCGAACACATACAGGCCGGCGAAAGGCATCGCTTAGTAGTATGCTCCATCTGTTCCTCCAGTTCACGCCCACCTATGGCATCAAATAGTTGTTGCCTTTCTATTAATTTCCACTCCAACTGATACCTCTCTGGTATAGGACTTGGTAGCCTCCCAAACTTCAAACAATAAACATTAATTATTAACCTATTCTTAGAACAAGTAAGAGGCACCAATGAAATTAGCAGTTGGTATGCAGAGAATCCATTTGATGCAAAGCCAGGGAGTCACCAACAACCCCCTAAGCACATACAAGCCATTTTGATCCAGGTCAATTTTGGTTCCATTTTCATTGGATCAGACCCAAAAACGACTTCTCCATTATAATTGGTCATTGTTGATCAATTGGTCAAACTTTTGCAAGCTCAGGTGGCTCGATCAACAAGTGGAAGCCCACCAAATTGAGATGATACCATTTGACTTTTTAGGCTTCAAATATAGCCCATTAGACAGCTTAAGGGAGATGATGGAATTCGCCTCTTTGCATTCCGAGGTCAGATGAAGCTAAACAAGCTAAAAACTTGGGTAATCCATAGGGGTAGCTCAGATGGCATAGTACTACGGTTTGCTCCTGGAGATTAAGGGTTTGAAACTGTGCTATCGGGCTCTAGGAGATTTATCCAGCTCCCTCTGGGTGCATGGGATTAGTATGCTCCAAAGGGAGGGGTGCCCTTCTCTCACCCGCTGGGAGAAGGGTCTTAGTCCAATCAGGTACATCTGACATTCCCCACTACTGGATGAGCTTCTGGAAGGCTTTGATAAGGCAAAGGGAACTCATCTTTAATAATAATAAAAAAAAGGGCAGTGGGCAATAGTCGACAAATTGATATATTTAAGGATATGTGGATCCCAGGCCTGCAAACCATAGACTCCAAACCTACCGAAGTACCCTTGGCCTCTCTTGAAGTCCTGATTCACAAAGCCTCATATTTAATCACCCATCATAGCCAAACTGAATGGAACAAGAATCTTCTTTACATACTATGGGACGAGACCATAGACCATAGTTGATAAAATTCACACCATACCTCTGGGTGGGGCAAACTTACGGTGTTGGGGCTCGGACCGCGCAGGCCAAAGCTCCATCAGGTCCCTATACCAGGCCATTCAAGGCCAATCCATGGGGCCTCATCTACCTTGGAAGAAGTTATGGAAGCTTGAGGTCCAATCTAAGCTTAAATTCTTTCCTTGGAAGTTATTGGATGATTGTCTTCCTACTAAACTTCTTCTGCACGGGATGGACCCAGCTTTTGATCCCAATTGTTCCTTATGCCATCAATCCATAGAATCTTCAGATCATCCATTTTCAGGTTGTCCAATAACTAAGCCGGGATTCCTATGGAGGGCCTACCAGTCTTTTAATAGTTTCTCCCAATGGTTCTAGCATACCAAATCCAAAAAAAATCAGTAAACCCGGTAATCACTATTAATTGGTATATATGGAAATTGCCGAATGGTCATTGCTTCAGTAACCTATGTACTAATTGACCCAAAATCAGAGAAGTATAAATCCATCTCTGCATCCTTAGAACATCCGCCGCATACTATCTTGTTTGGTTAGTTACATCTGCTGCATTTATTTGATTAATTAAACTAGCATCGATTCTGGTGAGTTCTGTAGAACTCTCAGGAACATCACTAACTACTTTTTTCCTTCCCCAGGTTCAAACGAGATCCCTCTAGACATTTGGCTTCCACCGTATGACAATTTTGTGAAACTTAACTTTGATGGGTCATACAGCCCATTTACTCATGATGCAGGTATTGGAGGAATCATCAGAAGCTCCACTGGAACATTGATATCAGCTTACTCATGGAAAGTTGCTACAGACAACGCTTTGGCTGCTGAAATTCAAGCTCTCTGCTTAAAGGAGTAGGAGTTAATATTGAAGATGCTTTTGGGAAATAAAGTATAGAGCTTACCTTCCTCCGCCGATTAGAGAACTATGTGTCCATGACATTCAAATGTTTACTAACTTCAGACATGTTTATCAGTTTGGCAACTCTACTAACAGAGTCAAGTGAAGTAAAGTTGATTTTGAAGAAAGAATAAAATATAAGTGGGTTATGATGATATTTTATTTTTAGTTGTTTGTTATGTAATCTTTTTGATTTTTTGTATGGAAAAGTTGAGAGTTTTTTTTTTTTTTTTTGGTTGATAAAGGTAGTTGCTTTTTGACTTTTTTTTAGAAAGATCGAGAGAGTTTTGAATTAAAGTGTTTTTTATGTGAAATTTTTTCTGAAAAATTAAATCTTAATTTGACTTTTACTATATTTGTAAAGTTACCGAACTAGAGGAAATCGGGCACTCCAGCTTAGAAGATACTCCAGGAGTGCTGTTCTAGAGGGCCAAGCAGGCTCCTTTGACACCAGAACCACTTCGGAAAACACTGGTCTCAGGGACTAGTCAAATTTCAATTATGCGGCATCTTTTGGCCCGGGTCCAAGCACCCACCACGCTTTCTAACCGCTGCTAGTTTTAGTTTTGGTCACTCTGGGTTAGTGTGTTTTGTTCCCCAGGGTCATTGTGTTTTGCGGCTTATAGTGTGGCCTTTCTTCTCCTAGAGTCTTTTGTTGGTTCTGGTTCTCTGTCTTGTTCTTGTTATTGTTGTTCCTCTTTCCTTGTTTAATATAAGACCTTTTCAAGCAAAATAAAAAAAAAAAATTTCTTTATGAACTAGTTTTCATTCTCTTTAAATCTATCAGCTTTAATCTAGTAAGTTGGAACTGAAACTCTTCTCTTGCAATTAAGGTAAATGCCAACCGGTTGTGAATTCTATTGAAGGATTAAATTATGTTTGTTAGGCATATAAAGTCAATCTAACTTGAAGGCTCTATACAATATCCCAGTTGGGAAAATCTTGGAAGATTTCTAAAACTGCTTATATGTGCATGTGTTGGGTGTGTGCTACATGATATGTATTTTTGTGAAAGGGGGTGAAAGGGGTGTTTAGTTGTTTGAAGTTTTCTGGTGTTTGGCAAATGACAGCACTTTGTGTATATGAAAAAATGACCAAGGAATGAGAGTTGCAGCAGTTTCTGAGTCAGTTCAATTATGATGTGGTTTAGTGATAGCTTCTTCCTCTTGTATCTGGTTTAGTAGTGAGGCTAGGCATGTAAATCTGGGCCGTGCCTCGTGCCTGGGCCAGGCCATGCAGTGCCGTGCCCATTCCCATGAGGGTCAGCCCAGCACAGCCCTGGTAACATTTGCATATTTGCCAGGAAATCGTCAGGTGATCCTACCATTGATCTGGGTGGACACAATTTGGGTAATGTCATACCAATGAATAGAGATTTTACCCTTTCATTCAAAGCTCCTAAAATTATTGTCAACTGGAACACAGTAGTATCCATAGAAGGAAGAAAGCATCCCTGTTTTTTACTTTTTTTCTCTACATCTAAACAAAGAATTCCTTAACATTCTATGTAGAACAATCTAATTTAAAGACCTCCAAATAGAAGCATTGTTTTCAAGCATTCTCATTCAACAACGTCAAATAAGATCAAGTCCATCGAAGTAGAACCATACACTCATGGATATATGGATGGCAGTTGTATCAAGATGATGAGATGGATGTTGCATATGCCTCAACTATCACATTGGTTTAATGATCGGTAAAATTTTATGGGGTATCTAAGAAACTGGCTTGATGCTGAATGATGGGATGAAAAGACTATCAAAGGAACTGTACTTGTGTGGGAGTTTATTTAGACTTGGTAAAAGTACCAGTTAAACACATCTTGAACTCAGCCAGAAGCTCCACCTCGGCCAACTCGACCAAAAGCTCCAGCTCGACCAGGAGTTCCATCCCGGCCAGAATACTCCACATCGGCCTAGGATCCCATCTCGGCCAGGTGTTTCACCTCGGCAGTAGCGCCAGGATGCTTACCGAGAAGAGATCACCTCGGCAGCACCCGAGCTCGGTACCTCAGCACCTGAGCTCGGTAACAGTACCAGCTCAGCCAGACATTCCATCTTGGCAGCAGTGCCAGATCGCTCATTAAACAAGTACAGCCAGCCTTACCTCTTTGGAGACTCAACCACGTTACAGAACGTGTTGAGTAAATGGTAACATGCATCGAGCAGAGAGCTATCAGTAGGTGGCTGCGTCTACGTCAAGCCACCATTGTCAGAACCGCCCATGCCACCGATGAGACTCCCCATCACCAAAGTCAGAAGACTCCAGTTATAAATACAAGGAGCCAGCTTTATAACGGGTAAGCAAGAGAACACACAGGCACTCTGCCTCTCTTCTTCTTCTCCATCCTTTGTCTAGTGACAGCACTAACTTAAGCATCGGAGGGCCTTGCGCTGACAGCAGTCAGGGTCTTCTGACCTTCTCTTCTCTCCCCTTTACAGGTTTTCCAGCGTGTAGTCTTCCCCAAAAGAAGTTCACTATCCATCTAAGTGGGTGTGAGATTTTTTGCACTTATAATTGGCGCCGTCTGTGGGGAACGATACAAAAACGCCATGCCTCCAAAAGCTAAGAAGGTCAGAGAATCATCAAGGGCCTTACCACCGTCGTTGGTATCGCTGCCACTGGTACTGCAAGAACAGCCACCGGTCCATCGCAAGAAGAGATCCGGAGTAAGGCCTGGTCCAGCGAATGTTGAGGGGCCTGTTACTCAGTTAGGTCCGTCTCCAAAGGGGGTGACAGCACCTTCTCGGCGAAACGACCTTCAACTGGAGCGCCCCCGGCGAGACAAGACTCCAGTACAGGCCGGGTCTCCTCGATCGCACCAGCAGATTGATGGTGAAGACGATGAAAACGGCTCTCTTGCGAATATTAGGCCCCAAGACCTCATTATCCAAGAGAAAGACGAGTTGATTCGTCAGCTCCAGCGGCAGCTGCGAGAGCAGGGGGCAACCCCGGTTTCTCCCCCTAGACGAGACCGAGCTCACGACGAAGGCTCCAGTAGCCTCCGCTCGAACGACAGCTCAAAGAGGTCGCGACAGAGGCCGAAGGACGAGGACAACCTCAGAGAGGGGCTTAACCGGAAAATCGAGCAAATGGTCCAGCGGAACATGGAGGTGGTCGGCTTCACCAGAGGTTGGTCGGACGCCTTCAGCACCAAAGATCTCGGCGCATCTCCTTTCTCTCGGGAGATCAGAAATTCCCATCTCCCTGAAAGGTTTAGTGTCCCAAAGTTCATCCTTTACGACGGGACCTCGGACCCTGCAGCACATCTCCGACACTTCACTCAGCGCATGTCGATATGGGGCGATATCGGTCACCTGAACTGCAGAGTCTTCTCTTCCAGTTTAGGAGACCTCCCCCTAAAGTGGTTCTGCGCGCTTCCAGAAGAATCAATTTCGAGCTAGCAGCAGCTCCGAAATTCCTTCGTAGAGAGGTTCCAGGTCCACACGGTCATCCCAAGGACCAACGCTGACCTCTTGACAATCAGAATGAGGTAGACCGAGACCACCACACAGTTCGTCAAAAGGTTCTAGACCGTCTACAGCCAGATCGAGGACGCCAATGATAAAGTGGCCATCATGTGCTTCAGGCAAGCCCTACTTCCAGGCAACGAGCTGCGCAAGCACTTAGTCCGGTCCCCCGTGGTCACTATGAAGGCATTAATGACCAGGGTAGATCGGTTCGTCGAGCAAGAAGCAGATGAAGCCCAGGCTCAGCAGGGTCGACATGATGATCAGGACAGTGATAAGTCGCAGGGCTACCAAACTGGGGGGCAGGATAGCGATGAGTCAGAGGGCTACAAAACTGAGGAGTAAGCATCGCAGCAAAATTGCCGAAATCCTGGATCACGGGCCTTGGGTCCTAAGTTCAGCGTGAAAGGACAGCGGCCATCTTCACTCATGTAGTACAACCCCCTTCTCAGTGACCACCCTCGAATTTCGCCAGGTACTCGAGCTCGGTAAAACACCTTGTTGCGGAGCTCGGCAGTTCCAGCTCGACTACCATCTTTCAGGCTCGGTTGGCGAACCAGCCCCTACATCAGGAGCTCGGGGCCTTGGTGATAGCACCAACCACGATGTCTCCGGCTTGGTAAAAGTACCAGCCCCATCTCGAGCTTCGCGGCCTCGGTGAGAGCACCAGCCCGAATGCCTCAGGCTCGATTACAGAACCAGCCCCTACAGAGCTTCGCGGCCTTGGTGAGAGCACCAGCCCGAATGCCTCAGGCTCGGTTACAGAACCAGCCCCTACAGAGCTTCGTGGCCTCGGTGACACACCAGCTCGAATGCCTCAGGCTCGGTTACAGAACCAGCCCCTACAGAGCACCAACCTCAGCTCGGCCAGCTTCGATCGCAGCTCCAGTAGGCCTCGGTGACAGCACCAGCCTCCGCTCGGATGCCTTCGATCATGACAGCTACGACTGTGGCCTCGGTGACAGCACCGGCCTCAGCTCGTCCAGCTTCGATCACAGCGCCGGCAGGCCTCGGTGAGAGCAACAGTACCATCTCGAGCTCCATAGCACCAGCCACGGCTCGGGCAGCTTCAATCACGACAGCTTCAAATTCTCGCCAAATTGTGGGGGCTCGAAAGTTGTCTACCTAACTGCAATAAAGCATTAGGAAAATAAAAGAAGACCTCATACAGTTGAGGCGCACCTTGTTACAGAACTCGGTGGCTTCAGCTCGGTTGCAGAACCAGCTGTGAAGTTCTCTCCACCATCATAGTACTTAGCTCCCGACCTCCAAGTGTTACAGAACTCTAGGAGCTTAGGAACTAGGGGGCAATTGTGTGGGAGTATATTTAGACTTGGTAAAAGTACCAGTTAAACACATCTTGAACTCGGCCAGAAGCTCCACTTCGGCCAGGAGTTTCATCCCGGCCAGAATACTCCACATCGGCCTAGGATCCCATCTTGGCCAGGTGTTCCACCTTGGCAGTAGCACCAGGATGCTTACCGAGAAGAGATCACCTCGGCAGCACCCGAGCTCAGTACCTCAGCACCTGAGCTCGGTAACAATACCAGCTCAGCCAGACATTCCACCTCGGCAGCAGTGTCAGATCGCTTATTAAACAAGTACAGTCAGCCTTACCTCTTTGGAGACTCAACCACGTTACAGAACGTGTTGAGTAAATGGTGACATGCATCGGGCAGAGAGCTATCAGTAGGTGGCTGCGTCTACGTCAAGCCACCATTGTCAGAACCGCCCATGCCACAGATGGGACTCCCCATCACCAAAGTCAGAAGACTCCAGCTATAAATACAAGGAGCCAGCTCTATAACGGGTAAGCAAGAGAACACACAGGTACTTTGGTTCTCTTCTTCTTCTCCATCCTTTGTCTAGTGACAGCACTAACTTAAGCATCGGAGGGCCTTGCGCTGACAGCAGTCAAGGTCTTCTGACCTTCTCTTCTCTCCCCTTTGCAGGTTTTCCGGCGTGTAGTCTTCCCCAAAAGAAGTTCATTATCCATCTAAGTGGGTGTGAGATTTTCTGCACTTACAGTACTGATAAAAGATGGATTGCACTTGCAAATGCTCTAGGATGGTTACATACACAATCACATACACACATTGGGTCGTTAGTCTTTTACATATGGGATGGGAAAATGGGTTTTACAAATTGAAATGTTATATATGAATAAGTTGCATATAGGAAACACATTAGATATTTGGTCAAATTTGTTTTGCCTATTCGGCTAAAATCTGCATTTCAGTTTCAAATTTATTGGCCTAAAACAACCAAGATTCCTAATTTTGGCTGAATTTGCCAATATTTTTTTTTCTAATCCCGTATTTTCCTAATATTTATATGCCCTTCATTGGAGTAAAACCTAAAGATTTTTTGGGTCTCTTGTGAATGGAGAAGGGATTTTAATATCACTAAGGTAAATCACCCCTTCATTAATGCAAAATCCCAAATACATATAGCTTAGACCTCCGAGATTTAATTTACTAAGATTTGTTCTTTAGATAAAAATAATTTAACTGTTTATTCTTTCTCAAATAGATGTTTATTTTAAAATCTTTAACATTTATAGAGCTTTTTTTTTTTTTTTTTTTTTTTTTTTTTGTAGAAAAAAAATTGATGTCGCCTCATAGGTTCACTTCTCTACTCCACCTTTGGTCATATAAATATGAACACATGCCTACTTTTAACTCTACCTTTACTATACTATGTGCTAAACAAATATATTAAGGTCTCTTGTAGATATTATCCTTTCTCAATGCAAAATTATGTGAGCTTGAGATGTCCAAATAAGTCATGGGTTTGAACCAACAATCACTCTCTTTTTTTATATACCAACAATCACCTTTTTCTTTTTCTTTTTTTTTTTTTCTTTTTTTCAAACTTGAATTCATTATGCCTCCTGTGCATCTTCTTTACGGGCTTAAGGAACCCTTTTTTTTTTTTTTCTCTGTTAGAAAGGAACCTGCTTTGTTTTATAGCCCCAAATTTATTATCCCTACATGTGCATCTTCTTTACTGGGCTCAAGATATTTTTTGTCTTTTTGGTTTAGAAAGCAACCCATTTTTGTTTCTTGACGCCAAATCATTGTCCCTCCTCGGCATCTTCTTTCTTTACCGGGATAAGGAACCTGTCTTTGTTTTGTCAATTCTCCAAATGGGACGGGCCATAACACGGAGAGAGACTTGGACACTTAGGGCACGTTTAGTAAGCATCCATGGGAGGGAGGGGATTCTATGCTCCTGATGATTCCTTTGTTCCAATGGAATCAAGCCATCCTTACATAGAATTTGTAAAGAGAGTTCCAAGTTTGGCATTGAAAGAGGATTCCCACTGTTAATAGAATATATGATACAATAGTTGTAAGCTTTTTGGATATAACTCAAAATCTATGATGAATCAAGACCTCAACTTTTTACTCAAAGTCAATTTGGGCCATCTAGAGTATTTGAATGGCTCGGATCGTGCAGAGGTGCCCCACAAAAATAAAAAAATTAATATTTTAGACTCATGACGTTTTTGTAAATATCTCGATATCTAGACATGATCAACGGCTGAAATTTGATCAACTAACCGGTTTTGACCTTCCAGAGATATCTCTCGGTTTAGATCATGATTATGGGCCCCACAGGAACCAAAAAATTGAAAAAAGACACACTGTTTTACATCCCCTTTTTTGCATTATGTGAAATCAAAGGTCAGATTGTTTTTGGCCAATATCTCATGATCCATGATGAACCAGGCTGCCAAATTTGCACCCGTAGCCGTTTTAGGCATTCTGAAGAGATTGGACGGTTCAGATTTCACAAATGGGGCCCATAGAATTTCAGAAATTATCATCCAACGGTCTGGACTTTGTTATAAATATCTCAAAATCTGTGAACAATCAACGGTTGATATTTGACGCCCCAACCGTTTTGGGCCTTTTATACAAGATCATCGGTCCAGATCTTACTTGTGGGGCCTAGAAAAGGTCAGATTTTCAAAAAAAGGGACAGCCTTATATTACCGTGCAATGTACTGTAGCTCCGCCTTTCAGTGCCTTTGTGGATTTTGTCTTTCAGAGGGGGGGAGGTCTGACCTGGGTTATCCATGAGAGCATGGATGCATGGATTCTTTGATGTAGCTTTCCTTGCACTGCCAAACGTGGATTTTCCACGGAATCCAAGAAAACATGAGAGGAATTCTCGGTGAGGATGGTTGCCAAACGTCCCCTAGAGTCTTCAGGAGTATTCACACCACACTTTTAGTGACCTTTCCTCATCTCTAGCCTAGTCAAAATCACGTGAAGATGAACAAATTAGCACGGCAAGCTGTCTAATGTGGAAAATTGATCCTTTGAAATTTGATGTTTTTGTTGGAGTCACCTCATATGTCAAATGTAATATTTTATTATAAATTCTATCCATCCTTAAGAAATAAAATTACATTAAACACGATTTTTCTCCGATGAAAGATTTTGAAATAAAATAAGCCTAAATATTATTTGGCATCTCTCACTTTCACATGTCAAATTTGGCATTTCATTCTCATATGCCAAATGTCATGTCATTTTTGACATGGCTATTGGAGTGAAAAATCCATGCCAAAAGTCCCATATGGCATATCCACCTTGGATTTGGCATTTCTATTGGAGATGCTCTTTGTAGCAGACATAATTGACGAGATTAGTAGAGTCGTCAAACCTTTATGGTGATGTGGAAATATATTACCCTAGACTCTAGAGCGACAAAACAAGTGATTGGGTGTAAGGTGAATTGAACTAAAGTGAGGTGAATGGTCAAATCAAGAGAATAAAAAGATAGTCTTTTGTTTTTAGTTGTTTGATATGAAATCTTTTTGACTTTTTATTTAAAAAGATGATATTTTTTTTCATTTAGTGGAGAAAGGATGTTGCTTTTTTTTTCTATTTTTTTAAATAAGAGAATTTTGAATTTGAGTACTTTTGATATGACCCCTTGTCTTTTCTTGTCTTAATAATGGAGGCTTTACTTCACTTTAACTTTACTAGTAAAGTGCCAAACACACAGGCATGCTTGGATGAAGGTTGAATTGAAGTAAAGTGAAGTGAAGCATCAAATCAAAAAAGAATAAAATACAAGGGTCATGATGGTCTTTTATTTTTAGTGGCCTGGCAAAATATTTTTTTAAATTTTTGTGTAAAAAAAAGAAGTGTTTTTGTCATTTAATTAGTGGAGAAAGAAGGTTGTTTTTTTACTTTTGTTTTTCTTTAAAAAGAAGAATGAAATCTTGAATTTATGTACTTTTGATGTAATAGGTGGTGTTTTCTTGTCTGGATTATGGAGGCTCTACCTCATTTTGCTTCAATTCGTCATCCGAGGGTGTTTGGATGTATTGTGAATTGAAGTACAGTGAGGTGAAACATGACTTTTACCTAGGCAAATAGCCCAAAGAGAGAGCGTGGCTAGGACCACGACTCAGGAAACCAGAGGTTCGCTTCCAACACAGGCTTATTTAGATATTGATAAAATGAAAGTTCCAATCACATGGAAAAAGGAGGAAAATTAGGAGCTGAGAGACCGGAAAGTCACCACATTTCTCCAGTCGTAATTGTACACTGTTTCTGAATTTGGTTGAAGAAAACTATGTAAGAGAAACATTTTTTATAAATAAAAATATTTATTAAACAGTTGATGTCAATTTTATTTTAAAAAAAAAAAAAACAATTCAATAGAAACAGGAGTATCATCTCCACGAAAAATATTTATTCCTACCTTTTTGTCTAAGTTAATGAAGAGAAGAAATACTTTTCTTTCTTAAAAGCATATCCAAAGAAGAAAAAAAATTTCTCCTCCCCTCTTTTTTATGTTTTTACCGTCATCCAAACAAACGAAGCCCTTCACATTCTCTATTGGCCAATCAAATTTAAAGACCTCCAAATGGAAGCATTGTTTTCAAGCATTCTCATTCAATAACATGTCAAATAAGATAGGTCCATCGAACTAGAACCATATACTCACGGATATATGGATGGCAATTGGATGGATTTTGCATACGCTTCAAGTATCACATTGGTTTAATGAGGTTTGTTAGTTCAACAAATAAAAATGCACAATTTTGAATACAAATATGGAACTTACAAGAATGAGAAAGATAAAGGTAGTTGATGGGGACCACAAAAATACATACTCACTGAATAAGAGACTTCAGGAAATGGTGTGTGTGATTTTCACAACTAATTAGGCATGAAATTTTTTATGTGTAAATGGCCTTATTTACACAGTTTTCACATGCAAACAAACGTGGTGAACCGTACCCATTTTGCATGGAAATCACTTACCTATGTAAAATTGATAGCAAACAAATGATCCTTTAATATTTGTTTGGGTTCATCATGGATAGGCACAGTTGAAAAACCATTTTAATTAGGGCTGGTTTGAAAAGAGCACAACTTTGCACACATGAGTGAAGGAGTAAAGATCAAGTTGACGTCAAATGAAATGGGCAAAGATAAAGTATGTTAAAGTAAAAGTAGAGGTGCGGTCTTTATTTTAATAGAAGTTTGACCGTGGTAGTATAATGCAGTTTGTTTCAACCAAATTGGCCAAGGACTGAACCAAATAATCC
The DNA here is from genome assembly GCA_003546025.1 of Camphora micrantha. NCBI lineage: Eukaryota > Viridiplantae > Streptophyta > Magnoliopsida > Laurales > Lauraceae > Camphora > Camphora micrantha. Next base: position 14,000,583 of record QPKB01000001.1, read on the forward strand.
CCAACAAAACATTTGGTCAAAATAAGTGGTAGCATAGTTGGCTAAGGACTCTGCGCCTTAAGAAGCAGAGATGTATTGTGTTCGACACTTACCTTCATTGACAACCTCCAATAGTTTCACCAGGTGCATGTGGATTGGAGGGTTTGCATGTGCCCCTAGGGATTAGCTCGACTGTCTAGAATCGAGTGTTTCTCAGGCTCAAGGCCAGAGGCTCTTAGGTTGGGCTCGGCTGGAAAGGAGACACCATGTGTTGTCAAAAATATATATATTTGATCAAAAAATTTGGGCCTATTCAGTTGAAATTTGCCATTTCAGTTTCAAATTTATTAACCTAAAACAACCAAAATTCCCAATTTGGCCGACTTTGCAAATATTTTTATTCTAATTCCATTTATTTTGATAATATTCATATGCCCTCCAATAGAGCAAAATCCCAAGATTTGTTGGGTCTCTTGTGAATGGATGAAGGAGTTTATTATCACTGAGATAAATTAACCCTTCATTAATGCAAAATCCCAAATACATCTTGTTTAGAGCTTTGAGATTTAATTTACTAAGGTGATGACAAACTTTGTTCTTTAGATTAGAATAATTTTAACCTTTTGTTATTTTTAAAATACAAGTTTATTTTAAGAGTTTAAACATTTACAGAATTGCACTGCATCAACAATAGCTAGTAGGAGAACATTTCTCCACTTTATACTACTTGTTTTGGGGCAAATGAAAAACTTGTGGCCGAATAAAGGTAAGTGATGTCACAATATAAATTTACTTTTCTTTCAAACTTTTTAATATAAAAATAAATAAATAAATATTTATATCACATGCCTATTTTAACTCTATCTTTTTATTCATTTTTTTAATGGTAACTCTTTAACTTTTTTATTCTTTGTGCTGAGTCTCTTACACATGATCATTTCTCAGTGCAAAAATCATGTTAGCTTGAGATGTCTAATTAAGATATGGGCATGAACGTCAATCACTCTTTTTTTTAAACTATAATCACCTTTTTCTTTTTCAAACTTTTATGACCCCAAATTCATTATCCCTCTGAGTAGTGCTACTTGGACAAATTTTTTGGCCAGAATTTTGGACAAACCCTATGGTATGCCTTGAATATCATGATATGCCCAAAATTCTGGTTCCAAAAAATTTATTCAAGTAGACCTTTTGTATCCCTCTCCCTGTGCATCTTCTTTACAAGGCTAAGGAACCCACACCTGTTTTGTCAATACTCAATAGGGAGGGGGGCCATAACAATGACATGGGCAGAGGCTGACACCACAATAATGCGTATTCACGCCACCGAACCTCATCTTTAGTCAAAATCAGCAGGCTCAACACTCGTTAATGGCAAACATGATTGATGGGACTACACAGCGTCCGTGGAAAAGTTAAACTAAAAACTCTACTTGACAAACTTTTTGACCAGAATCTTGCCAAAAATTCTACATACTATAGGATTTGTCCAAGATTTTGATCAAAAATTTTGTCTAGATAACACTACTCAAAGTTAAGCGACAATAAATAGAGAACATATTAAATAATAAAAAATATCATATTTTTTATACCCATATACTTTTTTGCTCTAAAAATAATATTCTATTATTAAATTGAAAATTTATTTCAGGGATTTTATTTAGTACAGTTTTACTTCTACGTTTAACATAGATTACCTTTACATCTTCCATGATTTATTTCGATAACCCCCCTTACTTTTCTCCACATATGTGAACAAATAATTGCCAAGATGGTCTTTAAATTCCTCTGAATTCAGCATTTGATGAAAATGGGAGTAGACATCGAATACGAGTCACTTTTATAAGAGTAATAAGATTGGTGAATAAATGTGGAAAACGCGTCACCTTTATAAGAGCAATAAGATTGGTGAATAAATGTAGAGAACCAGACGTGGGATGGATTCTGAGTTAGGGTGCGATCATGTGGATGTTTAAAAACATGTTTGGTTAGTGTAAATCATTGTTTTAAATTTTATTCTCGCAGGAAGGAATCCAAAATTCTTAACTTGGCATAAGAAAGTAGCAGTAAAAAAAAAAAAAAAAAAAATTAACAACTTGAAGGAATTATTGTTTCCTATTAATCTCTTATCTCTCTTCTATTAAAGAAGACTATTTAAATACTCCAAATCCTCTCACTTATCCTAAAGGTAAGCCTATGTTTATAACTCAAAGAAGGGACCCCACTTTGTAATTCATAAAAGTGGGTCATATGGTCACAATAACAAAAGGTGGGCCCATATTATAATTCCTATAATACCGGGACCACATTCTAAGGCCCCGTGTTTTAATTTCTAAAGGTGGGCATTACGTTGAAATTTTTAAAAGTGGGTTTTTTGTCAGTAATCACAAGAGAGGTGGCCCCACTTTATAATTCTTAAAAGATGGGTCATATAGTCACAATCGTAAAAAGTGAAGCCACATCGTAAATCCTATAATTGTCGGTCCATATCGGAATCTGATGAATACTATCTCATATTCTAATTTCTGAAGCTGGATACCACATTGTAATTTTTAAAGGTGAGTCATGTATTCACAATCAATAAAAAATGGCTCCACATTATAATTTCTATAAATGTGGGCCCACATTATAAATCTTATGAATGTGCCCCCTCATGTTCTTATTTCTAAAGGTGAACACCATTTTGTAATTTCTAAATGTATGTCTTGTATCCACAATAACAAAAAATATGGCTCCACTTTGTAATTCATAAATGTTGGCCACGTGGTCATGATCACAAAAGGTGGGCGCCCATGTTCTAATTTTTAAAGGTAGGTAGCACGTTGTAATTTTACAGGTGGATCTTATATACGATAATAATAGACTACCGCAAACAATAAAAGGTAGATCCCACATTGTGAATCATATGATTTTCTTGCTTCCGTTCTTTGGAGCAAGACTTTTATAATATTACCAAACAAGTTATGTGCAGCATATTCTCAACAAGTTCTGCAGAATATAGTTTCAGCACAACCTAATTTAAGTACAAATTTGAGAATAACACCAGAACGATGCCAAACAGGCCAGAAACTTCCAAATCAATTTGTGTTTCTCAGTTTTCTTTCTTCTGTTAATAACACAGGTTTTCAACCCTACAAAATTCTTATAAAAAAAAAAAAAACACGAAACCCATGCAGTAATCATTTTTAAAATGTTGAATCTAAATTCAAAAAACCCTACCATTACGAGCTTGGTAAAAAAACATATAAATGACTCTTCTCATCACCGTTTTTTTATCTCTGATAACCAACGTACCATTTGATTGGATGACTTTTCAGCTTCTAGAGGACAGAAAACATCATGGTAGACAAACCCCACAAAATCTCCACTGTGTGACATAATACAATATCATTATTCAAAGTCTGACTAATTCCAGCTAGAGAAGTCTACATAACTCAAAAGTCCTCGATTAAAATGAGTCCGATCAAGATTACCATAAAATTCATTTAACTCACCTTCTTAATTTATTGCATTCAAACTTACCGGTCAAACAGACCCCACCTGCAAGTTGGTGGAGTGGTAAGTGTGGGTTTCTTTGCTCTTCACTTTCTGTATTCGAAATCGCTTTAGATTTATTTGGTGAGCGTTTGTGTGATTCAGGCGCTATTTAAATACCACATCATAAAAATAAAAATAAAAAAAAGAGAAGGAAAGAAAAAGTCAGTCAGGTGATTGAGTTTTAAAAAGGATGCCTTTCCACTTCATCCACGAGCTGAGTTTCAGAACTACGGTCCCAAAGACCAAACTCAAATCTACTGCAAGCAATCTCTTTATGGGCCTATAGTCTTGGTTGCTCATACTAATTCGGTATTCTCAATTGGTGAAGTGCACATCTTCATTCAGTGAGTTTTTGATAATGCAAAAGTGGGCTCCACATAGGATGAATAAAGTTTTAGCTTCCATCGACATCATGCTGATACAGAAATCAGGTCATTTCTCAAAAGCCAAGTGGATACAAAATGGTGCACTAAAAGGTCCAACTGTGTGGCCACTGAAAATCTGCCCATTTAATATATTGACCTCGACCTGACCAAATATCAAAAAAAATATCGACTCCACAAGTGGAATAGCTGAGAAGGATTTTTTTTTTTTTTTTTTTCGTTTTTTGATAAAAGATGATCTTTCAGCACTTTGGGCCGAACTAATCCGTTCCAACCAAGGGGAGTTAGGTAAATCCTCTAGCCCAATATAGTAGTGCAATTTCGACCTCTTAATCTCCGAAAACAAACCGTGATCCTAGGCACTGAGCTACCCCTCAAGGTTGAGAAGCAAATAAGATGGGCTTGAACAATCTTGGGCTCTGCCTCTACCTGACCCAAACATGATATCCACAAAAAAGTATAGACACCCCAATTCAGGAGTTCCACCTGGATTCCATATTGGGTGTTACTATATACACCCACTCTATGCGATCCCTATCTAATCTATTTATGTGTTGTCTTATCATATAATCCATACCATATCTACAGCAGCATAAACTTTTCACCTTAATAATATTATAATACTGAATGGAGTCATCATTTCGTCACCAACAGCTTTTCTTGATATGCTATCAAGACTTTGTATAGACAACAAAAGTGAAAAAAATAATTCAAACTGCAGGCCCCACCCTGGATAGGCCAAACTTGACCATGTTCCTTTTTCTTTTTATTTGTTAACTATCAGTCAAGAGGCCCAACTCACATGCAGCAACTGCACATCGTAATGGTCATTGTTGCTCTTCAATTCAAGAGGTGGGCCTAACCATACAGATAAAAAACTAGGACATTTTGTTGTTAAGAACCAAACATGGGACATGGCCAGCCTTTTTTTTTTAACTACCTAAACTGATCGTGACTATTCTTTCAATAGAATGAATGACCTATAAAAACCATATCAATGGCTAAAGCTTTAAACATGAAAAAATGATCATTAAATAACTTTTTTTTAGTAAAAATTGAATAAAAAGAAATAGATATTCAGTCATCACCCTAGTAAATCAGATTATAGAAAAGTCAAGGTCATTTCACTATCTCCTTCACCCTTTACATATGGGTATGTTTGTCTGACAAGAGAAATAAGCAATAGAGAGAAAAATTGATTTGATTTTATATGTAATCCTTTTTTTTTTTTGCTATTTAATTAGTGCGATGTGCTTTTCTTATAAAACATAAAAAAAAATTAATTAATTTTTCTTGATAAAGAGAATTTTGATTTTTCATGTGAGGGATTAGAATGTCAGATTCTTCGCTCTCGCAGAATGAAGATGAAAATCTGCATGGAGTGAAATTCTCTTATTGTAGTTTTATGAATCCTCATATAAAATAGAAATTTGATTTCAATTGTGAGGGTCTGGGTCCGAGTCCATTCCCCTTAACCTTGCTAATGCTACCTGCTGAATGTGCGGATCAAGCTTTCCTCCCACATGATCATCGATACATAATGCTGACGCTATTGTGAGGCCGTATGTTCAGTTTTATACTGACTACAGTATATTGTGGTTGTGTGTTATTTTCTTGATAGCAATCGTAGGACAAAGAAAAGCCATAGGAATCAGTATCTTCGAATGGGGGTTGGATTTTCTGAGCATCTCATAAGTCTATCTAGGGTGGAAGGCTTAAGGTCTTGAACAGGGTGGAATGCTCATGTTAATCCGTCTGCATTAGTGACCGTTGAGTCTGATACCCTTCATTCTTGGGAACCAAGCAAAAACAGTTATTCGTTTGAAGACCCGGACTCGAAAGACAGGGAACTCTCAATCTTGCATCAATTTTGACTTTATCTTATCAAATAAGAAGTGTCATACCCATCCAATATCTCCACACAAGTGAGTTCTTCTTGTCGAAGATATCGCTCTTGGTGAGATAATACAGTGCATATTTTATAAGACATATCCAACATATAAATAAAAGAAAAGTCAAGATCTTACTGACAGTGATCGTTGACCAAAAACTTTTCTAACCGTTAAGATCGTCAATCTCTCATTGCCTTTGTATAGATTTTGTTGTCAAGAGTCTGCAGGCGCAAACGGATCATCCATCGGAACTCAGAAGACCCAAATATCACGTGACAAATTTCAAGAGTCAAAGATCACTGCATCTGGTCCAAAAAAATTCTGATCATTGGATCTCAAATTTGTCAACTCTACTGGATGGTGCTCGTCACCACGATTCCCTAGAACCAAACTGCATATCGATCAGAGTCTGGATGAACGAGTTATGGACGGTCAAAGTTCATAGCTGACAGTTGACAAGGCCCGCCCGCCTTGCGTCCGTAGTAGAGCAGACTTCGTAGTTTTGATGACGTCATCCACCAAATGGTGGTGCCACGTCATAGCCTAGGGTGGGTGTAAATTATCCATTCACAACAATCACAGCCAATAGCCACGTCACATCATAGCTATTGCTAGGGTAGGTGCAAATATGAAATAGGATGGGTGTATTTAAAAACATCCTTTTCCATATTTACTCTTCCCTTCGAGAACTTATGCTGCTCATCCACCATTCCAGAGCACTTTTTCAATGCCAAATCAGCAGATAACGGATCCAAGAGTAGTTCTAAATGCACCCACCCTTTTTGCTGAAGGCACCCACCTCCCCTTATGAACACTGATTTCAATCACTATTTATAAGGGGAGGTGGGTGCCTCCACCAGATCACGGGGTGCATTTAGAATCACCCGGGATCCAAACTTAACAGAATCTACTGCAAAAAAGTCATCTCTCCCCCAAAATTCCTCCTTCCCCAATATAAGCTCTCTCAAACCCCTTCCTTCTGCACATCAAGAGTGAGACACCCCAGTGTCACCTCTCTCAAACCTCTTCCTTCCTACTCGTACTAGAGACAGAGAGAGAGAGACCCCAATATAGCTCTCTCAAATCCTTCTACACTGATACAAGAGAGAGAGAGAGTTCCCTTGATGGGTGGTGCTTCACTTTCCATCCTATCCCCATCCAAACCAATACCAGACCCTGATGGAGAAGACCTTCAGAACCCTTCTGAAGCCCTTCTCCAAGCTGGCACCAAAAACCCCATTTCCTCTGCTAAACCCCCCACCAATGCCATCCTTTTCACCTTCATTCTCCTCACGACCTCTGTTGCTATCGCCGCCTCTATGGCCTTCGCCTTCCTCTTCTTCTCCTCCTCCTCCTCCTCCCAATCCCCACCACCCTCCATCCCCTCAATACCCCTCCATCTCGCCACCCGCCCGCTCACCCGCCTCAACAAACCCGTCGTCATCCTCATCTCCTCCGACGGGTTCCGATTCGGGTACCAATTCAAAACCCCAACACCCAACATAGCCCGGCTCATCGCCAACGGCACTGAGGCGGAGACCGGCCTCATCCCCGTCTTCCCCACCCTCACATTCCCCAACCACTACTCGATCGCCACCGGCCTCTACACGCCCTTTCATGGCATAATTAACAACCGTTTCGTTGATCCGGCCTCCGGTGAGGTTTTTACAATGAGAAGCCATGAACCCAAATGGTGGTTGGGAGAGCCCATTTGGGTGACTGTGGCCAATCATGGGTTGAGAGCTGCTACCTACTTCTGGCCTGGTTCTGAGGTAAAGAAAGGTAATTGGAGCTGCCCTTCAAATTTTTGTCAGAATTACAATAATTCAGTACCATTTGAGGAGCGGGTCGATACAATTTTGCAGTACTTTGATCTCCCTATTAGTGAAATCCCTGTGTTCATGACATTGTATTTTGAGGACCCGGATTATCAGGGCCACCAGGTCGGACCCGATGATCCGGCGATCACAGAGGCAGTTGGTAGGATTGATAGAATGATTGGTAGGTTGATTCAGGGGTTAGAGAAGAGAGGGATGTTTGAGGATGTTACTATAATGTTGTTGGGTGATCATGGTATGGTTGGTACTTGTGATAAAAAGCTCATCTTCCTTGAGGACTTGGCTCCATGGATCAAACTTCCAAGTGATTGGGTCATGACCATTACTCCTGTTCTCTCTATTCGGCCTCCTTCAGGTGTCTCTCCATCACATGTTGTAGACAAAATGAACGAAGGATTGAGTTCTGGGAAGGTTGGCAATGGGAAGAATTTGAGAGTCTTCCTCAAGGAGGATTTGCCAGAGCGCCTTCATTATAAAGCTAGCAATCGCATCCCTCCGATAATTGGGCTGCTTGAAGAAGGGTTTAAGGTGGAGCAGACAAGATCAAATGAGCAAGAATGCGGAGGAGCACATGGTTACGACAATGCGTTCTTTTCAATGAGGTCTATCTTCATTGCCCATGGACCGCAGTTTGCGAGGGGAAGGAAGGTTCCATCTTTTGAGAATGTTGAGATATACAATTTGGTAACTAGCATTCTGAAGATAAAAGGAGCTCCCACGAACGGCACAGCATCATTTCCAAATTCCATCCTTCTGCAATCATAAGCTCAACAAGCAGAGGTGGGATAAGGTTGCATTAGGAAGGTTAGATGTGAGGTATCTCTCGTTTGTTGTATTTCATCAGATGGATTATCATGGAATAAGTAGCTTGGTATCTCTTTCTTTCCATTAGTCAATATGTAAGGTATTGGAAAGTTTACTTTGTAGTTTGTAGCATTAGTGCATTGTTTCCTTGCTCTTTTTATTTGGAAGATTAGAGAATTATGTATGCTGTTTCTCTTTTTTGTTCAAGGTCATGCTTTCATTAGGCTGCTGTTTTGATTTGGGTTGCATTTGTGAAAGTTGAATCTGCTGTTCTCCATTTCTTTGCAGGTTGGTAGTCATAATGGTATTTTTCCGTTTTGAGGGTCTTTTAGTAAACATTGTCGTCACCCCCACCACCATGTTGGGTTTGCTATACGAATTTTGTTTTTCCATATCAGTCTATCCTAGGCCGCTATTAAACATCCCTATTTGAAATATAGTGTCTCTGATTTACTTATTGTAAAACGTTTGTTTGATTAAGCTCCTGTCGCCAAAAAGTTCTTTTTTGTTTTACTTTTTTTTTTTCTTTTGTTGTACTGCTGTCACCAAAAAGTTGCAAATCCCCTAGAGCACGTTTGGTAACTGGTGAAGAATCCACGCGTTTGAGGATTCTTCACTGCCACATATTTGAGGATTCCTTAATGAGGATTTATATTGCTGGGGATTTCACATCGATTTCACTGTGTATTAGTGCATATATCTAACAAAAATTGGTATTGTTGTGTAAATCCGCAAAACTGAGTATTTCCAAATCCTATGGGGGGAGGTCAGCCTTGAAAATCCTCACAAATGAGGATTTCTACCAGCTCAAATCCTTAAGGATTTTCAATTGCCAAACGTGTTTTTTCCAAATCCTTGAGTAAAAGCTATGAGAGATCCTTGAGGATTTGGTTGGCTATTTGTTCAGCAAGAGTTATAGTAAAGATAAGAGTAAAACAAGGGATATGATGTGGCGTTTTTTACTTAAACATGTTTGGATGGAAAAAGTGGAATAGAGAAGTAAAGTTATGAGTAGCTGTATTTTTACTTTAGCCCGTTTGGATGAAAAAGATAGAGTGGAGAAGTAAAGTTTGGATGTGACACCACTTGCCCTATTACTCCTACTTTGGCCTCTCCTTGTTTTTACTAGAGCATAGTGTGATAAACTGTAGTAAAGTAAACTTTTTAGAAAAAGTATTTTGTACTTTAACCTCTTTTATTTTTTATTTTCTCTAGATTTGACATCCACTTTATCTTAAATCCACGCTTGCAAAGGTGTTTCAAGGGTTAACTGCTTCTAGTGGCTTCCTTTTGACATTCCATGGTTCTTCTCATGACAATATTAATGCAGCATTTGCCTTTGATCTTCGATTGCAAGGACATAGGTCATTTGAAGGCTTGATCTAAATTCTAATTATTCCAAGCAAGCTTCGGGGCTTGAAATTATCCATGTAACATCAAATAAAATAAAATATATCAATTTCAATGCCTTTACACATTCTTTGTCCATGTTTTTTTTTTTTTTTAAATAACCCAAGTATCTCCGGCCCAGCTCAGGAGCCTTTTACCCTAAGCCCGAGGGACACTCGATTCTAGATAACCGATAACATACAAACCCTCCTACCAAGGTACGACATTCAACACGAGGATGGACGGATAGGCCTCTAGATTCTAGTCCTCCAATTTCATGATCATGCATCATTTCTGAAATAAATAGTGTTTTTCAACTGCTCCTGATTTTCCAGTGTGTTTTTGCTTCTCTATTTGCTTAGCTACAAGCATATGAAAAGATGAGAAGCAAGCCCCAATCTCATTGAAAGCATTGAGTCTTCATGGTGCTTTTCCATCTGCCAGAGCTCCATCAGATTCGAATATCTTGCCTTTTGTATTTTTAAACCTTTTTTCGTCACCACTTTTGGAGCTCCAGCAAGAAGATGGATCCGAACAAAAATATATAATACAGAGAGAACCAGCTAAGATGACATCAAACCATATTCCACCATGTGAAATTTTATTTGCAGGATTAATGTTGCAGACATTCCATCCAACCAGAAAGAGGCACAGGGCCGTCAAAAGACCAGGACCCCTCCTGAATTAGAGGCGCCCCCAGTTGGATTGGACATTCCCTTTAGGAGAGAATTCCTCTTCTAACATATTCTTCCTTTCAACACCAGCTCTAACCAGTGCATCAGCCTGTGAATTACGTTCTCTTCTTCCATCACAAAATCTCCACTTGGTATTTGCCTTCGTCAACAGCCAGGCTGAAGAAAAAGAGTAACAAATAGTAGATAGGATGGTTGGTTCTATTAGGCCCATGTTTAGAACTGTATTGATTGCTTCACTTTTTGAAATTCCTGCAAGGAAGACTGGTGCTCAAAGCATCTAGGGCCTGTTTGTTTATTGTTATTCAATTCTTAGCATTCTAGGAACTCTTTTTTTTTTTTTTAAATGGTGACTGTATGTTACTCAAAAAAGCATTCTAGGCATTCTAGGACTTTTTATTTCCACAAAAGATTGAAGTCGAAGAATTTAGGTAAATATTTAAAAATGACTATCAAATAACATCCCTTTAGAAATTGAATCAAGAGAAGATGGAAATTAATACACAGTCATCAACCTAGTAATGCAATACCTAGAAAAGTCAAGGTTGCATCTACATCTCTACACTATATCCTTCATCCTTCACCTATTTAATAATCCTTCATTGAGGTCATTTCACAATGCATTCTTATGTATTGATTTCAATTCCTTTTTATTGGATGCGAACAAACAGGCCTTAGCATGCAACTCATAGCACAAGTCTAGCGAAAGCACTGCCGCTGTGTGAACTAACACATGTATCCATATCCCTTCAGAAGGAAAGAAAGAGTGAAGGCGGGAGGCATGGATGGGTAATGGGTAGCTACAGTGAGGGAGAAAACAGAGGCATGGTCTTGGTATCATGTGAAGAACACAGAATTTGTGGAACAAAGAAAACTAGCTGACAAAAGGCACCAATGTTTCAAGGACTTGTAAACTCACAAAAGGAAAGGAGTCAAGATTGATAAGCAGAAAAAAGTAGAGCATGTAAGATTCAAAATGAATTGAATCTTTTTGCTTCTGAAGGTAATATTTGATTCTAATTTGTGGCATTGTAGAATCACTAATTTTAGGTAAATCTTAATTCTCCAAAAGTTCAAAAAACAACCTGAGTGTTGGTGCTGACTCACAAAGATTTGTTCCTATGCAAAATGGATGAGTTGCATTTACCTCATGCAGTGGCCTTGCAGGTATATTGCCGGTGACTGTAAACTGATGTAATCCAGATGAATGCTTATTGCGGGCGTCGTAGAAAAAACAATAATAAATAAATTCTTGATGGAAAAAGGCAGCTGGTGATCAACAAAATTTTCAACCCTTGCCTCCCTTTGAATGAAGGGACCACCAATTGATTTACAGAGATCTGATTTTGCCAAAAAAAAAAAAAGGGTGTTAAGGGCCCTTTTGCACAGCCAAATTACATGGCTTCAATGTATACTTCCAAAAAAAAGCAGAAAATGTTAAAGCGCTAGGTAATCCTATGGCCTCTTTAGCAGCCAGAGCTCCTCTGCTTCATTAGCATCCCTCTCATGCTTTTCAAAATCCATTTTATCAGCCCTTCTCACCACTTATATATAAATATATATATATATATATATATATCTTTTTTATGTATCTCCCAACATGAATATCCAACACATTTGAACCCAGAAATTTTTTTTTTTTTTCTATCAGCACTTAAACTACCCTCAACTAGAGTCAATAAAGGTTAAGACTTCTCACAATTACTCAGCACAGACCGGAAGCACCATTACCCTTTCCACTTTTACCAGAGGTTCAAGAAGAAACCCTAACCTTTTTTTATGGGAAAAAGAAGAAGAAGAAGAAACCCTGACCCAATATCATCATCATCAGTAAAGCCTTTCGCCAACTAATGAATTTTGTTACTCCATCTTGGTTTATGTTGAGCAAAATCCTCAGGTTATACTTTCAGATTTATCCATACTACTTCAAACCAAAACCCAATATATGAGCCAACACACTCATGGTTGAGTTGTGTCGGCGCCTTAGTTTCACACACATCCCTGGGCCCTCAAGTTCAAGGACCCTGGGCCCTCAAGTTCAAGGACCCAAAAAAGCAAAAACCAAAAATATGTACTGAAATACAAAAAGGAATGGTGCCGCCCTAGACGGGTGGGTAAGTCAATAATCAGTGGATGATAGAGAGTCATTTGACCCTCATATATAACATACAGAATGAAATGAATGGGTAACTGTAACTAGAGTGATTCCACAACCCACACAGCATGGTGCAACTTTTTCCTGTATTCAGTCGGTACGCACATTAGAATGAGCCAAGAAAACCAAAGACGGCAACCATGGGTAAGCACCATCGGCACCTCGCCCTCTGCCATCAAACGCTGCATTCCTTGCAGTGGGCAGTAGCCTCTACCCAGGCCTCCGTGAATGAGATCAATGTAGCATACCACAGGGACTAAACAGAACACCAAGCAGGCCACTACTACAAATTCTTTACCCACCACATTCAAATAAACACAGCAACAAGAATATCTTACACCAAATGCTATTCTCTAATCCTCCCTACCCAAAAAAACAAGAAAGAAAAACCAGCATTTGGATCAGACCATACAACTTAGAAAACTGTGACATGAAAGAATTATTCCCCATGCAACTATACTCCCAAATCCTCACTTTCCTTTCCCAATACTAGTACCCATTTCCCAGCCCCAAAGATCTTCCCCAACTGGAAGACTCACCAAAACAACGTAAAGCCCAAAACAGTAAGATGGATCAAATACCAGTAAAGAATTGATTAATACATAAGAAGATTATAGATTTCCATCTCCAAGATCACCCATGTTTTGTTAGCTAGACTAGCATGCAATGGCCCACTTTCAGTTTCAGTTCTCAAAAAGCATCAATAACTTCAGCTGTGAAACCATTTCTATATGATGCTGGTTTTTCCCCCTTTTCCCCTTCCATCTCTACATTTAACTTTAAAACGTGCGCAAGCCTATTCTTTTCTTACAAAGTCCAATCATGGCAGTACCAAGCTTGATGGCACATGCATCCGATACACAAAAGAAAATGAACAAGCTCCACCCTCTCCCCAAAGGTTACAGTCACTAAAGAGGGTACCCCAACAAATGCAGCAAACTAGAAGTATAAGTCCCTGTGGTCTTGGGATGGACTATTTGGTTCCACCTCATTACTCAAGTGACATCTATTAGCTCCATGAACGACCGCCTCCAAAGCCCCTCCCACGATCGCGAAAGCTCGCAGGACCTGCTGAACAAACAGGCGAGGAAAGGCAAAAGGATTAGTCATGACAAGCAGTTCCTGATCCACAAACACCTTTAAGTCTACCAAGGCATCTAATGCCAAATATGTGAAGTCCATGATTAAGCGACCCAGATGGTTGATCTTAGGGTCAGATGTAGATTATAAAACACTAAGATCTTCAACGATTAAAAAAAAAAAAAAAAACAATAAGATCTTCAAGACTGCAAGTCCTAACACTTTATTTTGTAGCCTACAAATTTAAAGCTTAGGGAAGGAATGATCCAAAGTGAGCTGCCCTCACATATTAGGGTGTGTCCTGCATGGCATTGCATTTGGCCCAAATATATCCTGCTTGGGTTATGAAAACCATATGAGGGGCAGCCGCAATAGATTGTTGGAGCAATCTAGTCTCGATCATCCATTTCATATGCCCTCAGCAAGGTCATGACCATCCAATAAGAGCTATTTTTTTTCCATATGCAGTATAGAATTCACCCATTCTATCCAAATATTCACCATACATGCCAGTGGGGTCGTGGAACATGCCTCGGGAAAAAATTGCAACAATGGTTCAAAGAAAAGGTCACCTGCCTAAGGGTTAGGCTCTTACATTGTGGAAAATTTTGGGGTTAACTTCCAGTGGGGGTGTTACACCCCGTCCCGAGTTAATCAAGATTAACTATAGTTAATCGAGATTAATGTGAATTAAACGTGATTAGTCAAGGTAAATGTGATTAATGATTAAAATGGGTCAAATTAGTTTTACTTGTATGAATCGAACTTAGTGAAATGAAATTAGAAGGAATTGATTTGATTGAGTTGAGTTTAGACACAAATTGGTGAAACTTGGGACTTTTCCGTAAATATGGATTTATACATATTTCGTCGGATACGGTAAAATTTGATGTCAACATGTTTATGTCAACGAATACATCAACTTCCATAAAATATTCGATTTCATTTGACCTCAAATGAAGTAAGTGAGTCTTGATTTGACTTGAACTCGAAATATGTAAAATGTAGGGGGTTAAGTTGTAAAATTACATTCTATAAGGTTCTAAATGAACCCAGAACCCATGTTATTTGACTCTTCCAGCTGAAACAACAGAGAGAGTGAGAGCTTTAGGTTCTTCTTCATTTTTCCTTCCTTGGGTGCTTGAAGTGAGATTAAGCTAAAGGATTTTAGAAGGAGTTCATCTACATCATCTTCTTCATCATTATTCAAGTTTCTTGGAGCTATATGTAGAGGGAAATCTCAGAATTTTCCTTTTTCTTCTAGTCACAGTAAGTGTTCAGCTGTTAATATAGAGATTTTGAGTTCTATTATTTGATTTGAAATGGTTTATAGTATGAATAGTTATGAGAAATTCGCTTTAGGGTTTGTTCTTGATATTAGGGTTTTGAATTGGGGAAGAATTAGTCTCAAATTGGGCTCAAGAGAGAGGGTTTTTGTGTTAAACTTCAACTAAAGGCAAGTATAAATAGATTACTGTTGATTAAATACTAGTTTATGTGATTTCCTTTTGATTTTGTTGCAACTATAATTTCAACCAATTTTGTTAGGATTTGAATGAGATTGAATGTCATATATGGGTTGATTGAATTGATTGAATGGTGTATAGTTGGAATAGAAGTGTTATGCTTGATTATGAATGAGATTGAAGAAGGGAACGGGAGGTTCCATAATTCTTTTGCAGGTTATGGATGATTTGGATGGAAGAAGAAAACTATTCATATTGAAATTCTGAAGCATCCGCTCGAGTGAATAGAAGTCCGCTCGAGCGAACCACCTTCTATATAGCATCCGCTCGAGCGAATGAAAATCCGCTCGAGCAAAATTGTCATGTCTGTCATCACTAGAGTGAACGATAGGGGTCGCTCGAGCGACCTACTCTCTGGATGATATCCGCTCGAGCGAACCTGAAGTGAATTTTCAGGTCATTTTATTCAATTAAAATATGATTTTCTTAGTTTTATAGCATACTTGGAACTTCCATAAGTTAGTATTCATGGATTTGGAACTAAGATGGACCAAGTGTTAACCGAATGGTTAACTAAAACTGGATTACAGTAATAATGTTAATTTCTAGAATTAATCGATCGATCACTGAATAGTTAGCCGAAACTAATAAAATTCCAGAAATCATTTCTAAGTTTAAAAGAAAAGAGCCTATTGATTAAATCAAGGCTGTTATTACTGTTTTACCTCCATTGGTGTTAATTAAAGGGACTTTAATGTACAAAATTCACATAAATTGTGATGTTCATCGAGAATAACACATACATTAAATAACTGAGGATTACACCTAAATGGTTGGTATTACTTAACTGAATTTGTACACTGAATTGTATCCGCTTGAATTGAATCCGTTAATTGTAATTGAAACAGAATAAATATGTTAAATTGCATTGTTCTTGAGTCTGGCACTACATAGTGATTTCTTTAAGCTCCTTAGAGCTATTCCTGCTGCAGCAGATGATATGGGAGTATTCCGGAGCTCTGTGGTGATGTCAGTAGTCCCTGGCCCGGGCACTAATAAATCTCATAATATATGATTCCTTCCGTATGGAAGATGTGATTCCTTCCTTTTTAGGAAGATGTGTTTTGATTTGAAATGCTATTGTAGTTAGCCAAATTTGAATAAAGACTCTCATTGATTCTAAATTGAATTAGACAGGTTAAATATGTAATTAGCATATTCAATCATGTATCTGTTTATACATTGCTGAATTGTTGAATTCACAGTGTTATTGATGGCGTTATAGGCACAGCTGCCCATACCGATCCTACCCAGGCTTTAGCGCTAGCGGAGGAGACCACACCGGTTCCTCCAGGAGGATTAGTCGAGTGGAAATGATATGATATCATCCGATATGATTATCGACGAATGAAAACAGTGAATGAGAGAAAATTTGAAATGGAAATTTGTTTTGAGAACGTTTCACACTTTCCATCCTTACATTATATTTAAATATGCAAGTGGATGTTGTTCATAGTGTAAATGAAGTTTTGTTTCATACGTTGAATAATGTATATTTTTTTATATTCTGCATAATGTATTATTTGATATCCCTTGTAAATTTTATGTGATTGAAGTTCACGGGAGTAAGTATGCGGCGCAACTCGGGGTTAACTCGGATTAATCATAATCTCGGGCTCGGGTCGTGTCAAGGGGGCATAGATCAATAGGCGGTATCATGAAAGCATGGGCTCCACCTTTTTTTCTAAAAGGTAAGTTGACACTAACCATGGACCCCACATGTAAAGAATTGAAGCCTCGGCATAAATAAAGCCTATATATACATATATTTGAATGGCAACATGGCTCAAACCCCAACCTTGTGGGTCCAACACTGAGCATAAATAAAACCTGTAATTACTATGTGATGAGTAATAAATATAATTATGGGCCCCACTATTTATAATTTACTTTGATAAAAAATAATAAAATAAATTATTACGAAATCTGAAGAGTAACAGTCTGCTGCAAGGATAACAAACCTGTAGGGGGAGGATAAGTTTTGCGGCCCATTGCAGCCAGTTCAGAACTGACAGTCTGGCCTGCTTCCTCAAGGATATTAATCAGCTCCTTTGCAAATCTTGCATTTGCAGATGTAAAGAAAGTATATGCTGTTCCCTTGGCGCCAGCCCTTCCTGTTCGACCAATTCGATGGACATAATCTTCCAAGGATCCAGGAAAATCATAGTTGATCACATATTTCACATCCTTCACATCTGCCACAGGAAAAGGAAAGAGAAGTTATGATAACATTCTCTCCCTTCAGCTACAAGACGGAGAAATCTCAACCACATGCACATACCTAAACCACGCGCAGCAACATCAGTAGCAGTCATTATAGGACTTTTGCCAGCTTTGAATTCTGAGAGGACCCAGTCTCTTTCTGCTTGACTTTTATCTCCATGGATTGAGAGGGCAGGCCAACCATCCATACGAAGCTGCCTTGTTATTTGGTCACACCCTTTCTTCGTGTCCATGAATATCAGAATCCGGCTTCCATCCATGATATCCTCCAGCAGCTTCACCAATCTGATAAATAGGTTGCAGGTTCTTTTAACCCATACATAGCAAAGCATTAAACAAATCAATGAAAGTATTCTTACTTGTTATATTTCTGATTCTCAGATACAATATCCACATGCTGGCGAATTGCATGATTAGCTTTCAAGTCAATGGAACCAATGACCACCTGTTCCAAGTCAGTGGTCAATTCCACCAAGTTGTACAGATGAAATGACAGTTACAGCTGCACAAGTCGAAGCATGGTTACAGTGAATTACCTTGTATGGGTTGTAAAGAAATCTTTTTGCAAGTTCTTCAACCTCCTTGGGCCAAGTGGCACTCCAATAAAGAGTTTGCCGATCCGGACGAATCTACGGTTCAGAAAAAAAAAAATGATGTCATAGAAGGGCAAAAATGATGTCATAGAAGAAAAAAATGAAGCACAAGTTGCAAAGATGGCCACAAAAACAATAACTCAATAACGACCATAAAAAATGGTCATCGGCTATTGTAGTATTCGGACGTAGTACTCCCACATGGTTTGAATATTTTAATAGAACTACTGATGGCTATCAGCTTGAGTACGTGTTTGGCACAGGACTGACTTAAAAACCACACTCCACCATACTGCCATACTGTCTTTTCCACCACAAATCATTACCAATGTCTCTTACTGGTATTCACAGGGTGAAGCAAGAAAAATTGCACTAAACAATGTGATTTCCAGTTTATCGTCAGAAACAGGGCGTTTGGACTATGGACACACCACAAGCGTCTTGGGAAACTAGGTAGGATACGGTTTTACCGTCTTCACTCGGTACATGGGGTAGAAGTGAAAAGAACTACAAAGAATTCAATATGATTTCCAATTTTTTTTCACCATAAATAGTGTGGAGTTGATGCAGGCCCTAGGACTAGGGCTTGCGGGGAAGTGCCGAAGCACAATACAGGTCCCGTCGTGAAGCACATGCCTGCTGACACTACCCGTCTCCGCAGAGACCATAAATGAGGACACACCTCAAAGGGAAAACCCAATTCTATTAATCAACTCTGGTAACAAAGGAAATGAAATGTTGACAGACCAAGGTGTTAGTTATCTTGTAATGACAAAGGAAATGAAATGTACTTGAGAAACAATTTTACGAATCTGAGGTTCAAAACCCATGTCCAGCATCCGATCTGCTTCATCCAAGACCAGGTAGGTTACCCTCCTCAAGTTAGTGTGATGTGATTCCATCATATCAATTAGTCGTCCAGGTGTAGCAATAACAATTTCAACCCCTGATTTGAAGAAAGGATAGAGCAAAGAAATTTGCATAAGAACTTCTCCAATACTTGAAAAACCACATTACAGTATCTCCAACAAGAAAACTACTTTTTAGTTTTTATAACTAATATATCTGATAACATCATCTACCCTTTTGAAGATCACGAACTTGAGGCCCTTTTGGAACTCCACCATAAATACAAGTGTTTTTTATCTTTGACGATGCCCCAAACTTAGTAGCTTCCTGTTGTATCTGGACAGCAAGTTCACGGGTTGGAGCTAAAACTAGAACAATTGGGCCATCACCAGGAGCTGAAATATAAATCCAACAAAAATTCAGTTTATCCAAATCCGACTGATTAAATTTTTAAAAAACAAAAACATTAAATAATCATATTCAAGCATGTAAAGGAATTCAATCGAACCTAAAATTGGCTGAGCATTAACATGGACAATGGCAGGCAATAAATAGGCAAGTGTCTTTCCTGATCCAGTTTCTGCAATACCAACGAGGTCACGGCCCTTTAAAGCCATTGGCCAGCCCTGGGCTTGAATAGGAGTAGGTTCAACAAAGCCAGCTTTCAGAACTTCTTGCATGACATAATCTGGAGAGAGGACAATGAATATGAAATCAGTCTTTCAAGGACTTGAAAGAAAATCCATGTGTGGAGTAAACCTCATATATTGTGAAATATAATAGGTTATGATTTATATTAGATATTCTGAATTGGGAGTAAACATCTTATATTGTGAATTTTAGTAGGTTATATAATTTATATTACATATTTTGAATTGCTAATATAATGCACTCCATAGTCCATAATATGACTTTTACAATATAATTGATAGCTACTTTCTCTTTGACAAAATATTTGCCACATTACTTCTTTTTTTCCCCCGAATGGTCACACAACTTTGATCTAAGTCAGCTTTTACCTTATTGCACTTAAAAGGGGCCATATTCAAAGCTTTGCTCTAAATTAGAAGTGTAGGGAAATCTTAATTGTACAGAAATCATAACACTGAAAGATCCATTTTTATTGGTGAAAGAGACTGGATTTGATCTAACTCTGCCAAGTATTGGCACTTTGTTATGTGTCAATCCCAAAACCCAAGTAAAGGAAGGTT
This sequence comes from Camphora micrantha, assembly GCA_003546025.1. Taxonomy (NCBI): domain Eukaryota; kingdom Viridiplantae; phylum Streptophyta; class Magnoliopsida; order Laurales; family Lauraceae; genus Camphora; species Camphora micrantha. The sequence continues at coordinate 14,020,734 of QPKB01000001.1, forward strand.
ACATCAAATTGGCAAATGGCTATAAAATCCTACCATACAGTGGCAAATGGCTATAAGGAGTGATGATGAGACCAATCCAAATAATATCACATTGTAAACATTTTAAGAACCTAGTGGGAAAAGGCTTAGTTTGGCTTGGTTTGGTTTGATTTGGTTTGTAAACATTTTAAGAACCTGTTAAACAGTCTCAATGCAGCACCTGCTCTCACTTCAAATTATCATCCTCGATCCTTTATACCTAACTATATATTTTATACACGTGATGTACAAAGTAGTTACTTGAAGATAGCCAAGTTTCTATGCCCATTGCTTTAATAGATGCACTCTCATTGTTCTACTCTTATGGTTGTACCAACCAGCTCAATTCCTTGTACCCTTGATACTAGTCTCCTCTTTCCCTTGTCAGTTATGGATGCCTAAAAATTTCTCTTTTTATTTGAATGATGTCATATTTCATTCAATGATGATTAAGGTTCAACACAAAATGCTGCCCCTACGTCGCCAAACTGCCAAAGCACCATCTGAAGAACCAACACAAAGGCAACAAATAGATTAAGAGATTAACATTGCCAAATTCAAGGACCTGATACACTAGTTTGGATATTGAAGAAACACCACCTGATATTCTATTATTGTAACCCAAAATCCGAAATAGCCAAAGAAACAGAATTTCTTCTAAAACATACAGATCATCCCACTCCAATTTCAAACAACCAACAAAAACACCTTCCCTTCATTTCCAATACCCACCCCCCAAAAGCATCATTTTTCTCAGTTTCCACCACAAATCAAACACACACACATCACCAAATTGCAAAAAAGGCAACAATCAAAACCTCAGATCACGGCAATGAATTACCAGGGAACCCCACATCGCGAAACTCTCTGACAGGCTTGGGGACATCTCGGCCTTCGACGGTGATCTGCCGCTGCCGGCGGTAAGCCTCAACGTCCGGCTCAGTCATGGACGCTACCGACGGGGACTCAATGTAGAAATTCTTCTCGAAGGGGGTGAGGCCGTCGAGTTCCTGCTTCGACAGGGCGGCGCCGGAGCCGTCCGACTCCTTCCCGCCACCTCTGCCACCGCCGCTTCCAAAAACCCCATCACTTAGAAAGGCAAAAGCAGGAAAAATGAGAAAGGGTGGATTAGATATTCTTCTCCTGTGTGTTAGGAAATGCTGTTTTCGATTGGTGGGGTTTTCTCTTTTCACTTACCTTCTTCGTTCCCGGTACGAACCGGGTTCTCCATATCGGCTGTCGTAGCGGTTCATGAGTCTGTTTAGAGAGAGAGAGAGAGAGAGAGAGAGAGAGAGAGAGGATGTGAGATTGTAGCGGAAAAGAAGAGATGGAATGGATTATGGAAGACACAGTCCCACTTCTTGCTGGGAAGTCACTAAAACCTCTCTCCCTTGTTGGGTTTGGGTTACAGGCTTTCTACCACCAATCTGCATCTCCTTTCATGAAAGCCCATCAAGTAGGCTGTCGATCCAATGATTTTAAGAAAGCCCGTCAAAGGCGCTCGGCCTGACCCGGCCCAGCCTTCCAAAGCTAGCTAGGTCTTTCATATTTGTCTTAAAGCCCGAGGATAGGCCCCCATTTTGAAAAGGCGAAAGCTGCCAATTCCAATTGATTTTGACCCATTTAAATTCTCCAAACTGTGCCTATCATTTCTCCCCTCATCTCCTCTCAACCATTTCTACAAGAACCATAACCATAACTCTTCTTTATCTTCTTCATCTCATCCTTTAATACAATATTTATGGAAAATAACTTGTAACTATACTATCACTGGTAGGATGACGAAAACACAACAAACACACTTTTAGCAAGTAGGACATATGGTGTTATATATATAGACACTCATAATTTAAAAATATTCTATTTTTGACAACATTGATGAAAGGATCCAATATGCAATAGGAAAAAAAAAAAAGAAAAAAAAAAGTCGACTAGGTTCAGCTCTAATAGTTTTCGTAATATCATCTCCATAAAACCCATAATATAAGTTTGTCATTAAGATTATCTTGATTTAATATTATATTTAATAATTATTCTATGTTTCGTGATTGAGACATAGGAGGACATAGCATCCTTCCTATATGTGATTATAATTTTAAGCCTATAAGTTTTTTGCTTTTGAGAAAAATTTCTATTTTAGAATTTATATAATATAAACATATTATATCAAAATCACCTTTTTTCTTTATCATAACATAAAGTTATATTTTTGTTATGAGTTTTATTGACCGTGCTAAGCACGGGGCGTTATCGTATAAATACTAGTATCATTTATATGTCTTTGATTTTTATTTTATTTTTCTTGTCCTTCATTGTATATGGATTTGGGTTCATTGGATTGCCCTAACATGATGCCTATGTTGATTTAAAAAAAAAAAAAAGGATATGAATGTTTTGTGGGGTAGGAAGAGAAATTTCCTTTTATGTGTACCACATACAGTGCTCAACTATTCAAACCTTTCTTTCCTTGTCTTGTAACCCAGAACTACTCGGCCACATCAGCATGTTAATGTCCTGGAAACTGGAAAGGCATGGTAAAAAAAAGTACATGGGAGTTCGCTAGTAACATTAAGCATAAAATTTTCACCTGGACAAGTAGACCAATTCAAATAATTGATGGTGCAAGGGTTATAAATCTGTTTTAATGGAGAGTTTTTCCTTCGAAAAGATTTCCTCACTGTTATTAACAATGGGGAAGATGATGTTGGATTTGGCGTGTTCAAAAAAATCTGAAAGCATGTAGGCCCTAGTTACAGATACCAAATTCAGGGAATTTTTACAAGTCCAATGGTTCCACAAAAGGACACGTTTGTTGTCAGCCGAGTATTCCTGGGTACCTACTTTTCCATGATTCAATGTAGCACATTTGCAAGCCAAAAGCTGGGGGGTGGGGGTGGGAAACAGACGAACCATTTCTTCTGAGTTCACAGAAAGCCATTTCTAAATGGAGTCTGACAGAGTACAACACTTGTTTTAACTCATTATGTCTTTCAGCATCCAAATCATGTACTCTCAAGCATGATTAGTCTGTCTAGAGGCCCAACTCCAACTGGAGTGAAATTCAATCACATGATAAACAAGGGATGACAGTGATTTTGAGCTATTTGATTTCTGAGCTGGGCCGTACTGATGGATATATATAGTTTCTTTTTAAAGAAAAAAAAAATAATAAACAAGAAAATCTTTCTCCAATCCGCAAGTGCTCGTAGATTTGGCTGGAGGAAGCAAAGAGACCATGCAGGAGATTAACCAGAGATGGGCCAGCCAGGAGCAGTTTGTAGAGGTGGCTGATCAGAGCAAATAAATTACAAAATTTTCAAATAAATTACAAATTATTGAAATTGTCAGACATGTTATATAGGTTGTCATCCTACACAATTGATCAGCTTCCCAAGATTTCAAAGTCCAAGTTTCTATATAAATTAACAGTTATTCTCTTTTCTTCTGTAAAATCTACGCATACAAAACTTCATGAGATGGCTAGTCAGAATCAGGATCACCATCAACAATATCCGGTAGAGAATCCAAATCAGAATCGGAGGAGAATGGAAGCCCCTTTCCCTTGCCAGTACTAGGAGAAACCCCACCAGAAACAAGTGAACATTTTGTGAATCTGTGGTGTCAGCCGAATTTACTACATCTTTTTCAGATGGCATCTTATTGGCAGCTGAAGCACTGGGAAGAATAACATCGCTTGATATTCCAACACCAGAAGTTGAGACATTCAAGTGCTCGGATTCAGTTATGATTTTATCTCTACTCCCAACCAACTCGACAAAAGAACTGCTAGTAGGCCCCCGAGCTTCCTCCACTGGTGGAACCAGGTCGCCAACTGAAGCATCACCAGAGAGGTTTGCAGCAGAAGGTACTTCAACATCTGGTGAGATCTCATTCATGAGCGGTTCTTCATTGGCATTTCCAGTTTGATCATTGCCGATGTGGGTTGCCCCTTCTTCGCCATTCCCCAGCCAGCTATCATACAAGTCATCTTCTGGTTCAAGATCATATTCACTAGGCATGCCACCCGAGAAATGAAGATTGGGATTCTGACTGCTGGAAAATGGGAACCTATGATTAAATCCTTCACCAGCCATGTTGCGGTTGCCAGAGGGAACGTCTGACAATGGAAGAGCCCGGGGATGGATGAGTACTTCTAAGGCCAGTAGAGCGTGGGCACAGAATTCAGCAAGCCTAGTTCCAGTTTCTTGCCTGCCTGCATAACATCATAATTTTATGGATGATCTTAGACAATGTGACTCATTAAATTAAAGGTCCTGTTAGTTGATCAAGCACTAGAGGCAGGCCAATCATGTCCGCCCCCACCTCCAGCAAACTTTCAAAAAAAAAAAAAATTGAAACAAATGAGAGACTATAGATATCAGATATAATTAGTGAGGTTTTTTGTTGATTGGTAATATAATTAGTGTGAGTTGGAAGGATATCACACCGATAAAAAAAAAAGTTATAAGGATGTTTTGATATTTGAACATACCCAGATCTTGAATGAGTGCTGCAAACTTGCCATAGTTCCAAACTCATTGTGTCAACTTGATACTTGACCTATTTTGGTTTGGTTGAATTTTAACTTTTAAGTCGAGATGCTTCAGAATTATCTAACTGATCTAGACATGACTGCACTATTAGAAATCCAGGATAAAAATAAGGATACAAGTATCCTAACCATAACATGAGACTTATTCATACTAATATCTTTTTTATAGTATTATTTTCTTCTTTAAAACATTCCAAATAAATGAAATTATTCACTTTGTACATTCCTATCAAACACTTTATTGCTGAAAAAAAGCAAGAAAACCGAAATAATAAATGAGACAATGAACCCAAAATTGAACATAAGTATCAGTGCAGTACTTAATTTTGTTAACAGTATATTGCGGATATGATTATGTGCAGTCTCAAGCTTCTTTAATATTAAATGCCTTGAGAGCCATGGTTGTCAATTCCGGTTAGTTTAGGCCGAACTGGGTGAAACTATTTGCTTTGGTCAGTTGCACCAAAACAAACACCCTCACTCCCCACGTGGTGCATAAAGATTTCAGTCAGAATTTTAGTCATGTTCAGCTGGAATTCCTGATTTTGATTCCAAATACAGTGATTCTGGCTGAACAAGCCAAAATTCCATATTTCATACTAATTTGACAAATGCGAGGATTTTTATTTTTTATTTTTTTTATTTTTATTCTTTATTCTCTGAGTTGGTTTTCAACCAATATGTCTTTCATTAAGGCTGAGTCTGCATGGTTTTTTCGTTTTTGTTTTTCATTTAAAGGTAAGGCTTTTATCTCCTCTAGGGCTGTAAGCAGGAAGCAGGTCCCTTTTGACCACTTATTTGTTTTACTTCCTCAATTAGGTTTTCATTTATTTAGCATGGGATATAGCAGATTACATTGTTGCTTTAGTAGTATTGAGTTAAATCTATATAGTTAATACGATATTTTCACTTTTTACTGTTTTCATATTTTTCTAAATTTATATTTATATCTTTTTCCCCCCAAGCACAACTCCAAAGTGAAACATTGAAATGCTGAAATAGCAGAAACATTTCAATTTGGTGTCTTGAGACGAGTTGGACTTGGTCAAACCATGATGAGTCAAGCCTAGCCATGACTCAACCTGGCGGTCGACTGTTTCAACCAAAACTTGACCAAATTGTGTTCAACTTGACCTGGCCAACCAAGATACGATCAGGTCTAGTTGACTCAACCAGGTTCCCAGTGGAGCTACTGGGTCACAAAACCATGGTAACTCATTTTCATAGCTCAATGATTCACACAATTATGATTATCCCCCTTAATTTTATAAATAGTGACCATAGTGCACATTCCCTGCTCTTCAAGATTCTTCTAGTACTCAAAAGGTGTTGACTAATTTTCTTGAGGTAAACCAAATTCAGCCAACCATATTTCTAGAGGTATATCATTAATTCTAATGGTCTATTTTTTCAACTTTGTGAAGGCTATGTTTCACAGATTTTTGTACATTCTCTTTACATGGTATTCATTCATGATCTATCTCCGTGCTTACTTTATATCAAACAGGTCTTTAAAATAAATTCACCATATTTCTTTCATATCATCTTTCTCACTAAGACCATTTATACTTTTATAAATGCACCTTATGTTATCAAAATCTTCAGCTTCACTTTCTTTGGTCCTTTTGTTCAATGGTTCCCTTTCTTTGATCTTGACAACTATTTGCATAATTATGTCCTTCATAAGTTCCTAAGTGGACATACAAATGCCACAAGGTTTGTACTGCAGCCTCACTTGTGGCTTTCTCATAATCTCCTTCCAGAAATTTACCTTCCGAGGTCTTCTGTTATATGCAACAAGTGTTCGTTTTTTTCAAGGAACTTTTCTAAATAAAAAATAGTCTTTTATATTTTCGTATTATTCGACCATATTTCTTTGTGCTTTTACTTCATCTAGTCTTAGGACTTCCCAAGCACATCGTTGGCGACTTGTTTAATACAATGGACTATGTATAGCAAATTCAGAAGATCATTTACTAACCAACTTGAGTCTTTAAGTCATTTAGCCCCACTGAAAAATAAAAATCAGTTGTGTTTGTGAGACTTTGATCCACATCATTTCTTGAGGTTCAAACTTATTTTTTTTATATTGAGGCTTAGAGGTACTTGCCACTTTAGCAGGGACCAAAGTACCACTAAAAATTAAGTTAAAAGACATTACACAACAGCAGGGCATAAAGGGCAACCCAGGAAAGAGTTTCCGGGTGGTGAATTTTCACATAGGTGCGAGTATTTGAGCCTCTGAATTTTATCAGTTGACAATAGTTGTAGAAATGAGCTCAACCTCCTCAAATTGGAGAATGATTGGGATTGTCTGTCCTGAATGCATTGGATAGATAAGTCCAAAGGAATAGCCATTGCAACCTGCAGCAGAGGAATTCTAGGAATTGTAGTAGAGGCGCTTGCAAAAGCACAAATACTTAACCCAACAATCGAGCATGTCACTTGTGACTTCTTCATTCCACTCTTAGCGATAAACAATGATACAATTTTTTAGAAATAGTATGGGCAATTAGAAGAAGAAGAATGAATAAAGGGATGAAAGAATGATTACACACAAGTGCCCATTAAGTCAATATACAGGACCCTACTACAGCCAGATTGTCTGTCAGCCAACAAATTGACCGGCAAATGAGTAAAAGAGCCTGGCAAAGCTAATGCTCATATTTCCCTAAGTTGAAGGATAGCCTCCATGATTCCTTGCTTGTCTTGTTATAGCCCTTTTTTTCTGAGAAGTTATTATAGCTCCTTTTCTTTTCTTTTTTGAAATGGATATTATTATTATAGCTCTTTCAGGATCACTTTCAGCTATTAACTCTTAAAGTAGTGATTACTATTTAATACTACGAAGGAGAATGGAATTTCCAGTTCTAAGTGAGATTCAAACCTTGTCCTCTTCTATTTGAATGGTGTTTCAGGATGATGGTAGATCGACAAAAGGCATGGTGGACTCCTTGGCAAAGAAAGGGGTTGTTAGGAATGTTCCCTTTATTGCTCATATTATGTAGTCTTTTGTTTCAGTTTTCTAGGGTAAAATGCTCTTGTGCCTTGGTCTTTATATTTTTTTGGTTTCCTTCTGTATCATTAATCCACTTAATGAAAGTTATTCGTGCCCTTTTAAAAAAAATATATACAAAATACAAAATAAAAAGGAGAACTTCATGAATTTTTTATATGCTCCTGAAATTTTTTATTTATTCCTCGTAAAGCACATTTCCCATAATTTCCATTTTTTTAAGGATATTCTATTTTTTTCTCCATGGATTCTAGTCAGCAGCACCCATTGCAAGAGCTCAATTCTATAATTCCATTTCCTTTCAATTACATTAATCAAAAAAGCAAATCTGGAAACTAAGATTAAATTTAAGGTTACCTTGACGAAAAAGTCCAAGGCCTTGTGATAAATATGGCGGCCGAACACAAGCTGGGGACAGAAGAGACGCCAAAAGTGCGCGCAGTGCAGCAAGCTGGAAATCTGCTCTAGTTGACGTTGACTCTTCGGATAAGATGCAATTTTTTTCCTTACTGGACCATCCCCCATTACAAGCATGTGTTGCAATAGTTATCACAAGAAGATCAACATCTGATCGCCAACATTCTGATCTCATAGCACCACCCTGTCAAAGTACTGAAAACAATTTACATTGTCCAATAACTCATGCATAAACAACATCATCACTGTCACATCAGAGCTCAAACAAGTAGACAAGCAATAATGGAGCTCAGCATGACAAAAAAGCATTAAGTAATTTCTTAATGGATTTTCAATTGACATCATTGCCAAAAAGGAAGAAGCATTATAGATGCTGCTCAGAGATCTATACCAGTCGGTCACAAACAATATGGATAGTGTTGCAATGTACTCAGGCAATTAAAAAAAAAAAAAAGGAAAAGAAAAGACATTAAACATCACATCATAAGCATTTTTGTTTTGCATAATAGCAATTAAAACTGAATAGTTTACACGTGCTGCTACTATTTCAATGGAACTCAGACAATCTGACAAATAAACCAGAACCATGATGACAAGGATTTTGCATTATTAAAAGGGGGAAAAAGCTAAATCTTTTTTATATGAGATCTTCCAAAAGTAACCCTGATGTGGATGGCAATTGCAATGTTTTGACGGACAGCCTTGGATGAGCTTAGCACTAGACTGCATCAACCGATGAAACTATTTCCAAGGGATAAAAGGGCCAAATAAGTCAAAACTAGACTGATGGATGAGCCCTTGGCCCAACCTGCAAGAGTGCCCATGGCAGCGGGGCCCCCAGTCTGCATTCTAAGCCTTGGGGGCCAAGACATGTGCCAACCTTTCAACCTCCTTTTTTATTTTTGCCTTCCTATTTTGCTCTTTCTATTGTCCTTCTTTCTAAATTTCCAACCAATTCATCTCTCCTTTTCCAACTTCTAAGTCTCTTTTTTATTCTCTCTTCTTTCCAAGTGTTCTTTCTAATTATCTAGAGATTCTACCTTTTTGGCCTTCCTAGTTAGCTCCAATCCTACCTAGTTTCCCAGAAACATGTTTCCCTTTTCCATATATTCATTCTATTTTATTAATGTAGAAGTTTTTTTTCCCCAATCAGAAATTACATTTAAGAACTTTAACTCTTCATGTATGACTAGGATTAGAGACTTCATAATGAGTTGTATGGCCCGGATTAAAAGACAAGCATTATAAATATCAATGTAAGGAGAGGAGAATTAGATTTTGGAATAATCCACTCATGCAATTTTGAGTTGGATGCCGTCCCTTGATGGTCATTTTTTCTCTCTTGGATTTGGGTCTTGTTTAAGCCCTATTAGGGTTGATTTACATGTGATTTAAGTTGATATCACTTTTATTTTGCAGTGGAATTTTGCTTCCTTTCGGGTTGATTGACAAATATGAGCTGTGATAATTGGAATGGCCCTATCTTGAATGTGGACCTAAACGTAAATAGGCTGGATTATAAACCAGTCTACATCAGAACCATTAAATTTTATTTTTTTTACTATTATTTCTTGACATATCAAAAATACTAACCATTAAAGTTTTTTTATTACTATTATTTCTTGACATATCAAAAATACTACTCTTGAGATACTCAGTTTAATATACAAATAGCAAAATACCGTTAAAAAGATTCAAATAGCAAAATCGCATAATCAAAACGAAACAACTCTTAGACAACAAAATACTTTATCTTAAGAATAGCAATTTTATTAAAGAAATATGAAATCACAAAGTGGATGGGGTATCCAACAAAACAAAAAGTACAACATAACAGCAAAAAGAGCAAGAAACTTTGAGGAGAAAATTCCACAGAAAATGCAACCCGGGAAGGAACTAGCACCACATGGCAGAGATCACCCTTGCTCGAGAACATTAAGTCGCTAAAATGCCATTGTAGAAGAACGAGCAAAAAACCATTGATCAGTTATGTAACTTTCAACATTCAGCTGGTGTCAGAGCCAGAAAAACAATCGCCCAATATGCCCACATTTCCATAGATTTATAAATATTTCATGGAATACATTATATCATTAGCAGAATTATTATCTATACCCTCTAATTTGATAGTCCCACCTTCATAAGGGAAATTTGGTCATTCAAAAATTTCATGGAAGAACCAGAAGGAAAAAGATCAAATTAATCAAACTGCTCTTAACAGTTTAAAACTTCTCCCGAATAACTATTCATAACTTCCATCATTTTTCATGTAAAAAGGGATAAAGAATTCCTTCAGAAATCTTTCTTATGAGTAACAACAATAACAAATAATAGCAATAAGATAATATTGAGAATAATAAACTAAAGAGAAAACCATTGAGTCTTCATCCATGAGGCGGCAGCTGCAATGTTTGCAAAAATGTACGTGAAAAAAAATTAAATATATACCAGCACATACCAAAAATAGTAACATTCACGTACCACAGTAAGAAGAGCTTCCAACGCCTGTAATGCAGCTATTTGAACAGAAAGTGGAGTTGTCCGTTTGTTGTTGAGAATGCCCACTTCAACTACATTTTGCTGTTCTGCTGGTGATCCAGAAACGAGCTTCCTTTTTTTATGGCTAGGTTGCTTTAACTGCTCACTCATAACTCTTGAGGAATGAGCATTTGAATATGCCAAATCGCTTCCTTGACTGGTGAAATTTAAATCAGCAAAAGAGTTGGCAATTATTGCTTCGGCAACATACAGTGCAATTCCTGATTAACATCCAACCTTCCCAAATTAGTAACACAACCTATGGTCACTAAGAAGACAAATAAGTAAATTGTGGATGGAAGGAAGAAAAGAAATGATTTATGATATATCCCCAACCAAACCACATATATGCTCATTAGCAACAGTGGTCCATGAAAATGAAACATAACATAACATAACAAGGATACATGAAAAACAAAGGATTTACAAACTTTCCCTCATAATTGAATGCAGCTCCCATCCTGAGGCATATGAATAGTTTCCTCAGGCTGAATGAAAAGGGCAAGAGATAGTGTGGTCATCAACGATCAACGAATACAGAATATCCTCAAAGATGAGAAGTGTTTTGGAGGAAAGAAAGTCACAGGTTGACCAACCAGGTCCAGGCAACTAGATTACTTTAACCTATATTAATAACATCTAAAAACTGACAGACCCCACAAGTTTCTAGTATTTACAAAACAGTCCCTGGTATTTCTGAAACTATAAAAATGTCTCTGGATTGCTTCAAATTTCCAACACTCTCCCTCAAGCTGATGCATATATATCTACTATACCCATCTTGGATGAAAAAATCTAACTACTGTTTCTTTTGACAACTCTCGTAAGAAAGTCTGCCAACTGATCTTTAGTTAGAGCATGCTCTTGTCGTATTTCTTTCATCGCTACTTTCTCACCAATAAATGACAATAAACCTCGATATGATTCATTTGCTCATGACACACTAAGACTGGTAATTATTGTTATCTGTGGCTTAATGCAACATTTAGAACTTACCTTATGCTGATCAAATATAATTATTTATTTATTATATTAAAATCTCATTTAATTCTTATTTATTTGATTATATTCTAAATAAATCTAAATTTTCAGTTAATAATACAGAAAAGTATTATAACCGAAATTAAATTTTCTAATTTATAAATTTTCAGGGTTGGGTCCTTAAAATCTGATCACTTGATAATTAGATACATTTTTTAGAGTTTTTTATATATACCCCCCTAAGGTTTCAATGATTTGTAAATAGGCCCATGTGGTTCTAGTATTTGTAAATAGGCCCCTACCTTTTCATTTCAATACCTTTCATGTCCCTAAATGGGTAACCACCGTGAGATTTGTGTTGAACTTTTATAAAAATCACAGCTTTGCCCTTACATCCATTAAACAAAAATGAGTATATTATTATTTATAAAATACCATTATTTTATTCCAACTCCCAACGGTCTCTCTCAACTTTTTAATGCACATGAATCCTAGTCATGTATTTTGAAATTTTCATCAATCCAACGGTGGGTTGTGCATGGATTAGATCAATTATAACCAATTATAAACACAGGCGTTGATTGTCATTATGATTGATATGGATTTAATGAAATAGGCCATGTGTCGGTAAAAATAGGTTTACGTACAATTATTCTCTCCCACTAAACGTAATTATTAATGTTACAAGCTTTAGAGAAAAAACATGTCTAAGCTTTTGAATTTAAGCATATAGGGATAAAGAGATGGGCAAAACTGTCATTCCACCCTAAAAACTTTTGGTGGTTAGAAGGCTACTGATTTTGGGGACATGGAAGGTATTAAAATGAAAAAGAAGGGGCCAATTTATAAATACCGAAACCTCAGGGGCCTGTTTACAAATTCTAGAAACCTTAGGAGGGTATATGCAAAAAGCTCCATTTTTAACCAATTTTTGGTACGCTCTAGGACGGGCAGAACTAGGGGACAGGTCGGGCCATGGCCCCTCCAAAAAATTTTGGAAACCCACTTCTGATTTTCAAAATTTTACGCATTTTTTACATATGAACCCCATGATCTTCTGAAAACAGCCATGTCTGCATTTTTAACATATGGCACCCCAAGAATATCTTATTCTTTTTTACATAGTGGGCCCCCAAAGGAAAATTTCCTAGGTTTGCCACTACTCTAGGACCATTCAACAAATCACCAGCATTGCAATAAAGCCCCTGATCCTGCACAAGAGTTGTCTCCACAGGTTTTCAAACAAAGCTTTCTTGTTTCTTTTAATAGATCTAAGGATATTTTTGCTTTGAAATTACAATCCCCTTCTTAGATCTAACTACTTCAATACGAAAAAAATATCTCAAGACCCCCAGGTCTTTTATTTCGAACTATTTTCTCAGATACCCCTTTAAATGCATTATATCCTCTTCATCATTACAAATCACAACAATGTCATCATCATAAACTATTAAGACTGATACTTTCTCATTATTTCTCTTCACAAAAATCATGTTATCTGCCTCACATCTTTTGGGTTCATACCTTGGCATTGCATGACTCAACCTTTCAAACCAGTTCGAGGTGACTGTTTCAGCCTATATAATGCCTTTTTCTCAACTGACATAGGTTCCCACCTGATCTTTGGAACCAACCCTAGAGAGATCATATAAACATCTTTGAAATCATCATAGAGGAAAGCATTCTTTACATCCAACTGAGGCAAAAGCCAGGATAAATTTGTTGTCATTGGAATTATTATCTGAACAAGACTTTGCCACTCAAGAAGTTTCATGGTGATCAATACCATAAGACTTGTGTAAAACCGTTTTACAGTTTACTACCATTCTAGCTTTATATCTTTGAACTGTTCGTCCAGAATCCAGATTATATTTCAATGTGTATGCTCGATTACAATCAAGAGTATTATTACCAACTGGATGTTTTGTTAATTCCGATGACCATTCTTCTCAAGTATGTTAATCTCATCTATCATGGAAAGTTCCCACTTAGGATGAGACAAGGCCTCAGTGACCATGCAGATATGTTTTCGAATGATGTTCAGGACAAATGCACAATATGATAGGGACAATAAATAGTAAGAGAGAATTTTGAATCTGAATTATATCTTTTAACAAAGCTTCTAGCTTTATAGCTTTGAATATTTCAATGTGTAGACCCACTTACAACCAACAATACTTTTACCAACTGGAGTTTGGTTAATTACCATGTCCCATTCTTCTCAAATGCTTTAACCTCGTATATAATGGGTTCCACTTAGGGGCCATTTGTTTGCACTCATTTACATATGTAAATGTTACACATGCAACATCTAGCATTACCACGTTTGTTTGCACTCATACATCAAAAACATAAATTTTGGTGCAAAAAATGGTGTAAATAGGGTAATTTCCACACCTCTCCAGGTGTAAAACCACTACACATATCACACCTTAGAGATGCGCCGATATAATAATCGCTTGCAATGGATCGCAGGACCAAAACCCATCAACCACCTTCTCTTTTCTCGTAGTTCTTCGGACCCTAAAATTGCAACCCAAACCGCTCAAATTTTTTATTGAACTAAAAAACCTAAGACATTTGGTTTCATATCTTAAATTTTTATAGATCTTGAAAAAAATATGTGGAGAGAGAGAGAGAGAGAGAGAGAGAGAGAGAGAGAGAGAGAGAGAGAGAGAGAGAGAGATCCAATAGATCTGATTTTCTCCACTTTTGTGGCCCCCAATTCATGATCCAAACCGTTCAATATTCTCGTATACTTAGTAAACCGTAAGACATGAAGTTTCATATGTAGACCCCTCACATATTTTGAGAATCATGTGAAGAACAAAAACATCTAAATCCCACTTCTTGATTATTTGCACTTCCATGGAACCCCAATTCATGATCTAAACTTTTGACTTGTGTTTGAGACTCACTATTTTCTCTGTAGGTGAATGGACACATGACCCATACCTCCAACCCAAGGCACTGACATCAGCACTTAGGTGGCCTACATCAGCCCCTAGGTGCAAGTGCACGCACAAACAAACAAAAAATCTAGTTCCTGGTGATTCCACTTAAGTTATGAGGACTCTGATACCAAGTTGTAACTCCTGATTTAGAGAAAAAATAAAATTAAAAGAGAAAAGTATGTGACTTAATGGAAAAGGGAAGAAGAGAAAGAAGTAGATGTAGAAAAGAAAACGATAACTGTTTGGGAGGAAAGAAAGGCAATGGTCGTCCAATTAGGGTTGGGTGAGCAGATTGCTTTTGATTATACTAAATCTTCAGAAATCCCCATCCCCTCCCCAACCCCACCCCAACCCCCCACCCCCCCCACTCCACCACACCAAAAAACACCCACACACACAAAAGTCCTAAGAGATCTCATGGATCTCACTGTGAATAGACCATGCCAGAAAGTAACCAGCATGGAACAGCCCTACAATATTTTTGGCCTTCTTCTATGCAAAGATATGGACTGTTGCACGTCTTTTCAGAGAAAAGATCTCACAGTGCCATCAGTTTGGTGCTGACGGTAGCTATCTTCTGATTCAAAGGCTCTGGCTATGTTATCTTTTCATTTAACATATTTCTTGAGAAGCTCAGGAACTTACTGCCATAAATAGTTTCTGATAAGCTGCCAGAACTGAGGAATTATGGATCAGGTAATAAACAATCAGAGGAACTGGAAGTAACCAGTCTCAATTATCTGCTTCTTTCTTTCTGTCGAATGGTCTCACACCAATCCACTTATTCCGCTTCTTTCATTTGTTTTCCTTTCTATTCACTAATAATGCCTTCCGCTACTGTCGGGTTGGGCTGGCATATGGCTTAAGGAAAGCCAATCTTCCTGAGTCTTGAGTCTTGACATCCTAAGGGGGTTGGCCTCACAACCCTTCATGCCTATCTAAGTTCTAACTAGACGGCAATGTAGCTTAATTTTGAAAATCTCACAACACTATGGAAAAGGAATAGGGAAGAACAAAATTGTCAGGGCAAATTTTCAGGAAAATTCTGCGTACCAACACCCATGGAGATCAGTAAAATTTGCATGATTGAATAAACTCTTATCCTTAGAGAAGGCAGTGTACATCTCCCAAAATATTCTTTAAGTAGTCGTATGACATCAGCCGCATGAGGTAATAGCTGACTGCAGGATAAAATGAAACATGATCAGCACAAAACAATAAATATTAAAACTTGAAGAAATATGAATATAAAAAAGAAAGTGATTCCCCAAATATCCAACAAAAGAAAAAAAATCATTCAGAGTCAGACTACAGAAACAATAGCCTATGAGACTTGAGAAGGTTCAGGAGATGCACCCCATATCAGGATTCCTACACTAAAGATATAGAACATCACATAGTTGGATGTAGTGGGGCAAGCACTGAAGGGGCCCTTTGAGAGAAAGCTGTAGAACCATATTCTTGGATCTGGCAGAATAGGGAGAGTGACACCTTTGTGGTGTGTGAGAAAGAGAGAGAGAGAGAGAGAGATTCCTTTAATATGGGCCCAGGTATGGCAAACTATCGCATTTGTCTGTTTATATAAGAGTAGTTTTGTGGTAAATGACTTCAAAATCTCCCTGATTAAAAGGCCAGAGCTCTTTGGTTGAGGACTAAAATAGGCATCTGCCATCGAATTTTCATGTATGGCTATTGGTATCCAATCAAGAAGATAAGGGGATCATATAACTATAGGCAGGCGCCTCCTCTCCAACAACCAGCGTCTTATTATCTCTGCTTCCACCCACTCAACTATAGCTTCCCTCCCCAAAATCACATACAGATACAGGTACCAAGGAACCAGTACAGCCAGTAAGTTCACCTGCGCACACCCTTGATGACTGCAGTCAGAATATCCAAGCTGCCCAAGTGTAAAACTGGAAGCTCGGAACAAATAAGTTCTTGTTGCAAAACTGTCATGAAAGGCTGTAAAGCTTGGCTTAGAGAACCATCCACCGACAATACTCTTCCAACAAGTGCTAGCAATGGGCGAACAGGAACAGTAACCTATTCAACAGACAACACAAAGAAAATTTCTGATATTTTCAGCCACTTAATTCATAAACCCGTAAATCATTTCAGGAAAGATGCTTAAATATCACCCTGTTATGGATTTCATTCAGGCCATGCATGTTATACAGGTCAAGTCTAGAACAATTGGATGGTAAAACCAAAAGGCATTCAGGTCTCCAATCCCCATAATTGGAAATAAAGAGTTTGGGGTCTCAAAAAAAAAAGACCAGTCTAACCAGCATGAGATTCGCACCAGAAAGGCCACAAAACAAAAGTTCCCATTGAACAATTACAATCTTCCTATGGTAGATCTTTTACAGGTGAAAATTGTCCATTGCCTATATCATTGTTTAATATGTCCATTTTCATGTCAATCATCAAATGAGACCCGCTGCATCACATTCTGAACAGCATCACTACATGCAGAAGATGACTGATCCAGACACGTAAAGACTGGCCAACTTATACCAAATACATGAACTAGCAAAAAGATTGATCAGGCATCAGACAACAGCGCTTTCAGTTATGTGTCTACCCAAAACAGAAGCACCAATTGTGTGAACCAGATATGAGATCTACCTGAACAGGATAAGGACTGGTAAGCATAATACAACAGCATTGCATCAATGTAGAGACTCTAAGCATTAGCCATTGATCAAACCATTTTGTTGCTTGAGCAGAGACTTCCCCTGACTCTGATTGACCTCCCAGGGGAGGCGGCGGATCTTTTCCTGGTGGAACCAAGAGTCTAACAACTTCGGTACTCTTGGTTTCTGCAATGTTGCCAAGAGATGTGTCAGTCTCACAATTAGAGGAACCAACAAATGAGGCAAATTTAAAATTAAAAAGGGAGCTATTAGTAATAGCCAGGATGTTGGTGTCTATACCCTCTTCTAGGCCTTGGAAGCCATCATTCAAATGCATATTTATCGATATTAAAAATTTTTTGCATCAGCAATGTCCAACTATCCTCATCACCACGTGCCTTTGGGAGTAATGCCAGTATCTGAGCGAATTTCTGAAGATAGTAAACCAAGATAGAAAAAATCCTTTAAAAAAAAGGATATACTGAAGTCAAAAGGAGAAAACAAAACAGGCCTGTGTGAAATGTGTACTCTATAGACTGTAAACTTCATATAGTAGATAAAAACTGAAGTAAAAGCCTTAGTGAAGTTAGAGAGTGGCAGGCCAAGCGGGAAACAATACCACTCACCTTGGCCATGCTTGAAGTAAATTTCCCTGACAAAATCTTTGAAACAATAACACCTTCGGCCTGCCATAGATATTGCGTTCTAACCGTTTCAGCATTTCAGTTTAGGCCAACCAATTCAGCAATATATATCAATCAGCACATTTCGATTAATGTTACAATAAAATTTTAAAATAATTTCTAAAAATCATAGAGATATCAATTGATCATAAGGAGCATATTCATCACATTCATTCATGTAGTCTTCACTGTGACATCACCTATCATTGACAAAATCACTTGATTGCATATTTACAAAACAAGCTGGTCTTCTATGCTGAGGGCCACCCAAAAAAGTAAAAAGTAAATTAAAATGAAGAATGTGATTCCTATGAGGCTTTGATACACCATCACCAGGCTAAAAGAGGAGAAAAAACCCGATAAGCTTTTCATCCAACATTTTTTTTTCAAACAAATCTTCCCATCTCATGTTCTTTACTGAAACAATCTGTGTATGTCGATGTGATTTTTCTGGTACTATTGCTTTTTCCTTTTGTATGATTAGCTCCATTTGATAAATTCTAGTAAGAACAAACTACAGCACCCTTCAATAAAATACAAATAAAGAAACAAAGAAAAAGAAAATCACATTACAGTCAATCAAGAAACTTAGCATCACCAAACTAAAGAAAAGACAAGCCATTAATACATACTCAAAAAGTACATCTCACATTGTCATAATAACGATGAACAGATGATGGGAAGAAGGTTATGAGTGTACACAGTAAATCAACTGCTCCTTCCTGCATGGATAACGAGCACAATGAGGATCGCATGTTACAAGCCCACATAACATTAAAAGAAAATATGCTGAAATGATATAATAAATGAGCTATAAGATAGGGCACTTAAGAAAATGGCCGTTAAAATAAATTAATTAAAAAAACTACAAGATCAAATGATAAATGACAGCTCAGAAGTAGTGCAATTGTGTGATGATTGAACAGAAACATAGAAATGATATAATAAATGAGCTATAAGATAGGGCACTTAAGACAATGGCCGTTAAAATAAATTAATTAAAAAAACTACAAGATCAAATGATAAATGACAGCTCAGAAGTAGTGCAATTGTGTGATGATTGAACAGAAACATGGATGTTTTTCCTTTCCCACATATCAGCCGCCGACACTTGTGAAAAGTAAACCAACAACAATAAGCAAGGATCAATATAGTGGTTGCGGTGGGCGTAGCAGTCAGCGACCAAAACACAACGTACGGGCGATGCGCAGCAGCAGAGCATTGTGAAATGCAAAAGTGGTCAAAAAATCCAAAAAGAAAATAAAAAAACTCAAAACATTAGAAAATGTTTGAATTTAAAATAAAAGTAACTAAAATAGGGCGGCATATCAGTCCCCCTCATTGCATAGAGCCCCCCTCATTGCATAGAGGTCTTGCATCGCTGTTTGATTATAAAATAACAACATTGATGTATTTTTCACACATATTCATGCCAATTGGCTATAGTAAATTCAAAACTAATAAAATGCTTACAATCAAACAGTGTCATCAAATTCCATCACTAGTCTGCTTAGAATTTAATGTTTCAAAGATACGCTTTCAAAGTATATATCATAATCATCATCAAAGCCTTGTCCCAACTATGTTGAGGTCAACTACATGAATTCTATTTCTCCATTCCAATCTATCCTAAGCCAAATCCTCGGATAAGTTGCACTTCTTCAAATCAGAAATATAATATTACATACATATATATATATGTGTCAAAGTGAAATTTGATTAGGACCCTATTTTCTATCAGAATGAAATTTAGCTCAGGCTTAATATGGGTGGGACTTTGATTTATTATGATTTACATCTTTAATAGGTGGGCACACTATGGGGCCCATGAATCTCCCACGGCCTTTAATAAGAGGGAGGGGCCCTTAGAAAGCAAATTCATCCCTTTCTATCATCCATATGATTGAGACCCTTAGGGCCCGTTTGGTAATTTTACATGTAAAATAAAGTGTAGTAAAGCATCAAATCAAGAGAGAATAAAATATAATGGGGTTATGATGATATTTTATTTTTAATTGTTTGGTATGGAATCTTTTTGACTTTTTGTATAGAAAAGTGGAGCTTTTTTGTCTTTTAGTGGAGAAAGGATGTTGCTTTTTTACTTTTTTTGAAAAAGATGGAGGTGATTTTGAATTATAGTGCTATTGATGTGACCTTCCATGTGACCCCTTTTTTAAAAATGGAAGTTTTACTTGACTTTTACTAATCTAGTTAGACCTAGAAAGTGCATTTGCCCCCTTTTTCTCATCCAAAGGATCAAGGAATGTAGAGAAAGAGGGGTGGCCACTCTTTGCCTGCACAAATGGGTGTGGCAAAAAGATTCAGGTATTTTGGCAAAAATATCTGATCCAAGTAATGTTGAGTAAACCAAGTTTATCCCTTTCATATTTGTATCGTATCTGGGCATCATAGATTGAAACCATTTTTCCTAATAATAGTCATAGATGGAAATTAAATTCCAAAAATAGATTAATACTGACCCATAGAGCCTCAGAAAACTCCTCAGTCAACAGCTTCAAGACTATCTGAACAAGCTTCCCAGCTTGAGATGTACCTTCTTTCTTTTCAGTTGAGAAGCCACCCAACCTAACTTCACAAGTTCAATCATATGGTAGAAAAACAATAATAACAAAAGGAAGATGGAAGCAAAAGACAACCCCCCACCCCAAAAAAAAAAAAAAAAGAAGAAGAAAAGAAAATCAAGCAAAAAGATGCATCTATCAAAATCACATATTAGGAAAAGAATCTATGTTGAAAATAGTTCATGATTCAATTTACAGTTTATGCAGCCCATCATGCAGATATGGCGACACTTTACTGGTTACTGAACACAATTTGTTTCTGTCAGGACAGTCATAACTTCAAGGAATCATAAATCAGCTGAAAACAGGTACAATCAATCATGTTGACTTAATTTTTCAGTACTTATATCATGGTGAGACTCAACCGAGTCACATGCTAGATAACATTATTTTCCTGCCATAGATTGCATGAAACTTAGTCAAGTTGACTCAGAAGCGAAAACTAGTTCAATACACGTGAATATAAGCCATCTCCTTTGCTTTGAAGTGGCCTCGGGATTGAAGATAAATTTCAAGAGTGAAATCATTGAGTGAAGGTCAACAATGTCTTTTTTAGCCATCTCACCGACATTCTTGGTTACAGAGTCGGTTCTCTTCCGGCTCATTACGTGGGATGTCCTAGATGCATTGGGAAGGCTTCAAAATCCCCATGGGACCCATTGATTAAAAGGATGGAAAGAAAATTGGCAACTTGGAAAGCGAGGTACTGCATTTTCTTTAATAAAACAGCTTTCGTGAACCTTCCTGTGTATATTTTTTCAATGTTCAAACGCCATTGGCAATGATTAATCACATTGAAAAGCTGCAAAGAGACTTTCTCTGGGAAGGTAGAGCACAAAAAAAGAAGCATCGCTAGTGCAAACCGAAGGGCCAAGGATTTTTTTTTTTTTTTTTTTTAACATATGCAAATGTTACATATTTAAATGCTATATATGGAAATATGGACCCTATTGATATGACGCACATGTGAAACAAATTACTAAGTTCGTCAAAATTACCATTTTCACATGAGTACATCCAACAGTTATAGATGTATTTGGATTTTTTGGACATTTTCACAAATTTCTTAAAATCCATGAAGAATTAAGATAAGAAATTTTGCCGCTTAGCCATTTTTAGCCATATAAGGAAGATAAATGTGTTCGATCATGAATTCGCAGCCCACAGAAATCCGGAAAATTAGATCTAACGGCTTGGACTTATTCACAATTTCTCAAAATCCATAAAGAATTAAGATAAGAAATTTGAACTCTTCGCCATTTTTAGCCATATAAAGAAGATGAACAGTTCTAATCGTGAATAAGGAGCCCAAATGAATGAAGAAACAGGGCCTACAGGAATTTAAAAAATAGGGTTACCATAGGAATGAAAAAAATAGGGGGGCCCACAAGAATGAAAAAATAACAGTTTTTTATGGGACCCATGGGAGAAAAATCATGTGAATCCCTCTATAC
This sequence comes from Camphora micrantha, assembly GCA_003546025.1. Classification (NCBI taxonomy): domain Eukaryota; kingdom Viridiplantae; phylum Streptophyta; class Magnoliopsida; order Laurales; family Lauraceae; genus Camphora; species Camphora micrantha. The sequence goes on from QPKB01000001.1 coordinate 14,042,568, forward strand.
CAACACCTTTTTGCATTCAGGGGCTATGAAAAATTTTCACACCTTCTTGAGTCATCACTTTTGGTTTATTAGCTCTTCAACTTCAAGGTAGTATCCTTACAATGGAGAAACTCCACAGGCGTAAGAAAATTATTGTCAATGCTTGTCCCATGTGTCTTGCAGATGAGAAGATGGTGGATCACCTGTTCATTTCTTGTAGGGTGGTGCAGTCTTTATGGAGGATTGTGATCAACTGGTTTGGGTGCAATTGGGTGCCCCTGCCCGCCCACACCCACCCCCTAATAGTCTACTTGCTCATTTTGAGGCATGGAGGAAGGCAATGGGTTTTTCCAGATTGAAATTGATGTGGAGCTGATTTTTGGTGTTATCATATGAGTACTATGGAAAGAAAGAAACATGAGAGGTTTTGAGGGACCAGGCTCTTCTGTTGATCTGCTGGTAAACAACATAAAGTTGTCAGTGACTTCTTAGGCTTCTTGTCTTCAATTTCCAGGCATTCCACTGCCTTGATTCTGATAAGTTGTAAAGAGGTGGTCTTCTCTTATTTTGCTCTTATTCAAAATAATCCGGTGTGGCCCCCTCTTGCAACAGGTGCCTTCATGTTAAACTTCGATGGTAGTGTTTCTGGGAATGTAGGTCCAGCTGGGATATAAGGCATCATTTGCAGTAGTAATGCGTCTCACATTCCCTCGTATGCCGGGCCAGTCCGGCTTTTCTTTGCTAATAAGGCAGAATTGTTGGCCCTCAGAATGGGTCTTCTGGATGCACTTCGGCTCAACCTATATGGTAAGGAGGCTGAAGGTGACTCCTTCAGTCCTACTACCATCAGGTGGGCCTTTGGGTAGCACTCTACTTCATGGAGCATGCATGATGAGGCTAAGGAGGTGCTAAATTTAGCCAGAAAATTAAATGTCTCCTCCAATCAAATTAAGTGTGCGGCGGATAGGCTAGCCAAGAAGGGAGTGTCGCTACATAGTTTGCATATATCTTCTGATAACCCTGTTATTCCCTTAAGGTCTGTTGGTCTTTAGGTGGTGTTATTTTGATTTCCTTTTGGGTGTTGTGCTTTTATGAGTATAACTCTTTTATACTAATAAGTTTCTCAGTTAACTTATCATTCAATAAAAGAAAGAAAGAAAGAAAAAAATAAGCTCAACCTGCCTTGGTTTTTTTTCTTTTATTTTTTTTTTTTTTTTTTTTTTTGAATGGTGATATGTATTAATCACGATTGGCGGAGAAACTAAAAAGGTTTACTATCACGATTGGTCTACATCAAGGCACAGCGTTAAGCCCCTACTTGTTTGCCCTAGTTATGGATAAGATTACAAGACATATCCAGGATGAGGTGTCATGGTGTATGCTATTTGCAGATGACATTGTTTTAGTGGATGAGACGAGAGGAGTGAATGCTAAGCTAGAATTGTGGTGGAAAACGTTAAAGACTAAAGGGTTTAGGCTAAGTCGATGCAAGACGGAATATATGGAATGCAAGTTTAGTCAAAGTAGGACACCTGGTAACATAGAAGTAAGTTTGGGCACACAAAAGATTGTAGAGAAAGAAAACGTTAGATACATTGGATTTATGGTGCAACAGGATGGAGGGATTGATATTGATGTAAGTCACAGGATTCAGACCGGGTGGACCAAATAGAGGAATGCTTCGGGCGTCTTGTGTGATCGGAAAGTCCCCCTCAAAGTTAAAGGAAAGTATTATAAGGTGGCGGTACGCCCAGCGTTGTTATATGGATCAGAGTGTTGGGCAGTAAAGCATAATCATATTAAGAAGATGGAAGTTGCAGAGATGAAAATGCTAAGATGGAAGTGCGGGGTCACAAGGAGAGATAGGATTATGAATGAGGAGATTAGGGGCAAAGTAGGAATAGCACCGATTGAAGATAAAATGAGAGAAAATCAACTGAGATGACTCGGCCATGTTAGAAGGCGTCCAATGGAGGCACCTGTTAAAAGGTATGAAAGCATGGAGATTGTCTAGAGTAGGAGAGGGAGAGGGAGACCCAAGAGAAGTTGGAAAGAAACTATTAAACATGACCTTGCCTACAAGGATCTAACGGAGGACATGGCCCTAAACAGATTTGATTGGCGTCGTCAAATCCATATAGCTGACCCCACCTAGTAAGAAAAGGCTTGATTTGGTTTGGTTTGGTGATATGTATTAATCAGAGCAAAACAGTACATAAGGCATATACTGGAATGCCAGGACAAACACAAGGAAAATAAAAACACCATCCATAAGAGCTAAAAGGAAGCACAAAGGCTCTGCGAAGTGCCCCAAAACAGAACAAAAAACTAGGAAGAGACTACTTCCCTCCATTTAAACAGTATGACTTCCATCGGCACACCCCAGAAGTCTGGCAAAATAGAAACCCACAAAGCAGCAAGGAATCTGCCTTGTTTATTAATCAACAAAAGAAATGTATTGAGCATATATTTATCAAAATTCACATCAAGATGAGAACTGAGATGACCAATATTGTAGAGAGCTTGGGTTCATCATATCTTTGAAGCTTTCGAGCTAATTATTTAGGCAAATGGAACTGCTAAAACATATTATAATGATTTATTAATCACAAATGCAAAAACAAAAAGAAAAGTAGTTGCTAGTGAATCAGAACTGAGAAGGCCAAAACTACTGCGTGATTTGTCCTGACTTGCCCTTGTTATTAGAGTGATTAATTTAGCAATGAACAATTCTAAAAATATGCAATACTAAAAATATAATTACACATACTATAAAGTACATCACAACCGCAAAAGTTGCAGATTAAAGTCACCTTACTATCAAGAAAAGGATATGTGTTAACATTTACATCATCGCATACCATCATATTGATTCTCAAGATAATAAAAGAATATTCATACCTAGTGAAAAGATCTGATAAGGATGCACAGGAAGCAACCTTTACAAAATGAGGATCTGATGGCAACTGCACATTAAATTATGAAACCCATCAAGGAGGAGGCAAAAAAACATCTTCAAAATAATAATAATAAATAAAGTTTCAGAAACTGAGATGCAAAGAGTTCCACATGACCTAAAACTGCCAAAATAAACGGAATTAACATAAAAATGAGAGGAAAGACTGCGGTTATATAATTGTGTGCGGTAGTCTTTACACAAGACTACAAAATATTAGCTATAAGACTGAAATAAGTTGAGCTGTCTCCACTCTCCAAAACTTGGACACAAAAGTTGATAAATTGTAGTGATGGTCATTCACTTATGATGAAACCTATGTAAGGTCCGGACATCCGGCGGTAATGGCACCATTGCCACAACATGTGGTTAAGGAGCTAGAGACATCCAAGGCTATCATTTAAGGGGACTTTTACGTAAATTAATCTTATGTAATCAGTGAATTGTGATGGTCTTTGTAAGAATAATGCAAAAGGGTATTTTAGTAATTAATTAAGTTCTGGTACTGAGATTAAGAGAAACTATCCCTTACTGCCGTCAGTATGGTTCCAATGGGCTTACATTTATAAAGACTTGGGAGTAAAAATAACACATGCAGGAAACTTTTTAACAGGTAAGTTCATACCATGGGAGTGAACCAATTTGAAATAGATCGTAAAAGATGTCACCATATATAACCTGAATTTGTGCAAAAAGCTTTTGGAACCAAACAGAGTATGATGCCAGGAAACGGTCTGAGCTGCACTCTTGGCAAGTCACACCCAGCAAACAGATGCCCGCCCAGCATTTATCTGGCTACAGCATGCACCAAAACAGAGGATGAGATTCACCACTCAAATATACTGGATAAAATTTAAATCACTCAAATAGTAAACAACTTTAGGGGGTGTTTGTTTGCAAGAGTTTCTGACAGAAGTTCTCTGTATTTGGAATTTCCCGCAACAATGTTAGTTGCTGTCCGTGGAATTTCTTGTTCGATTAGTGGAATCCCGAAAAACCAGCCTTTCGAGATGTCGCTTTGGACCTTCCAACTTCTCCAAATCCCAGGGATTCCCCTTTTCTTTTTTTTTTCCTCTTTTTTTTTTTTCTCTGTGCGTGTGTTTGGGAAGCATCAAACAGCACAAGCCAACACCAAAGACTTAAGTGAAAAGTCAGGGTCCTCGCCTCAAGTCATTATGTGCACTAGTCCCTTGTACACAAGCATAACTGTTGGGGAATTGGGAAACCTACTGGGGACAGCAATTGGGAAACCTGCTAGGGACAGCAAAATTGGAGAATTTACAACCAACAGGAATTTATCAAAATTCTAACAAACAAAAGCCCCCCTTGGATATTTTTTTCCTGAATCTCCAAATTGAAACCTACTTATCAATTTGCGCTAAAAATATGCCTTACTTGGATGCAGATACCTGCTCCAAATAGACAACCAAAAGGAGGAGTATCTCATCCAACAGTGATTTTTTTTAATGGCATTCACCACTGTTATCTTCTCAAATGGTTATCACTAAATAACATTTTTTTATTTGCTAAGAAATTATCAACCATCTTATTTTAACCCAGAAGTTTATATTAAAATAAAGTATTGATGAAGAATTGGATTTAGATCACATTTTTGCGATAGTCAAAGAATGTATGGAGTTGATTAAGCATCCTAAGAAGGCCCACAAGGGTCCCAGCAAGCATTGGTGAAGATTTGGGCCCCAAACAACCCAAATATTCAAGTAAATCAATTTCAGGGGTTGTTTTGCTATAACAGGGAAACCCAGAATCTTAACTGAAATTTCAGAAAATTCTGAACCTCAACCAAGGCCCTGTTGTGCAGTCTAATTGGAGCAGCAAGTTGGAGGACCAAACTCAAGCAAGCCCATTGGCAACCCAAATCCTTAGCATTGTCCAAGAGTATGCTACAAGCTGGTGGGGTCCATCTCATCAAGCCATGGCCCATGTGGGCCCCACAACCCCCAGACGACCAGCAACAGCAAGGCCTGTGCAACCTTTCCACAGCAAGTTCATGTTTGACAGTCTTTCTTTCTTTTTTTTGGTTTATGAAGGTCCCAATTTAGATTCATATACCTAATTTACTTGATGAGAAGTGGATGGTTAAGATTAGATTAGGGTTTTAAGGAGTTGTATGCATGTTAGAAAAGAGAGGAGCAATTGACAGTTCAGGGATTTATACACGATACTTGAAGAAACCTTTTCTTAATGCTACAATTTGCATTCTTCTCCATTGGGATTGATGTATTCTTCTTGGGACTGAATAAAACTTTGATTATTTATAACTATTAGTGAGCACTGACCAATCTTGCTTAATCTACTTTTTCTTGCATAGTTACTGTTGATATGGTTTAGGGTTGGGAAATTTGGATTTCCAATCAATTTGGAATTTTCCCTGGCCACATCATCTATGGGATATCTTCTTAAAGTTCAGTCCCAGAACTTCTTGTAAATACGACCATACCTCAAAAATTCTATCAATATTTCAATGAATGAAGCCTAACAAAATATAACACATTAAAAAATGCCTTTTTCACATTAAAAAAAAAAAAAAAAAGATAAATAAATAAATACTCATATCACCATACTTTGATATGCAAAAAAAAAAAAAAAAAATTAATAACAAAAAAAAAAAAAAATACAAACAGTATCAGTATCAGTAGAATGAAAAAATAAATAATTAATTAATTAAAAGAAGAAAAACCCTCAAACACTAGAAGCAAAAGATGTTAATCTGTAGAACAAAGCCTAAAAAGTACCATTTTGCTTGAGATGAGTGACAGCAAGTGCTCAACCCAGGTGTCCATTGCCAATTTCCAGCTCTCAACCAGCTTTGGGTCACATGGTTCTAGGAAGGATTCAGACAAAAGGGCGTGAGTTTTGATGGTAGAGACGACTGCAGCGAGCTCATGAGGGGCTTGAAACGGCTGCTTATCATCTGGTAGACGATCTTTTATCAGAGATTTGAGCAGTCGGGGTTTCAATCTGCCGTCGTGCATGTTCTCAAAGAAGTCGAAAACCGCCATTGAAGACTGGAGAAATCAAAGTTCTGAAATTGCAGAGAAGGAAATAAGTTCACTCTTCTTCTTCATCATGGTCAAGCCCCAAACTGTGATGTCTATTTCTGGCCACGGTTTGGAGCTTGAAGGAAAGATAAAGATCAAGTCATTGTAATTATAAAGATGGAGCACACTCTGTACTCTGAAGAGTGATAACTTGTTGGGCTCACCCGGTGGCAGAGCTTAATTGAAAGTTCTTTATAAAAGGACTTAACTATGATGGTCCTTACATAACTAGGTATCAACAATCTACAAAATTCATGAAAAACTTTACACAATGCTCTTTCCAGGATTATAGAAACTTAAAACATATAAAATCTGGCAAACTAGATTCTCTCAGGCTGTCACTATTTTTAACGTCCTCCCACACAAATGCCAAATCCAACCACTCAACCCCCATAAGCCTCATCATCATTAATTGACACTTAGCTCCAGTTTTTGTTATCTAAAAATGTCCCATGCAAGGATAAGTATAGAGAGCTTGGTTGGAAACAATCCAACATCTACATTACTTGAAGTTATCAGAATAATTCCAAACACGTGCATGTCCTAATTTGTTCAACTATAATTAACAGGAAAGGAAATGACATAATTAAAACTGAGCAGAAATCAAATTTTTATCATAACACCCAGGTTATAAATGTTATCACATAACATCTTGTATCAGGATAATGCATCAATGGCGATTGTATCAGGATAATGCATCGATGGGATACCGCACGAGCTCTCTCCCCACTAATGAGGGTAACTTAGCATACAAATCAGAACTGGAACCTCAGACATCCTAGTCGACTCAGACCCCCTACAGTTCAGGGCCATCAGAACAGTACCCAGAGATGACTATAGTCATACAGACATACAGAAAAACCAACACAGAAAGCGTCCCAACAGTGTTGAACATTGGATGAATCAGTGGTATCCGATGCATTGAAGCATCATTCAGACAGAGTTCTTCAAGTCCCATACATTTTGTTGATATTAGTAATACCCATGCACAGTCGCGGTCCATTTCAGGGACAAAGTCACAAAACTATGATTCAATCTAAACATGGACACTGATGGACTTCATCTAGATCCCATCACTCAGTAACTTCTCACCAACCCATCCCCCTTGAACCCCATAGGCCCACAACTATTGTGCAGTCCCCTGTTTGGGGTTCTGCTATTTCACAGTCTAATTCCCATTGTGGATCATCTTCCACCACCTGGTAGTGATAGTAGTATTTGATGGCATCAAAATGAACACATATAGAATGGGTGATAATCCTTGGCTCATACATCATTTAACACCATACAAGTGAGGATCATTGTGAGGGTTCCTGGGTAAACTATGTTACAAACAGAGAAACTGACAGACAACAATCAAACCATGTATCTAGCATCAATAGAAGAGAATATGCAGATTTTACACATTACACATGTTGGGCATTTGTAAAAGTACTTAGACAAATCTACTGCTACCGTGAATAGACACCTGATTGTACAACAGATGATCTGGAAAAACTTCTTCGCAGAAATGGAGATGAAGGTGTTTAGGGTTTTGGAGGACCTGAAATCAGGGTTTTAAAGGGGTTCGGGTTTTGGAGGGGTTTCGGATCCAGAGGATCTGGTTTTAAACTGGAGGGAGGGGTGTAAACGGGTTGGGTTAGGGTTGGGTCGGCGAACGACCAGACTAAAACCCGGTTAGTGTTTTGTCCATTGGATGGAGGGATTGAATTGGCAATCGTCAATCGTCTAACATATGGGACCCGTGGGTTAGGTTGTGGACTTCTGGTTGGGTGGGTGACTTGGTCTGAATCATACAAGTAGGGATGGTAATGGGTTGGATGGAGTTCAGTTTTAGGCTGGCCCAAATGACACCCATTTCCTATACCCGACTCGCCCATCAATGGATTCATAATTTGTGGTGCCAGACCCCATAATTGGTAATCAGTGGGGTTTACTAATGAATTTTTTGATAAAAGAAAAAAAAAAGAAAAAAACTATTGTATGATATGGGACTCAAAGACAACCTAAAGGCATGTTTGTTTGTTATAATACAAAGGATTTCCCTTCTTTTTCTTCTTTTTTTTCAAATTTATGGAAAAAAATTCCATATACGGATGCTACACAAAAAAAGACCCACTAAAATTATATAGATAGAAGGGGCATTCTAGGCCCCTTTCGTTTTATTTTTTGGGAATGGTCAATATTGACCGATAGTGCACATCCAGCATATCTACTAAAGGCCAAAAGGAAGAAGCAACACCCCCGCTTGCAACCGGAGGGAGAAGCAACAACCCCGCCTACAATTGGAGGGAGAAGCAACAGCATGGTCTGTCCTCTTCAACATTCTCAGGCACTGGCGGCACACGACGGGTGGTGACAATGTCCAATTGGTCGTCTTCTCCAGCTCAAACGAACAACAACATGCCTAACAAAGGGTCTCGATCCTCTTATGTCCTTTATCCCGACCTTCTCCAACAACAACGAAGAAACTGAATGAAACCGCCCAGTTCTGCCCAAGTCCAAGACTATCCAGATCTATTGCCTTGACCCGTTTCTTCTTCTCCAATTCAGGCCAACGATCCAAACGACTCCTTTTAGCAGTGATTCTGTGAGCAGTGGCTAAAACAGAGCAATAACCATTCTTATTCCTTGTCGACCACGCAGTCAAGCCTCGCCTTCCTTCTCTTATTCTGATGAACCCAAGGATCCTTTCTTTGTGTGTCTTCTTCTTCAACGACGAGCAACAACTAAATAATTGACATCACCCTTTAAGTCTTTTATCACTGCACCATAAAAAAAGCCTCATACGGCAAACAGTTGCACCGCCCCTTCTTCTCCAATCAACTCCGATATGCAAACTGTCCACAATCCTCGGCCTTTCTTTTTAGGGACATCCGAAGTAGACAGGGTTTTGATGGCCACCTTTGTTCTCTACATACAAGGCACCTAGAGTCGTGGCCCTCATTTGATCTTGTTCTTCTTTGACTTCAACGCACTGACGGGGCCTTGATCTTCCTGATTTTTGCAAAACCACCTCCGTTATGCAGGCCCTTATCTTCTTCGTCTACAATGACTACAGCTGGGCAATAAAGCAAAGCACTCTTTTTTTCCAAATCCTCTACCTTCTGCAACAAGTGTAAGCGATGCTCCGAGATCGAAAATCTCAGACCATCAATACCTTTGTCTGGAATTGGTGAGGGCTTTGTTTGGAAGCATTCTTGAGGATGACCATTTTGTTGTTGGAGAAATGGTTCTCGGTGATGTCTCTTGACTTTAGTTTGATGGATTGCTAAAAACATCGTCTATACTTATTATGATAGGTTTCTTTGGAGACTGAAATGTAATAGAATGGGAAGTTGTTCGTAGGTTAGTTATTTTTGTAGTCCAAATTGTATTACAATTGATTTGCAAACACTCATTCTCAACAATTTACTTGTCATCAAGCTTGTGGACCGTATGTCTCAACAATTTGTTTGTCACTAACCTGCCAGTCAGTATTCACCCCAATTGAAGCTGGCATTTATGTTGAAGATGACTTATGGTCAATATCGACCATAGCCACTTAAAGGTTATGGTCAATATCGCTGTCAGACATGATTCACGCCAATTGAAGCCGACATTTCTGCTGAAACATTACTCATGGTTGATATCGACCACAGTGCAAAATGGGAAAAAAAAAAGAAGAGGATTACCTTTTCTGTTTGCAAAAGTTTAGTGGGACTTTTCTCTGTGTAGCGCCCATCTATGAGGTTTTTTTCCTATAAATTCTGGTTTTTGTCGTTGAGGAATTGAACGTGTATCAATTTTTAAATATACAATTCCTCTATAATACAGAGGAATTGATGCCTTGAATAGTTAAAAATGAAGACCAAAGGCTAGCATACAAAAAACGACCATCAACAAAGGCCTTAATTTCATGATCATCCCATATCCTTCACTCCTCACCTCATATTATTCACATCTCAATCTATGCAAATAAAAGACGGAAAATATTCAAGTGAGAACTATACGAGAACTTTTTTGCGTTGCTCAATTAGCAATCCATCAAAACCTAGCAACCAATAAGGAATCTCCAGATAGTTACTAATCATAATGACTGGCACACATCCGATTGGACTGAACTGTCGGATCGAGGGTTGAATATTTGTTTGAATATGAAGCTATTAAATTTGTAGGCCACGAATGAAGGCGTTAGAGGCATGAGTTTGAGATCAAACTTGATACTTGGAGTGGTCTCATATAGATCTTTCCATTCCCCCTAGTCCCATCCCCAAATGGGGCCCAAATATGGGCCCCACTAAAAAGTTTTCATATAATATGTAAAAACTAGTTCTCACTTGAATATTACCGATAAAAGTCCATCAATGAACTCATTTTTGTCTATTCTTTTTCTCCCTTCTTTGCATTTACTTAAATCACATATAGCCTCATTTAGAAAGGCCCGACGGCTGATATCTCCATGGTCTTCGTTACAGTCTCTTACTGCGTGGTCCAAAATAGGAAGGCCCATGGTGGATGGCACTACTTTACGGGCTCCACACTGTACGGTCCATTCCATATGGGCCCTCACATGTGCTGACGGACGATGCAGAGAAGTTCGGCCCCACCTGTAAATTGGGATGAAAGGGTTCCTACAAAAATTCTTATGAGTCCCTACATTACCAATACTGATAAAAAAAAAAGAACATTCTCAATTTGAAATTCAATTATATCAGTGTTGCTTCGATTTTATTTTATCGACTCAAACTCAGCCCTTGTGATTGATTTTTCTGCTCAGAATGTTGAATCTGAATCAAGCATTGGGCACTGAAAAGCGATATTAGTTTAATGTTTTTCGCATTTGTAGAACTTGGACCATTAGTTAAAAAAAGGTGACTACTTATTTTAGTATGTGCATTGCGAGTAAACAGTTAAGTTGTGATTCAGAAATGAAATATAGTTTCCAATCCAAGGCTTCTCAGTCCATGGTGGTACCCATCAGAGCAGTGGCCTGGATTGCTAAAATGGGTCCCATGTATACGGAATTGTGGTTCGAACTTTGAAGCCATATTGTTGTTGTTGCTGCTGCTGTTTGTCCGGACGAGATCAGTCGAACTGATTATCAGCCCACTCTTATCACTGATATGGCCAATACAGGCTAGTCGATCTCATTTAGGCCCATTCAGGCTAATATTTTAGCTTTTTTCTTCTGAAAATGGAATCTCATAAAAAAAAAAAAAGAAATTCAAATTTATGCCTGAATGATGTATTCAGATATCTGAATACATCAATGGGACCCTATATTTTTCTCATTTTAAATTACCATCAATTTTCCATTTATTCTTGAATATTGTCATTAATAGGCTAAGGCACAGCAAAAGAAGAGTTTTGCTATTCATAGTATATGAATATGAATACCCCAATTAAAAAGATTCCTTTTTAGTTCTCACTAATAGTACCAACAAGAAATTATAGTTGTTGTTGATGTGTGATTTGGTACATGAATTTAATTATCTCACAAGAATAGAAAAAAATACAACCAATTTTGTCAAACTTTCGCATGATTGGTTACATGCTAGTTAGCAATGAGTTGGCAAGTTGGAGACACATTTATTGAAACCAACCCAAAAACCAAACCCTCAGATTTTCTCATGCACTACTTTTCCAAAATTTGTTCCTGCCTCTTCTTATAAAAGAAAGAAAAACAATTAAGCTCGTATTTCTCGAAAGAAAATAGTTTCCATAAAAAAGGGTTAAAATGGCCTTTTCCTACTAAACCATAAAAAAAAAGTAATTGAAAAATGAAATTTATCCTAATTACACTAAACACTTCTTCCAATCAAATGTTTTGTTTTTTTTTTTTGTTTTTTTTATTTATAACGGAGGGTGTCTCAATCATTTGAGCTGGACTAATCCCCGGGCTCAGGAGAGCCGAATGAATTCCCTTTAACCCTAATGTGGTAGTGCAATTTTGAATCATCAACTTGTGAGAGCAAATCATGGTTGTAGGTCAACTAAACTATCCATTGAGATTAATCAAATATGATTTCGGATAGTAGAATTTATAATTTTTTTTCTTTTTTACAATAAGAAATTACTCAATTGGTTGGTAACTCCATGTGACCTAATATGCCACTCATTTCATTTCACTTATGTGGGACTCTACATATAGTAGATGTGGACTCCATCTTTTCACTTGCATAGGATTTTCTATTTCACAGTGTTGGTTGCATTTTCAGGCCCAATGATGATCCAACATCCCAACTCATCATCTCTTATCTCCCTATTTAGTAGGGCAAAGCAAAAACCCTCACTTTCTCCTTCTCTCCCGCTTTCTCTCTCTGAAAAAGCGGCCCTCATTTCTCGCGTTCTTTCTCTCTCTACTCCCTTTTCCTCTCTAGGGTTTTCTCCTCTCAAACCCCACTCCATCTTCATGGCCAACAACAAGCAGCCATCCGACCTCGACATGTCCGAACTCGGCTCTGCTCTTCCCGCCGCTGCCGCAGGTTCAAAGACCCTAAAACCCTAATCCTCCCTCTCTCTTTCTCTCTCTATCTATCGATCCATCCATGTATGTTTGTATGCACGTCTATCTGAAAATCTGCTATTGATTTTGTAGCCCTCAGCGCAGAAGATCGAGCAGGCCTTGTTAATGCTCTGAAGGTGAATCTCAGTGTTTCTTATTAGGGATCGGAATCTAGGGTTTTGTTTTAGTCGTTGTTGTTGTTGATTATGATGATGATGATGATTTTTTAAAAGCTGGTTGTTTGGTTTGGATTTGGAATGTGTGCAGAACAAGTTGCAGCATCTTTCTGGACAGCATTCGGATGTTCTGGAGTCTCTCACTCCGAAGGTCAGGAAGCGGGTGGAGGTCCTCCGGGAGATTCAGGTCTGTGTCTGTGCTGCCCCAGTCTGGTGGAGATTCTAGGGTTTTGTTGATTTTTGTAGTTAGATATGTGAAATTTGAAGTGGTGGTGGTGTTGGTATTTGCGGTCTTGCTTTTAGGAAGTATCTCTAGTGTATGTTTTGCAGAAAATGGAATTGGTTTCCCAGGGAGAATGTTGCTTTTTTTTTTTTATCCTGTTGTTCTGGGTTAACATTTTTCAGCAGTGTTCTTTTTTTTCATTTTTTTTCAATGGGGGTGAAAAGATGCATCTGCCAGTTTTTGTGGGCAAGTAGATTCTGATCCAAGAGGTAGAGAATTGTTTTCTATAGTCTTAGAGGAGCAGTTAGAAACAGAATTTGCAGCAGAAAGTATTTCGCCTGCCATATGGTACAAACAGAAACTGTTGAAAATGAATTTTTTGTTTCCTCCTACAGAAAATGAAATCGATGTAAAAAGCAAATGCTGTGAAAAAAATGCCTTCAAGGGCAAGTAGATTCCTGGTGCATTTATTTACGTGCATTTTGTATTTTTGGTGCAGCAGAAAATTTTCTCAAGTTGAATGTGTTTCTGCCCCTTACTTGAGACTACAACAAATGGTTTTCTACCTTTTCGGTATCAATCACCTTTCCACAGAAATTACAAAAATGCTTTAAGCCTTTAACCTCGTATAAATTAAATCTATGAAAATTGTTCAGAGGGAATGACAGAAGATCATTCTCCCCTGGAAACCATGTTGATTTTCTGTGGAAAAGACTCAGCAGGCATACCCTTAGGGTCCGGTTTCGAGGACATTGGTACCATTGTTTGTTTTGTTTTAGCATTGAGTGTATTTTTGCTTTTGTGTGAAACACTGATTTAAAGTGGTTCTCTTTTGTAAGCGTGAAACTCTGGTGAGGTTGCTGAAACCTGGTTCTTGGGGATTGGGGATTGTGTTTTGGGATGTTTGTGTAGGATGGATGGATGCATGGTGCTACTAGCCTACTAGATGTTTGATTATGTTGTTTACTGGTTGCCATTCCTGTGCTGATGACTGAGAATATGATTGTGCTGGCACGTGGAAATTTGTTTGGTTGGTATCATGTTTTCATCAAAAGAAATGACAAAAAAAATAAATAAAAAAATCTCTATCATCGCTATTGCAATTGTTGGATTGTCTCCAAGCCAGCTGATCTAATTAGGTGTTATTACTCATCCTATGCAACTTATCCTGTATTATATTTAATGCATTCAATGAAAAATTAATCTTCCTCTTTCATTCAATTGAATAAATTGAGCAAGTGTGTCCCTCTGTGTGAAGCCTCCTTTGTTGCCAAATAGCGATGACTCCGAAGGTCTGACATTTGTGATGAACATGCGAAGATTCCATCAATCGTTCTAAAAAAGAAAAAGGAAAAAAAGATCCCATCCATAGTTGCATCCTGCTAATTGAAGTTGGGAAGCTTCGTGGCAGGTCAGTCAGCAGGTGACTAGGGCTGTCAAAGGGTCGGGCCAGGCGCTATCCTTACCTTACCCTGAACATTTGCGGGCTTGGGCTGGGGCTAGGGCTGGCCGAAGCCCTCGGGGTGCCTGCATTACCTATGCCCTTGCCCTACCCTTGTCGGCCAGGGCAGGGCCTATGGTCTGAAGAGAGGAAAATCAATTTTTAAAATTTTATTTATTTATTTATTCTTGTCACCGCCATTAGTCATTGGGTGTCAACAAGACATTAACCCTCATCCTTTACTTGGGCATAGGACCAACGATGAAACACAATAAGCAACGTGGCAGAGTTAACAATTTTTTTTTAGTTGGTTGGCTGGTGGTAGAGTAGAGAATATTTATTTGGTAAAAATAATAAAGCAGTGTAGAAAAATGTAGATTCACAGCTAGGAATTGGAATATATAGGAAGTGTTTGATTCTAATGGGTTTGTTTGTTTGCATGGAATTGTAATACATATGAAGTAATTCATTCAAATGGGTTTGTTTGTTTATATGGAATTGTAATTCATAAGAAGTAGTTGATTCAAATGGGCCTGTTTGTTTGCATGGAATTGGAAAACATTAGAGGTGATTCAATTGGGCCTGTTTGTTTTCATGGAATTGGAAAACATTAGAAGTCATTGTTGAATGGGCCTTTTGTTCGCATGACAGTGGAAAACACAGGAAGTAATTGATTCAAATGGGCCTGTTTGTTTGCATGAAATTGGAATGCATAATTCATTGTCAAATGGGCTTTTTTGTAGGCATGGAATTGGAATACATGAGAAGTAATTTACTTAAATGGGTCAGTTTGTTTGCATGGAATGTGAAGACATAGGAATTCATTGTCAAATCGACCTGTCTGTTTGCATGGAATTGAACACGCATGTAGATGAAAAATTATCCATAATTAGTTATTATAATTGGTAAAATTAATTTCATACACTTACTGATTTACACATTAGTTAAAACAAACTTAGTAAAAAGAATCATGTGTAAAAGGTGTTGAAAATATGTATTTTAGTAATTATTTAATATATATTATGAGGGGTATTGCTCTATCCTGGCCCTTAAATTGGCGGGCCTCCATGAATTTTGTCCAACTCTACCCTTGGGCTCTTTAAGAGAAACCCCCTCCCCGCCCCCTTCTTTCTCATTTTGCAGGCTTTTTGATGGCTGAGCTGGATGAGTACCCTCACATGAGGCTTGATTGACATTTCCACCAGCGACTTAGATGGGAATTCAAGCTGTTATTTTATCATGTCGAGAGGGTGACCTAGTCGTAGATATTTGTGAAGGCAGCTACCCTTAGAAGATCTATTAAATGTATGCAAGGAGGCGGTCCATTTGTTGGAGAAAGAGAATCATGCCACTTGTATAGAATTAATTGTAGTATAAGTACAAGTTGAAAGAAGAAGAAAGCTGTGTCAAAGAGGGAAAAAAAAAGCTAAAAGAAGCTGAATGAAGCATGCAGTGCTTTTAATGCAAGGAATCTGCAAGGAGAGATCAAAACAGACATTGATCATAGAAGATGCTATAGGCTAGAAGGTAGGGAGAAGTTGCGGGAGGGGTATATTCCAGGGAAGAAAAGGTAAGTTGGGGTATCAACATTGTAGAATTTGATTTGGTAGCAGAGTTGAAAGCTCATTGCTAGAAAGAGGATTGAAGAATATGGGTACAGATAAGAGGTTTTTTGAGCTGGTAGAGGATTGGAATACAGGAAGTGTAGGTTTCGCATGTTCTTCTAGACATTTTGGAAGATGCTGACCTTGATGTGCTCGGAATTCTATGACCTGGTTGGTTTTACACGAAAAAAAATAAAAATAAAAATAAGAGATGTGGTTCTATCATACCTGGATACTTGTTCATGCCTCATCTATCCATGTTGGTTGATACGACAGTCATATCAGTACTTGATACTTCACTGATATTTCTAGGGTACAAGTTACCAAGTCCATTATTTTATATAGTTCTTTTAGTTTTATTACTTAGGAATGTAAACAATGATAATTTTATTAAATCACAAATTTTATAAAGAAAACAAATTAGGACAGCTGTAGTTGTAATGTGTCCTAAATGTCTAAAAGTGCAGAGGCACGTCCCCGATCATATCCGTGTCTGCATCTGAGTCCGTATCCATGCACCATAGACCGGGTTAGGTTGTTGATGCAGCTCAGTGCTACCTTTAAGACTCTGATCCTAAAAAGCAAAGGACAGCGTGTATAGTTTGTTTTTATTTTATTTTATGATTGGTAGCGTTTAGATCTTCATGGTAGGTTGGGCGTATTGGCTCAAGGGCCTTTGTAAGCAACAACATTCTTGATGTGGTTCTAGTGGTGAAAAATTGTGTGGAATTGATATGTAAGTCAGTCGGGCTATGTTTTATTTTCAAACTCAAATTCCTGTTAAACATCTGTGGTAGTGCTTTTGTGCATGATAAACAATTTGAATATTGTACTTACTTGCCAATAATCTTACCTTTTTTCCCTTGTATTTTTCCTATTCCTTGAAATGGCAGAGGCCATGTTTTGTGCAAAGCATACCTAAGTAGAGATGATAGTTGATGTGGTCCTTCACACACATTGCATTTTAAAGATTTTGTATTCGAATCCTTTTTGTCCATTAATCTTCTCTAAATTGTATTAAGCAATCATTGAAAGGGTTTTGACTTGTCCAGGTTTTAGATGTCAGTCAATGCAAAAATGTTATAAATTATAAACATTGAAAGACAATGTATGATGGCAATTTGGTGATGTTGTGCTTGAATTTTGGCTTGACATGATGTAAGGAAGAAGTTCTAGCCTTACCATAATAGATAGTTGTGATTAAGTATTTATGATATCTATCCTATCAAGGCTTTACGATTTTTTTAAGTTTCAGAATATTGCATTTTCTGGACTTAACAAATTCTACATTATAATTAGTTATCATCGTTTGTGCTTGCAGAGTCAACATGATGAGTTGGAGGCAAAATTTTTTGAGGAGAGAGCAGCACTTGAAGCCAAGTACCAGAAGCTGTACGAACCATTATACACTGAGGTATGCTGTTTAGCCACTTTGTATAGAGTGATTTTAGAAAATTGCTTCGTAAAACTGCCTGGTAGAGCCGTGCATCAGCATGGCATCAGTGCTGTCTTTGGCTATACGTGCCATCATTGTTGATGCTGTATCGCAACCGTCTGGGTTCAGTGACCCAAATGTATTCCTATTAGCGATTCCCAGAAGGTTATCTATCTTCACCTGCTCTATCGTGCTATTGATTGGTATTACTGCCTTCCTGCATTATGCTGATATGCTAGTTGTGTGCAGTATGTGCTACACTGTATCTTCAGTATTTTGTTTTAGAAACTTATGTAGTGGCTTCTTTTGAATAATTAACAGAGGTATAAAATAGTAAATGGTGTTGTCGAAGTTGAAGGCGTTACAAATGAAGCTGCAGAGGAGACTCCCACAGAGGATAAATCAACAGAAGGTATATTTTTTTTTATCAAATGGCAAGGCTTGATTCTATTGCTTGTAGAGCTTTGTATTGGAAGCTTATATTTTTTCCATCCTTTAGAGAAGGGAGTGCCTGATTTCTGGCTGACTGCAATGAAAACCAATGAAGTACTAGCTGACGAGGTGAGGGGTTTGAAATGTCAAAATTTTCATGTTTATTCGCATTATATCTCGATCATAATTATGTTATTTTTTTTCTTCTGGTGTTTAGATTTCTGAGCGAGATGAAGGGGCTCTGAAGTATCTCAAAGATATCAAGTGGTGTAGGATTGATGATCCTAAGGGCTTCAAGCTTGATTTCTTCTTTGATCCAAACCCGTATTTTAAGAACTCTGTTCTAACGAAGACGTATCACATGATTGATGATGATGAACCTATTCTTGAGAAAGCCATAGGGTAATTATGATCTCTTAACATTCATAAAATCAAGTAGGCCCGCTTTTTCCTTTTAATTATTGATATCTGGTTACTCTCTTAGGACGGAGATTGAATGGTTCCCGGGGAAGTGCTTGACACAAAAGCTTCTGAAGAAGAAGCCAAGGAAGGGATCCAAGAACGCCAAACCCATCACTAAAACTGAAGATTGTGAAAGTTTCTTCAATTTCTTCAATCCTCCTCAAGTACCAGAAGATGATGATGATATTGATGAAGAGACTGTAAGTTCAACCTCACCATGAGCTTGAAACTCACACACTTGTATATTGCTTAAGATGCTAGCATCATATTATATTACATTTGAACTGATGCCTTCTTACTGATTGTATATAATAGAAATTCATTTACACTACTGTATTGGATTTATTATTTCACCACCTTAGAAATTCAATCATAGTACATTCTGAGTACTGGATTCAATACTCGTATAAGTGTCCATGTCCTTGACTTAAGAAGTCACGTCATGTGCTCCTTTACAGATTGTGGTAGCTTTGTCTGGGGCATGGGCATCAGATTACATAAAAGTGTAAGAAGAGAGTAAAGTTGCAACTCATTCTGATATTTTATTTGTCTTCTGCATCTTTTTTAAATAGGCTGAGCAGCTTCAGAACCATATGGAGCAAGATTATGACATTGGGTAAGTTTTCTTATTTCCTTTCTTGGTTCAAATGCTTCAATGTATGTAGGGTCATGGAATCCATTTTTAAAACAGAATGATTAATATATTTGTTAAACAGAATTAAAAGAAGTCCTTTGTCAAAATTTTTTTTTTGGGAGTCCACTCAAAATCAATAGAAAATTGACAACCTTCCATCTCAAGGATGAAAATAGCGGTAGCGGCGGGCGTAGTGGCCCTCCGCCAAAACACTATGTAGCGTAGCGGGGCTACGTAGCGCCGTAGCGGTGCGATTTGAAAAAAATTGTCAAAAAAATTTGAAAATTTTTGTAGAAAATCTAGAATATTGGAAAATGAGAAAAAATGTTCTTTTTTTGCAGAAGTAACTGAGGTAAGGGGGCGTAACGGTCCCCTCATTGTATGAGGTTCTGTATATCTGTGAAACCTTGAGAAGAACTCTCCATATCCTCTATAGTTCCGCGAAATCGTGTTCTTTTTGGTGTTCTTTTAAACTTAAAAGAGTAGAAGAGTTGCATAAAAATGTTATTTGGAGAGAAAAAGAAAAGAAATAAGCATCATTATACATTTTGAAAATTTTTGAGAAGTAGGAAAATTTCACACCCCGTAGCGGGCGTAGCGGACCCTAGCGGCCGGCCGCTACGGATGTGAACGGCGCTAAATGCCATTTAGTGTAGCGGTCTTCACCACTACGCCTGCTACGTAGCGGCCGCTATGTTAATCTATGTTCCATCTTACTAAATGTCAAGTCTCTTTGCATTAACAATTGGCTCCCGTTACCATCTTATATTCCATAAAATGAATGTGTGTGTTGAAGGCATAGAGTGAAACTGTTTTGCTTCCTTTGGCAGGTCAACTATTAGGGACAAAATTATACCTCATGCTGTCTCATGGTTCACGGGCGAGGCTGTTCAAGGGGAGGATTTTGAAGACTTAGGAGAGGATGATGATGAAGATGAAGACGGGGATGAAGATGAAGAAGAGGAAGAGGAAGAGGATGATGATGAAGAGGATGATGACGAGGAGGATGAAGATGAGGGCAAGAACAGCAGGAAGAAGGTACATGTTCGGCTCTTTAGGTTTTTGATGGACTGTGTCTTATTAAAATTTATTCTGAAATGTTTGACACTAATACTTCGTTTTTCACCTATGTCATATTCCAACAGGTGCCTACAAGACAGAAGGTATGTGAGATTCCTTGCTCCTTTTTTGAAATTCTTATTTCTTTCCTTCCCTGACAAACAATCCATTGAGTTAATGAGCCTCATCATGAACCTTTTATTGCCAGTGTTTTTAGATGTTTAAAATTGGCCTTGTGTTTGTGCTTGAAACTGCAGAAAAGTGGAGCTCAGGTTGGGGAAGGCCAGCAGGGGGAACGGCCTCCTGAGTGCAAGCAGCAGTAGTGGTTTCTGTTTGCTTTGAAGTACATGTAAGTATCAAATGGTGAGGGATGCTTCAAAGTTTCTGGGTGATCTCTCCTTGCTGTCAAAACCCATGAGAGAGAGAGAGAGAGAGAGAGAGAGAGAGAGAGAGAGAGTTTTGGTGATTCTTTTTCTCTTCTGATATTTGTGTTATTTGTCTTTGGTTTGGTTTGAGAAATATAGGCAGTAAGGTATAGCTTAGTCCATTAGTTTTCAAGGAGTTGTCTTGAACCAAATACTATATTCCCTACGACTTGTTCATATTAAAGCATTGTTCTTTTTCTCGCTATTTGTACTTTTCATTCTTGTGTATCTATCCATACATTTTGATGTGAATTGGTGTGCTTTAGTGGTTATTGTCTGCTTCCTGACTTTGGAAGCCACAACTACACAGAAACCAATGCATTAGATCTGACTGTATGTAAAATGTAGAAAAGTGAAGGGGTTGCTCTTTTTATGGTACGGGTCTCATTCACCGTGGTCCCTAAAATCCTGGTCTGGTTTATCTGAACCTAGCAGTGCTACATTTTGGTGTAGACAAGAGACTATCAAAGGCACTGACATTTACAGTGTGAAATCACTTCACATTGAACTTTCAGATTGCATCCATTGAAAATCCTTCATTGATACTTGCTCAGGAATTGGGGCTTAGGGAACTTCGTTTATCTTGGATGTGGGTTAAAATGATCATCTTAATGTAACGGTGAATGTCCCTTTTTTTTGGGCTTGAGGGGGGAATGTTCTGAGATGCTAATAATAATTCAAGTCTACATTTGTGAACTTTCAGTTGCACGCTGGTTGCAGGAAGAAGTGGGGAATCAATTGCAATTTTTCTTTACCTTGAGGTGGCGAGGGAGGGGACCTGAGTCATGACCTCTACCACTGTTTACACTAAGCCCTATTTGGATTGATTTTATTGCCCAACATTCTATGCGCTTAATCCAATTACATGTAACCCAGCTTTACTTATAATTGGATGTGACAGAACACAGTAAGTTACTTCCAATTGGCTCACACAGACCCAAACAGACTGCCAGCCTCCTGAGTGGTGAATGAGGTTTCTTCCCCTGGCGGGGATCCTCATTTTCGCTCTCTCTACATTTTCTTCTAATCTAAGCAAGGGCGTTGCTATGTGACCATTTCTTCTTTTCATCTGGTCAAGCCAAGTGACTCCATTTTACCATCTCTATCCATTTCTAACACTAGAGACGAGACTTTTGCTGTGCATGGTACGGCATGACCCACTTTACTTCCAGGCTTATATAGATTAACATTTTCAACCCCATTAGTAACATTTTTGCCCGAACTGATCCAAACTGACTCAATTTTTTCTGTAGCACCTTCTCCACCTGAACCCAACTTGGTGGTTTGGGTTGACTCTTTTTAATCAGGTTGGGTTTGGGTCTGACATTTTTTACCCCATTAATAAATGAATGGGTTTGGATAGAGTATGATTTTATCCACTAATTTAATAGACTCACTTCCGAGAACAAAATAATCATTTGATTTTATTTTTAGAAACCACTCTTCCGGGTGGAGAAAAAAGAATAGGAATGGAGAAATGGGATGCATAAAACGCTAAATAATCATAGATCATGGTTTATTCTCTCTTTCCTCAATCCTATCCAAATTCATATCCGATAGAATACTCATCATGATTCATCACCATAACTCATGAACTGGGTCTACTAACCTTTCTTAATATGGGTCAGAATATCTATTGAAACAAGTATTATTTATTTAAGTTGTTACTGAGCCAAGAGAATTCTAATTCTACTTGGAAAATAAAGGATGCAGATAACTTCGAAAGCCCTTTTTATTTGCTACTCCCTGGTGGACAGAATTCCATTGGTCTAATTTGGTACTCTTTAATGCATCTTTACTCTGTCTACACACCAAGTAATAACGAACCAGTCATTACATATATTTGTGGCCATCAAGGAGCCATATATAGCACTGGTTTTATGTGCGCTTCTGCAATAAAGATGGGGACCATGATCATCTGACCATGCAAACATCTTGAATAGGTACCACTTACCTTTGAAACCTGGCCACCTAGGAGTCAACTCTGACCAGGCCTTCACTATTTCAATATGCTGCTGATAAAAACTCATCGAGAAGTTACAAAGATCAAAATTTATCAACCAAAAAGCAAAGCTTAAAAAACTTTTTTGCATACCTCCACCTCTTTATACCATCATTATTTAATGATTATAGTTTGAATCAATATCACATCATCTCCAACCGTGTGTTTCTTGTTTACTACCTTTCAGCACCGTTTTTTTTGGTACAGAACAATAAAAAGAATTAAACAACGATTATGAAAGCAAGGGAAGCGACTTCAGACAACGACTTCTACAAAATCCTTGCCCTTTTATTTGACAACTGCAAACAGAAGGTGAAAACAGCAATGGGCCAAGAAGCCTCAAAAAGTGACCACCCAATTCCTGTATCTCACATCCCAGCAAGGAAAACCTGTGTTATCTACCTTGTTTGAGCTTTCTGTCATCCAGAATCATGGCAGCACCTGTACTAACTATGTTAGCTTTCCTCCAATATGAACTAAAGCAAAACATTCTCTGCTATAATCCGCCCCAGTCGATAAATTTCTTGATCTCATCATATAAAACCAGGATCGCAGCAGCACCTGTACTCCTAAACATGTTGGAACAAGCTCCACGGTAGAAGGAAGCTGGCCCTTCCATCCGGTATATCTTCCTCCAGCAGTCCAGGGTGCCCCCATACATTGGCTGCTCTAAACCCGACTGCATCATCATACGTCTCCGAACAGTATCCAGTGGATATGACAACAGGCCTGCTGAGGTGGTAACTGCTTGGGCCACTAGCCAACGCTTCCACAACGGCAACTCTGGATTAGAATCTTCTGACATCATCTCTTTTGCAGTGTCAAAGCCTCCAAAATATAGACCACGATGAACAATCATCCCATGCACAGAGGCAGGAAGGCCTCTATAGATGCCCATAATGCCATCTTTCCTGTAGATGGTATTGAGGAAGTGAATGATGCCTCTGAATTGGCGGACCTCTGTCTTGCCAATGTCTGCTGCAAGACGTGTGTGGGCAATATCAAGCGGGTAGATCATGACCAGCGTTGTACAACCTGCTGCAGCCCCTGCTACGAAGTTCGCTGTAGGTCCCGCCAAGAAATGATTATCTCCACTCTTCAGTACAGTTCTGTAGAGATCCTGTCCAGTGCCACAATAGGATTGATAACTGATTAGTGCTAGTAACAACATTTGCTGTGACCATATTCCATCTAACTGAAGTTGGCTGAATAAATTTTTTCTTAAACTTGGGTTGGGGAATTTTTATGGCCCTGCTTGTTAAAACACCTTTCCTTCCCGATGAATGACAAATGACAAATGGCAAACGGAGTATTATCAAGTGTGCCAGTAACAAGTATATCTAGATCTATGGTATAAACAAGCATACACAAAAACAAATGGCACATGATCTGGCGGAATAGGTTTAGGGTGCAATGAAGGTACGTGATGGCCCACCTGTGATCAAGTTACCCACACAACTAGAGTACCCCCCCCCCCCCCCCCCAAAGAACTGGCACAAGCCCAAACATTCATCCAACAGTTAGTCACCTTTGGATTGAAAGCCAAAAGAGATGTCGTCCAAAACTTTAAAATCTTAAGGACATAGATATTGGGTTTGATATTTTGCATATTGATAGGTCTCATTCCGCTCTTTCCATCCCCCACCTCCATGATTGTCATCATGGCCCCAGGTGGGCCATAGGGCTTGTCGCACCCAATCCACGATCTAGTTCATTGTCATCAAAGCCTTGTCCTAACTATGTTAGGGTCAGCTACATTAATTCTATTTCTCCATTCCCATCTAGCCTGAGTCAAATCCTCTTAAAAGTTGCACTTCTTCACATCTATTTTTACTACCTCCATCCACGTCCTCTTTGGCTTATTCTTTGCCCTTGGTGGGACATCAACCTGCATAGCTCACACACACACAGAAATTATCTTATGCACACTGTGTGCAAAGTGCGCACCCATAGTGGGGCCCATCTGCTGGTCCATTCGAAACCCCCCCACCCCACCCCACCCCACCCCACCAAAACACCCAATCCTAGGTTTGCATCCATCCAAATGAACTGGACCGTTGGATGGACTGGACACCAATCCGAATGGACAGTACACCGTTAAACTTGTGGGTCCCACATGAGGATGATGGGATAATCAGTTAGGGTTATTTTTTTGCAGAGGGGGGCCAGGGAGATCTTTCGATCCCCCAAGTCCCATTTAGGTGTGTACAGTAATCTAGTTCTCGAGTCGCGCAATGGATAACCTCTCTCTCTCTCTCTCTCTCTCTCTCTCTCTCCTGTGCTCATGCGCATTCCATATCATCCACGCACAAAAAGAAAAAATCTGGATGACAAAACGAAAGGACACTTTTCATTCCTTTCATTCATTCCTCCCAAAAGACCGCCACACTTTCGCGAAGAGATGGAAGAAAGGGAGGAGGAAAAAGGAGACAAATCGGCCCTCAGATATCTTTCTCTCCCTGTCATGGTTTTGAAGCCCTATCTTTTTTTTCTTTTGTCATGCTCTCTCTCTCTCTCTCTCTCTCTCTCTCTCTCTCTCTCATTTGGGGTCTCTCTCTATGTGAAGACTTAGGAGTATTGTTTTGGGCTTCTATAGATTTCAGGTCATGGGTCTAAAATCACCAATTTTGGGTTTTATGGATTAGAAATCATAAATTGGAATGTTTTGGAGTTGATATTGAGGGTTTTTGGGCTATTGATTCCAAAACAGGGTTTTAGGAGTATGAATTCTAAAACTCATAGTGCACAAAAGAAAGATTTATGTCTATGGTGAAACAGCCTAATACCAGTGACCTAGATAGATGGGTTAAAGGTATGTTGTTGGTGAAAATGCCAGGTAGAAAGAGAAGGTTACAAAAGCTACGGAACTGATTTTGCATCTTTTGTACGTAAGTTGTTGAAGTGATTTTTATCAAGTTAACACTGAATGCGAATGCCAAATGCTATTGGGGTGTTTTGGAGTTGAAATTGAGGGTTTTAGGGTTATTGATTCCAAAACAGGGTTTTAGGAGTATGAATTCTAAAACTCATAGTGCACAAAAGAAAGATTTATATCTATGGTGAAACAGCCAAATACCAGTGACCTAGATAGATGGGTTAAAGGTATGTTGTTGGTGAAAATGACTGGTAGAAAGAGAAGGTTACAAAAGCTACTGAACTGATTTTGCATCTTTTGTATGCAAGTTGTTGAAGTGATTTTTATCAAGTTAACGCTGAATGCGAATGCCAAATGCTCATACCCCTCCTTGTATTCCAAAATCTCACATTTTACACCTTCTTGAATTCTTGGATACATGATATCCCGGCCAATCGCCTATTAAACGAAGCATTTCTAATAAAATTTCCCAGAAATCCCAGACCACTGGAAATCCTATCAAAAATGCTGGTAACCAAACAAGGCCACAACGTCCTTTTCATTTTCTCTTTGCTCCTTCTCTTTCCCTCTCCTTATTTTCCTGTCTTTCTACCCAGAAGCTGAGATAGACGTTTTTGGGAGTAAACTTTCGTTCCTTAGCTTTACTATTCATTTCATTGCTGTCCATTCTTTTTCTTTTTTTCAAAAAGGGGACCAAAACCAAATTTGAGCGGACAATTACATCAGCATGAGCGTAGGAGAGGATCCACTCATCACGTGTGAGTAACATATGAGACATCACGTGGGTTGGGTCTTAAAAGAAAAAAAAAATCCAGCTAGACCCTTTTTCCACTCCCACTTGTTTTTGCAGAAAAGAGAGGAAACAGACCCAAGGGTTTCTCCTTCAGCCCGGATCTCGATCAACAGGTTTCTTTCTTCAGCCCGGATCTTGATTGATGGCAGCATTCTTCAGCCCGGATCCAGCCCAAATCTGACGATGATTTCATCTCCGTCAAAGACAAAGATCCGGGTATGAGGTTCCACCAGGTACCTTGCCCTTCTTCTCCGGCTACGAAAGAGATCCGAATGAGTTCCGACCCTCTGCCCTTTTTGGGATCAGATATGCAACTCCAAAAGGTATTTTCTCTCCATTTCCTTTTTTTTCATTTAAATGGTTTTGGGTTTCGGTGGAACATTCAAAAGGTGTAGCAGATCTCACCTGCCCTCCCAACTTGTTGAGATCAGACTTGCAACTGCTGAAGGGTGTTTCGTCTTTCACTCGGATTTCGTCTTTGACTTCCGTAATTCCTATGGCATTCATATGGTTGTTTGGTTCTGACTTCTGACTCATGGGTGCCAAGATTCCGTTTCCTACCTAACAATGCATGTTTCCTATGGCACAAACATTGATATAGACCACCATGAATTTGCACGGACTGATGGTCAATTTGCACCGATATAAAGTTGTTAAACTTGTGGACCACAGATGAAGGGGTTAGAGGCATTAGATTGACTTTAGATTTGATATCTAGATTGGTCCCACTTGGATCTTTTGATCTCCCTCTGCCCCATGATCAGTGAGGTCTCATAATAGGCCCCAATCAGTGGTCCTCATTGTTAGACCGTGAGGACCGTCCTCACAAGACCATCTCTCTCTCTCTCTCTCTCTCTCTCTCTATATATATATATATATATATAGGCTCGGACTCCTCTACGAACATGTCACACCATACTACGCATGGGCTGCCCTTTAGGGCCATGATTTTGAGGGATCGAAAATACGAACAGATCCTACCAAAGTGAAAATTTTCAGATCTATTCGATCATCCTAGCTCCTCGATCTATGACCCTCAAGTTCAATGGGTTTAGAAGGCATCAAATTTTTTTTATTTTTTCCAATTCAACGATTAGTCTTATTCGGATCGGTGTAAAAGACTTGGGGGCTTATGACATTCAAGGGGGTGGTTAGTGGTGTGTGAGTGGTTGGATGGATGATAGGGCCCCCACATGGGAGACTCCATGTCATCCCCTTTTTTCTAGCATCTGGGACCCCTATGATCAATCCAACCCCCTCACAATCCCTACCTTCCCCTCTCTTGGTAAAAGCCCAAATTTGACACTCATCCAAATATTACTCACAGTTAAATTGATATCCTAAAAAAATGATGCCTTCTAAAACCATTAAACTTGACAACCATGGATCAAGGGATTAGGAATAGGATGATCTAACCGAGTTAAATTTTCCACACATGTAGGTCCCCATCTAGATTTTTTGATCCCCCACCTCTCCCATGATTGGGGTGGCCCTAGGTGGTCCCCACAAGGGAATCCACACAGAGTCCATAGGTGAGCACAACTCCTATATATATATTTCCATGCACTGTCCATTACAGCCACAAGTGACCACTTTATTTTCAGAATTAACCTATCTCACTTCAGTCTATATGAACAGTGGAACGGTTATGCAAATCGTTTCCCACCAAGCTCTTTCAAAAAGACCACTAAAAAGGCAACTTGAACAATCAAAGAAATGCAATACAGGAAGTAGCTGAAGCTGAAACCCACCCACCCACCCATTTCTCTCTCAAGCGTGCGTGTGTGTGTGAGCGTAACCAATTTGGGTTATGCCAAGTAGATGTACTATAGAAGCAACAAACATGCACATGTGTGAGTAAAACCAATTTGGGTTATGTCAAGTAGATGTAATGGAAAAGCCCTTTTCCTATTAAGACAACTAATAAGAAGGTTAAAAGGAGAGAATAAGAAGGTTGAAGAGGAGAGAAGTTTACATCTAAGGATAGTAGCTTAATTGGTAGAAACTGCTATTGCCATTTTTTTTTTTTTTTTTCCATTTTTTAACAGTGATATTGTGCAGTTACTCTCCCTTAAATCCATTGTATGGCAAAAAAGTTGGTAGTTTGGACAACTTTGATTATCTCCTTTGTACTTGTAGAAAGGAATCACATTGTTTTTTCACCCATATCAGGCACTATTATTGTATTCAAAATTTTGTTGAACAATTTGACTCAACCTAAGGTTTGCCCAATTAAATTCATTTCTCTAAAGCGATACCATCCAGTCCAAATGCTTTATTTATTTACTTTTTCTGCTCAGGCGGGTCAGTTTCACTTCTGTTCAAGAAATTGAACATTCCTTGATTCACAATTTACTTCACTTGCATTCTTCATACATTCCCACTCCCTCACACTAGCTAGGGAGCAAGACTTCCAACATGAGGACCCTGGATCAATCTTTGGTTAACTATACCATGACACTGAGGTGCCTCTGCCACTAATACATCAGTTTACCTACCCTTCTTTACCCGACCTTTTTGTTTTATCTTCAACACAACTTACATGGACCTTTTTGTTTTATCTTCAACGCAATTTACACGATCGGAATGGAGAAACATAATTCATGTAGCCGACCCCAGCATAGTTGGGACAAGGCTTTGAAAATGACCATGATGACGACACAATCAAAGTCTCTACTTTTTCCTTCTTCTAATCATGGCGAGCTTATAAATGTCCTTACCCCCGTCCTTCGTTCCCAAATTGAATATACCAACAATTGCCAAAGCTTCGTACTAGACCTCACAACTTTCTCTGCCTTTCTTTTAATTAATTCATACATTACCAAGTCTTTCATACTTTTTTTTTTTTTGAATGGTAAGTCTTTCATGCTTTTTGTGTTTTGCCATTTTTTAAATATTGTTAATCACCTTTTCTATTTATGCATTCCACCACCAAGTTTCATTAATCTTCTTCCCCTTGGACTCAACAAGTATGTCTTTTTGTAAACTCATACATTTTGAACTACATTGCAATTCATAGGCTAATTCCAATTTCTTTGCTCCAATACTCAGTATTTGAATGCTGTAAAATCTATGAGAACTCGGTCCAGGCGGCACCCTTAACCATGGGGCGTAGTGTGTCAACCACAAGCTTCCAACAGAGAGTCACTGTAAGTCCCACAACGGAAATGGCTGCCCAAGAACCCTGTGCTTATAAATGAAATCCCGTCTTAACTCAACATGACACATTTTAAAGCCGTGCGGCCTTGGATCCCATAAGAACTCCAAAGTTAAGTGTGCTCGGATCGATGACCATCTGGGAAGTCCTCGCGAGTGCACGTGGGCCAAAGCGGTCAATATCATGCAGAGTTGGGCAGGGCTGTGACAACTAGTATCAAAGCCGATGAAGGCTCTTATTCCAGTTAAGGTGAGTGTGAGAATTCGGTTCGGGCGACACCCTTAACCATGAGGTATAGCATGTCAACCATGGGCTTCCAAAGGAGAGTCTCCACAAGTCCTATATCGGATATGGCCGCCCAAGATCCCTAGGCTTATAAGTCAAACCCCGTCTTAACTCAATATGACAAGTTTTAAAGCCGTGCGGCCCCAGATTCCATAAGAACTCTGAAGTTAAGCATGCTTGGTTGAGAGCAGTACTGGGATGGGTGGCCGCCTGGGAAGTCCTTGGGCACGCACGTGGGCCAAAGTGGACAATATCATGCTGAGTTGGGTGGGGCTATGACAAAATCCCTTGTAAATCCAACCATCAAATTATTGAGAAATTCACAGATAAAAAAAAATTGAGAAATTCCTCACTTCCTACTTTGGCTATTCTACTCTGAATGAGAATATCCAAAATCATTAACCTTTTAGGATGAATCTGCAATTTTTTTAGATGATAATCCTCGACATCTAACTGAAAAATAATACTTTTCTGTCCTATTATAGACCCGCTTTTAAAAGTCACAACAACAATGTCCTTCTCAAAGTACTAGTTTGCTATGTCAATATTGAAAACCAAAGAACATTCCAGCAGTGGTTCCCCATCTCATTTTTCAGCCCAAAACCATATCCTCCTCTCTTTCATAACCATATCTTTTCTTCTCTCAATTACCATTAAAGTCGACTTCAATCATATACTTTCCTCAACAGAAATATCCTGTACTAACTCATCCATCATGTCCCACTATTTCTCTCTCTCAATCCCACTAAATCTTGCTTTGGGTGTATAACTATAACCCCAACAGCATATAGAACTTTTCAATTTAACACAATCTCAGCCACTATAACTCTATCATGCTCTCTCTTAACCTCTATAATTCTCTCCTTCATATGTTTATCAACTACAAAACTTATGTCGTATTTTAAAATACTCTTATTAGAATAGAAAAGTTTGAACCCTTTCTAAAGGTCCTTGTCGCCTTTTCCAACATCAAAAGTCACCTGTAAGCATGCTAGGCTTATCCTCTTCTTTAGAATATCAACTAACTCAACACTCTTTCTTATCAAAATGCCCATTCCGATAGGACAACTATAAATCATAGCCAAGCTTCTTTATACGTGCCCACCCCTGAAGCTATACTTAAGCATGTGCTATGTGTTGCTTCTAGGATTCGAGCCAGCAACCTTGCTTGCATGACACTATAACCAAGTTATATGGTAAGATGTTGCCTTCGTTGCCTGCTCTAACATGAGGATTTATACTCAAAGAATATAAAAACTACTCATAACAGAAAGTATGCCAAGATTTTCCAGCCAATGTACTAGTCAAATGCTCAAAATAACCATTACCAAATCTAATGGTCTGAGAAGATGCTTCAGCCACAAATCTTTTTTTCATGAAACATTGTGGCTGATAATATGTCATTGGATGCTTGAATTAACTTCCTACTTCAATGAACATATTATAGCAGAAGGTTTTGCATTCAATTTTGACCATCTACGAGAAGCCCATATCATTGAGGAGTATTAAAACAAATGTGTGGACATATTTGAAGTCACAACTTTTCAATTTCTCAAAATCTCTAATGTATTTTTATATCAAAATTCCTAAGAAAATTTCAAGTGGTTATAAACAAAGCAAGGTGAAATGGCCAAAACCTGATCCCACTCCAAACCCGAATCAATTACTACACCAGATAAGATTTGTGTATCAAAATCCATAAGGAAGCATCTACAGTAATTACAAACAAGGGTGAGGTGGCCAAAATACAAACCCACCCTAAATTCGAATAGAGTCCAATCTATGATTACCGGATATGGCTGGGACACGCCATGAAAGCATCTACAGTAGTTACAAACAAGGGTGAGGTGGCCAAAATACAAACCCACCCTAAATTCGACCAGAGTCCAATCTATGATGTCCAGACACGGCTAGGCAATGCCATGGATACGGCAAGGACGATATGAGGCAATACATTACCCATTTTGAAGTATCCGTTCATCATAGGTCACAATATATAAATCCACACCGATCAATATCTAAAGCACTAATAAATGAAGTGAGGAGGCCAAAACCCAAACTCGCCTCAAATCTAACTCAAGTCACAATATATAAATCCACACTCATCCTAAATCCTAATCAGAGCATAATATATAAAAACAACTTATCATCAGTTTATATAGTTCTTATCCATCAACTCAAATTTAGATGCATAAATTCATATCTTATTGCAAAAAATTAAGTTTTAAATGAAGGGCAGTTAAGAAATTTTAGAAATCATCGGCAAAGCGCTTCGAACATGATGTCAAACTTTTTCACGAAAATGCTGAGTTGCAATATCGCAACTGTGGACGCGATATTGTGAGCTCACCTTTCTTTAAAACCTTACAAAACAACCCTTCTTGGACCTGAAGCTACTCCCTGCTACGTCTTCCTTTGAGTACTACTGCCATATGGCAAAGAAGTAGCAAAGCAGTAATTGCTTCCATCTTCCATTTCAGGTATCCATTTCCAATCAGATGTAATTATGGCTTGCGAGAAACAGAGCCAAGCTGAACCAAGTTGAATGGGTTTAGTTCCAAATCAATGAGCAACTGGTTCGATGTAGGTAAGGTTCAACAGAGAAAAGTCTCTGTTGACTTTTTTCCTTTATTTGAATTCTCTTGGGTTTCCAAATGTTTGATAAGCAGTTGGAGTCTTTGAGATAGGCTATCATTGTTAAAGGAGTAAAATCTCATGACAGCAGTTGAGTTGAATGGTCTCTCCAACAAGGGCACAGGACTTTTTGAAGCAAGTCATCATCAGTATTAGGATTTTAATTGTGAGCAGTTGTGTAACATCTAAGGCTGAAAGAGTTCAGTGGCTTTGTGGTTTCTCCCATTAAGAATTTGCTCATGGTTGTTGCCTTGCTGGAGTGAGTAGTTGATACCAAAAGTTTCCATGGACCACCCAACCACTGTGAGCCTTGGGCAAGCACAATAGAGGAATAATACGACCAAACTTGATTTTGAAAAGGGCTTGAGCAGAAACACTATTCCAATGAAAACCCTGCAGGCACTTGTATCTGACTGTATTCCAACCTGCTGGGATTCTGTCATTAGCTATGTAGCGGCCGCATTATCAGCCACGGAGGTTAGCGGCTGCTACATAACTATTTTGAAAATAGCGGCGCTGCAATCTAAAACTAATAGAGGCAAGTAGTTTTAATTTATAACACCATTTTTCCTATGGTTGTCTCTACTCTCTACCCTTATATGGTTCCAAATCACTAAGAAAACACAAAATTGGTTGCTACACAAGATTCAAAAAAATTTAACACCGAAAAAACTCACACAGCTATGCCACTACGTATTGATGCAACCGCTATATATCGCCCGCTATGCAACGTTTTGGCCACTAACCGCTACACCCATTGCAACCACTATTTTTATCCTTGCTTTTGACCCTCCTTTAGCAAGTGTAGAAAGGGAGTTGCAGGTTTCCAAAGAAAGGTGACATAGCTCATGTTATCACGACTGCACTCGTGATATCTCGACTAAGTGAATTTCGTCAAGAAAAAACCTGACATCATATACGAAGCACTTTGTAGATGATTTCTAAAATTTCCTAATTGCCTCTTTTTTAACAATTTAAACTTAGGTTATTCATAAAATCCATATATTATTATTGAAAATAATGTAAATTTTACATTACAAACGTTTTTCGGTTGTTTGCCCATGCCAATGTTGTCCATTGTACCTTTATGAGTTAATCCACTTTTCCAATGCCCCTTTATGAATTTTCATACTTGGGGCCCACCATTAATCAAACCAATCCTTTCACGCACACCAACCCCCTTGAATTGGCACATAACCAAATTTTACATAGTTCTAGACATTATTCACCAATAGATTTTGTCCCAAAAAAAAAAAAAGAAAAAAAGTACGGCCATTAAACTTTAACTAAGGGATGGGATCATTTGATCGACTTGATATTTCATATTTCCCTCATCTATGTCCAAACCTTTCCATCCCTTTGATTGCCATGCATCCATATAGACTCCACTTGGATGGAAACTCCTAGGCACTTTATAGCCATGCCCTATGTATATGTGCATGTATGCATACTACGCATAAATGAAATATATGAATTGCAACTTCAGTGGGGATATATAGAGCGATACAATTCCTAAGAGAATTGAAGATCAAGTGATACTACAAAGAGAGTCCTTCTGAGTTTCGATACCTTGGCTCTACACTCAATAAGGATGGTGAGATTGATAAGGATGTCAAACATAGGATAGGAGCTGGATGGTGGAAGTGAAGACTTGCTTTTGAAGTGCTTTACGATTGGTGTATACCAACAAGATTAAAGAATAAAAAATACATGAAAAATTAGACCCGCTATTATCTATGGAGTAGAATGTCAGCCAATTAGGAAATAACACATGTAAAAAAATATGTAGGTAGGGGATGGAAGGGGAGTCAGGTTTTGGTGGGATGATTGGGTGGGAGTGGGCCCTTGTATGTCACTTTTCCGTTGGTGTTCAGGGCGGTATCCAAAAAAAAGTCATCAGTCAGTGAATGCTATGAGGTGAGGGGTACCGGTGTTTATCGAGTAGTGTATTTTAAGAGAACCCTTCGTTAGCCGAGAGCACCCAATATGGGGAGTTGTTATGTCTAGTTTCTAACATATATCTTTGGAGGGAAGCCAAGGATGCCTAGATTTGGAAACCCTCTCCCTGGGGAGGTTTTTGGCTAAGCATTCTATTCAGCTTTAGAGGGGGCACCTCAAGAGTGGAGGTTTTTTCTGGTTAGTAGTTGCAAGGAAGGTGTCTACAGCCGATAACCAGCGGAGAAGGGGGTTGACGTTAGAGAATAATTCCGTTATTTGTGTGATGTGTAGAAAGGCTCAGGGGTCTATTCATGAACCTTTTTCTTTCTTTTGCATTGTGAGTTTGCTTCCGAGCTCGGGCACGAGCTAGCTAAGTACTGGAGATGAGGGCTATTTAATGGTTGCGAGCAAATTATGTGGAGGACAATTCCTTTTGCTATCCTTTGGTTGATATGGAAGGAAAGGAATGATGGGATCTTTAGAGGTTCTTCATCTTCAGTTGCTAAGGTTATTTTGGATATCTATTTTAAGGGTAATTAGATGGTTGCTAGTTAGACAGGAGTTTGAGAATTTCAATTTGTCCAACTTTTTTATCTGATTGGGAAGCTTGTATGTCTTGTGAGAGGAAGAAGAAGAAGAGAGTGATCTCTTAGACCCCTTCGCCGGTCAGAGCGTTGAAGTTTAATGTGGATGGAGCTTCTAGGTGTAAGCTGGGTCCGCCTGGTATTGGAGCCTTGGAGGTGTACTTTGCAACTCCAAGGGTGAGATTTTGCATTGGTTTTCTAAGAATGCAAAAAGTTAAGGAGTCCAATGAGGCAGAGGCAATGGCAATTCTGGAAGCTATTTGGTTACTCTTGAGTTCCTTTCAAGCTAAGTCAATGGTTGAAAGTAACTCGGCTAACACAGTGTCATGGGCTACTCACTTTGACTCGGTTCCAGTTTCCTTTTTAATGAAACCAATGAGTTATCTTCCTATCTAGATGAGTTGTTTTGTCATGTACTTAGATCAGTAAATTCTTTGGCAGATGGTTTGGCTAAATGAGGGGTAAATGGATTTCTCCATGGCTGGTCTATGTTTTGTAATTTTTGTTGTTTGTTTGGTTTTGGTGGGTATAATCTCTTATACCCTTGTCCCTTTTTTTTTTCCTGGTTTGGCATTGCAATATCTTTCCCTTTTAATAAAATCGTCTCTTGTTACCGACCAAAAAAATAAAAAATGAGCGTAATGGAAATGAGAATGTTGAGATGGATGTGTGGTAAGTAAAACTTTGAAAGATGGAATGAAAAAAATAAGCATATTCAAGAGCATTTAGGGGTATCATCGATAGGTGATAAATTAAGATGAACTTGTTTAAAATGATTTGGACATGTCCAACGCAGGCCAATAATGGCACCGATGAGGAGAAGTTTTTCTATGTACGTTAATGGCCCCTCAAGGAAAAGGTTTTGGCCCCTCAAGTAAAAGGTTTAGGTTAAAAAGAACACAAATGGAAGTAGTAATGATAGATCTGAAAAGGTGTAACCTATCCGAGGATTTGGCCCAAGATAAACTAGAATGGAGAAGCAGAGTTCATGTAATTGATCCCGACATAGCCGGAATAGGGCTTTGATGATGACGATGACAACAATGAGTCGATGATGATGATAGGCATACTGTGCATAATACAAATTTAATGTTGCAAAAGATAAGAATATGACTCTATAAAGGCACATTGCAAGTGGATAACTAAGCCTTTAAGAAGTTCAAATGTTTGATTTTTTCTTATATTTATTTGAAAAAGATCCCCAGCCATCGCCATTTTCTCCCTTCAATAATCTGCTCATCTTGTAGACTTATTTGTGTTTGAAAAACTAAGTTTAATGATAGATAACAACAACAACAACAACAAACAACAACAACAACAACATGAAGCATTTAGTACTATTGGTTGCATTTTTTGTCTTAGGAATTTGTCTATTTGTGTGCTTGTGTGAGAATTTTTTTTCTTCTTGTTTTATTTTTTTTTAATGGAAGAGCGAGACATATAAGCTTTATAGATGTATTTCTCTAAGGTCTCCGTGCATGAAGCAACAACACTCTATTGTGATCCAATTTTCTTTTTAATTTGGCACAATTTTTTAATCTTTTCCAAATTTGTTTCTATGAGCATCATATTGCAGACATACCCATGCCGAGCACGGGTTATTGTGCTAATTAGACTTAATTGTGTTTTCATTTTTATTGTAGTTGTCTATGGATATTCTTGCCTATCTTCAGATTGCTTCATCTGCTGGGTCATCGATACAATTTCATCCATCATGTCATCATGATAAACCACTAGAACACCATCACCCACTTTAGGATCCACCTGAAGCACTTGTGGACAGAGGTTGATGTCTTTCTCATTGTAGAAGATACTGCATCTTGTCCCTGGACATCTAGGTTCATCTTAGACATGACCTTAGTTACTATAAATTTCCATACCCATAGTTGGCCCATATTAAATCTTTGAATGCCATGTATTCATAACGTATAAAGGCCATCATTACCGATCCCAAACTCTATCATCACTCCTTTGAAAATAATTTTAAGAGCCCTACCGATGGGTTCAAATCCTCCTGTGACTTGAATTGAGAACTGAATTGGTCAATTGTTACACATGGTTGTTGTGCTAAGAGCATTTTATATAAAAATTCTTTAGCTGCATCATCCTCGTCCACAAACAATCTGCTTTCGAATAATTTAACCAATGTCTTCTTATTTAACTAATTTGCAATTTAGAAAAAGGAAGATTTCTAAATCTCATCAGCAACAAATAATATTTGAACTTTACAACTGCTATGTAAGGATGGCATCATAAATCACATGTTCTGTGTTTTAACAATGAGCAAACACAAAAAAGGATACTCAAGCCTGAAGGAAAACCAATACAAAGGAGGTGCCTCTGGAAGTTTCCCGTTCTTGCCTAGTAACCAAAATCCATCATAGAATAATTCCCTCAAGCACTTTGCCACCTAATACCATCCAAACTTTTCTTTCCAGAAACAAAGGCACTATTATTACATACGCGAGATATATAAAGTTTTCAAAAGTTAAAAAGCACAAAAATGATTCATTTTAAATCCATCATTGCAACAGAGAAAATTGCATATCGATCCTGTAATTATCTAGTATCTCCTCTACAACAAAGTAACATGACCTGTGATGCCTCCCTTATCAAGCCCCTCTTCCTCAAAATTGGCTTCTCTAAAGAACATGGTAAAAAGGAACATCAAGCACAATTTCATTCAGTTAGCAAAGAGATTGAATCTCCATGGATATACTAAGACACCATCTGCATAACCCTAAATACTTTGGAGCCTTCTTAAATAATCAACTGGCAAGATAAGAAATTATTGAAAACGGCATGGGCAAACCATCACAACACTCATCATTATAAAAAATAAAAAATAAAAAAAAAACTTATTAGACTTGCACCTAGGCATCAGAAACTCCAAATTGCTTGGTAAACAATCACGTCAACATGTCATCGCATTCACAGTCACTCCCTAATTTTAAATTGAAACCTTGCACCAAGCCTAAAGTATCAAGTGTTGAATTGTATATCTAAAGAGTCAACTTGTGAGGACAAGGGGTTATCACATTGAGCATGAATCGACATTTTCTTTCAAACATAGCATCCATACCAATTCCACTCCTGCTAATAAGTCTTGCCGACATCCTTCAACTTCATAGCATCACACAAATCACAAAACAATTGCATCTTGTCAAATTCCGCAGACTAAAAAAATTGACAATTCCAGACTAAAAAAACCAAAATATGGGTATTCACTTTCGTGATTTTAGCACAATCAACCAATCTTTAAATGAGGATAAAACAATCAAACAACCCCATGAAACAGGACACACGGGAGAACTAGGTCTCATTCTATAAAAAAGGTTAAACACTCCACAGCATTTCCTTTCAATGATGAAACCCAATTACACCATAATTCATAATTCACTCTTCTAAATCAAAAAACAGAAAAGAGATATTCACTATTTTTATTTTCGGTAAAAGCATATTCACTGTGTTGATTATAACACAACCAGCCAATCTTTAAATGAGGAGAAAACAATCAAACAACCCCAAGCAAAAACAGGAGACACACGGGCAAACTGGGTTTCATTCAATCAATAGATTCAGCATTTCATTTCAATGATGAAACCGAATTACACCTAGAATCCACACTTCGCTCTTCTTGATAAGAAGACAAAAAACGGGTATTGGGTCTCACGATTCTAACACAATCAACCAATCTACAAATCAGGAGGAACCAAAACAACAGAAGACATGGGAGAGGTGGGTTTCATACCTTTAGAGAGAAATTGAGAGCGACAGAGGGATAGTACCGAAGAACGCTACTTCCATTCCCTCTCCACAGCGAGAGAATGCCCTCTTCTCTCACAATCCTCACAAGACAATCAAGCATCCCTTTGAATCGACGGTTTCCACGCCCGATGGCCAAATTGCTCTCTTGGGTCTGCAACAGAAGCTTCGCTCGCTCGATTGGGGCGACAATTGTGTGCACAACCCCACCCATCACTGCACCAGCCATCAAATCCCTGTGGAAATTCATGACCCATGTTGGTTTTTGCCTCAACGCTTCTCCATCTTCCCTCATTCCCTTGTATTTACTTCTTCCTTTCTCTTCTCACCCCTCTCTCTCCTCTAAATTCCTTCCTTTCTTTCTCCTTCCTAGTACTGAGAATGTCAACATCTCTGTCTGGGTCTCTGTCTATTTGTCTTTTGGTAGGAATTTGGGACTTGGGTTTTGTTTGGATTTGGGATTGGAATAGTTTCTAAGGCTTGGAACCATTAAACCTGATGTTGAAAGGTTTCAATTCATATTGTGTTTCTTTTGGTAATGGGAATGAAAAGGAATGGAAAGGAAAATGAGAGAGTTTGGTTTGTGATTTCTATATAAAGAGAGAGAGGAATCGATTCGACACTTTGGAGTATGTTTTTGGTGATCACGTGAGATCAAAGTGTTTGGTGAAAGGAAAAGTTGGGGGAGATTTCTCTTTCCCTTGTTACTTTTTGCAAGAAACAAGATTTCTACATCCATTTTTGTGGGACCGAGCTAGGGCATGTTTTATCTAAAAAAAGATAAGGATAATTTATTAATGATTTGATGATTACAAGCATTAAAGCCCATGGGATGTATGGATTAAATTATAAATACAATGGAAATCAAATAGTTTAATTAAAAAATAATATTTAAATTAATTATCAATTAATAATTTTTTTATAGATAACTTAACATAATAAAAGTGAATTACACCTTCAGCGCAAGGGCTGGCTATTCTATGCCTAACCCGCACCGTGCCCTACTTTGGGCTGGGCTTGATCTAGATTCCTATTTAATATATGGTCTAGGCTTGGATTAAGTGTTAGAAAGCACAGATTAACTCGGCTTGGATAAATAATAATGTGATTTGGTATTGAATTACCCAAATAGGTGATTGGCAAGCCCAAAAGAGTGATAGAAAGCCCACCCTGGGCCAGCTCGATCCACTAAAATGGGTTCACTTGGGCAAGGCACTTAAGGCCCATGTCAGGGTAGGCCCCATATGGCCTTGTGTCTAGAAACAGACTAGCCCTAGATATGCCTCGGCCCTGCTCGGCTCATGAACACCCCTAGTTGGGGCAATGATAATGCCAAGGAGCTGGGTCCCCTAGAGACTCGCAAATATGAGAAAAAAGAAGCCGCAAGGAGAGGGGTGAAGCCAAGCTCAAACCCTGGACCTTCTGGTGAGAAGTGACGTGTCCTACCACTCCAGTAAGCCACCGTTCTTAATGATAATGCAATTTGGGGTTGGCTTGTTGTTTGGGTCATGGAGCCCTAGGCGTCTGGGTCTTACATAGTTGAATTGGGCTTCTATATCCATATTACACATTGATAAAATACTAGTTTGTTTATTTTCGTAAGTATCCATCATTTATCTTTTGTGACTTGGCTTAAATTTGGG
Source organism: Camphora micrantha (assembly GCA_003546025.1). NCBI lineage: Eukaryota > Viridiplantae > Streptophyta > Magnoliopsida > Laurales > Lauraceae > Camphora > Camphora micrantha. Next base: position 14,082,619 of record QPKB01000001.1, read on the forward strand.
GCATTCATAACTCAAGCAGTCTTTTCCATCTCCTTTTGCCTCCAATTTACATGTGTAACATATATCTGAATTTTTAGGACCACCAACGTCCCTTGACTGGAATGACATGGATTTTTGAGGCCATGATAAATCTAAACCCCTCCCACACACTAACTCTCCTAACTCCTTCCTAAAAAGGTTCAATGATTTAGCACTTATTCCAGTATGATAGCCCTTAAATTGATCATGTAAATTATCCATCCAATTTTGTCTTATAGTTAGGATTTGAACAATTTTGAAGTCTTCAAAACCATACTTAATATTGGACATACAAAACCACTTCTCTATATTACTCAAAAAGGTTCATTTTCTCCAGGAAGTGGCAACTTTGAGAAAGAGAGAGAGAATGTACTTATTGCTAAAAAAAATAGGAGATGTACTTGACACATCGATTTGGACATGCAAAACCACTTCTCTTTATTACCTGAAAATAATGTACATTTTTGTGAAAGTGAAAATAGCACAAATTTTAATTAATGTTTTTGAAATTTATGCTTGACAACTATGTCACAGTTTTACCAATCTATATCATATAATATTACATTACTAGCAATGAACAGGTAATTGTGATAGAGGTTACTCAATATTCTTGATTTGTTGTTTTAGGGGTTCCATTTTAGTACATCGTTATAAATCCTTTTTGGAGGGTTGTCTCTCTCTCTCTCTCTCTCTCTCTCTCTCTCTCTCTCTCTCTCTTTTACTTTCTTTTCTTCAATGTCAACTTCAAGCCTCTTGCACGCTCACTAACATATACTAATGTAAGTGATCCCCGCATGGGGAGAGAGAGGTCAATGTTGCCATCACCATCAAGGAACCTTTCTTTTCAAAACATAAAAAAAAATCACCAAGAACCAGAATTGAATCATCTAAGCTAAAGGATCAAACCAATTGACAGGATGGTTGTGCAAACAAAAGGCAACAAAGCTGATAGGTCCTGGGTCCACAGCTGGAGAGTGAAATAGTGAAGCATTATCTAACCACCCAACTATTCTTGAATCCAACTCCTTCAATTAACCAATCCCTACTGACGCCAATAGACAGTCATTAGCCCAATTTTTTTCTCTTAGACTTAAAATGGATTAACTCCACATGATCCATCCAATGCAAGGGCCAATTGACAATCCACTATATGGGAAGTGAAGGGTAGAGTGACCGCGTGTAACCGTTGGCCCCACGCAAAAGTTCGAGGGAGAGCATACAATCATTTCTAAAAATATAAAAGAAGCAAACATCTTCATTCTTGATAGTTTTTAGTATGTTTTAAATGAAGATAAAGTTTTGAAACATAAATTAAGTGCGGAGAAAACCATGCTTAGCAGTGTCATTTTAGAGGGGAGTGGAAAGTTTCAACATAAATGAACACCTTTGGGTCCTTGGCCGGTTGGCTAAATCATATCATTTGGTGATGCTTGCGAGAAGCAAATGGCATGCAGATTGTTCGCTGGGGGTCTGTTTGGATCTTCATAAACCCAGTGCAAGTAAGTCTGTAAACAGGTGTTCACATGTTTGGATAACCTCTGTAAGCTGTGAGCCACAGTTTTGTTCTTTGCAAATAACAGCTACAGGTAAAAATGGAGTTATAGGTAATTAGATTTACAGGTAAACTAAGTACAGAGCAACCAAGTTCCTAGGCTCCAAGTGGGGGTTAAGGGAGGTGATACTGTGATAGAGAGAATCTATATAGGGTAGTTGCTACGCCTTGTGCGGTTATGTTCTATATGTTTCATGCTTCACAATAATCTTTATAATTTATCAAGCCAATGAAATATTTGATGATCAATAATGTCCTAACTAGGATCAGTCTTTAAATGTGGATGCTCTAATCTCTCAAAATATGCATATTTCTGACCATTTCAGCAAAACATTGTCTTCTCCCAAATCTGGGGAACTTGGAGCGCTTTGGAGTATGAAAACTACTGGAATATCAACAGAAACATCATTGAGCAGCGCTATTAGTTGCAAACTCGAATCTCACATCTAGCACAATCATGGATCATATGAAAATCATGAATTCAAGGAAACAAAGATAATGAGGTGTGACCACAAATTTATGGACTGCATAGATTTTATTAACCATTCCAAGTCATTATTACAATTACCAAACAATAACAGCTCAAATTTTCACTAAGCATTTGGCTGATTCTTACAAATTTATGAAACAAATGCATCCCCAGAAGGGTTGGTTGCATTCAGAGGAAAAGGGGGAAAAAAGGGAAAGAAAAAAAGACCTGCAAGCCAAGAGCTTGCCTATGAAGCTGAAGATACACACTCAAACCCAATTATACATGGTAAAACCCAAATACAATAGCTAATTTATCTATATACATGTAACCTTCTCACTTTTCTTGCCTAATCTATGGGCCTTTGGCCATTGTGTGTGGCAGTGGTCCAACTTCTACAATCTTCTGAAAGCCAGTGGTCTTGTTCTTGATATGCAGACCTAACAAGATTACGTAGAATGTGCATGCATCTAAAGAAGAATATGAGATAATCTTCTTTATTTGATCAACTGGATTTATTTGAAGGTATCAATTAAACAGATATTTGAAACCTATTACTGGCAGATGGCCTCAACTGCGAGATTCTTCTCAACATTAGGACATGGATCTCCTCCAAATGCTTCAGCAGTTACAATTACTTTGCATGATTGCTGACCAACACAGTTCTGCAATAAAACCCATATGTTAAATTCTTAAAGACAAGTGAAAAGAGATGCAAATCACAACACAAATGCATGCCGAACTTGGGTAGCAAAAATATTGTTGAAATGGATCAACACATTAATTTTCCCCCAGGCATGGAGAGAGGTGTGGAAGGTTGCACTGTACCTTTTGGAAGGGATCATATGATTTTTGGGCATGACAACTTCCCTGCCTGTAGCTTCCACATGCTCCTACTGGTGTCCCAAAGCTAGCAAATCTTATGGATGAGATCTTTTGTCCATCACGGCATGAAAGTTCTACTGTGGGGCTCTGCCACTTTTCAGCTTTCCCCCAGTTTTCGATTTTCCAATTCTTTACTGTTGGATGCCACTCATTAATATAAGCACATGCACTCCCTATTGTCCTTCTTACCAATGTAATCCCAGTTGGGTCACCTCCCCATTCCTCAAACACAACCAACAGATTCCCAGTTGGGTTTAGCCAGGAACGAGGGATGTGATACCTGAAATATACAAACAACTATCAGCTGTTTCAAATTCAAAGCTATTGGCATAATAGGATGATTATGGAAAAAATTGCTACGCTTACCATCTTTGGGAGGCCTCTCCACAATTAAATCCGCACTTTTTCTCATCGTACCATCCAGTATAGTGACAGGCACTACATTTACCATTTGCTTTGTAAGCAGGCCAGTACCGACCAATACTCTGTCCATTTATCCATATCTGGCCTTTTCCCATGGTATTCATATCTAAAGCCAAGGGATCATTCCCTCCTGGTGCATTGAATGTAGTCTGAAAACATAAGAAGGTATCGAATTGTCAATATCCTGCCTTAGCATTAGTATTAATTGAAGATAGACATCTTTCTTTGAAATCAGTCATACAAAACAGTCCGGTAAGATCACAATTATCAGCAAAGTATGAACCTTCATAAACTCATTAAGTATGCTTCTCTCACCTTGTACCATGTAAAGGGCTGGATTTTTGAAGGTGAAGAACCCCACTCAACAGATGAACTTCCAGTTGGTGAATGAAGTTGCAAAGCTTCACCTTTTACACCAATCTGGATGGGAAAACACCAGGTTACTTCTTTTCAAATGCTTGTATAAAATGAAGAAAAAACACAGATAAGAACGAGGTGAACCTTGTATGACCACTTCTGCAATGACAAGTCCCTCTTCCCCTCATTGAGACCATTCAGTGTGACAGGACCAAGGACCCCATAATTCCAAGTCTCAAAATGAGTGCCCACATTCTGGATTAAGTGAGATGTTTGTCAGATTTTAATTGCCTGCAATTAGAATGCTACCCACAAAGCAAATCGAACAATAGGATATAACTGCCTGCATATCCACTGATGGTTCAGCGGTAAGACATTTTCCATTTCCACAGGGATGACTAGGGATCAATCTCCGGTTTTTTTGCCCTGTTGGTTAGGAACTTGTATAGCGTGTGTCAGGCTTTACCAGTGCAATAAAAAAAGGAACTAACCGGAAGGCCAACAGCTGAACTTAGAAGAGAAATCTTGTTATTGCCAGCCCACAGCTTCACTTTGCCAGAAAATGTTAGTCTTGGGTCATTCACACTTCCATATGCAGTCCCTGTTTAACAGCCATAAAAAAAATTTAAATATTTAACACTATTGGCAATAGGTAAGAAAGCTCTAATGGCAAGAGGTTCTCTCCAAGTTATTCTTTGCACACTTTGGTGTTCAGATGCACCCCAAATCACAAGCAGTTGGAATGTTTTGTATAATTATCACTCCCCAACAAATTTAAGTTGTGTGGAAAATGAATATCGTGCAGGGTATGTTATGGCCTTTTGCCTTGTCTGCTTCAAACAATTATTACTTCTGACCAGAATATTGTTTTGAAGCAGAAAAGTCACTAAACACAGTATCCTGTCTAACATGCGACTCAGGTGCTCCAAATGCACATTAGAGCGGACTGTGGATCTCCATGCATTTTGCTGAAATATTCAAATCCATTACATGTCAGGATACACATCCAAATGAACCCTAAATAAGCCAAAACACTTACCTGATAGTTGGCCATTGACAAAAACCTGCAAAGCATGGCCTGCTGAATTTACTGTAAGAACTGGGTACTCTCCATTCTTCAAAAATCCTTCATTTTGGCCTATTGTGACACTGAAATGAAACAGAGGTGAGAGAAAAGAGATATATATGTATATATATATATATAGAGAGAGAGAGAGTGAGTGGTAAGTCAAAATATTAATCTGATGGGCCCCACCCCAATATCTCTGCCGTTACATGATCCTGATAAAGTGGTATGTGGTCTACAAATTGGAATCCACATTTAATAAAGGTAAAATCGATCAGGATAGTCTGAAAAGTATCATTTACCAGGAGTCAAGAACCATTGTATGCATGGTATGGGTCAACGAAGAGATCTGCCTGACATGAAGCTCGAAGGCTGATTAAATGGTTTGGCTGATTGTAGGGGTGTTTGTGTGTGTGTGTGTGTGTGTGGTGTGTGATCCAGATTGATCGGAGAAGGATATTGTGGTGATGATCTTGTTGATGTAGGTCTCATAAAGGTTAGCTACTCACTCAGTTGTGTAACGTAAATAGTCAGTGGAATCTTTTGTGATGCTTATCTGCTCCGACAATCCTTCTATTGTCGTGGATTCCTCATTATAGGAGGCAGTATCTTCATTGTATGATGCCCAAGAGAATCCATTATTACTCGCAGATAGCATTGTCATCATTGATGTCTGAGTACCAACCTGTATTGGGGTTGAAAAAGCACTTAGCTATCTCAATATATACACAGGGAACACTGAAATTCAATTCACTAAGAGCTTCCTCACCCTTCCAGTGTTGTAAACCACATTTACGCAGTCAGGAAGTATGCTGATGGACCAAGGAGGAAGTTCGTATTGAATGCCTTGGAATGTCACTTTAACAAAATTTGTCTCGTCCTTGTTTTCAAGGAATGCAGAACAAGCTCCAGACTCAAATTTGAATACATGTGCCTGGCCAGTCAATAATAATCATTTCCAAACTATGTAAAAAGGATAATGCATTTGCAGAAAATTTGTCATGTTTGTAGTGCAGAAAAACAGGTTGAGTCAAGATACTGAACAGGTCCCAAGCAGGGGCAGGCCTAGGCACAACCACGCGGGTGCGGTCACACCCGTTAAACCACGGTGTGCTTAAAAAAATCCAATAAAATTAGGGCTCTACCCTCAAAATCTATATGAAAATCCTCAGTTTGTCCCCCAAACCAAACTACCTATTAAGGCTCGCACCCCTCAAACGAAAATCCAAGGTCCGCCACTGGTCCCAAGTACAAGACCCATGGGTATCTGGACCCAGGGCCCAAATAAGATAAAAGATATAAAGTAATTAGTATTACTTAATTTTCAGAGTTTATGACCCAGTATGTTTGGGCCCAAAACCTGGAGCCAACCAATCAGTTGGTCATTAGTCCCAGGCTGAATCACAGGGCCCAGAACTGGATTGGGGTCAGATTTTTCTGGTTTGGGTCAGGTCCCTGATCCAAAGTGGCTCGATTGACAGCCCCAATCCCATGCTACATTCCACACTCATGTCAGAGACGCTGGGCACATGATGATTGATGATCAAGTGATTGGGAAAGGGCCTTTGTTTATTTTTATGCTGATCACTATTGTTTTAGAAGGGGGATGTGTGGTGTTCCTCCAAGTGGATGAGCTTAAGTCATGAGAATGGAAACTCTCATGCGGTCAATTGCATAGGATCATTTATCTTACATGTCTCTGTGCAAATATTCGTACTTCAGTTCCTACAAGGCTACAACAACATACATGACTCTGTCCAAGATGACATAAATTACTTTTTATACAAACCTCCTGATTATCGCCAATTTTTGTCACTGTGGGATCATTAGAAACTAAAGCTGGTTCACACATCTTGATGGCTTTATGCAGATCTCTCAAGTGGCCCCATTTGGGTTCTCTTTTAAGTCCTAAGAAAAGAAGAAGAAAAAAAGTCAGTCACTGTTTGTGCAACATAGTATTATAGTTTCAATATATGCCTTGGACATGAAATAACTGTAGTAGGGAGGGAGCTTCACTTAAGTTTTATTTAAAAAAAAAAAAAAGAACTGCAACTAATAGAAGGCAAGGCCCCTTCTGTTGCACCCATCATGCATATGAACAGGAAAATTGTTTGATGAACAATTCTAAGGGATGAATCAATAATATTCTACATACCGTATTCATCAAGTGGCGCATCATAGTCATAGCTTGTAGCAATGAAAGGACCACCGGCTGTTCGGCCGAAATTTGTTCCTCCATGGTACTGGGAGCAGATAAAGAAATGTAAACCATGGCATAAGTCTGATGTTTCTAGGAAATCAATCTTAGTTCAACTGCAAAATATATAAAAAGACCAACCATATAGTAGTTGATGAACGATCCCCCTTTCTGTATGAACTTCGCGACAGCATATGCTACATCCTCCACTGGTCGGTATGGAACTGGACCCCCGAACGCCGTAAACCTGCATATTTTATAGCTTCTCAGTTTTGAAGTCAAAATATAATATTCATGAGATATTGGAATTCAAAATATCTCAGGAGGCAAGCAACAATTACCAGCCAGTCCAGAGTTCAGTCCACATAATGGGTTTGTAATCCTTGTTAGGTTTGAACCAGTCACAGTAGAAACCATTGCAGGTGTTTATCTGTTGCAAGATTGATACACGTTAAAGAAGAAGGGAATGGATTAAGGAATCGCTGAATACAGAATCTCCTTCAAACCACAAAGCAGACACATGTGCCTGTGAAATTGCAAATTCTGATTAACTTGGACACATGTTGGAGAACCCCAAATGATTAACCATAAAATTCTAATCCCAGGGACTGCATGAGCAGACAATTTTCCCTCTCGTTGTCAACAATCATGTGCAGTTCGAATGCAAGAAAATAACACAACGGAATGCTCCTTTTTATTTTTATTTTCTTTTCAGTAACAACAATAGAACTCTTTCTATGCACTTGAATTCTGTCAGTAGTTGGTACTAATTTCAAAAGGGTCATGAAGTTGTAACTTAACAGCACAAAACAGAATCATGTGAAGAGGAAAATGGAATCATGTGAGATAGGATCATAAACTTGGGCATTGTCACCATACAAAGACATTTGTATCAATTCTTTGGGACCACAACCCATAAACACAAATAAGGAAGGAATCACCCATATGAGAAGTAGAAACAAATGCTGCAGAAAAATGAAAAGGAAATCTCATATAGTGCAGAAGCCCTTACAATCGGATCAGGAACTTCATCTTGTTTGCACATGATCCATGGGACACCAGTGTTGAGATTGACAGCCATGCTCGCCGCCCATCTCGTGTAAACCTTACCGATGGCACCTATATCCCACTCTACAGGCCCATACTCATTCTCTATCTGCAAACGCATGAACAGAGCAGGACCCATAAGGTTATTTATATGCTTGAATGATTAGTGAAATTTACTGATAAAAAGAAAGTGGAATTCAGAAAGGCATTTAAAACGGCATTAACTATCATGACAATCGAAATTGTGATAGTGACCCAAGGGCACCAAAGGAACGAATTTATGAATCTCATGCAAGTTCTCTCTCAGTTGCATAAATATGAAAAAAAACTATGTTGAAAAATACATCAGATACAGAAATTACCCAGAAATAACTACCTAAAAGTAATTAGATGATTACCAACTACATGAAAGTGGCAGAGAAGGTGGGATGTGACATCCCTACACAATCAACAATTCAACATGTAAACACATGCTTTATAAATAAAATACTTACATAATAACCTACTCCACCTCATATGTGACTACACAATGGCTATACATATGCAAGATACACTAGTTTTTACAATAACAACGTAAAACCATCTCTGAAAATGATAGAAAGATGAGTAACAGCTCTGTGCGCTTGCTCATAGAAAATGACGTGAACCATTATAAGAAAAAGATCTAGATAGAAGACCATGACTAGTTGGGCAATCACCTGGGACATAATGATTGGACCGCCCTGCGGTTCAAATAGTGATTCGGCCTTCATCATCTCCACAATCTTCTTTGTAAATCCAGCCATGTACCGCTTTACAATGATTCAAACATGAACATTCAATCACTATGAAGGACAAAAAAAAAAAAAAAAAAAGACTCCAAAATCAAACTTCTCTTATATTCTTCACAGAAGGACCTACCTTGAAAGGTTCATTGTCTGTTCTGAAACTAATACCAGGAATGTATTTAAGCCAAACAGGGAACCCACTGAGACAAAACAAATAGATTATCAATAACATAAATAAACATTGCATTTGAAAACTCAAATGAAATAAAATATTATAAGTTTTTTTTTTTTTAATATAGCCATCTCTGTAATTACCCGAGATTCCATTCTGCACAAATATAAGGCCCTATCCTCAGATTAACATAGAGGCCTGCTTGCTTCACCAATTTGATGAATTTAACCAAATCATACCTCCCCTCAAAGTAATACTACAAAACAAGAAAACCCCACAAAATCTCAATCCAGAAAAATCAATAAAACCCAGTAAAAAAAAAAGGATCAGAAATGACCCAAAAAATGAAAATAAAAAACCCATACCTTGCCAGGGGAAGGTTCATGTCCATCCCAGAAAACATAGGTCTGGATAACATCCAAACCTCCTTCTTTGGCCTTCTGAATAAGATCCGGCCACATCTAAAACCAACCAAAACCCCACAAAACATTATAAAAAACTGAGAAAACTGCATAGAACTAAAGAAAGCAAAGACACCCATAATCCACATTTCCATAAAAATCACATCTTTATACCTCAGGTGTGCTTCTTGGGTAGTGGATAGACCCAGAGATGAGAATTCTTCTCTGCCCATTTATGACTATTGCCTTACGGTCATATGTAACAGAGCATGTTGCAGAGGGCAAACAACTAAACAAAAGCAAGGTGGAGGCGACCAACAACAGCAAAAATCTATCATTGCTGCTGCTGCTACTACTAATTCCTATAAAACCCATGAACAGATGATGAAAGCAATGCTCTTTTCTTCCTTTTGCAAGAAAGATAAGATCTTTTAAGAGGAGAATAGAAGCAGAGAAAGGGGTCTTTAACTCTTTGGCCTCTTCCAAACTCAGCAGAGAAAAAATGTGAAATGGGTGTTGTGGTGGCGCATTGGGTTTTGATTTTTGAAGTGCAAAGAATGAGCTTTGGCAGCCCTTTTAAGGAGGAAAAAAAATATGGGAGGTGGATGGTTTGAAAGTGGGGTTGTTGTGGGGCCCATATGCGATGGCCCACCAGCCCAAGTGACGTGGATCATCGTCCAATCTGTTATCTGCTGAAGGAAGCAAAGATGCACAAGGCGGTTGTTGTGCAAGGAAGTGGATTCGGGACTGATTGTGTTTCATCTACTACATGAATTCTTTATTTTGACCAAAGTGGCCACAAAAATAGGTAATTCTGGTATTTCTCATATTGTTGCACTCTCATCTCATGTCCTAAATGGGACATTTGCACGAGTGGTTTTCGCGCGAAGACTGAAGAACAGAGTGACACACGTGTGAAAAGTTTGAGGCTTGAGCTACTCTCAGGAAGAAAATAGGTACTGGGGTGTGTAAACGAGACCCATGGCTCGAGCTTGGTCACAAAGAAGTCGAGCTCGAGTTCAGTTTTGGGTTTGGAAGTATTTTATGTGCGACAGTAAGCTGACCTTGGGCTTAGGTTTATCGCACGAATTTCACTTATGGGACTTCCGCAGGGCTGTCCTGTGAGAATTTTGGTGGGAGCCTTTAATCCATATGTGTGGATAGTGGTGTCAGAAAATCCCACCCCTTTTTTTTTTCAGAGTCCGACAGGTGAAAAATCTTGCTTGTTTCATATTACGTAGGTGCACTTGATTAATAAGTCTAGGTGAATCACTTGAGTTCGATATGGACTGAGTTATCGGAGCTAAGCTCGAGCTTGACTCGATTAGCTGATGAGACTAGCTCAAGCTTGAGGCCAAGTGATTTGAGTCAAGCTGGCTCCAGCTTGACTGGTTGACAGTTTTTTACTCTTTATTTGATCTAATAGATTAGTATATAAATGGGTCGGGTTCAGGTTGTGCCCACAGATTACCTAAACATTGTGTTGATGGGTGGCAACTTGAGCCCGATTAGGTACATGTTTTGTGATAGATAGTATGATTTGGCAATTGTAATGAAGCTTTATTTAATTGTCCTAGGATCGAATATGATCTTATTTGTCATTTAATTATTGCTGTAAGGTGAGAATTTATGTGCTGCACAGCTTGTGTATTTAATGGATTGTCATCAAACTTGTGGCACATGTGGCAGAATAATTGATGTTTTAAGGTATTTTAATGTCTGCTGTCTTGCTTAATGTGAAGGTTATGTGCTTGCTAAGGAATAATGATTTTTTGGCAAATTTAGACCCATTCGTATTACATTTATGGTCCATCCTCTAATACACATTCAGTCTGTTGTTGGATTAGATCATGACAAAAAGATGCAGTTAAGTGTTTAACTTTGGGCCCAAAAAAAAAAAAAAAACAATAAAATCAGTGGTCAGGATGATCTTAGTAGAGTGATCACAGACCATCCCCTAATCCACATCATACTCCTTTTATTTTCTGCCCCATGCTGAATGCCTTCAAGTTTGCACCAAGGAGATGGTGAATTCTGAAAAGCAATAGTTCTTAGTTTCAGGATTTCTTCAAAATCTTCATTAAACCTAAACTAAAAAAAAGGGTTTTTTTCATAAGATGTTGAGTTGGTCATCGACCGTACTATAAATTCTTTGTCTTCTGAAGCATTGTGGCCAACTGGATGGGGCTGAGTCATAATTAGTCCGGATCTTCTGATGCTTTGACTTGGGGGAATTTCTATTTTAAAGTAGTGGTATCCATGGTGGGGCCTCAAAATAAGCAACCGTCTACTGATTGGGGTATCACTAAATTTTACTCTAAAATGAGAGTTGATCCTGCAAGATGTTTTTATTTAACAGCCAATCTTATAGTGAAACTAATTTATATCAGGGTAAAATTTAGAGATATCCTTTAAATTAGGAGGGTATTTATTTTGAACTGCTTGGATTTTCAACAAGTGAACTCCACTCCTTTGACATAAAATCTCAACAGAAGAGAGTCGCAAGAGGATCTGAACTCTATGAATTGGCAATAAGGTAAGGCCAGCTAACTAGGTCTAATGTTGTCTTCTTTTTTTTCCTTTTGTTTTAGAGAATCTGATACTATGGAGGTCTCATGGGGACCACATCAAAGTATGTCTAATTGTTAAATCAAATGGTATGAGGGGTAAAAGAATGAAAATTGTCTAATGATGGACATAGGCTAAAAAGAAAAAAAAGAAAAAAAAGAAGGTTGAAGGTCTCATGGGGCCCACATCAGAGTATGTTTAATTGTTAAATGGTGAGGGGTTAAAGAATGAAAATTGTCCAATGATACTTGGAAATAAAATCAACCTGAGTTTAAGGTTTATGTTGCTTGGCTTGTTTAAATTAAGCTTGAGACTTAATTACTTCATTTGAGTTTGAGCTTGCTTGTCTCCATCCCTAATCATCATCTCACTAAAGATTAGAGTGTTGGTATAAAAAAGAATAAAGTGTTGGTCCTAACTCATGTATATATATCTTTGTAAGTCATTATGTCAATAATATTATTAATTTTCTTTGAAATAGCAAGGTATTTTTCAAATTTGGGCATTTTATTGAGAAAACGATGTAGAAAATAAATTATTTTCTAATTAATTAAAAATAAACAAGTATAAAGTACTCTTGAAAACAAATTCTGAATAAATCTTGTGGTTTGTTCTTTTTACACTATAATATCATAATTCTTTAAAAGTTTTTCTCAAAACATCTTCACATATTCAAATATCTTGAAAATACCACAATATTATTGACAATAAACATTTTTACAATATTATAATTCTTGAAGTGGAGTGAGCCTATGGTATATGCTTTACTCAGGTTGACCACATAGTGCGATCAAGCAATGTCAACCCATCTATATATATATGATGTGGGGTCTATTGTTTATCATTCAAAGATTTGAAACATTTTAAGTTGTGGTCCATTGCATTACCCATGATAGGAAGAGACAAAATTTAATTTCTTTGAGCAATGGGGATTACATTAATTGTGGTGATCATTCCAACTGTCCATTAGATGTGCAATTTTCTTTCTAATAACTATATGCTTTTCCATATCTATTATCAACTTGGACAAACACAAGTGATATTAGTCACATGTATCCATTCTAATGGTCAATTTAATGCACTGAGGAAAGATTGAATTGATGGTTCGGATTCATGCGTTGTGGCCCCCTTTGCTTGTAAAATTTGAATCTACTAAAAATCTAACCAAGTTTTTTGAATGATGATGGATGCAATAAATCATGGACCTACATAGATAAACACAGCTGGGCACATCTTTTGAATGGATTTAGATTTTTACAAGGTAGATTGAACATATACGAATTCTATTCTGCTTTAGTTAAGTACATGGCATAGCTTATGTAATAACTATCCATTGTTATAGTTATTTATATTACTTAATATGGTTGGGAAACTAATTAAGTGAAGGAGTGGAGATTCTTTCACTTTTAAAAACCAAGGAGTGTATTTTTTTTTTTGATAGAATAAGTGGAGTTGCTAATTAGTGTTCAATGGCGCAACGGAAAATACCTGTGATCCACATCTCACGATGCGCAAACACAAGCAAGCAATCAATAATATGTAGTTTGACAATGCTGCCAACATCGGTGGGAAAGAGCAAACCTTGTACAATTATTTCTCCCTCTTTAGAGGGTTAGGATTACACGAAGTTATATATTTCTAATGTGGTCAAACAACCAAACTACCCTCAAACGCACGATACAACTTGGTTAACCCAAATGACCTTCTGATTAACCTATAATACAAGATAAAACTGAACAATTGGAGGATTTACTTACTAAGGGGTGTAAGAGATGGAGAAAGAAAGGAAAGAGCCGATTTTTCTTGTTTGTTTTGGTTCATAAAAGAGAGAGAGAGAAAGAGAGGAGAGAGAGAGATATCCATGCATTGCCTTTTTGAAAAGGGGCCTTTTTTCAAAGGGACATGCAATGGATGTATTTTACATTTTTCTCATTTGAAAATAAGTATTTTGCATCCCATCATGTGTTTCACACTTTTTATCATTGGGACAAGGGCAGTTACTTTTAATATCGTTCATTTGTGGAGAATTATAGTGAATTTTACAAAAGGCTAGGGCACTTATATTTTTCACATAATCTCAAAAACACTCTTATATTTCGTGTTTACAATAAAACCTTTCTTGGCTAATACCCAACTGTACAAACGTAACTAGACAATTAAATTAATTTTTTATTTTTGATTGATTTACCCTTAATAAAAAGACTTGTCCTTTTGAGTTTAAAGATAAAATATTGTGCCCTTTTAGTTTGAGAACTTAAAACTAAAGACTAGGATTATTTAAATGGCTTGATGTTACATATGTTCCTAATCTATGTCCAAGCATTTCCAATTGGGTCCCGCTAAAAGTAATATCAAGCTTAAATAAAGGGTGTTTACCATCAAATCAAGGGCCATTTTGTAAAAACATAAAAGACAGTTTTTGTAGGTTGTCTAAAAATATAGTGGCCTTTTTATTAGATCCTCAAAATTAATAACTGTTCCATAAGTATGGATGATGATTAGGTGAACCCCATGCTTATTTAAGCTATGTAAAGGCCCTTTTATGGCCCTTCATTTGGAGACAAATTTGGTCTCATAGTAGAAAAGTCATAGATGTTCTTTGGCAATTTCAATATAGCATGCCTCTTGAGGCTTAGAACATAATATTAACAGCATGTAATGATCAAATGATTATAGTTATTGTAATTATTATTATTATTTTTTAGTCTCATCAAAGAGTTTTTTTTTTCTAATCATTCTATTTTCAGTGGGATTTTCTAATAGTTGCTGAGGAAAACCAAAAGATTTTCTAATCTGTGTGGTGGGGTGGGGTTGTGTTGTGTCTGTGTGTGTGTGTTTTATTCCCTCTCTTTTTTATACTTTCATCAGCAAGTCTTTTATATTAAGCACGATACTACCATAAATAAAACGTAACGTACAGTATTGAACATGGTATGCGACTTACAGATTATTATATCATGAGAAATCATCATCTCCAACCAGGTGCATCTTGTGGGTCCATCTCATCCACTTAGAAAACACAATTATATATATATATATATATATATATATATATATATAGTGAGATCATATAATCAAGTCCAACCAAGTGCAACTTGCTAGGGTTCATATCAGCCATGACGGCAATTATTCGATAACAAGGGCTTTGCCTAGATTCCATATGGCCCAAGATGTTACCCCTCATTCAATAGTCGAAATCAAACTTCATATAGAACCTTTAAAATAAACTGTTAAACTATCCAATATCTCAACCGTTTATTTTATCGTTTATTTTATGTGTGCTTGATTCGAAGGTTATGATCATCAAATCAAATAGAAGTTTAAACCCGGCATGAAATCTTTCCCATCAAAGTGTTGGGTTAATGTAGTGTATTTCAATTTAGACGAGTCAGTTCGTCTAAGTTAGCCAGGATTGGGGTTCAGGGTCATAAGTGTTTCGGTAACTATAATGAGGTTTTCTTAGGGCTAAGAAAGGCTTTTGCCGAAGATTTTATATATATATATATATATATACATATATGATGTAATCCGTTACCCTAAACTCTAAAAGAAATATAAAGTCAAAGAGAGATGTGAGAGCTCCCTCTCCCGTTGGTGTCGGTGATTGCCGAACCACATGGGACTGAATAAGAAAAATTGAGTTTCTTTCCTGTAGATATGAGGATTCTTCCTTAACCACTATATCGTTTTGTGTTTTTGTGTGCGATTGCTTGTTGGTTTGATTATATTTATACATCGTGATTGACCATCGATCGTATCGTAGGTATTTTCCGTTGCGCCACTTTTCCCGACACAAATGCCCATTAGACTGTACTATTGTAGTCAATCCTATTGGACTTGGATTATTATTGAAAAATTTGCTCGTCTTTATGAGTATGCTCTTGTCAAAGTTCATTGCAAGATTCTTCACGTCATTGATATCATAGATATATCTGAAAAACGTTGCATGAGATGGGAGCCTGTTTGAATGGATAAACTGATCACATTAGTTTATGTTTGAAGGAAGAGGCATGTCCTATCCATGAAGGGTAATACGTTCGTTGTCCAAACAAAAAGGGGATTTGCTTGTGTACCTAACTTCCTCTTCCTACTGCTATACGCTTCCTACATGGCCCCCACAATACCCACCACCTTATCCTAATCAATCAGACAAAACTTGCTGGAATAGAAAACCAATCATGGCATTGGTGTAGCATAGTTTTAAAACTTGACTCGCCCGAGTGACTCAGACAAAGGTATCGAAAGTCTGAGTGAGTCATGCGAGCTTGACAGATTTGCCCCACCTTGAAACTCAGCTATGTTCTTTTGACTTGGGTGTTTTGAGAAAGTGTCACAAATACCGTTTTTGGGAAATTGTCATTCTTGAAAGTTATTGGGATGTTTTGGATTTTGGAATTTTCCCCAACATACCATTTAGAATGTATTGAAGAAAATAAGTAAATTATTAAAAAAATATATAAAAATAATATATGCTACAATTAAAATCCATTTAAATAATTATATAGGATTTCATTTACATTTTTATTGCTATAGTAAAAACTGGCAAACATAAAACTTGTCAAAGCCCAAACATGAATTTTAAGGAAAAATAAAATTCATGTTTAAATCATGCATTCGATCTCAATATAGTTAGGACAAAGCTTTGATAATGATGATGATTGCTGAAGTAATCATTCTTTCTCATGAAATTACTGAATTTTAAATATCTTGATATTACTGGGGAAATATCATTTATGTGAAATAAATTAAGCACCACAACATCATGATATTTTTTTAAGTATCATCATTATTTACTATAATGGCCTGAGCCTAGTCATCTCTTCTGAGTTGGGGTGAGTTGAGCTGAGTTCATGAACTATTAAGAGAGTGCTATGGTAGAAGCTAAACCAACAATCAGAAGTAATTTGTTCTAATGGGTGATCTCTCACTATCTCATCTTGCTCATGATTTTTGGAGGCTTTCTTTTTCACTCCAAATTAGTTATTGGGGTGGTCAAATGTGAGCCCCATAAAGACTTAACTTAATTTGGTTCGGTTGGTTCTTATATCACTTTCTATGATGAGATAATAATAGGTAGTGTTAATGAAAGGAAAATGATTACCTTATCCTTTTCATAGGTTCCAAGAAAATATCATTTCCTTGAGAAGATTGCAAAATTAATATAAAAAAAAAAAAAAAAAAACACAATTCTTCAAGGTTATTGCAGTAAACAAAATTAAGAAAGGGAAGGAGGGGGAGTGGGGCTCAGTTTCTGGCCCTATACCTAAAAAAGTACAAGAATACAGTGCATTTTTAATGATTATACATTTTCTTTGTTCAATTTTGTTTGTGATTTGAGTTTGAATTTTGATTGGTAGTTACCAATTAATAGGTGTTTTGAATTGGGGTTTGCTAGAGTATGCATGCATGCGCTAGCTAGTTTTTGGAGTCAAAGGATATATATTGTTATTTTTACATATACCTACTAATTTATTTTTGGTTGGGTGGTAATGTGTTTGATTCAATCTAAGTAGGTACCATTTTTCTCATTATTAGAGAGTGGTTAGCCATCATGATTTTGATTATGTGGGCATGCTCAACTTGAAAATGACACAACTTTTATTAAATATGTACTTCTTCTTTAAAATTATATCTCCCTAATTAATAAATATGAGTATTTTGAACTTCCATAAAATATACATGCCAATTTTTTTCTTTTCTTTTTTTTTTCTTTTTTATAGAAGTTGTGCCACTTGTCCACATTGTTTCAAACCTGTTGAAAAGGGCTTGATTTGCTTTCAAAAAGGGTTTATTTAAGAACTAAAAATGTTTTTTTTTTTTTTTTTTTTTTATGATACCAATTAGAAGTATTTCAGGGTCTCTTTATCCAAGTAGCTAGGCAAATTGGCCGGCTGTATAAAAAATTAGAAGAATAAAAGCACAAGTCAGATACGTGCATGGTTGGTCGCATTTCCATTTTCTTGGTGAAATCTTCCCAAAGATTTAAACCCCATGTGATATTTCAACCATGGACCAAGATTCCCTTTTCCAGTAACATCCACCATACAGTATTTACTTAATAACAGAAGGTGTTTTAAATTTTTTTTCTTTTTTTGACTTTTTTACACAATTTTGACTTTTTTACACAATAGGGCTGCCTGCTCCTAGAGAACTAAACCTAAGCATGTGATGCACGGCTGGTTCAAACATCACTGACTAAACCTAAGCACGTAATCTTTCATGTAATGCCCCTATTTTTACCTTAGTTGGCGAGGCACCTCCCTTCCATAGAAAAAAAATTGGGATTAATCCCTAATAAAAGTGCTCAAGCTGATAGTGAAAGACTTGGGTGGGCGTGTATGAGTGGATGTGTAAGTATTTACCTGCAAAAAATAAAATAAAAGTACTGTGGGTGTCATGTTAATCGTTGGATTGGACAATCATGACTTGACTGATTTTTCATATGCTGCCGATCAAATGTCAATATTTATCGTGATAGAGGGAGACTCGGGGTGCATTAGGTGGATTAAATTTATCAATATTTATCATCAAACCATGGATTAAAATTTGAATGGACAGTTTGCATATGCATTAGGTAAACCCCACTGTATAAAAGTTCTTAATTTTAAAGAGAGTCATATATATATATATATATATATATATATATATGTATGTATGTATGTATGTATGTATGTATGTATCTATATGTATGTATGTATGTATCGTTGGATCTCTTCCTTAGGGAAGGCCGCCCCCCCTCTGGTTCCGCCAATGCTTAGGCCCCGCATGAGGGATGCATCTTTTGAATGATTGGGTCTTTAGGTATGTAACTAAACTTGAGTTTGCTTGAGCTTATTGATAAGGTTTGATATTATCTCCAAATCACACCCAATAAAATAAGCTCAATATGCCATATCTTTCACTTTTTATCAATGGGCGGAGTTGATATGTATGCTAAATTATTATTTTGTGTTACATCTTTTTAGAAGATAGCTTTCATTTATTAGACTGGACAAGGTAAATAAAATTTGCTTAATTTACACACATGAGAAGAAAAAAAAAATTCCTCCTAGACAATAACAAGTGGAAAACCTAATGGCCGTTTTGTTACAGCAGGCCCACATTCCACAACTGCCAAGTCTGTGGGATGCATGGGCGACTGCGTGGCTTTCAAACTTTCAACAAACAGGAAAATGATGTGTGGAATAGCTTTCAAGGCAGCTCATCTACCATAGAACTATGGAATCCAAAACCTCTAGATTGTGGGCCCCACTTGATGGTAACTAATTACCAAGTGGATGGCTGTCCTAGGGTTGTTAAAAGAAGGGAATAACCAATAGTACAAATTTGGAGGGCATTGTCCAAGTACTAAATCGAAAATATTCAACTAATGATCCTGAGCTTATAAGTCAAACTCTGTACTATCTGAACATGATATTATCCATATCATTGTGACACTCGGTATTAGAATTAGGTCTTCCCATATGGGTCAATCTTAAAAGATGGGGCCCACCTAAAAAATAATATCACACTCATCAGATTGATATTGAGCATCTGTTTTCGACACAGCCGGCTGACAAGATGGAGGAGAAAATCATCCAATGACTAGGATTGAGCAAAATATGCCTCACAGGATCATTCCTCCTTAATCTTTTTGTTCACTTCCATTTGCACCATGATCTACTTTCTGGTCACCTTATCCGGTGGCTGCTTTTGGTGTGCAGCCCTGGGGATGGACCCACAATTGTCTAGCTTTAGGAATCTGTGGAATTCACACCTGGGTCCTTCATTACCATCGATGGCGCCCACATGGTTGACCAATTTGATAACTTTTTTTTAATATACATCTGCCTCTCACCTGTTACCAAATTCTTTTTGGGCATGACTTGTATGTATGTTTTAAATGTTTCTGATGTTATAGTTAATTGTTGAACCACAAGTTCCTTGACCAAAAGGACCCCTTGTTTTTCAACAGCATGGAGGAAGAAAAGCCTGCCCTTGGTTAGTATATGATTCAATGCCCTCAACTCCCTGCTACTTCCATCACCTCCAACTCATTTAAATGCACCCTATAGTCTTCTTCTTCTTGTTGGTTTTCTTCTTACATTATTTTTTTCCATCACCCACCAACCATTGAAATGTGAAACATACCAAACACCTTCTTCTTTTATTAATAATAATAATAATGATAATATATTATTATTATTTCCTCTTGTTTTGGATAAGATGGAACCAAATCCATGACCTTCAGCCACTCTTATGCAATGATCATGGCTCAACCAAACCCTCTTTCTTTGGCACTGCCAAATTCACCACTCTACCTATGGACGACAAGCTGCCAAAGAGATCGGTCTGATTATGATATGTGTTATCAAATTGGTCTTGTAATGAGAATGGTTAAGGTTCTCTGCCAACTTACAATAGGTCTTAAGCACGGATAAAATGAGGAGGGTTTGTGTCAAGTTAACACTCGTTGCAAAAGCTTTTGTAACATCTAAATCCTGAGTTTTAAGATATGAAACGAAATTTATGTAGCTGACTCCAACAAAATCTGGACAAAGCTTTGATAAATGAAAATGATCTTGGTTGGTTGTATATGAATTTCCTATTTTCCCTCTATTAGAGAGAGCATTTCACCTTTCGCTTGAAAAATCTACTTTGAGGAGGTGAGGTGGGTCAGGGCATCTAAAAACCCAAATTCATTTCGCACTCAGACTCGGGTCAAAATCTATATAACCGAAACGCACCTTGAACCCATTAAAATTGCAACCTAACTCACCCAAAGAGGAGCAGGTTGGGTGGGTTGCGTCTGACCTAACCAATTGCCATTTCTAATTCCATCCATGGTTCGCAATATGGTTTTATGTATTAATCCATTGTGTTCCAGTTTCAGCTATCATCCATACCAGTATGTGGTCAAAATGGTTTCTATACTAAGAACCATTTCCAGAATTTTATAGTGATTTCCAAGCATGTATCTATGTTTAAACCACCTAACAACTGCTAACATAGAAGGTTTGGGTCAAACTATTTCTTTCTTGTGAAGTGCCAAACTTTCTTGTGACATGCCTAACTTTTCTTTTTTCTTTTTCTCTTGTATTGGATAAGTTGGGGACCAAATCCATGTCATTAAAACCACTGTACATAAAGGCCCAACCAACACCAACTTAACTTTGTATTTGGCCTCTGCCATGTTCACCCAATTCTCTATCTCCCCCCTTTTGTTTTGACTCAAATAAGTCAAACTCCTTATCAAGTTTTTGCACACCAACATTGATTAAAACTTTGGTCTAAGATTGCTTGAGATATCTTCTCTTCTCTTATCTCATTGTTAAGGACTATCAGTCGTGGCTGCAACCATTACTACTAAGGATGAGGCTTACACATCAGCCAATGGGAATCTTTCAGTGTCCAAATACATGCATGAATAAGATGGGATGATAATATGGAGTGTGACTGTGTAAGTGAGAAGGGCACCACATAAAATACCTGAGAGTCATCCTTATCCATGCTTGGATGACATATAA
The DNA here is from genome assembly GCA_003546025.1 of Camphora micrantha. NCBI lineage: Eukaryota > Viridiplantae > Streptophyta > Magnoliopsida > Laurales > Lauraceae > Camphora > Camphora micrantha. The sequence goes on from QPKB01000001.1 coordinate 14,104,047, forward strand.
GTGATAGATAAGAGTCCTGCATAATGGTGCAACTTGGGCTTGGCCTGATCAGAACCACATGGCGTGGCCCACATGAGAATGCGTTTTGGACTGGGCTTGTTTGGGTACAGGTAACTGGGTGAGGCTGACAACGACCGCACGCGATAGAGGCTGAACTCATTTGTGTCCAAATCTTTGAGTCTACTTAGAAATGAGGAGTTCAAGCCTGGGTCAGAATTTAACACGGAGCCACAACTCCTTTGATTCAATTACACCCATTTAAGGCCCATTACATGTGTGGACATGAGTCTGGGCTTTAGGACTGAGCCCAGATTGATGAAAAAAAGAAAATATCAAACAATCATAAAATATTACTTTTACGATCGCATATATACGTTGTATATTAACGTTCTTTTATTTCATATATACTGTATAAATAAATATAAGATACAAATTATGAGCAAAATGAGTCCATTGGTCAAAATTCCCAAGGCCCAGGTCTCATCCGTTACGGGTTTCGAACCCTTAACCTGGATCCAGGTCCACCCTGATGGAACCGATTGAATGTCCAGACCAGACTTAAACGGACCCAAATGCAGGTTGAAAAGGGCCCAGTTCAGCCTCATTGGCTGCTTTAGGTTATGGCTTGAGCTCATACCAGATTATGAAGTCTGAGGCCCAAGGTAGAACTTGGGCTCTCCTCAGGTGCCTGAATTGGCTGGGCCCATTCATAGGATCTATGCACAGATTTGGTTGATTTGGTCTATAGGTTACAAATCTACCAAGTAATTACATATTGTTGTGATTACAACCCAACCCATCTTAGCCCTAATTCATGAATGGTCCATCCAAATTGTTTATAAGATGGGTTAAGGACCAGGATAATCATAACCTTTTATTGAAGCCCACAAATGAACGGTTCACATTGTACAGAAAAGCATCAGACGGCTGGATATTTTCTTTCTTGGGGATTTCTTGTGCATGAACACCACCCCAGTGGGTTTCTACATGGGCCGGGTCAGAGTTTTCTAGTTTCTGAACTATGTTCCCAAGTTGTGAATTCCACTTGAACAACTTGCAAACAAACCAACACCTTGTATGCTTCCATTTACAGATCAGAACTAAAAACATCCTTGTCATGTCCTCATGGGATTGAAACCTGCCCTTATCAATAAGAACATTGATATACAATCAAAGAAGAAGAAGAATAAATTATATAAAATTCAAGAGGTCCTACCTTGACAAGCTGATTTCAATAGTTATATCAGGACTTGAAATTATTTAATGACAAATGCTAATCACATGTGCATTTCATAATAGTTTGTCTATTGATGCTAATCACAAATAATATATAAGCCTAATATATATCGTGGTTTAAAATAATTGCAGTTTTGCAGCCTGCATTTGTGCGTTCACATTGTGACTCGACTTATAAAAGGTTTATAAATTGTGATACCAAAACCTCTCCGAGATAATAAGAACCATTCAGGTTTAAAAGTTAAATAGTGTAATTAAATTATATATTTCCTATTTAGGAGGATCTAAACCACAATCTCCTCGCAAACTTTAAGCCTTCCACACACACACACACACATATATATATATATATATATATATATATTCTACTGCTAGGCTGCACCTGATTATATGTGTTAAAAGTACATTACATATATTTAGTAGTTATAAACTGGGTAGGATTAAGCATGACTGCCAAAACCCGAACCCACCACAAACCCAACTCAGGCCACAATCTATAAATTCATAACTATCCCAAGCCCAAAAAATGCTACTACCAAACCCACCCCCTAATAGGAGCAGTCGAGGCGAGTCACTAGTGTGTAACCCAACTCATGCATTCCCATCTCTAATGCATAGGCTCAATTTGAATCCAACTCATTTTTAACTTACTGATCAGGTCTAAAATGTCAGCCCGAAATTTGATTTAATAGGTCGGAGTAAGTTATTCTACAACTGGCCAGGTTGGTCGGTCGAGTTGGATTGGCTGATCAAATAGCAAGAATAGATTCATCCAAAAGCCAACCCATTTATCAAACTGGTTAGAAAATGTCAACCCAAAATTAAAAGGTTCCACCCAAACTGAATTAATGGGTCAGATTTGGTCTGGTTGGTGGGTCAATTATTGGGTCAGATTTGGTCTGGTTGGTGGGTCAGCTGTTACGTAAAGCTTTTGGGTGTGGCCAATGGCTATTACATTATCCCTAGTCAAAACCCTTGTTTTTAAATCATGAAATATGCATTTGATTAATCTAGAAAGTGGAGTGAATTGGGGGAAAGTCGGTGCCCTAGGGCATACTGCAAACTGTATTTGGATCCTACAACACTGCCTATGAATCTGGGAAACTTTTTGGAGGTGGAGAATTCCAGCACGGTTCATGTGTTTAGAATTCAAATTAACCCTAAGTTTAGGGATCTTACTTCTAACTGAAAATAATAATAAAAAACATGTAACTGTCGTCTTCTGAGAGATGAGTGGTTTGGAGTAGTGGAGATTTAGGAGAGAAATGGGACTGGGGTGCAACTTGGGCCGGGCCAAAATTGGGCTCAGGTGACTACCTGACCAAAAGTTAAATTTGGGTTGGGCTTGTTTTGTTAGGATTTGGGTCGAGTCCGGATTTTAAAACCTGCATGTAGGGTTTTGAAAAAAATAACAAAAACTGAAACCTGAATGTAAGGATGAAACGCATGGCATAGCCCGCTTGCTCAGCGGCCCAGCCGTGCCTGGGCGGTGCTGTGCCCAGGTTGGCAGGGGCTAGGCCCTGAGGCTCAAGCCCTGGCTGTGCCGGGTTGGGCCGGCCCATGGGCATTCCTCTTTTTTTTTTTTCTTCCCTTTTAAAAGAATTGAAATAAAATCACATAGAAGTTAGCCACAATACTCACCAAGCCCAGCCCATTTGCATCCTTACATGTCAGCCATGTATATTGTAAATCTTATACAAACAGGTAAAGGATACTGTAAAACCCACTGCCCACTTGTCAATGGAGCAGATCCAAATCAAACATAATAACAAACAATTACTCCCAACTTGAATGATAAAACCCACATGAGAGTTGGCGGAGTGGCATAAGGCGCGGGTTTGCTCCCCAAGTCTTGTGTTTGAAACCCACCTTAGGTTTACTCAGTGTACGTTTGTATGAGTTTAGGAGGTACCATCCAGGAGATTAGTTCAATTGGGTCAAAAGAGATCCGGGATACCCTTTTCAGCCAAAAAAGACAAAAACAAATACTGGACTGATAGAAGCCAACTGCAGTTCATCTGAGGGCCTGCTTGTGGAATACTAAAGAAAATGACCCTGTTTGGTCATGGAAAAGGTTTAAGATGTGAATTTTTTTTTTTTATATAGTTCACATTTTACCTCTGGTAGAACCATATGAAAATTTTGTTAAAAAAAAAAAAGTTCAAAGACAACCCCAAACAGCAATGACTCCTGATCATATATATATACAGAAACTCATGAAATCAAGCATAATAAGAAAAGCCAAGTCTTACCAAGCCAATTAAGTCATAACTGAGTGGTAGCATTGTCAAAGTGTTTGGGCACTTGTCTTCCAACTAATCATGATTACACCTTGATATGTCCCATGGATCCATCTTATGCAACTACCCTCAGCCGTCACAGCAAGAAATTTAAAAGAAAAGTCTTCAATCCTGCAACGAGACAGATGGATCAATTTCAAAGTTGGGCCATCAAAAGTCCAAATGCCCAGAACACCATAATGACCTAACAAATTAGCTTGCTTAACCCCATCCCCACTTCCCACTTATCATTGGAACAGACCCTAAGTGTGCCATGCTGGACTAGGCCCGGGCCTAAACGTACCCGGCACCTGCAGGGCCATGGCCCCTGGCCCAGCACAACCCATGCCGGGAGGTGTTGGGCCTGGGCAGTCTGGCCAAATCTTCATCCCTACATGCATGGAATAGGGTTTGGGCTGCGGGTGTCTGGGTTCGGCTCGGGAGCCCCGACTTATCTATAACCATGTGTATATATTGGAAACTATATTATATATAGGATATGTATTTTCTATATTTAAAAGGGTCAGCTCTTCTAAGCTGAAGCTTAACTTATCCTAAACTGAAACAGTGCTGGTGCTCAAAATTAAAGTCGACTATCGTTGTTTTTTGCATGATAATTGTCTCTAAAATCAAGATAAATCCAATCAGGACTGGATTTTTCAGCTTCATCATGTAAAAAACAGATATAATTAACTTTGATTTGCTATTTCAGCTTAGGATAAGATAAGCTTTAGCTTAAAAGAACCAGGCTCATATTTAAACTCTTTTAAAAGGAAACCAAAGGCCCAAGTTTGGGTATTTGGACAGATTTGAATCAACCTGACTCACCTGAATTCCAGATGGGAAAGGAATTTACAATTTGGGTCATGCTAAGATTGTGTAAGTGTGGGTTTCTTTTGGGTCAAATTTCAGACTAGTAGGGTCAGGCTTGTGTGAGCTGATAACCGACCCATCCAGCACTGAGTTGCACTCCTATTGTTGACTAGGAATGACAATGGGTCAAAATGACATCTTTTACAATTGTTAACCAGCCGGGGTGGGTCCATCGTTCCTTGAAGGCCCAGCCCTGCCTGAACTTTTTAGCACAAGGACATATATAGATTTTGCAGATAGGATGGGCCTAGGCCCAGCTTTCAGGTAGTGGATGTTTTTCTGGACCTGAACATTAGGCCTAATGACTAAATGGACCTTACCCAGCCCATGAACACCCCTGATGTAGGCCTTTTTAGTACCTTACAAATAGGTTTTCGGATCTCTCTGGAAGCCAGACAATTTGGAGGCTGTAAGAAGTTATCAGAAATTCTCTATTGTCATTGAAACAACCGAGCTCCAACAAGTGAGAAGTCCTTCAACTTAAATTCCAGAGTACTGGAATTAAAGAGATCTTCACTGTAAATCTAACAGGCCAAAGAAACAACATAGGTTACGGTACTAAATAGTTATAATACTTGATTTGTCGTATTTCATCAGTTCTTTTAGGGCTTTTGGCGTATTGGTTAGGTCCATAATATTTAGTATTAGAGTCGACCTCCACGTCTCGGGGGGCAACTTAGAGTAGAGTGAGAGCCATCTAAAAGAATTGAAAAAAGGACTACCTACGGCTAGAGTGAGATCTTAATCTTCTTCTTCATGATTGTCATTTCAGTTCTTTTTCTTTTTTAATGGCTAGGGTTTCCTGGGGTACGCACAAAAACCCATACACACGGGATTTGTGCACCCGGTGTGGAGAGCAAACTCACACCTGTTGCCACTCACCCAACTCCGAAGAGTAGAAGAGGATTTTTCATTTTTTCAAGAGGACTAATCTCCAAGGGGGCGCCCTCTAAACCCACACAAATCCATGCCGGACATAACTAGGCCAGTTTCAAACACAAGACGTGTAGAGCAGACCCATGACTTAAGCCGCTCCACCAACTCCCAGGTGGGTAGAAAAGTTATTTATTATCTATTATATTTTTATACACTTATACTATACTAAGCTTCATTTAATATTGTGCTATTTTAGAAAAATAAAATTACTGAAAGAAGTTATATTGGTAATTTAATATACCAGGTTATGGGCTTCCACAAAGTCATTTGCAGTTTTGATAAATAAATGACATACGAATATTGTACCTATGAATTAGTTCAATTGAACCTGTGAACCATGCAAAGAGAATAGGACTCTATATATATAGAATTAGAAAGCTCATTTTGTCTCCATAATTAGTTTAACTAGGAATAACTAGAAATACAATTCGGGCAAACTGCAAAACAAACTGACTGAACCTACCCCAACTCCAAGTATCGCATTGTGGATCATATGAATTAGTGGAGCTGCGGACAAGGTAACTATGGTTTGAATAATTTGGTAGACTAGATGGCCTATTTATTCCATTTTGTGCATTGGACAATGCACAGAAACTTGATAGTACTATTACCATAAATGTGATTCTTTTTTTCCAACTTCTCCACCAAATCAGTTCTACAATTACTTCAAACAAGAAAAAAAAAAAAAAACCACCTAATTTTGTTTGTTTCTCTTTTTTTTTTTTTAATGATAACAATAAGCTTTATTAAGAAAAAGAAATTCAGCAGGCAGTGTAAGAACCAAGAAACACCAAACACCCAGTATTACTTCAAAAGGCCTATAAACATCTCATATCTATTTGCCAAAGGCTTGCTGTTGGAAAATTGTGTGGCCCACCTGCTACGGGTCTCACACTAGATTGAGCATAATCATGGGTTGTTGTTGAACTTCCCATAAGTCTTGATCTGAATCAGAATTGATTGAGATTAAGTCTTGGGAAAAGAGTTTGAATCGGCCTTGGACTCGTGGTTTGGTAGGACTCACCGTCAATCAAGTGATGAGAGATTTTAGGAGGGGTAGAGTTCCACAATAGTTGTGACTCCTTGGGACAAGGGAGATGGGAGTCCTTGGTCATCCATCCAGAGGATGGAGCTTTTGCAGTGAGTTTATGGATCTACCTCACATTGAAATGTACAATGATATTGGAATAGATCTGTACCTAATGTGATTTCTTACTTGAGCAATGCCCAAAAGCCTATAGGAACATGTAACTATCCTTTCTGCCTAAATATTTAAGCTAGTGATCAGGGATACATCCAAATTCAAATTTTGATCAACTCATTTCCAGGTCTTCAAAAAACCATAGAAGGAGAAGAAGAGAGAGAGAGAGAGAGAGAGAGAGAGAGAGAGTCTAGTTTCTATATCTACAATAAGAGTACTCTACTAAGGAAAAGGTACATACAACAAAATAACTGCAGCCTCTACCACATGATCTTTGTCAAAATCAGGTAAATCTCCTTTTTGATTTCTCATGAGCTCTCTTCAAGGATCGGGCGAACCTCTTCAACTCCAGCTCAAGGTAACGATCGTGATGAGAAAAATCTGTTGTAGAGCCATCCCTTGATAACAATGTCTTGCTGCTGTAAGGAGACCCAATATCACTAGCTCTCCTTTCATAACCCCTGAATTCCTTGAGTTCTTCAATATTTATGTTAGCTAACCTATGGATATCCAAAGAAATCCTTGGTGTGCTCTCAGACTGAGTGATTCTACTCTGCCTGTTAATGTTATTCGCTTGTGTTTCCGACCGGGGTGTTGCTGGAATGCTTGAATCATGGAAGAATTTTGCTTCCGGCATATGTAGATTGGTGGCAGTGTGCTCTACAGAGATGCATGAAGAAATGCTATCAGAACATGGTCCTCCTATATCATCCAAGGACCCTGTTGAAGAGGACGCCCTTCTTGAAGTAATGCTGCTCATAGAGGTTCTACCTACCGGTGAAATTCTTTTGTTGCTGTGATGATCTTGCTTTCCTGAAAAAATTCTCTTAAACTTACTAAAAAATCTCTGTTTGTTTGAGCTGCTGGTTCTGTTATTCGATGAATTACTAACGGAATGATCATCAATGTCACCGGTCTCGGTCAGTTCAGATGCTCGGGATGGTGAGCAATATCCAGAGTAGAAGTCTACTGGATCAATGTTATTCTCATCTTGCCCCGAATTTGCATTGTCAAGTATGAGCTGTTCCACTTTCTGTTGTGATTTAGTACTGAGTGTCTTGCTTAGATTCATTGCTGCTGTTTTTCGAGATGGTGTCTGATTGTTCCTCAGCTTGCATCGTAAACAGGCATTGACCCATCTGAGATAAACCAGCTCCTCAACGCCCAAGCTGTGATCCATTCGGAGTCTATCAAGTTCCTGCTCCAAGTCATGGTTCACTTGTCTCAGTTGCTTAGCTTCCTCCAACACTCTATCCTGTAACAAAGCACTGTGTCAGATATTTTAAGGATGGTTTGAATTAGAATTTAAATAAGTCTGAATTAGAACTCAAATAGGTTTGAATTACAGTTTAAGTTAGATTAAGTTTACTACTTTATTTCATCCACTACTCTATAAATTGTTTCTCAGTAAAAATGTCAACGGTGAAATTTATGAAACTGTAGTTCTTCAAGTTTTTTTTTATTTTGTACATTTGGACATAACCATATAAGAAAATTGAGTATTACAATCCAAAGGACATCCAGTCAATTACCTCCGGACACTCCAGAGCAGAAGCAAGGATTGTGTAAATTCCAATTTCCTGTCTAGCTCGGACTTTTCATGTTGCAATCTTGAATTCTCCATGCTGAGTTCTGACAGTTTATCGTCCAGGTCCTTTAATCTCTTCAGTTTCTCTTGCGTGTCTGCGTCATTAAAGGAAGGCTCATGTTCCCGATCTTCCAATATCATAACCTTCTTCTGAAGATCAAAAAGCTGTTGATTAGCCTGCTTCACTTCTGATTTCATCTTCCTCTTCAGTAGCTTAGACTTTGCCTTTGTGATTTCGAGTTCGGTGACTACTCTTTTATATTCGGATGCCTGAGTCTTGAGAGTCTGATTTTCTGCCTTCAAAGACTCAATCTTGAGGGTTGAGAACTTAGCCTCCATAGTGTTTATCTTCAAGCGGTTGTGCAGCTCTTGGATGATGGCTTCTTTCTCTTTGAGGCCATGATACTCGAGCATTTGCATTTCAAGGTTCCTCTCCCTTTCTTGAAGGACTTGGACCATATTCCTTAGATTGGTGATTTCTTGTTCCACCGACATAATCTCCTCATCCGTGGACTCCTTGTCTGGCAAGAGGAAACACTCTTCATCTCTGGGACTTCTATTGTTTGGGGAGAATCCAACATTGGCATTGCTAACAACCTTCTGCGGATATTCTTCCTGTGAAAAACAGAGTATCAACCAACTCAAGAGAAAACCAGCAGGATGCTATCAAATAATCCCTATTCAACATTTTAGTGTAATCCTACAGACTAGCTACATCTATAGGTAAAATCAAAGCAACCAAAAAAAAAAAAAAATAGAGGAATAGAGACTATATATTTCATATATGTGATAATCAGATATCAGGAAAGTCAGAAAAAAAATGTATCTACATGAAAAAAAAAAAAAAAAAAACCAAGCTCTTAATTTGTAGAATCTTTGTATTTGATTCTGCCAACTTGCTACCAACAGAAACAACCCTTAAAGAAATTAACTTAAAAACTATATATACACATATCCATGGAAGAAAACAGAAACCCAATAAAAAAGCGCAAGAAGTAAATGGGTCCATAAAGAAATCATGCATACATTTCTGGATTCAACTAGTGATGTTTGTGTTCCACAAAGTTCGCCTTTGAGCCCAGGTCTTCCACCACTGACAATCTTTTTATCTGAATTCACCATCTAAGATCATAAGTACAGGGTAAAAAAAAAAAAAAAAAACTAGTGGCACATAAATAGACATATATATATATATATATATATAGAGAGAGAGAGAGAGAGAGAGACCTGTTGATGGTCGACGAAGAAGACGAAAACTTCGAATTCTGACATGATTTTTGTAGAGATAGCCTCCAGCAAAGGAAAGGGTCAAAGCCACACCCAACTTGATTAGGATGGGTTTTATTATCACCCTTTCCTCTTCCATCATTATCTTTCTTTTTCTCTATAACAAAAATTCAAAGCTAACTCTTCTGCTCCCAAATTCCAACAAAAAACCAAAGAAGAAGAAACAAATTTTCATTTGCTTTTGGTATTGTATTGGTATTGGTTCAACCCCTCTTCTTCATCCTCCTCCATCTATATGAACATAAAAAATATTGCTTATAACTCATATCATAGATGAAAGAAGAAAAGTAAGAGAACCCATCTTCTTCTTATATCTCAATACATTGATGGGGATTATTAGGGATAGAAATGCAACACAAGAAAGTGCCTGCATTTGCTCAAAACCAAAGGGCAAAATATAAAAAGATTTGTGTCTGTAAAAATCAATACAAGGAGGAAGAGAGGAATGAATTGAAAGAGGGAAACCCAGTGATTGGTTCCTATGGTATAAGGAAGTTGCTGGGTGTTTTTCTTTGTTTCTTTTATGTGGATTAATTTTTGAGTGCAGGAGAAAAACGGCAGGTTTGTCTATTCCTGTGCTTCCCAACTAACAAAACGGTCGTCAAAATCTGGACCTGTGCTTTGGGGAATGGAAAATTTGGTAAAGCAGCCAACTCCTTTTGTCTGGTCAGGTGGGACAATAGCTCATGATCCCAAGCGTTCATCAAGTGGGCCCCATGATGTATGAGAGCCCGATGATCTGAAAACGAACATCGGAAAGGGTAGGAGTGGCAATTCTTGACCTGACCTGTGAATCCAAACCAAATCCGAGCGATCCAGGGTTCGGGTTGACCCCTTTTTTATTCCTGGCTTGGGTCCAGGATCGCACTTTTGTTTTGATTAATGCAAGGTTGGGGTTTGTGCTGGGTCCATGCTTTCTATTCAACATCCAATCCACCTCAAACCCAACCAAACTCGACTCGCTACAGTCTTACCCACCGACTTGACCCAAACTTGACCCGGTAATTCAGGATTTCAGTTGCAATTTCCAACCAAATTAACAAATGGGTCGGGTTCAGGTTAGGCCCAAACATGTCATGCATAGTGCTCAACCCAACCTAAGCTATTGCTGCCATTACTATTGGCAACAGTCAGGGTCATATTGTGAGAGTACCACCAATTGGCCAGAATTTCTGCTCCATGGAGAGTGGGTTACACAAAGAAAATGGTTAATAGCCATTTCCACAGTGATTCATCTGGGGCACCATATAGTGAGGGCTTATCAAGTACTTCTCATACAGTATCCCAGAAAAAAACTTTTTGACTGTTACAATTACAACAACTATAATGTCAAGTAATGAGAAACTGCCCAAACTGTGTCTTCTAACCAGGGACTTAAGGGTTGTTGCACCAAGCTCTTTGCCTCACCCAAGTTCATTTACAATTGGGAACTCTCAGTCCAATGTTGCAGAAAATAAATAATTTTTTCAATAATTAAAAATACAAGAACATAAAAATTAAAATAAAATGATTAATTTTTGTACAGTTTTGTCAGCGTTTCATCTTTGTAACATCATGATCTTCTAACGTTTTTAATGGAAAATTCTCAACTTGGACAATTAAAAAAAAATATATCATAATATTATTTGAAACAAGAAAAGCAGTCCTACGACTGTAATCATCCCCCCACAAATTCATATTCATGCCCTTATGTCTGACATCTGTAATCTCAACCATCCACTTCCACCAATCTCCTTGATCCAGTGGTGTGGATCGAAATCATTTGAGCAAAAATCTAAACCATTGGTCACAGTGGGTCCCATCCACCTTATCAGGAAGACAGTTATTACACACATAGGGAAGTTTTATAACACAGGCAGCAAAGAGACAACTAAGAGATGTCCTGGCAATAGTTTCCTGTTCTGTAAAAAGAGATCGGGAGTTTGCATTACTACTTGTGATTCAAGCTGCTAACCACTTCCAGAGTTATGATGAGCTGCTCAGTTCCCTTCGGTGGTGCACTTTTGGAGTCTTATCTTATGAGAATGCTGTCACAGCAACAGCTTTTATGATGTATGTACATCATTATGGACTCCTTAGATATGCTCACTTATGGTTAAGATTCTCATCTTAGCCTTATCCCATCAATCTGGTGAAACCTAATACAATACCAATAAACTGCTTAGAAGTCATCACATGGCCATAACAAATAAAAAAATAAAAAAAGTTACCATAAAAGGAAAAGGAGTAAAAAAAAATGATACTCAATTTTAGACTTGCCCTCCTTTTTTGGATCATCTGCATGTCAGCATGTGGCGCCAATTAGCTGCATGCTGATCATGGGGTAAGGGGATGAAAATGTCTTGGTGTAGAATAGGGGCAGGCGAGAGATGTTCCCCATTAATTCATCATAACCATTGATTAAAAGGCCTCAAAGTTTGACACCTTTTACCCTTCAGATTAAATGCAATGAGTCTGGATGAGTGTAATTTGTGTTCTGAGTAAAATTAAGTCACACACATAGTGGAAGGGGGGCAATGGATTGCAGGGAATGGATTAATGTTAGGTGAACCAGGTAGGCCTCACAGAACAGTGCATGGGAGGGCATGTGGGGGGTTTGCTGTACAACTTGACACACCTGGCAGCATGCCATTCAAGTAGAACAGGGGTGAGCCAAATTTTGATATCCATCACTTCATCCTAACCACAGATTGTGAGTCCAACAATGAATATCAATTAGATCAGTGTCAAATTGCTTGTGGCTGCCGATTTATGTGGAGATAGTGAGTTTGTTGAGATTGTATTGATCACAGGTGGGCTCCCCATATAGGATGTGTTCATGCAAAAAGAAGCAACAACTTTAGGGGAGGAGTTAACCAAAGAGACAACAGGCAATCAACCTCGGGACTGTCACAATGGGTCTGTCAGGCCTGAGCTTTCAACCAATCAAGCCATACCACATTATAAGAGAAAAAAAAAAAAAAGGTTTTCCAACATCCAAATCCAAGCTTGACCCACTGACAGCTACTTAAAGAGCCAATGAGAGAGCCAACCAAATTGGCTTCCCTTGAAGTATGATCAAAGGAGAAATCCAAGAAAATCCTCATGCATGAATCTCCTTGAACCAATTCACCAACAGCCAAAGAAGATAATCCAAAGAGGACCATTTTAAGGTAACAACTTCCAATGGTATTATTTATTTTTGTAAACAAAATTTCTCAGCCTAATGATACAATGGTATAAATGTTTTCAATATGCTTCTTATAATATGCACTTGTTATTTAAACAGAAAAATACTAGCAGCTTTCATGCATTTCCATATGCATAATGATATGATGTCATACCTAATAAATAGGGTACCTAAGTAATTCCAAAGATACTTTTTTTTTTATCAGTAACATTAATTCCAAAGATACATCATTGATCAGAAGTCAAACAAGAGAAGTAAGGGATTTATCAACATGAGGATAAACAATAAAAAGGGATGAGAAATATTCAAATCCAACTGATCGCACTGCTATAGTACTCCAAACCACATATAGAGGGGAATCGGCTTTACATAGACTGCACAGCTCAAAACTTGCCTTGTTTTTGAAGATCATTACTACCAAATGAGGGTTCTCCAAATATACTGCTACAACAATATGGTAAAATGGATCATTTTGCACACTCTAGAATCAGAGGTTTGGACCATCAAATCAAGTTGAAAATTAAATCATAGGCAATCAACACTGCATCCGCCCCATCCCTCCATCCACTATACATGAGGAAGAATAAATTGGGCCCTAATAGTAGTACAGGTGTCTGAGAGCCTACCTGTCAAACTAATTTCAACTTCATTAATGATGGTCGGCGCTTCTTATTTATTTATTCATTTAGCTATCTATTGTTAGAAGGATTAAGTTCAAATCCCTAACCGCAACAGTACTGCAGTTGAGGCCATCACCATTTTAGTGAAAGCTGAACTCAATATGTTCCACCACTATCCCTCTATTCATCACTTCAAGAGCATTTTAGCAAGTCTTGTCACTATTCTTCAGTACCCAGCTTTCTAGACTTCACAGAAAGAAACTCATCCATGTTAGGATTCATTTACTGAGGACTGTTTCTGTTCATGCTAAATGCTGAAAATCCAGATGAATCTGGAAAGGCAGATGAGGTAGTTTTGGCTCTTTTATATCTGCCCATGTTCCAGTAGGAAAAGGCTTCATCAGGCTCACTTGGACAAACAGATTTGTGTGGTACAGCATTGTGATGGATGAGATGAGGGTCCTGCCAAGTGCCAATATAACAAAATTTACTTAAGAATAGTAATCAAAATTAGTGGAAAGAAATGAAAGTGAAAATCGACAGAACACAAGAACAAATTGATACTGCAGATGAGGAGAATGTAACAGCAAGACAAATGTACAAGACAAAAGAGCCCTATAGGGAAAAGAAAAGAAAAATATGCATTATAGTGCTTGGAAATCAACCTCGGATTATTGGAACTTGGAAGTGATGGAAATTGCATTATGGGGCCTAATTGCCAGTATAAAGCAATAAAAAAGCAGCCAGTAACCGGTTTGACTGACAAAACCACACAAACTCACACTGGGGAAGAAGATTCACTGCAACTTTTGGGATTATGAGGAAGTAACCCACATATTCACATCAATAAAACAACAAAATGGAAAAACTATCCAGGATATTCTGCTCAACACAGCCCTTGATATCCTCTTGCAAGTTGCAACCCTTGAGTTCCGATCTGGTTTGACCCAGTGCACAGGTAAACTTAAACCAGTTACCAGTCTGCCATCACCATAATGAGCTTATGAATGTCTTCAGGACAAAAAAAAAAAACCCTCGTATTTCATTGTCTTATAACTTTCCACATAAAATAAATGGCATCACGGACCATAGTATCTTCTTTCTTATATTTACACGTCAGTTCCCCCAACATTCGATGATAAACACTGTTTTTCCTTGCCCACATCTCCCAGAAATAAAAATTAAAAAAAAACCTCAGTAATGAGTCCCAAAATCCAAAGTTCAACTGCACATTTGCTTGTTACAAAGAGGTGACAACCATTTCCATTTCTTCCTTGGATAAAGAAATGCTTACTCGGAATCTCAATTTTATACAATGAAAGTGGTCAAACATGAGAATTTAGCTGGCTACAATAAATCCAACAAAAAGCTTCCACCCTTAAGAGGAGTCCCAACTCCCAACACATTCAAACATATTTATGTCTTCCAGTTTTACGTGTAATTCTAAGCTTCCTAAAGAGTGATTTCACTAAGAAGAGTCAATTTAGTTCACAATTCAATGTTTTGGATGTTGTCATCCCCTTTACCAATATGAGTGGCCCAAAGAATACTCATGAGCCTTGTAAATTAGGATTTAATAATCAAAGAGGTCCACCTCAACGACAGCCTAGAACATGATTCATCGCACCACAACAGCCAATGATAGAGGCAAACATCCTTTCAAGCTCAATTTATTTAGTCAGAGTATCAAGAATACCTGGTGGGTTGTCATGTAACAACAGTAATAACAAATCGGGTCAGTTTGGCTGTACCCCTGAACCCACAGTCAAGTAGAACCGATTATGGGACTTCACCCTCAAGTTTTTTCGTTGCCAGGTTTGGGATAAGTGCTTCAGGCATTGCTTGAAAGAAACCAAGAAATCAAGATGCAAAACCTAAGAAATTACATTCCCGAACAACTCAAATAAACTACATTATTAAACATGCACTTGATTTTGCTATGTAAATTGTAATCCACTTTTAATTTCTCTTAAATTGCAACATTTTGTAGTAAGCTTTAGCAAGAAATCATGATTAGCATGAAATCACCCATTCAATCCATAAAGATAAAAGTAACTTCAAACATGACATTCATCAAAGTCAAACATGGTATCTATGAACAGAGCAAGGAGGAAAGGGGTCATACCAAAAAGGCACCATGATCAACCATGTCATGGTGCCCTCCACCACCTCTAGTAGCCCTGGAAATGTGGTTGGCCCCATTCATATTGCCAGCAGCCCCACGCAATGGATCCCCATATAAATGGGGTTTAAACACGCTCCTATCAAGCCCAAATGGAGGTAATCTTCGCAATGGAGAACAGCCACTTTCATTGCCAGAAGGCCATGGATGTTCAAAATCCATTAACCTGGTCGTGGTTTCTCCCACCAATTCACCAGAGGCGCCTTCATCCCTCGTCGTAGATCTGACGAAAGAATTCGCATTCCTTCTCCTCAAATTTTCCTGATGATTCAAAAAGGGCAGACTGAATTGAGAAGCCGGCGATTTCCCCACCACAGGCACCCTACTCTGCCGGAATGAGCTCGACCCAGCACCCGGATTGGCGAAACTTCTATTTCCATGAATCCAGTTATGCACAATTCCGCTTGAAAACCCGGTTTTTCTACTTCCTTCTTCTTCTTCTTCTTCTTCTTCCTTCCTCAAATTCCAGTGATTCAAGTAATAGGGTTTGTCAAGAACTCCAACAGAATCCTTCCTGACCAACCCAAAACCCCCAATTCCATTGGCATTCCGGTCTGGGTCTTGATCCAAATGGTCTGTTTCGACTACCGACAGCCTCACCCACGGCCGGGGCGGCTTGGCGGGGGTGGGCGCAGACGCAGAGGCCGGAAGCAG
Source organism: Camphora micrantha (assembly GCA_003546025.1). Classification (NCBI taxonomy): domain Eukaryota; kingdom Viridiplantae; phylum Streptophyta; class Magnoliopsida; order Laurales; family Lauraceae; genus Camphora; species Camphora micrantha. Next base: position 14,120,072 of record QPKB01000001.1, read on the forward strand.
GAGCCCTCTCCTCGTCGGGACCCGAAACGGCCCAAATCCAACCAACGACCGGGAACCGTCGTCATCGTCATTGCCGTCGTCGAGTTCCGGTCTCTCCCGGCAGAAGTGGAGGAGGCGGCGGAAAAAGGCGGAGCGGAGGCTGGAGAAGGTGGCGCCTGTGCGGGACTCGGCGGTGGAGATGGTGTTCCGGTGGCCGGGGTCGAGGACGTCGGCGCCGCCGGAGGGGGGCGGGGCTGGAGGTGGCGGAGGGAGTGGCACTAGTGCGGGAGCATGGAAGTGGGGTGGTACAGCGGAGTTGGGGAGGGGCATGAGGCGCAAGCGCTGGATCCATGAAGAATGAAGAAGGGTTCCGGAGGATTCCTCATCTGGAAAGCAGTTTCTCGTGTTTGGGAGATGGAGGTTGAGATTCCTCCCTCCGGTGCTGCTTTTGCTGCCAACAGAGCTGTTGAGAGCTGGCATTGAGGAGGAGGAGGAGGAGGAGGGAGAAAGTTGTGATTGTGTTGGTGTATTGAACTATTGATTGTGTTTGTTTTTGTGAATTTGCATGTTTGGATTGTGTGGAAAAGTTGGTTTTGGAGAAAGCGATGGGTACCTTTTTTTAGGGGATTTGGAATCTAGGAAAGGAGAGCTTTTAGTAATTTGCGTGGCGCTTTCTGCTTTGGGTTTGCTTTTTGGAAAAGTGAGGAATTGGGATTCCTCAAATGCAGACCTTGACAGATCAGTGGGGCTGTTGCCGTCACTATACCAAACAAACCACAGAAGAGAGTTTTATGACATGCTGAAGCACAGATGTAGTAGAACAAAAAAATTTAGACCGTCTTGAGAGTTAAAACCTTGTTTTATCTTCCTCACCAATCACTAGAAATCCCTCCTTATAAGTTTCTAGTTTCACATGAAAAGGTAGGCATTTTGGAGAAATATATCATCAGCTACAAGATTTTTCTATCTTCTGGTAAATGTGCTTTCTACCTGTACCAGTTGAAAGTCTCACCAGTGTCTCTTTTGGGTCTAGGTTGATATCAACCACTTGAATATCTGCCTTTTGGGGGGCATCAACTAACCACTTGAATATCTGCTTTGCTTTGGGTCTGCTTTTAGGTAAAGTGGGGAAATGAGATTCCTCGAATTCTGAACTTGACCATCCATGATCCATACCAGTGTTGCTGTCTCTGTACCATTGTACCTAACTAGGGTGAGAAAACCTAAGTAAGAAAAGGGGATTTTTACAAAAAAAATTAATTTTAAATTTTAATTCATTGATTTTATGAAAAAATTAAGAAAATGATAAGAGAGTTGTTCGTGCATTTTTTTTTTTTTTTTACAAAACTATTCTAGTTGATACGTGTTACTTATCTTTCTCTATTTAGTGATGGAAAGGTTGTGAAAACTATTGCATTTTGTGTCCCGATTGTCTTACTTAAATGGTCTTGGCAACCTTCCTCACATGTATGGGTCACATGCTTGGTTTGTACGCATTTTTCGCCTATTTTTAAAATGTATTCTCATGAGTTTTGAGGGTATGATTTGGAGTACAAGGTGTTTGATGAAATGTCGAAATAATGATTTTCTCTCGATTTAGTTCGTAGCTTTGAGAGAGGTTGAAGGGGATGAATTTGGATATGCTTTGTGAAAATTTGGGGTCTTATAGCCATTTGTTTGAGGAAAATTTCAGAGGTTTTGATGTTTATGAGCAACGTGTGGGTAGCTATGTTGTGTAATTTATGACTAGCAAATGTATTATTAATTATTATAAAAATCATTGCATTTTGTGGGGAAGATTGAGTTTGTTTTGCCCATTAGTTGATTCTTTGTCATATTGCTTATGTTATTTTTACATTTGTAATGGAAGGAGGTAAAGTGCAAGGTTTGAGAAAATGACTTTTAGATTTTTTTTCGTGTAAGAGTGACATTGATGATAACATCAACCTAGTTGGTGATATCATTAACTGGGGTAATTTTGTCAGAAAAAAATATACTAACAACTTATTCGTCTTTTTATGCTTTTTCTTCATAAAATCAATTAATCAAAATTGAGTTTAATTTTTTCGTGAAAATTCCTAAGAAAAAAGGGAATGAAGATTATATATATTTAGTATTTCTTGTAAAATAGAAGGGAGTATTAAATTATTTTAGTGGTTGTTGCTGTCACTATACCTAACCACAGAGAGTTTTATGACATGCTGAAGCACAAATGTAATAGAAATTTTTTTTTTAGACTGTCTTGAGAGTTAAAACCTTAATTTATCTTCCTCACCAGTCACCAGAAATCCCTGTTTATAAGTTTGTATGGGCTAGTTTCTAATTTCACATGACAGGGTAGGCATTTTGGAGAAATATATCTTCAGCTACAAGATTTTTCTATCCTCTGGTAAATGTGCTTTCTACCTGTACCAGTTGAAAGTCTCACCAGTACCTCTTTTGGGTCTAGGTTGATATCAACCACTTGAATATCTGCCTTTGGGGGGCCTCAACTAACAACTTGAATATCTGCTTTGCTTTGGGTCTGCTTTTAGGAAAAGTGGGGAAATGAGATTCCTCGAATTCGGAACTTGACCATCCATGATCCATACTAGTGTTGCTGTCTCTGTACCACTGTACCTAACTAGAGTGAGAAAACGTAAGTAAGAAAAAAGGGGGATTTAATATAAATAATAAATATATATTATTTATGTTGAGGGGCGCAACGCCCGCGTCTCATAGGAGCAAAACTAGCATCGTTCTATGCGATTTTCTTAAAATATAATTTTTTTTTATTTCTACTTCCTTTTAGTTTTTTTCCTCTTCTCTCACCTAGTTCTCTGTCTCCCCACTCCATTTACTCTCAATCATCTTGGGAAAAATAGTATCACAAGCTTTATAAAAAAGACCACTCAGTTTCTTTTCTTCTTCTTTTCATATTCTAGATCTATCTTAGAAAGTGAAAGAGACTAGAAAAAAAAAATGGCAGTCATAATATAGAGATTCCAATAACAGCCTTTGGACATTATCATTATCATGTAGAGTTACCCTCAACCCATGAACTCATCCATGAGAAAAAAACCTGTATTCGTAACTTTCCCACCAATACGGATAGTGGAAAACCTATATTCGCAGCTTTTTCACAACGGTATAAAACTTGTATTTGCAGCTTTTCCACTTAGTGCAGATTTTCCATCGGTATGAACAATAAAAAACCTGTAGTCACAGCTTTTTCACCAGTACAATGTAAAACTTGTATTCACAGCCTTTTCCACTGATATGAATAGTGAAATACTTGTATTCTCAGCTTTTACTAGGCCTGTCAATGGGCCGGGCCGGGCTGGGCTTGGATTGTTTAATCCCGTCCCGAAAATAGGACGGGCCTGCCAAGTGTTGTCCAATCCCGGCCCTAAATTGAACGGGCCTATATCAAATCCCGTTCCGTATGGGCCTGGGCTTAGCCCAATCCTAGACATAAGCAAAACATTCTCTAATTATTTCGGGTTCGGGACCGGCAATGCAATGCAACAAGGAACATGGGGTTTTTTTTTTTTTTTTTTTGCCTGTGACAGTAGAAAATCAGAAAATCAATAGAAATGAATGAATATCCTATAGGCTATATGGGTCAAGTAATGTAGGAACGGTTAAAACCTTTTTTTTTTTTTTTTTTTTTTTGCCGTAAAAGTAGAAAATCTGAAAATCAATATAAATGAATGAGAATGAGTATTCTATATGAGTCAAGTTAAAGTAATGTAGGATCGGTTAAAAAAAAATTTTTTTTTTTTGGCCGATGAAAGTATAAAATCAGAAAATCAATAAAATGAATGAGAATGAATATCCTATATGGGTCAAGTAATGTAAAAAAGAAATCAACAGAAATTATTTTTCTTTTAATATGTTTAAAACATCAGTTAGTGCATTCCCATCATTGTCTAAATCACCATCACTAGTTGGGTCATGACTAAACCAATTTTGGGCACAAACTAATGCTTCTACCGTATTTGGTTTTAAAGAAGTCATATGTGGGTCAAGTACCCTACCTTCGGTGCTAAATGCTGACTCTGAAGCAACGGTAGAAACTGGAATAGCTAAAATATCATGAGCCATTCGAGATAAAATATGATATTTGTTTGAATTTAATTTCTACCATTGTAATATATAAATAATTATTATTAAATGACTTTACAGCGGACCGGGCCGGGCTTGAAGGGGCTGGGTTGTTTCTGCCCAGGTCCCAGTCCCATTTTGGCCGGGCTTTAAAATGTATTGTCCAAGCTCAGCCCACTGGACTCAATTTTTTTAAAAGCCATGTATTTTCGGGCTTGGGCCAGGTCGGGCCGGGCTTTTTACCCGTTTCAATGCCTCCCATTGACAGGCCTAGCTTTTCCATCAGTATGAACAGTAGAAAACTTGTATTCACGGCATTTTCCACCGATGTTTACATAACTCAAATATGTTACCCAAAAGATTTTGGAATATTTGGACAGAAAGGTGAGACGTGATAATCATCCTCTCTGTACACTTAGGATGATAGAAGTATTGTGGGTGGTGGGTTGGGTGAGAAATAGAGTGGGAAATGAAGAAATAAGAAGGAGACAAGAAAGAAGAAAACGTGAAGAGTGACGCTTGCATCGCTCAAATTTATTTTTTTGTTTTGAGATTGATACTTGTAATGTTCAGGTCTACTGGCCAATTTTTTTTTAGACTGTCTTGAGAGTTAAAACCTTAATTTATCTTCCTCACCAGTCACCAGAAATCCCTGTTTATAAGTTTGTATGGGCTAGTTTCTAATTTCACATGAAAGGGTAGGCATTTTGGAGAAATATATCTTCAGCTACAAGATTTTTCTATCCTCTGGTAAATGTGCTTTCTACCTGTACCAGTTGAAAGTCTCACCAGTACCTCTTTTGGGTCTAGGTTGATATCAACCACTTGAATATCTGCCTTTGGGGGGCCTCAACTAACAACTTGAATATCTGCTTTCCTTTGGGTCTGCTTTTAGGAAAAGTGGGGAAATGAGATTCCTCGAATTGGGAACTTGACCATCCATGATCCATACTAGTGTTGCTGTCTCTGTACCACTGTACCTAACTAGAGTGAGAAAACCTAAGTAAGAAAAAAGGGGGATTTAATATAAATAATAAATATATATTATTTATGTTAAGGGGAGCAACGCCCGCGTCTCATAGGAGCAACGCTAGCGTCGTTCTATGCGATTTTCTTAAATATAATATTTTTTTATTTCTACTTCCTTTTAATTTTTTTCCTCTTCTCTCACCTAGTTCTTTGTCTCCCCACTCCATTTACTCTCAATCATCTTGGGAAAAATAGTATCACAAGCTTTATAAAAAAGACCACCCAGTTTCTTTTCTTCTTCTTTTCATATTCTAGATCTATCTTAGAAAGTGAAAGAGACTAGAAAAAAAAAAAATGGCAGTCATAATATAGAGATTCCAATAACAGCCTTTGGACATTATCATTATCATGTAGAGTTACCCTCAACCCATGAACTCATCCATGAGAAAAAAACCTGTATTTGTAACTTTCCCACCAATACGGATAGTGGAAAACCTATATTCGCAGCTTTTTCACAACGGTATAAAACTTGTATTTGCAGCTTTTCCACTTAGTGCAGATTTTCCATCGGTATGAACAATAAAAAACCTGTAGTCACAGCTTTTTCACCAGTACAATGTAAAACTTGTATTCACAGCCTTTTCCACTGATATGAATAGTGAAATACTTGTATTCTCAGCTTTTACTAGGCCTGTCAATGGGCCGGGCCGGGCTGGGCTTGGGTTGTTTAATCCCTTCCCGAAAATAGGACGGGCCTGCCAAGTGTTGTCCAATCCCGGCCCTAAATTGAACGGGCTTATATCAAATCCCGTTCCGTATGGGCCTGGGCTTAGCCCGATCCTGGACATAAGCAAAACATTCTCTAATTATTTCGGGTTCGGGACCGGCAATGCAATGCAACAAGGAACATGGGGGTTTTTTTTTTTTTTTTTTTTTGCCTGTGACAGTAGAAAATCAGAAAATCAATAGAAATGAATGAATATCCTATAGGCTATATGGGTCAAGTAATGTAAGAACGGTTAAAACCTTTTTTTTTTTTTTTTTTTGCCGTAAAAGTAGAAAATCTGAAAATCAATATAAATGAATGAGAATGAGTATTCTATATGAGTCAAGTTAAAGTAATGTAGGATCGGTAAAAAAAATTTTTTTTTTTTTTTTTGGCCGAAGAAAGTATAAAATCAGAAAATCAATAAAATGAATGAGAATGAATATCCTATATGGGTCAAGTAATGTAAAAAAGAAATCAACAGAAATTATTTTTCTTTTAATATGTTTAAAACGTCAGTTAGTGCATTCCCATCATTGTCTAAATCACCATCACTAGTTGGGTCATGACTAAACTAATCTTGGGCACAAACTAATGCTTCTACCGTATTTGGTTTTAAAGAAGTCATATGTGGGTCAAGTACCCTACCTTCGGTGCTAAATGATGACTCTGAAGCAACGGTAGAAACTGGAATAGCTAAAATATCACGAGCCATTCGAGATAAAATATGATACTTATTTGAATTTAATTTCTACCATTGTAATATATAAATAATTATTATTAAATGACTTTACAGCGGATCGGGCCGGGCCTGAAGGGGCTGGGTTGTTTCTGCCCAGGTCCCAGTCCCATTTTGCCCGGGCTTTAAAATGTATTGTCCAAGCTCAGCCCACTGGGCTCAATTTTTTTAAAAGCCATGTATTTTCGGGCTTGGGCCAGGTCGGGCCGGGCTTTTTACCCGTTTCAACGCCTCCCATTGACAGGCCTAGCTTTTCCATCAGTATGAACAGTAGAAAACTTGTATTCACGGCATTTTCCGCCGATGTTTACATAACTCAAATATGTTACCCAAAAGATTCTGGAATATTTGGACAGAAAGGTGAGAGGTGATAATCATCCTCTCTGTACACTTAGGATGATAGAAGTATTGTGGGTGGTGGGTTGGGTGAGAAATAGAGTGGGAAATATGAAGAAATAAGAAGGAGACAAGAAAGAAGAAAACGTGAAGAGTGACGCTTGCGTCGCCCAAATTTATTTTTTTGGGTGACACTATTGTCGCCCAGAAAAAAGTATAAAAAATAAATAAGAAAGTGGTGGGAAGACTGAATTTATGCTGTACAATCTGCAGAGACCCTTTGCGAGGAATGAACAAATTTTAAATTTTCTTCCATAAAACCCTCAAGATTATATATATTTAGTATTTCTTGTAAAATAGGAGGGAGTATTAAATAACACTCTTTAACCCAACCCGTGTATCAAGGGCCGGGTTTGTTATCACATATCCTATAACCATCAGGGTGTAAAGACTAAAGCGTGACAAGTTTGTGTCGGTGAGGTATGAGTTTGGTAGGCTGCAGCAAACCCGGCCTGTTACCCTCTCTACCTGATGGGTTTAGGCCAATTGGCAAAAGCTCGTTCAAGCCCAATATGCTGGGCCTAATATTCAGGCTCAAATCCAGTCCACACGTCTGATAATTTATCTTGGGCCTGGCCTGTTTGAAAAACATATGTGCCTTTGGGTGAAAATGATGTCGGTCTGGGTCAGGCCCTCGAGAGTAGCTAGACCCATGTTGTCCCATGCAACAACTTGTCCAAGCCCAGTGCCCATGCTTAATAACACAGCACAAAACAGCCAATGCAGGCCAGGCTTTGGATAGGCACAGTGAAGCTTACACTTACTGGGTTTCTCTCAATCCTTAATAAACATGGGATCATCAGGTCAGTGAGTAGCATGTGTTGGGTCTACCCTATTCTGACTCATTTATCAATCCAGATAAGAATAACCCAGACCAGAATTCTCAGCTTGGGTTGGCAGGTCCAGTCAAGAATTGGCACCCCTAGGCTCAACACAAGGACCCCATAGCAGTGTTCTACACTATGAACCACCTGACTGGACTGTTCAGCCCAAATTCTGTGGTTCAACTGCCTGACTGTGATCATAAATATTAATAAAAGATTAATAAATTAAAAGTTGAAATTACTTAATATTGGTGAAAGATGTTGGATTATTTGGTTTGAATTATGTTTTGCTTTTTGGCTAATTTAAATGGTTCTTGACTTTTGTCTTACCAGTTGGAAAGGTTTAGGTTGGGACAAACTCAAGGCACTGGTTTGGATCAAACTGGGTCTAACCATGTGGTCCAGTCTGGCTGTAAAAACACTGCCTGATGGTCAGCATTGACCAAGGTTTTATAATAAGATAAGATCTGTTTGTATCTGATATGATAGGCATTAAGAAAGGACCCAACCCAAGCCCATCTAGTTATGGGACCTTGAAATAGGTTTAGCATCAACCCATGGGCCTAAAAACTAAATATGTTGACTGGCATAGTGGTAATCCTACATCATACACTAATAAACAACCGACAAATTGTTGAATGAAATTGGCCTAGGGATTGCAATGGTTGGGTTATCTTATGGGCCATATGGACTGACCCACTCCGGCGCTTTGTTCAGGCCGCACTTTTCAAGCCATGGGTTAAGTCTCTGGCCTTAAAAGAAGGCCCATTAGGGAAACAGATTGGGCCAAGACTAACCCCAACCTAACTTGGTTCAACCATATGAATACTTGTTTGATGTAAAGAATTTAGTCATACCTAAATTTCCTACATGTTTCCAAATCAAGATTTTACATTTATCCATGGTGTGAAAGTCCAAAACCAGAGCTAAGATCAGGTCACCAAACTCAGGCGAGTTTTGGAGAGTAAGAACAAGTTTTAGAACCATGGTTGTAAGAAGTTGAGCCTGTCTTGGCCCTGATAATCTTCTTTGGATTGATTTGTGGATTGGGCTAGGACCTGATTCATAATCTGGTTTTGTTGTTTAGTGTGTGTGAAAGCGTGAATCACCACGATCGAAGAAAGAGAAAAACACACACATGGATTTTACGTGATTCGGCAAACTCGCCTACATCTATGGGAAAGAAACTCGACTTTCCCCTATTCAGCCTCACGTGGTTCGGAAGACTACGACACCTATGGGTGAGAGAGCTCTCACATATCTAACTCTCTCATAGAATTTAAGGTTACAGATTACATCAATATATAATCTCTACTTTCTTAGCCTCTAAGAAAACTCGGTAGATTGACCAAAATACCTTTAACCCTGAACCTGGTTATTGGCTAACTCAATGGACCATTCTGGTAAACCAGATATACAAGACATAAACCCAACATGTTTTGACTCGACTGGGTTAGTTGGGCTCGGTGGTCATCGAGTTAGGAGAGTTGGTCAGAGTACTGGGCCAGAATCGCCAGGGATAGTTGGCCCAGTGACCTTCAAACCGAGTGAGATTCCGGAAAGTCTTGAGTTTCCGAGTACAAACTCTACCTCAGTGAGTCAGTCCCTTTTCTTGGCAGGTCCATGAAACCAACAAATCCATCTACATGTCTCAATCAAGAAATCTGTTCAGAGCAACCCAAAAAATATGTACCACACATAGGAAGAAACTTCAAGCAAAGGACATATAGGAGAGATGGATTGTGAAAGACCCCATAACCACATCTGACATCACAGCAAAATTGCAAAATGATAACCCATGCCTCTGCTGAGCCTTTTTTGGATCATGGAATTGCAGGTCATTCAATTCCCATCTCCTTTATCTTTACAAAAAGTGTGAAAGACATCAGTGCATGGTGTGATTTTGATACCCATATCAGCTTTCTTCCCATCTTTCCAAAGCACTCAGGCACCTTTTAACTTTTCTAAGATATGAAATATCTGTACGGTGGTGTACCCTTCAATTGGGTTGTCAATGGGCCCCCATTACCCACACTGGACCCAAAAAATCCAGGTATAGATCTTTTCTATTATGATGGAAATTGGGTTTGGATCCAGATCGCCAAGTTCACGATCAGTCCGGATCCAGTTGAATACGAACCCTAATACCCATATTATCTAAGTATATAACATTGCCTGGATTTTGCATTGGGCTCATAGTTTGATGTGGGTCAACGTCGGCTCAACTGGAGTCGAAAGCTTGGTTTTATACATGAGACTCGCATTGGGCCTGGGTTTGGGACACGGTAAAGAAAGACTAAATGGGTTCGAGTCCAAGTCCACCTTGGACCCAACCATTTATTTCCCTACCTTGTTTGAAGAATCTCAATCTCATGTGGGCTGAGAAGAATTCATTGAGAAAATGGGAACCAAAGAGTGTTTTGATTACACCTTCACCTGAAGTGATGTGCTTCTATTTTATGTTTAAGACTTAGGTGGCATTATTCTTTTGAGTGACATGTATTAGGCCTTTGCAAAAAGAGGATTTTACTTTATGTTTGTATCTTTTTTCTCTACTAGTTGTGTCTTTTCATTTTATAAATGGATGTTTGAATAAGTTGGGCTATGCAGCAATATAGAAAACTACCACATGACCGGGAAAATTAAGAAATTTTTTTTCCGCTTTTCAGATGTTAAGAATTTTCGGTCCATTATTATTATTATCGTCATCAAAGTTTTGTCCCAAATATGTTAAGATAGATTTTCTCTCTACATCTGAATAAAATGACTGCACTAAATCTACAAGCAGGTCCGTGACTCGAAGCATTAAGCAAATCATAAATAGAAAGTACACCAAGAGGTTATTTTCCAAATTTTCTGAGAATATTATGATCAGGAAGATGTCATGAAAAAAAAAATTGTTTTCAAAGAATTAAAATAATAGATAAATAAAAGGGTTTAGGTTTAGGGTTTAAAAAGTAGTTGCTACAAACATGTAATGCACAACTATTGCAGGATACATATATTGATTAAATTACATAGTATTCAAAATAAAATAAAATTGGGAGATGATTTAGCTGTTCTTGAGAGTAGGTGAAATGTTGGTCCTTAGATCCAACACTCAATCTTATGAAATTCCAAATGTGTTTCTTAATTTGCTTTTGGTTGTATCTATTCTAATACAAAAATTGTAAAGAAAGCAAAAGGTTAGTGGGAACCACGAATGAGAGGAACGACAAGCATGCATGTTGGCAATATCAACCTACCAACTTTTTGGTTGTTTCCTTTAAATGCAATTGAAATTCTAGAGATTTTCAGGGCCCAATAGGCTTTTCAACCCATGAAGTCTTTAGGTCATGTTTGGTAATCATACGCTCGGAATTTCTTCACAGGTTTTCAACAAAGGTGTTGAAAATCCATCTATGGTAATTACAAATACTAGCGATTTGGACTAGTGGACAATTTCACTTTTGAAATGATTTAGGTAGGGCCTTCCCGTCATGGGATTTGAAAATTCTCATTTTTTTTTGATCTAGCAATGATGTTAGTTTTTCTCAACTATAGATATTGATACACACCGATATGGATGTGAAATTCTTACCCATACAACTTCATCGCGAGAAATTTCTATTCCAAAGCCAATGAGGAATCCTCAAATCTACAAGTTCCTCATTGATTCCTCCCCTGCTACTAAACGTGCTTAAACTATAGAGCAAGTGGTTATTTTTTCCCTATATTGGATCATGGGTCTAGAAGTGTACTTCGAATGCAATGACTAGGGATCGATCCTAGACTAAGGCACCTTGCAATTAACCTAGTGGTGGTTTTGCAAAATGATCATAGTCTAACTATCCATACCTTTTCTAACCATATCTTCGACATGGGGGGACCCATGGGACCCACCTTCCCATGATTCACTCTTCAACTAGATTTCACTCTAGCTACTTAGAGTGATATACAATATTGGATTTGCATTTTTTTGAAAAAAAAAAAATTTATTATTTTGCAAGTGATCAGTCTTATGGTGGGTCACTCCAGTTAAACTCAAGTTTTGATAAGTTAGAGGTGTTTAATACGAACTGATCGGATTAAGTAAAGGCGGGATGCACATCATCCTACGAGCGGTTATAAAAAAACTCAACATAGTAATTTTACATGTAATGACGTCAACTGAGTAAAACAATTACAGAGTTTTTAGATTTTAGAGAAATGTAAATGACCTTTCTATGTGAAAAATAGAAGCATTTGACTAAAAATTTACTATTAAAGCTTCAAGATTGTTTATAAGTCCTACACATTAGATAGAATGTTTTTGATTGATCAATAAGAAAGACAACCCAACTTGGATGAGTATTAAATTGGAGTTGGTGGTATTTTCACATAAAGGCAATAAGTGTGAAAAGCTTACATTGACCACAGGAAGAGTCCAAGGGCTCCCATGCCCCCCAAAGCCTGTCATGTAGCATGCCAAAAACGGGCCACCATTTTTCCTCACCCACCTTCTTGAGGCTTTGACATGGAGAAATCCAGAGTTAAAGAGTGGGATTTTACATTAGGCTTTACCTATTGAAATCCTAACACTTAAAATAAAGGCCCTCCGAGTGTATGAGGTATCTCAAAATTTATCTCAATATGAGTTAGCCCCACCGTAAAATTGATTATTTGGTAAAAAATTACGATTAACACAATCTCATGTATTATTCATTACCATGAAATATGGGGATGCCCCTAAATTTATTTTGAACAACTTGGATGTTCAATAGGTGGACCCCAATGTGGAGTTTCCCTCCTTCAAGTCAAGATTTCTATAAGTCAAGGCCTTAACGGGATCTGAAATCTTGAATTTTTTTTTGTGGTGTTTAATCTCAATAATGTAAACTCGGTTGTACCCTAAACATGTGGATTCCATTTGGCCGTTGTTTAAAAGAATTTGGAGAATTATTCATGTCATCGCCATGAATCTATCAATGGGTCCACCTTTGAGTTCCAATTGCTTAAATTCACTATTTTGCCTTGTTCTATAAAGGAAAAAAATAATCCTAATAAAAATCACGTTGTGGGGTTGTGCGTGTGCCCAGGAGAATAGTCTTTGGGTAAAATACCATTGGAATACCCTCGCGTGCCCAAAAAACCCTTAACTAAAATAAGAAATTTAAAGCTGATTGCCCCTATGGATTTACAACAACCAACTTTAGATTCCAAGTGCCAAAAGCCCTCTCAGGTAGGAAGGCTTTTTCATTGTTTGTGCCCAGGCATTTCTCTCGTGAATGCTGTGTTTGTTACTTTGTTTTCCTCAGATTCCGCCTTTTGGCTTCTGATTCACAAACCAATCCTCTAGTTTTTTTCCTCGTGTTGATGACAAATGACAATTTCCATCACAAGTCCGGATCCTCTCGAGCTTTGACATGCAGAAACCCTCAATGAAAGGAGTGGAACTCTATAGTAGTGCGCGCCCATTAAACAATCCAACCCCTCGAAATAAACATCTTCCCCGAATGTAGGGTATCTCCAAATTATAGAAGTTGGTCCCACCGTAAGACCATTCCTTTGATTGAAAGGTGATTAATGAATGACATATAAAGTGTGTTAATCACTTTTTATCAAAGTGCCAATACTATGGTGGGGACCAACTCCTACGGGTAAAATTACAGGGAAGGCATTTATTTTATACCGTTCGAATTTTCAATAAATGGACCTCAGTTGTGGCTGACTCTTTCCATATTTCTAGAACATGCATGTCGGTCAAAAGCACGGGCCAACGATGGAAAAGACGTTTTGGGAGGATTGGTTATCAATAAAAGAGAGAATGTCTTGCGAATGTGGGCAATGCAAATGGAGTCTAAATTTAGAAGCATAGAGAATTCAATCCATTAGCCTTGTAGCACAAGCATCCACTGACCTTGCAGGACAGGTTTATACAGTCCAATGAGCGATTAGATCAACCACAACAACTTTGACATACTGAGCCTCCCTTGCTATTTCGATGTTGCTTGCCGAATTGGTAGAATCTTTTCCTGTAGGAGCGCCACACATGAGCGGTGCGGGATTTTTAATTTTTCGATAGATAAAATGAGAGTTTTGAATTAAATGCAATAACCAAGAGTTCCATAGCTAGACAAATCTTAGATTATCCAATTATCCAAGGTATTCGACTCGGGAAAAATTAGATTGGAAACATAATTTTGATTCCGATAAAATATTGAAACTAGTTTTGGAACATATTATATCCATGACGAACCCACGATTTTTGTTTAGGGGGGAAATCCAAACAGGTGGTTGGGTTTTGTGGCCAAGCCCAAAATCTTATGTTAAAGTGGGCTACCAAGTATGTAAACTAAAAATGAAGGACTGAAAAAGTGTATATATATATATATATATATATATATATATATATTTTATACATTAGACACTATTTGAGCCTGATGCCAGTTGATCTAACGATGACACTTGATCTAACTTGTGCAGGGCTTCATTTGCTGGGTCAAATATACTCACTTCACACGCCTCTCTATGTAAGTTAAATTCATTGAAATTCAAGTTGTATATGCTTATCAAATTTAGGAATATATAACAGGCCAAGTGTAAGGACCCAGTCCAGATCTACCTGGCAGATATTGTCCGCTTTGGCCCTTTGGGCCTCACGGTTTTGTTCCTTGGTGCATTCCGACCCTTTGAGCCAGCGCCCAAAACGCGTCTACCAAGTAAGGCTTAGCATCCCACATATAGCCCAGTCTCTGGGCAGCCTCATAGGCGATGTGGGACGGAGAACCGGGGTTCTCACACTCCCACCCACTTAGAGGAGAGCCGCCCTCGGCTCTGATACCATTCTGTAAGGACCCAGCCCAGATCTACCTGGCAGATATTGTCCGCTTTGGCCCTTTGGGCCTCACGGTTTTGTTCCTTGGTGCATTCCGGCCCTTTGAGCCAGCGCCGAAAATGCGTCTGCCAAGTAAGGTTTAGCATCCCACATATAGCCCAGTCTCTGGGCAGCCTCATAGGCGATGTGGGACGGAGAACCGGGGTTCTCACACTTTTCTGTAAGGACCCAGCACAGATCTACCTGGCAGATATTGTCCGCTTTGGCCCTTTGGGCCTCACGGTTTTGTTCCTTGGTGCATTCCGGCCCTTTGAGCCAGCGCCCAAAACGCGTCTACCAAGTAAGGCTTAGCATCCCACATATAGCCGAGTCTCTGGACAGCCTCATAGGCGATGTGGGACGGAGAATCGGGGTTCTCACACTCCCACCCACTTAGAGGAGAGCCGCCCTCGGTTCTGATACCATTCTGTAAGGACCCAGCCCAGATCTACCTGGTAGATATTGTCCGCTTTGGCCCTTTGGGCCTCACGGTTTTGTTCCTTGGTGCAATCCGGCCCTTTAAGTCAGCGCCCAAAACGCGTCTACCAAGTAAGGCTTAGCATCCCACATATAGCCCAGTCTCTGGGCAGCCTCATAGGCGATGTGGGACGGAGAACCGGGGTTCTCACACCAAGCCAACAAACAAACTAAACTATAGCTATTGCTACCAAGCTGAGCATCAGGGTTGATCAGTTGGTTTGGAACCACAGGTCTCACCCAACCGTCCAGGATTTGTTTCTATATATGTTGTTCTTATCCACTTGTGCAGGTCCCTTCATGCATGTATGGACTCCCTTTCCATTTATTTGAGCTCCCTTCATGTTTGGACGGGCTCCCTTTCCACTTGTGCAGGCTTTTTTATCCTATATTGGGGTCTCTCCCCATGTGCCGGGTGCGATAATATTCATTCTTTCTATAAGTTCTGAAGCTCTCAATGCACCCCTCCAATTGATTCCCGCTGACCACCAAAGTCTCCAACACCTCTTATTTGGAATTGAAAGTAAGCACTGTGAAAATTGACTTAACAGATTCCTAGGTTATTGTACACTCCCCTGGCTCCCTCACTTCTACAACTAATATGCACAGCTGATACAACCACAACTCACTGTGATGCAAACTGATGTACAAAAAATACACTACAAAAATATTTCATTTTGGTGTAATTGGATCTGCTGGAATCTGGCTATTACACATACAAGCAGAGTAGGGCCAATAAATACCAGACTGTATGTCTGTCTGGTACTATGGGGTTGATGTTGACTGTGTTGTCACAGATATCATTCTCCATCTCCAAAAATTACTATCCAAGTAACTTAACCCCTGCGGTAGCTCGGTTGGCCTAGGGCCACGGTGTGCACCTAAAGGTTGTGGGTTCAAAATTGCACTACCACACTGGGGCCACAAGGAAATTTTATCCGGCTTTCTCTCCTGAACCTGTAGGGATCATTCTGACCCAAATGGCGGGGAACCGTGCATTATAAAGAAATAAATAATTATAAATCCAAGTAATTTGGCCCATAAATACAAAGTCAATTCATTATATATATATATATATATATATATATATATATATATATATATGGGAGATGCTCCTTTGAGAGACATTCTCACTAAGTTTATGAGAAATGGGTGGGCGCCCTCACTTCCATATCCACTCTCACCAACTTAAATGCAAGGACTCCCAACTTAAATGTGTGGGCCTCCACCCATCTCTCACCAACTTGGTAAGAGTGTCTCTCACTAGAGCATCTCCCTATATATATTCTTTTGCTAAGGGAGGGTTCCCAACCTTTTGGACATGACAAATCCCTCTGGGCCTAGAGAGAAATTGGGTAAAACTCTTGTGGTCCGCAGGTGATAGCATTGGTGGACCCATTCTTTAGTTCCTTAAGAGTAGGGAGCTAGGAATCGATACGAGGACTTCTAGTTTTGAAAGAAAGAGAAACCATGGTCCTGACTACTAAGCCAACCTCTTGGGGTTAAAATAATAAAATTTTATTTTCAGTGGTTTAATTTTATGGGTGGCCCACTCAAGATCCTCTCATGATACACATGTCACTTTCTACTTTGGCACTGTCCTGAATGTGGTGATAATCTGCAGTTCATGTGAGGAATTCTTAGTAAACTGTTAGCATCAATTCCCGAGGAATTAGTCAAAAAGGTCTCGTACCATATACCATAATAAAATGGAGAAAATAAAGGTAAATGCTGGCAACACGTTCAGGGCTTGTTTAGATACGCGAAAGATACAGTAAAATGTAGTTAAATGGATCATAACATAATAATCTAAAATGTTTATCCCGATAGATAAAGTAATATT
The DNA here is from genome assembly GCA_003546025.1 of Camphora micrantha. Lineage (NCBI taxonomy): Eukaryota > Viridiplantae > Streptophyta > Magnoliopsida > Laurales > Lauraceae > Camphora > Camphora micrantha. The sequence continues at coordinate 14,136,986 of QPKB01000001.1, forward strand.
GTGAGCCACATGTACTTCATTTCACTTTAATTCTGAATACTTTTAATTTTTTGAATAAAAGTGATTTCTACTTCAAATCTTAACTTCAAAATAAACATTCAAATGGAATGAAGTGAATTACTCTACTTTAACTTCAACATACTTCTCTTCACTCCACTTCACAGGTGAAATCCACTTCATTTTACTTCACTTCTTATTTATCCAAATCAGCCCTAAATAAAAGGTTCTCTAAAAATTATAGGCTTAAGTGGGGGACATGTTTATTAAAATTCTAAATTGTGCTATAAATAAATTGTATCTTCTTGCTTGGGGGCTTGCCAAATTCCACCGATGAGGTAATTTAGATTTTCACTATACACACTTACCTGAAGCTAAAGGGCCGGTTTGTTTGGAAGAATCCCGAAAACTCTTTTTCGAAAGAAATTAAAATCCTCTATTTACAATACAAATCTCAAAAGCCAATATCATGTAAAATGCTCAGAAGATCCAAAATTATAAAATTCAAAAGGTTTAAAGTTACATTTCGAAAGAACTTATATTCAAAATATCTTTAGTAAGAACCATCTCCGGCAAGCAATTCTTGTTAATAACCATTTAAGTTCTCCACTTATTTTATTTATAAGAATGGTATCACTAATGTCTTTGAACCATTCAAGTTCTTCACTTGAAAGAGATAGAGACATTAATAGACTTAGCATTTCAAAAGAGAGTAAGTGATTTTTTTTCTTTAAAAAATACACCTTATTATTCTCTAAACTTATAAAAAAAAACCCTCATTATATTTTTTTGAATGTTTTGATATTTAGCATGCCATTTCATTTGTACTATATATTAGCTCAGTTGACCTAGGACCATGATTTGCACCCGAAAGTTGTAGGTTTGAAACTACATTACTACACTGGGGGTACATGGGAGTTTACTGGCTTCCCTCTGGCCCGGAGGTATTAATTCAGCCTAAAGGGTTGGGAACCCTCCAATAGTTTAAATAAAAAAAAAAAGTGTGAGCAGAGGCGGATCTAAGAAAAATACCTCAAAGGGGCGCCTATAAAAAAAAAAAAAACATTGAGGGAGCCAAAATAAAAAAAAATCTTCTCATTAAACCCCTTAATTTTTACCTCTGTGTGTAGGGATGTAAATGGGTTCCCAATTCTCCGATTACCTGATGGTTCCGACTCATTAAAAGCCGAGTCAGGGTCCTTATTTAGGCTCCAATAAGTAAATGAGTCCGGGTCCGGTTCCACCTTGGTTTGGACCCATAGACCTGAGACCCGTCATATTACTACAATTTTCGAAAATTTCTTATAAAAACTATATTTTTTGAAATATCATTCTCTATCTAGACTCAGGTTCGGATTCAGACTAGTGCCATATATGGTTATAATTCCGATTCCAAAACCAAAAAATCGATTAGGGATCTGAATCTGAATCCGATTCCACATAATGCTTAACATCTTCGGTTCATGGACACGAACCAAAACCTGCCTGTTCACAACCCTATCTGTGTGTGACTCATCTGATTCACACTCCCACGGAAAAGGGCTTAAATTAGAGAATTTGTGCTCGTGATATTTTTATGCTTTCGATTTTCTTCTAAAGAATAAAATCTTCTCGAGATGTGTGACAGTAGACAAAGACCAGCGTCTGCGTCGGACACATTTGAGAAACGGACGCACAAGAAACAAGACTTGCTTCAGCTAGGGCGAGTCACGTTCACATGCTCACCGAAAACGCAAACCAAGATATCCTCACTCAGTGCTCCACAAGACCACCAAAACTCACTTCCCACCGACCCACCCTTCAATCACACACCTCTCAACGGCCAAGATCATCTCGGCAGATAGAACCACTGTCTGTTCCCCACCCATGTACCCCACCTTCTGATCAGGCCCACCTCGAGCCACAAAAAACACAGTTCTGCACTCCTCGGAACCACTTAAAATTCAGTACTCCTCCTGTACCGACAAGTACATGCTCCAATTGGGTAAGCCTTATCTGCGCTCGTGAGCTGAAAAAAATAGATAAAGACAAATTCTCCCACAAGCCTCTTTACTATGCCTTTCAATTTTGGGTGCCCACCTAATATTAATAAAGATCATTCTCGAATATCTATTTCTCTTTAATTGGCATGGGTCTTAATTTGACTGTGATCCATACATCAACGCTGTTTATTTATTCAGAAAAGATTTACATGATATTAATTAAGGCTATGTTCGGTAATTAGATTCTCAATATGTTTTTATTTTTTATTTTTACTTTTTATTTTGCCTTTTAAAGAATACCATTTAAAGATTCTATATCTCCTCACTTATTCTAATATTAAGCCTTAGGTTGACAACCTCAAAGAAGGTTGCCAAACTTTGTAAATCTTAAAAGATGGATCACATGATCACAATCACAAAATAACTCTCACCATAGTGGCAATTAAATTCTCAAGGATTTCTCACTAGTACTATGTAGGATATGTTTGTGTGATGGATAAGGAAATTATTTAGATTTTCCATGCAACCCTATTTCAATTGTGCAATGCATTTCCTTATGGGAAAAGAAAAGGGTGAATTTATTTTCTTCATTAGAGAGTATTTCAATTTTTAATGCTTTTTTTTTTTTTATAATCTAGGATATCTCCTGCCTAATCCAGCCGATGTACTTTTGGCCGTAAGCCCGAGACTCGATTCTGTGTAGCCCTAAGAACTAATTCCTAGGAGTACTTACAAACCCTCCTATCATTTACAACGTGAAGAATCCTTGATATGGAAAGGAATTCTCAATGCAAAATTCCTTGCCTATTGACTAATGTGCCCTGAGATTTTAAAATCAAGGGTTAGGATAATTTATTGTAACCCATGATCTATCTAACCGTTCTCTTAATTTTTCATCAATACAGGTGGGCCACGCAGATGGTGGGGCGTTTTTTTTTTATAAAGGAAACGCAACATAGCGTTATTTGGTGTGACTCTTTTAAGTATAAAAAAAAACGGAAAGTGAGTGCCAAACGGCGGTTACTGCTTCCTCTGCTACTGTTTTCTGCTCTTTCCCTTCCACTTCCTGTTATGTTACGGATTTAAACCCCGTTACGCTCACTATCCGCCGATACAGTTACGTTTTCCTCTCCTCTTTCTCTCTTATTTCTTCCATTCATTTCGGTACTGATATCTTCAGATCTCGACTCGTAGCAGGTTTTAGAGAAAACACAGAGAGAGAGAGAGAGAGGATGGGAGATAAAGCTGAGCTTTTGGAGGCCGTCCTCAAAGAAGCTGTGGATTTGGTACTGGATCCATTTGGGTTTTTTCCGATACCGTTACAGTTATATGGGGTTTCGGTTTTTTGAGTGTTTTGGTGTGTGGTGTTGCAGGAAAACATCCCGATAGAGGAGGTTTTCGAGAATCTGAGATGTAGCAAAGAGGGTTTAACGAGTGAGGCCGCTGAGGAGAGATTGACCATCTTCGGCCACAACAAGCTTGAGGAGAAGAAGGTCTGTTTCGGTTACGTGTTTTTTGCGCATTTGGGTCCTTGTAACGGTTTTTTGTTTTTGTTTTTCTGATTTCGTTTTGGTTTTGGGGTTTTGTATCAGGAGAGCAAGGTGTTGAAGTTCTTGGGGTTTATGTGGAATCCGCTTTCGTGGGTTATGGAAGCTGCTGCTATCATGGCTATTGCTCTTGCTAATGGAGGGGTGAGTTGTGTCTGATTTTGATGATGTACTACTCGTTTTTTTGCTGGTTTTGAGTGATTTTGAGAACTGGGTTTGATTTCTATTAGCTTAATTCTTTCTGGGTGTTTGGATTTGTAGGGGAAACCGCCGGATTGGCAGGATTTTGTGGGTATTATAACGCTTTTGGTCATCAACTCCACCATTAGTTTTATTGAAGAGAACAACGCCGGTAATGCAGCAGCTGCTCTCATGGCTCGTCTCGCCCCCAAGGCGAAGGTATTTAGATGTTGAAGGAACTGGATTTTTGTAGATATTGAGAATTCTTCAATTGGAAAGATTTTATGTTGATAGATGGATATATGAACTGTTACCTCTTTATGTTTTAAACTTTGATTTTGTGATTTGGATGCTAAAATGCATAGCTTTCTCTGCCTGGTTTTTATTTGAAGGAAAGTTGTTCATCTATGCACTTCATGTTTGTGAATTTCATCTAAACTGGAGTTATTTTTCTCATTTGGGCTAATTCTTGTTCTTTGTTTTCTGGGATTTCTTACTAGTCTTTGATTTAATGGATTTTCAGGTCCTTAGGGATGGAAGGTGGAGTGAGGAAGATGCTGCTGTTCTTGTCCCTGGTGACATAGTCAGTATCAAGCTTGGGGACATCATCCCCGCAGATGCGCGTCTTCTAGAAGGAGACCCACTGAAAATTGATCAGGTGTTTCCCGTTATTGTACTCTCCTGATGATTGGGATTGTGTTTGGATGTCGCCTGAAGTATGAAAGCAATGCATTTTTGGTGGGTGGAATATGGGAATATGTAGACTTCTGCCATGGTTTTGAGATTGGGTTGTTGTGCATTAAGTTAGATACTTTCATCTCTTTTCATCTCAAACCAGTATCCAGAATATCTCAGATCTGTTTTGAAACATTGCATATGTGGGTTCAGCAGAAATTGTTCCACTTCCACCCATTTCTTGTGGCATCAAAATACCGTCTGCATTAACCTGCCTTATAATTCATCTTGTTTGTGCATGTTTCAGTCTGCTCTTACAGGTGAGTCACTGCCAGTGACCAAAGGTCCTGGTGATGGTGTGTATTCTGGTTCTACATGCAAGCAAGGAGAGATTGAAGCGGTTGTCATTGCCACTGGGGTGCATACCTTTTTCGGCAAGGCTGCTCACCTTGTAGACAGTACTAACCAAGTTGGTCATTTCCAAAAGGCAAGACTTGCAGTCTCCATATGGGGGGAATTATGTCACTTTCCTTTTTGTTCTTATGCTGACATTTTGTTTGCTTTCAACTGTTTAGGTTTTGACAGCAATTGGAAACTTCTGTATATGTTCAATTGCGGTGGGGATGGTAATTGAGATCATTGTTATGTACCCGATTCAAGACCGCCAGTACCGTCCGGGTATTGACAATCTTCTGGTGCTTCTGATCGGAGGGATTCCCATTGCAATGCCCACAGTTTTGTCTGTGACAATGGCAATTGGTTCTCATCGTCTGGCTCAACAGGTTGGCAGCTAGGATGCTGGGATGGATTTTATGTTGTTATGTGGCTGTGTCTTGATAAGTTGTGAATATAAGGTGATTGGTTGCTACTGCAGGGAGCCATCACAAAAAGAATGACTGCTATAGAGGAGATGGCTGGCATGGATGTGCTCTGCAGTGACAAAACGGGGACTCTAACTTTGAATAAACTCACAGTTGACAAGAATCTTATTGAGGTATGATCAGGAATAGCCTGTGGGTGCCTTTCATATCCAGGAAAGTTTATGGGTTCTCATTCATGCTTCTTATCTCTTCTGATTCAAGCTTCCTCTCTGAATTTTTTTTTTGCCCAGGTTTTTGCTAAAGGTGTCGACCAGGAACAAGTCGTGCTAATGGCTGCCAGAGCTTCCCGAATTGAAAACCAAGATGCCATTGATACTGCTATTGTTGGAATGTTAGCTGATCCAAAGGAGGTAAACAAAAACTTATGATAAGTTATTTTCTTATATATATATATCTGTATATGTAAATGTATCTCGGTTCATGTTTGACACTTTCTTTTTGGCTTCTCTGCCCATCTGAAAGGCAAGAGCTGGAATTCGAGAAGTTCATTTTCTCCCATTTAACCCAACTGATAAGCGGACAGCGCTTACTTATTTCGATGGTGATGGTAAAATGTATCGTGTTAGCAAAGGTGCACCAGAACAGGTATCTCCATTACTTCTTTTCTGGTTTTCATGTTGAGAATGATTTTGATTATAGCAGCTCATTTGTAGCTTATCTTTCCTCTGCAATTATGTACCAGATACTGAATCTTGCGCACAATAAGTCAGACATCGAGCGCAGAGTTCATGCTGTGATTGCCAAGTTTGCTGACCGAGGACTTCGATCACTTGCTGTAGCATTCCAGGCAAGTGATTGCCTCTCTCATCATCATCATCATTCCTTTTCTTTCTTTCTTCCTTTTTAATTTTTTCCTTTTATGCTGCTATGGTATCATTATCATCATTATTTTCTTTTTTATTTTGTTCTGCTATGGTATCATCAGCATCATTGTCATCATTTTCTTTCGTTTATGCTGCTATGGTGTTTTTAAATCATGTATGACTGACCCATTTTTTTTTTTTTTTTTTCTTTTTTATGCTGCCATGGTGTTTTTTAGTGGTGCATGACTGACCTAATTTCCTTGCCAATTGGGTGCATCTTTCATTATTATACAGGAAGTTCCAGACGGAAGGAAAGAAAGTCCTGGCGGTCCATGGCAGTTCATTGGTATTATGCCTCTCTTTGACCCTCCCCGGCATGATAGTGCAGAAACGATCAGGAGGGCACTGAACCTTGGAGTAAATGTGAAAATGATCACAGGTGGCTTCCTTCTCTGACTGTTTGCATCTGTAGTTAATCTCATCTAGAAACTTAGCGCTGGTTAAAGTTTAATTCGAAGCCTTACAAAATAAGGAATATGACTGTACGCAAAAATTGTATTGTAGAAAAGAATGTCACAGATCAGTAGGGAATATATTAATTGTGTTAGCCAATATTTTAATTGTCACAGATCACATGGTAAGAAGGTTTTACTTTTATGCCCCTTTTTTTTCTTTTTCTTTTTTTTTTTTTTTTTTGTGAATCAAAACTATATGACCTTCACCTCTGATGTTTTGCTTATACTTGATTCTTATGTTTGTGAATAGCCACATTTTGATTACTCAAACGATTTGGTGAGACTTGGTGAATGGATCACACTATGTGATGCTCAGATATGAGACAAATGGCTTGGATATGGCAGATTTCACGTGCTTTTTTCTCACAGTTGAAGTATAGGGCATGATACGATATGAATACGTATCATATTTTCAATTATTTGGGTATCATAGTTTATACCTCTGTGAAGATATAGTATCATGCTCTGCACGATGAGTGGTAATGAATATATATTTGTGACCTTACATGGTGCGTTGTACTGTACATTATCCCATTAGATTCAATTGTATCTTATTCTAGATTACATTAAAGATGTACTTGACCCCAAATCGAGGGAATTAGTCATATTCTTAGTGTACATAAAGGACAGTCCTACAGGAGGTGAGAACAAACGTTGAATGGAATTTCTCTCCCCCTCTTCCTTCCCCTGTTCACAAATTTCTTGTGGATTGACAATCTCATATCAAACCTTGCTGGAAATCCTAACATCTTTAGATTTACAGGCTCAAATTTAGTGTCAAAATGGGAAGAGAGATTGTCCACAATCTATGTAGGAAAGCTGGATGACTAAGATCTTCCAGCCTTTTTTTAAAATGGTATCTGACCAAGGTGTATTCCATCAGCTCAATTGTTGGGTTCACCAAAATGTTGGCCTCACATTTGTAAATTTAAGGGTTAGAATTTACCACGCAAAGGCAGGGGTTGTGAATCATATGTTGTCTCCATAAGGTTGAAACTTGAAAGTGATGTTTTTATTTTTTTATTTATATTTTGGTTTTCCTGGTAATTGTGTAAAAGAAAACTCCAAAAGATGAGAAGCATGCATTTGTATAAAGATAGACCAACAAAGGCCTGTTCCCAGTCCCCACAGTTACGTGTTTATATATCTGATCTTGTTACTTAACTTTTTCTCAGGTGATCAGCTGGCAATAGGGAAGGAAACTGGCCGCCGTTTGGGAATGGGCACCAACATGTACCCCTCATCTGCATTGCTTGGCCAGAACAAGGATGAATCAATTGTTGCTTTACCAATTGATGAGCTGATAGAGAAGGCTGATGGCTTTGCTGGTGTCTTCCCTGGTAATATTCTCATGGCAAGGAGACCATTGATTATTTCCCATTGGGTAGTCAAGCATTCTAAAATTGCTCTCTGCACATTGTTTAATTCTATTTGTCTGTTGGCGCAGAGCACAAATATGAGATTGTGAAGCGTCTACAAGCCAGGAAACATATATGTGGAATGACTGGTGATGGGGTTAATGATGCCCCTGCTCTTAAAAAGGCTGACATTGGGATAGCTGTAGCGGATGCAACTGATGCAGCTCGCAGTGCTTCTGACATTGTTCTGACAGAACCTGGTTTGAGTGTCATCATTAGTGCTGTTTTGACAAGTCGAGCTATCTTCCAGAGGATGAAAAACTATACAGTATGCAATTTAGATTTTACCATTAAAAAATATCCACTTTCACTATGTTGAAAATTTGATTGTTAATTCTTCTTCTCTAATGTCGGATGTTTCTCATTTGGTCATTTGCAGATTTATGCTGTCTCTATCACTATCCGTATCGTGGTAAGTTATATGGTAGTAATTTTGGCTTCATTTTGATGATGAACTCCTGTACCTACTACATAATGATGGATGAATGAATAAGCAACTTGCCTGCACCTCGTGCACAAGTAAAACCTTTTAGACAAACATTTAACATCGATGATGTGCTGGGGTTTCCCAAATTTATCATGAGTTTTGATAAGATGCCATCTAGTGAGATGGCATCTGCAAGTGAAACATGCATGGCTTTAGTTATATAGCTGTACTAATGAGCCTGTAATATGATTTATTTGATTTAATGTCTTACATTGCGGCTTCATTTAAACTAGCATGGGTTGTTGCATATCTAATTTTAGAGAGGATTGCAGTGTTGCTTGTTACTCATTTCCATTTTGGATTTGATCAATTGTTCCAGCTTGGTTTCATGCTTCTTGCTCTTATATGGAAGTTTGACTTCCCGCCATTCATGGTGCTCATCATCGCCATCCTGAACGATGGTCAGTGTCTTTGAAACTAAGGAGCTTTGTCTTCTTTGTTTGTTCTGTTTTTTCTGTTTTTACCCTAATGGTGCTGTAATAGTGCTAATGCCCTAATGCCTTCTTTCGTGTTTACTTTCTTATAATGGACTTTCTTTTTTCAACTGACTCTCTCTCCCGCGATTTCATCAGGTACCATAATGACAATATCCAAAGATAGGGTGAAGCCCTCTCCTCTCCCAGACAGCTGGAAGCTGTCTGAGATCTTTGCAACTGGCATCATTCTTGGAAGTTACTTGGCAATGATGACTGTCATTTTTTTCTGGGCAGCATTCAAAACTGATTTCTTCCCGGTATGAGAATTGTCTTTATCAAACAATGACTGATAATCAGGCAGTTAATTTCTTCCCTTCAACACTTCTCAACATGCTAATTGTTAAACATCTTAAAACAACTCTGCTAATTAGTCTAAAAGATGTTCAAAGGTTTGGATGCACAAGTTACAGATGTGGTTCATTCTTTTAATGTCTTGGAAAAGTAAACATTACGTTCCTTCTGCTGTTCTATGTATATATTCACCATGATGAGTCATGGGCGGTGGTTCTTGACTTCTTGTCCTACTAGTTATTTAGCGTGACCTTTTGTCCCTAAGTGTTCTATATTTAACACAACATTGAAAACCTTGCAGCAACTAAATGTGCTTTTGCCACTGAATGAGGGCAGTTCTAACTTCTAAAAGACTAATTTGCATTTTACTATTGATTTCTTGTATTTGTCTTGGATTGCCTATGGGGTGGGCTTGGGCCTAGATTTTGAACTGATCAACTGGGAATTCTGGCCAAGTCGAATTCAAATTTAGTTTTTCCAATGCCCAACCCAGCACATTTGCAAGCCTATTCTTGTTTAGAAGTCCAACAAGCATTTATTTGGTATGCATTGTGAGGAATATTATACCATCTTGGGCATGTGGATGCTTAGTGGATCCTGTGTCTTTGATCCATAATGATTGTCGGATGGGTGGACCTGTCTTTAGATGGGCCATTCCCAGAGAATCTTCCTGGTGGGACCATCTTACCTTGGATAAGTGGCCAGTGGATAGACGTGTAAATAAGGGAAGGAAATGCAGCACAGTTCATGGTCAACAGTAAAGGACCAAAGATTGGATGATGGCTAGGATCTCCGGGTCTTTTTTTGTTGTTGGGGGGGGGGGGGGTGTTTGTTTGTTTATTATTTTTTTAGCGCCGTCACTGCTAATGGTTTTTTATTATCTCTTGTTTCATGCAGTCAGTTGCTTGCACTAACAATTGTCCTTGATTTGCTTGAGAATCTACCAGAGGGTATTTAAGGTTTCGAGTCTTCAGAAAACAGCTCATGATGACTTCAGAAAGCTTGCTTCTGCAATATACCTGCAAGTTAGTACCATCAGCCAGGCTCTTATATTCGTGACGCGATCCCGGAGTTGGTCCTTTGTTGAGCGCCCTGGGTGGTTACTGGTTATTGCTTTCATAATTGCCCAGCTGGTGGGTCTATATATTCCTTACATGTTCTTCAGATCACCTTTGTTTCTGAATGTTTCAACTGTTTGATGCTCTCCTGTGCATGTATGTACAGATTGCAACACTGATTGCAGTTTACGCGAACTGGGGTTTTGCTGCAATTGAAGGGATTGGCTGGGGTTGGGCTGGTGTGGTTTGGCTCTACAATATAATCTTCTACTTTCCACTTGATCCCATCAAGTTCATAATTCGCTATGCACTGAGTGGGAAGGCATGGGATCTTGTTATTGAGCAAAGGGTATGTGTCTTTTCTCAATTTCACATTGTCTCTTTCAAGTTGTCAACTGTAGCTGCTGTTCTAATGGATTATGCCTCTTGCAGATTGCTTTTACAAGGCAGAAGGATTTTGGAAAAGAAGCAAGGGAGCTGAAGTGGGCACATGCACAAAGAACACTGCATGGTCTCCATCCGCCAGACACAAAGATGTTCAATGAGAGGAGTAATTTCACCGATCTTAACCAAATGGCTGAAGAAGCCAGAAGACGAGCTGAGATTGCAAGGTAGAACTCGAATTGAATATTATTGCCTTTTGTTAAGTGTGTTTTTTCTTTTGGGTAAAAGCCTTTTGTCAAGGGTTATATATAGCCAATATGGTGAAATCTTCACCTATGGGACACAAGGAAGGTGCAATATTTTCAATCCTCACCCATCCACAAAAGTGAGATTTCCCTGAAGGCGCCAACTGAAATTCCTGCACTTGGCAGCTGTGCGATACTCCCATAGGAGAAAATTCCCCAGCCAAAATGATTCTTTAATCGGTATACTTATGGTAAAAAATGCTATATTCATTTCTTTATTTTCCCTTTATTCATTTAGAGTTTGGTTTATCTTAAATGGAAAATCATTTTTTTATGACGGGAAATTATCTGGTATGAAACATCCATGGGGCGAACTGTAGTGGCAAATGTTATTTGCCTGTGATAAAAAAACAATAAATCAGATGGATATAGTTAGTACTTAGTGGGGCTCCATGAACCAAAGGATCAATGTCACTTCATGATAGAAAGTGAGCAGACTTCTGGAGAGATGGTTCAATTTTCAAATGGGCTCAAATTTGCATCAAGGCATGATCTTGGTCTGGCTTATATTTGCACTGCAACTTTCCCTTCTCTTGGAACCAGGCCAACTTTGTGAAATTCTGTCATTTCTTTTAACCTCTTGGGGAGTAGCGAACGGTGACTCTTGTCTTGTGTGGTGGTTGCAGGCTTAGAGAACTCCACACCCTGAAAGGGCATGTGGAATCGGTGGTAAGGCTGAAAGGTCTCGACATCGACACAATCCAGCAAGCGTACACAGTCTAACAGGTAGAGTTGTAGGAAAGAGAAGAATGTGAAAGAGAGAACAAAGGGGACCATGTCATCCTTACCTCACATTCATCATCCAATATGTGTATGTATACCAGGACAATTGGTGCTGAGAGATTGGCTGTGGCATGTAACCCCTATCCTGTCATATACCGTACATATATCAGTTTTATCTCTGGATTTTTGTGTTTCTATTACTATATTACTTATGGGATCTGCTTTTAAATTTCGGCCACATGGGTTCTCTTGTATGGTTAGCTCTTTCCATTTGTGCTGTTCCTTTTGGTAAAGAGAGAAGATAGATATGACATGGAGGAACGGGGATAATGTGCTGTTTGTGTAGGTTATAATAGGATCTTATTCCCCCTATCTGCTCTACTTTCATCCTCAACAGTGCAGGTGCCCTTAATATCATTGATTCTGCTGTCATACTTGCAGGCTTTGATGGAGCTCACTTCAGAATCCAGTGGGGGTCTTTACCCTGCCTGCAATGTACATTGTCTAATTGCACCAAACTGAATTCCGAACTCTTAAGTCTATGGTAATGGATCTTCTTTGCTGAGTTCGCCGGGCACACTCCCATCATGCTTAGTGGATAAAAAGGAAGTTTTGTTTTTTTTTTTTACATATTAATCCTCTTTAAAACCGTTTTTTTCCAATTTCATGACCGAAATTTAAATAATGTCACCGAAGTCGGTTGACTTTGGTCAACATTCTGTTTTTGTTTTTTTTTGTTTTTTGAACTTTTCTACCTCTAAATTCCATGATATCATGGGAACAATTTTGGTTACATAAACTATGTATGTCATTGATAAATCTCATGATATCATGGCTTTTATGCAGTATCTTAGAGAGAAACTTTTTGAATGATAGAACTGAGAAATGGTGGTCAACTGTTTATTTACTTTTTACAAAATGCTAATTTTCGTATTTTATAGAAAAAAATGAATTGGCTTGCTGGTTGCTAAAAATGTATTATAAAGAAATTGATAGATCCCATGATATTATGGTTCAATCTCATGATATCATGGGATTAGGGGGCAAAAAAGTTTTAAAAGAATGCTTGCTTACTAGAGTTGACTGACTTTGGTAACATTATTTGAGTTTCGGTAATGAAATTGCGTAAATCAGATTTAAGAATGATTAATAAGTCAAAACCCCAAAAAATAATGGGGGACTTTTATTTTAGCCGTTGGGCATAGGCTTGCGGACTTCAATTCAATAGCATTGATCCTGATTTCTAGTAATACTCCTAATTGGTGAGGTAAACATGAGTGAATCCACAACCTCTTGGTTGTAATTGTGAACACCTTTGAACCGTGTCGAGTGCTCTTGCTTATCGTTCTAGAACCAGATCCTTTGGGATATTAGCCAATATGTAATGTTGGTTCACATTGCAACCTTGGTCACCATTCCTGCTTGAAAGAATGGAAAATGATTAGAGGTTAGTTTTATGTTACTTTTGTTAAGTGGTCATTCGCATATGGATATATTCATAATATCTCATGCCTGGGTCCATTAAGACTTAGTGAAAACAAAAAAGTTCTTGAAGGTATAATGTTAGATGAGTTTTGCTAGTTTGAGCTGGACATGTTAACCATTTAAGGACTTATCTGTTTGCATTAGCATATGTGGAACTGAATACATAAGACTCATACCACCAGTGGTTAAAAATAAACAAAGATTAATTTTTAGAAATGACAAATAGAATAAAAAAAAAAAAGTGAAAAATGAATATCCAGCCATCACCCTAGTAATTTAATGCAAAGGAAAGTGATTTTTTTTTTTTTTTTTTTTAACATTCTCACCTTATTTATATCCTTCACCCCTCAACTCTTAAACAGCTAATTTCACTATAATATAAAGCATGGTTCAGCTTGGCCAGAGTGACTAAATGGGCCTGACATTAACGGACCATGAACAACCTTATCAGACTCCACAGACCGACTATCTCATGACAGATTTTCCACTATTAATGGATGTAGTGGATTAGTATTGATAGATCTTAATGGTCCACTTAAATTCCTGTCTCCATCAATGGCTGGTCGTTTCTGCTGATGTTTACATAGATTTGGAATATATTCATCTCAGCATACCAGACACTTCAATCCCAACAATAGTGATAAGCAATTTCCTTTTGATATTTTCCTATGAAAGGACCTTTTGATAGTTCCCTATGAATGAAAAATGTGCAAGAAAACATGCCTATAATAAAAGTAAAAAATCTCCCATACTGGAATATCTACTACTGAGAGAAGACAGTAGTAAAAAAGGAAGAAGAAGACAAAAATGCCAAATAAATATTGCTTTCTTCCATGATGGGGGTCCATGCATGTCAGTACAACTTTTTGATAATTGAAGCACTGGCCCTCACATGCAAGAATTGAATACTCTGGGAATTGCACATGCACCTTTTATCTAAGCTGAGGCTATTATAGTTGAATTGAAGTTGGTCCAACACTCTCCCACTTACATGATCATCCTTTTGGCTGTTGTCTGCCCCTGTAAATGGTCTTGTCTTTTATTTGAGGCACTACTTGAGGAAGGCTTTCCTGGTCCCACATGCCTTGGCTGCCGATAAGGGTGTATCATGGACCCACAAGCCTTAGCTGCCTGTAAGGGTGGAAGCTACATTATCCATATCCAGATGTCCCAAATTCTATATTATTTCTCTTGATGTTTGTGAAAGCTACTATCATCACTACAGCACGCTATCAAGAAATTGTCTATTATTTATCTTGTTGTTTGTGAAAATAATGTGTGCAACTCATGGAAGAACTCCTCCATGACATTTTCTCTGGTGATGTTGGGACTCTCTAATTTATTAATTATATTTGGGTGACTGCATTGTTACGAGGGCGTCCAAATCATTGAAATTTTCTCCTCCTAGCGTCCGCACGAGAATTTGTAGAAAAATAGATCTCATCCCTGTATTTAAGGCAGGGAAAGATTTTCACGCGGACGTCTGCATAAGAAAATTGCTAGTCCATCCAAACTCAACCTACTGATATTTCCGAATCAATTACTAAACAGGCTGGGTCCACTTATTCTACTCAATCTTCCAAACCGGTATGGAGAATTTATGGTCTGGTTTGACAATTCCAACCCAATTTATAAATTGGTTGGATTTGGGGTGGATCCATACCCATTGGAATGTGAAACGAATCTGAAGCCAAAACATTGTCAACCCTACATGTTATTAGGTGGTGGGCTCCAATCATGAATCTTGTTGTCACCTAAACAGGGTTAGGGACTGCAACAACCCAAGTAGATGGGAACCACTTTCAATTCAGCTGGTCTGAGTATCAATGCGGAGAAATCTACAGCCCTGTCCATATTGATTTGGGCTTGTTGGACTCACAAGGCTTCCTGGAATACAGTTCCTCCTAGAATCACCTACACATGCCAACATGGCACCCATGTGGGAAATGCAGGCCCTTCATCAGAAGTGTCCACCCTTCAATGACTTCACAGACAGTAATGTCATGACAACCAACCCCAAGTCATATGCATGGGGTTGGATGATTTTGATTTCACATATACTGGTGGCAATGAGCTGGCTAGGTTATTTTGAGTTTTTGACCCAGCTCAGAAGTCAGAACTAACCCAAGCTGACCCATTTGAGGTATGCATGTTGTTAACGTTGGATGAACCATTCAATGATGACCCATAAATATCAAATAACCCTTTCATATTTCTTTAATATTTCCTGGTTCTCGAAACACTGGTCAAGATAAACATGCATGTGGTAAACGAAAGCTGCACAAATTATAGTCATTTATCAAGCATATACATAGTTGGGACAAGGCTTTAATGATGATGATATAAAGATGGGTCCATCAAATGAGTGCTTCAACTAATCGTACCCTTCTGAGGGCCTGGACTCTGATTTCTTTGGAAGCCCAAGCCATCAAGGCAGACCCAGTGACCAGAAAGTTCACTTTGAATTCAAGCCATCCCAGTTTCCTGCCTCTTCCACAGTGTCAGATCAATAATACTTACTGGTATGTCCATGATTTCTTTCAAGAAGTTCGGTATACATAAGCAAGGAATGATACACTGCTCAAAGCCAACAGGTGAACTACTTTTAGACATAGAAACCATGACCAATGACAAAAGTTGGGAGCTGATAATGGGCAGTTAGCTGCTCATGAAAATAATAGGTTGCAAGCCGGTGAGCCCAAAGATAGCCCAAAGTCATCCATCCATGAGAATTCTTTGGGACATAGCCACAACTATCCATCCATGATATTTCTATTCCTTTGTAAGTGGAAGGTCTTCAATTTCTTAATAAATTTTGATGCATATGGTCTCCAAATTCCTACAAGAAGTACACCATAAAGAGATAATTGAACATGAGAATTGGATAACAGCAATAGAAAATAGTACTATTTGATGTGGACTCTTGGATAGTTCAACATACAAAATTCTATGAAGCCTCCATGCTAGAAAAGCTTTCATTTGCTGCTTCCGGCTTTCCCTTGACCATTTCTACAATCTTGTTTTAGGTATTCCATTCCATCAAGGAGTATTTTTCATCCAGGGTCTGCTTACAAGTTTCCTTCCTCCTTCACACATACACCCAATGCTAATTTGCCTATGCTAGTTCCTGCTATGTAGCCACCGGACCAAGCATTCTGCGAAATATCATGAAACATCATATATATGCCCATAGCACTCATATATATGTTTCGAGATTGGAACTCAAATCTCGAAACATCATATATATGCTCATAGCACTCAAGCTACAAGAGGATTGCCCAAATTCATACCAAACCACTGCCTAGCTACTGAAACTTCAAGATTATTGCGCAGACTTTCACTTATGCATCTGCCTAATTCCAACTTGTAAGGATTTATAGGGAAGGGGCTTCATGAAAGGGTATAGTGAAGGGTCAAGGGTGGGGATCTAAGGGGAAAATCAATTCCAAGGATCTAACTTTATCAGGTGAAGTGTGGGCAATCATTCCCTATCAAAGTGCACATATTTTGATGGTAAATTCTAATTCTCCACCTTTGAAACATCACTCTTGGCTCCTTGGATAGAAGCCATTTCTTATGAAACTCCAAGAGTTCAGTAGGAAATAGGAAAACATCCCCTTCAGTGTTGTGCACTTGAAATATTAGAAGGCAGTCTGTCCTAAACTTGGGGATTTTTTCTTTCATTTAAACTTGAGGATTGAATTCTTGAAATTATTTTCATAGAACAGCCTAGTTTTCTCGAGTATGAAAGTACATTGAACTAAGAGGATAGTGTCATCCAAACAATGGGGATCATTCCTTGGGCCAAACTCGGTCTATTTTAACAAATGGTCACAGGATGCAAAGGCAAAAAAGTACAATAAATAATACCTGAAAGTTGAACCCACCAGTTACTCCATCAACATTTAGTACCTGCACACAATTCAGCACTCAACTTTATGTATAGGCCTAGAATGGCTGAGCTAAGAATTTCTCTAAACTAGATGAAGATTGAAGGCTGCATAATTAATACCTCTCCTGCAAAGAACAAGTGGGACTGTATCTTGCTTTCCATGGTGTTGAGTGAGATCTTTATAAAAAAACGATATTAGAAATTTTACAGTTACAGATCTAGCAGCAACGAACCTGAAAAATTATTCCAATAGATTAAGATGGTGAAAGGAGAAACCTCTGAGAGGGGGACACCTCCAGCAGTGACAAATTCTTCCTTAAATTGGCCCTTCATTAGAGAAAATACAAAATGAAATGTTTTATCCATGTTTTCTAAATTGTGCAGGAAAATAAAAAACACAAGCTTAAGCTATACCTTGCCAGCCAGCGTAAACGAGCATTGCTTTAATAGCAATGCAATGGAATTTAACGAGTTGTTTGATATTGAAGCCCACACAATATTTCCATCTATATCCTGATGGATGAATCACAAAATGAATAACATCATCCGACACAAGTCTAATTTGCACCTAGATCTTAATGCATTTGAATTGTATTTTAGTACAACCTCACGTTGCAACAGATATTTCCAAAATCTTTTCACTAAGCCAAATTGTGGAGGAAATGAACTGAGCACCTTTTGTTTCTGTAGAAAAAAAAGAGGAAAAAAAAAAAAAAAAAACAAGTACGAACTTGTTAGCAGAGGCCATGACCGTTGGTAGAAAAGATGGTCTGGACCCACATTCCCCATTATTAGTAGATCTATTTGTAGAAGATAACAAGGATGTAGGCTAACAGGCCCTAGGCCCAGCCCAACAAAGGCCCATTACAGCCTCCCACATGTGGGATTTAGTCAATCCTTGTATAGCTCATTTCTCTCATTGTACTACGAACAGTTTCTCAAACTATACATTCTACAGTAAAATAGGAAAATTCACCCAGATAAAACCTGAAAGGATGGTTAAAATTTTAAACAGGGCTATAAGGTTTGAAGGTCATTGATCTCTGATAGGTCATGCCTGTTATCCGGTAGCAATATGAAAAGACATTAGAAAACCACTTTAAGAATGACAACCACTTGAAGAATGACAATCTCTTCTGATTTTTCAGAAATCATGGGACCAAAAACATGTGACCGAGCAATGCTATTTACAACATGTGAATATTGGAATGCTTTTTAAGAAACCAGAAATAATGATGCCATTAAGCATCTTGTTTACGAGAAATCAGAGTGGACAAAAATTCGATGCTAAGAAATTGGATCTGTCATGGCTCTCGTTCATGGTAAATGAAAACTCAAATCTTTGTTTCATTTCATCAGTTTCCAAGTTGGCAGAGTCAAGTACGGAATTGTTGTCTAGGGGGAGTAAGCAAGGATAGACAATTTGATCTATGTTTGAGAAGTTTTAGTCCCGTCCTTATTACCTAGCTCTGCATGATTTTAAAAACCATTCCATGGTGGCCCAGAAAAAGCTATTAGAACACTTTTAGATCATCCTTAATGCCTCTTTGTGTCTGAGTTCCAACTATTGCCGGCGAAGCTATTAAGTATTTTCAACATTTAACTTGAGGACTATAGGGAGCAAAGGAGATTAAAAGAGATTTCGGAATTGGTCCCTATAGCTTAACCATCAATGGAAGGTGACCAATCTCTCAAAACTAGAGAAAGGCAAGCCCTACCACTCTTTCGCCCTCGAACCCGTTTGAACATAGCAATCTTATTTTTATCCACAATGGTTTCGTGTGGCAGCCATTTCCCTTCAAAATCCCCAGATTACTCACGTTCCATTTTTCCTAGGTAGGAGATTGCAAGAGGAAGCATGGCCCTCTGTGTAAACTTATTAATAAGATGGTTGAAATAGTAGGTTAGGATAATCCCAGAGATTAAGGGTGTGTTTGGTTGCACTGCTTAAAAGTGCCTTTAAGGCTTTTGACTTTTCAAAAACCCAAAAACCCTAAAAAGCATGTTTGGTTATCACGTTTTTAAAAGGGTTTTCAGAAAAGCAAAAGCCAAAACTTGCTTTTTGATGCAGGACAGACCCATGGTCCCCATGGGTCAACTAGCCTATGGGCCCAGCCCATCTATCTCGACCAAGCCTTTGGGCCCAGCCCATTCATTTCATATTATCTTATATTATTAAGAGTTATTTTTTACTCGGATATTTTAATCCTGGCCATCAATGTGTTTGGAATTTGGATGGTCCAGATTAATTCTAGTGTTATTTCTTTTCCTATATAAGTAATGTAAAGCCTATTTGGCTTCTAACGGTTAATGATTCTCTTTGAGTTCTCTCTCAAAGTTCTCTTTGCCTCCTAAATTGAAGTTTGGTGCAAGGCCAATTTTCAGGTCCGCCTGATCCACCTCTAATTTCTCCATATTTATCCTTACCCAGCCTGCATCTCCTCTCAGTTCTGCGTCAAACGGTATCAAAGCCGAAGATCGATCCATCCCCAGATTCGAACTATCGACTTTGTTTTAGGTACATATTCTCATTGTTCTCCTTTCCTTCACAGCAAACCATCTCCATCGTGGCTGAATCTCATCACTACTAAACTCCATGTGGCCGAACCTCCATCCTCCCCATCTCCAAACTCCTTTCCACATCAGCTAAACGTCACTAACCATCAGATCCATCAACCGAGTATCATGAGAGCCCTAAACGCACTATCGTCTCTCCAAATCCATCAAATCCAGATTGCCGAACACCATTAAACTCCAAGTCCCCTTAGCTGATCATCCATATAACCCTAAACCCATCATTTGAGCACATCAGATAACCCATCCTTGTCCCCGTCAAATAACCCATCCATTGAATTCCTAGCAGTGGAAAACCTAAACCCGATCAATTGCATCCAACTTCAATCGAAATCCATAAGCCCCAAAATCCTTAAATCCCTTTCAATCCAAAAAAACCCGAGATCCCCAAAACCCCAGAATTTTTCCAGTATCCTCGAACCTATCGATATCAGATTCTGACAAACGTACCTGTATTCATGGATGATGCAAATTAAGACTTTGCGGGATTAAAATATTTTTAGATGCTTTGAAGGGGAAACTGGGTAGGGGAATTACTAGCAACTTCTTTAATAGACAGCATTACAAGAGAGATGCCGTGGGCAAGGCACTGATATGTTAGTGCTGCTCATCAATCCAATAGATCTTTCCTAAGAAAGATTTCATACCTGTCTATTTCCCACTAATTCTACATTCCTTTTTGTCTCTTGTATTAGAGGCAAATAACATAACATGATGATGATGTAAATGACGTAATAGACACAAATCATAAAGGAAACTTCTGTCCTGAACACAAACATATTAATACACAAACTACACAACAGAGCATACATATATAGATATATGAATAAATAAAAGAAAATATGAAAGTGAATGGATTTTTTTTTTCCTTTTCATGGTAAACACATCAGAGTTAAGAATAGATGAAAACCCCAAGCTGATCCTTGTGTTTAATTAGAATGTACTTCACTTCTTCCATTGGAAGATCAGGAACAAAATCCACAAGAAGCATTCCTGCAGCAGCAAGATGAAAACCAACAACAAAAACATAAAATGATCATGATGATATGGAAATAGAATACAATCAATAAACATATTTTTTTTGTGTGTGTTGGGTGGGGGGATGTTATATCAATGGACCTTCAACTCATACTTGAATATCCAGTTACCCACTTACTCATGTGATACAAATAAAATATATACCAGTCTTATTTTGACTAACAGTAGTGTCTGGCACAGGTGGATGAGGCCTGACTCTGCAATCTTGCAACATTTTGGTTGTAGGTTTAAATTCAGGGGACTGCATTTTTCATTATATATAGCTTTTAGAAGGTTCCAGGTCCACTGAGTTCAACAAGCAGGCCTGGGTCCATGTACATGCAGTAAATCAGGTTTGGGTGCACATCCATCATGGGACCCAATCGAGAGGTCATCAATCAAACAAGAAAATGGGCAGTTCAAAAAGTATTGTAAGTAACAAAAAATCCAACCATTAAAGTATTACATTAAGAAGAAAAACATTATTTATTGTATCATCACTAGCAATTACTTCTTGTTAACAAAAGTTAATCTACATAATGATGAAATATATTTCTTGATATGCTCAAACAGAAATGCAAGAATGACCATTGCTATTTTCTAGTTTAGACACCAGTGATTTTGAAATACATACAGTACAATAATTGAGCCTATCATACCTGTGTAATCTGATCCAAACAGATCACGCGCTCCCCAAGCAGATAATCGCAGAATCACTGGCCCACTAAGTCCCCAATGGGTCACCAACATAGGCCCTACCTGCAGGCTCAAAAACAGTTCTTAAACAAGATTTCTTCCTATTTCCAAGGTTTCCAGGTTTCCCCCATTAATCATAGTTACCTAGTTCGTTCAAGAGGCATTCGAACTGCGAATAGTACATTTCGAATAATTCACAGTTCGATTCATGAACTAATAGCGAACTAATTTCACATAGTTCTCAAGTGAATTATATAATTCTATTGCGGTGCTTACCTAAAAAACACAAACCACTCAAAAGCATTGTACCCTAATGTATTAATGCTAATCCATACCTAACTCCGATCAAAGTTGGCCCCACATGAAGATTGATCAACAGTAAAACATGAAAGTTTACTTTCATTTTTATCATAATTATGTTTTACATGTAGTCAATCTGATTGTGACCCAAACTATAATTGAAGTAGACTTTTGCCTATAGGATAAAATGAATATAACAGTTATTTTCAGTGATTTGGATTTTAGACAAACACCTTAAGTAATTGACTTACAAAATAGGTACACATGAATTAGTTAATCAAATTTGTCGAACTCGAACTTCGAATTAGCCGAATTGGGAAGCGAATCAAATGAACCTACTCCATTGAATTTTATAATAAAGCTAAGTCTCGAATTGCGAACTCGAATGCGAATTAGTCAAACTACGAATTAGGTAACTATGCCATTAATATTGACAAGAAAGACATGCCTGCACAAATTGAGGTATATTCCTGCACACATTTTGTAATTTCAACTTTGCTTTAACTTTTGGGAATGTAACCTGAATACGAAGACAATTAAAATACAATTAGACAAGAATTTTCACAAGTATCAACCACTAAGTGAAAAGAAAAAGGAAAAAAATAGATGAAGACCCCCCCCCAAACACACACACACACACACACAAAAATAAAAATAATATAATGAAATAACTAGAGAGAAGATATTTGGCACAAAAAATAATAAATAAAATAATAATATAATGAAATAACTAGAGAGAAGATATTTGGTCCAATGAAAAACAGTCTATCAAGTAGTAGCTTCATTTATTTTTCTACCCTAAAAGGTAATGTTACTTGAACCTGCAGCCCCTTGTTGCAACAATGAGCACCATCCAACACTGCTACAGGATTAGTAACTTATCATTGAAGCCTTATTTCTTCTAAGAATGTTCAAAATACTAGTGCAAAATAATCTGCTCGTCAACTCTGTATTATGCATTTAAAAGAAGGGTGAACTGTGAAGTAACATTGAAACAGAATATAGGTTGCCACTTTCCAATGAACCTCCAAAATCCCTTAGGGGGGCTTGGTTGACCAATCAGTTGGTGAGGCACCAACCCTCCACAGAAACAACCAGAAATAAATCCCTGGCTATAGCGCTGATGGTGACGGACTTGGGGGAGTTTGTGTGTGGGGTGTGTGAGTACTTTACAAAAAAAAAAAAAAAAAAAAAAAAAAAAAAAAAAAAAAAAAAAAAGGAAGAAGAAAAGAAATGCATTGGTTTTCCTGTGTATCTTTAGCTTGGATAAACAAGGAATTTCTAGGTCTGCTCCTTGGGAGGTGTATCTTTAACTTTCTTTTGTTGTAGGGGTATAAGGCTTTTATACCCATGTTTCCTTGAGTGGGTTGTACTTTGTTTTCTATTTGAACTATTTGAATAAAAGTTGCATATTACTTCTCAAAAAATAAAAAAAAAAGTATGTTTTCATGGGTAAAGTAATTTGAAGTGAAATGAGAAGTCGACAAGTGGTAAAATAACCACTTTACCAGTGTTTTATGGAGTAAAATCTTTTGGTGGCAGGGAAAGTAAAAATAAATTTTTTGGGGGAAGCTGGGACTTCATTTTTCCACTTCTTGTGACCAACCAACCATGGGTAAAGTCAAACTTCTGATCATTGGGATTGCTTTCCCATGATTTTACTTTACCTCTTGAAAACAAACATTGTCTTAATGTGATACTAGATTCCTTTGCAATCCTAATGTTATATGATGGGATTCTTGGTGTTTTCTTCCCTTTCTGTGCATGCATTCATGTGGAGATAGGCAACAGTTGTCCTATAGGCATTCAATGTAACTTTTACTAGCCCATTGGACCTCTAAGCTTGCAGTAATATGATGTGTACCTCCCGAACATATGGAAAGAATATGGAAACCCATTTCTGATAAGAGGAAACCACCACATAAAATATTGTTATTGAAGCCGCCGCATAAAATATTTTGTTGTTGACTAATATTGATATATGAAACCAAAGACCATTTTCTCCTACAAGCTTCCAGCTGTGTGGAGCCCACCTGGAGACATACCGCTCATTGGTGGTAGGGGGTTGGATGGAAATGTCTCATCAAGGATAACTGTTGGGCAAAAAAATCAACCTTATCATACATTCATATCTCCTGATTTAAGGCCTCAAATGTTAACAGTTCTATAACTCAATAAATGTTTGAGATTCAATCAAATGGTGAATGTAGAGTGCAAGAGTTCCAAATTCCCTTTGGTGCCAATTCCATGGAACGAGGGAGGGAGCTAATGACTCTGATGGGGACAAAACCAATTGGATCAGCAAAACAACACCGAATAAAGAGTTCAAAAGATGACTACCCCAGACAAATCTGCCAATTGCCTATCCTCAACCTTGAAAGTAAATAGGCTTGGAATTGGATCTATGATGGAATGTCCAAGTTGACCGGCAATGGTGTAACCCTGTGAATAAATAGAAATCCAATATGGCAAACAATCAAACTACAAATGGTATTGCATCTGAGCTAAGATATGTATTTGTAGTCTATATAGACCTGCTGGCTACTCCCAGTTGCTATCAATAAGTAATCTGCTTCAACATATTCAACAAAATCAATTGTACGTTTCTCAATCTTGAGACAGAATTTTCCACTATTGGTCCTTGATGCATTTGTGACAACTTTGCCAGCCTGCAGTAAAACTTGTAGAACACAAAACATATGTAAGGATTAGCATGTCTATAAAGTGATACAATATTTAATATACACAAGGCTGTATAGAATACATATCATAAATAACAAATAGAAAAAAATGTTTTTGAAGAAATCTTGGTAGCCCAAACTGATAAACATTAAATTCATATTTCAGTGAATGGCATAGAATGAGTCTAGACATGGGATCTATGTCAGATGGCTTAGCAAACCCGAACAATATTACAAATAGTTATAACATAATTTAAAAGTAACAAACAAATGAAACAATTGAATAGCAATGTTTGCTAGTAGAAATATAAAAATATTAACAAATAGCTGTCTCCCATATCATGAGATTTTGGGGCAAGCAGGTTTGATACTTGGACCTGACACCATATTTGAGTCACACATCTAGCATGTCTTTAGATCAAAAGTCTACTCATCTAGCACAAATATACTTGCTGTACAAAGGGGGGAAATGATATTCCACACATCAAGATATTTTTGTTTGAAACAAGAGGAAAAACAGACACAACTATAGATTGAACAGAAGCGAACAAATGACTTGTTGACAAGGTATACCTCCACTCCTCTTTGCTTCAACCAGAAGGCAGTCAATTACAGAAGATGAATTATTGCTGACAGGAAACACCCTTCCATCATCCTCTGTCTATTGAAAGACATTAAAAATAAAAAAGGCTCAATATAATCCCATCGTCACATAAGATCAAAGGAAAATTAAATAAATATCTATGGTTCTCAAAACAACCTTAAGCTCAACACCATGGTCCGAAAACCAAGACATGGTGTCCAATGGACTGTGCATGCTGAAGAAAGATCCTCGTAATTCTTTGTTACCTCTAGGATAATGTTCCGCCAAAACCTACATCATATTAAAGCATGTAAAAGTAAAAACACACAAAAAAAAAAAAAAAGGTTATGTGTTTTTCATATAGATTATCAGAGGTCATACTATATTTTTTTAATGGGTTCCAAACATGTAATTTCATTTATTTGTTTCAACTTTATGATTGCCATAAAAATGTAGGCAGCATCCATAAGGTTGGATCACCATAGAGAATACATTGACCATTGTATCAGTTAAAGGGGAGGGTTTGGGTTGGGTCCACAGTGCATTTGGTCCCCTTTCTTTCTTTCTTTTTAAAAAATTGTGTCCGGACCCAATGCACTGGGCACAGACCCAACTGCAGTAGATCAGACTGAACTCTGAGATGACTCCAAACCTGAAATGTCAGCAATTGGGACTCAACCCCGCCCTCATAGTACAATTATTAATGCATAGATTAAGATTTTCTTTTCATGCTCTGGGCATTTTAATCCAACAATCTGTGTATACATTAAGTTGTACCTGAAGTGAAGAAAACTCTGGTGCAAAGTTGCATACACATGTTTTTCTAATTTCTGTGCTAATTTGATAAGTAAGGGTACTTAAGTTAGAATCTGATACCAGCATGAGGTGTCCAATTTGGTAAATCTCAAAACATGGGCTTTGGATTCGTGGGTTCAGCATTATATTTAAATAAAAATAGGTAATCAGTTTTAAATAAGATATATACAAAAATAACACCACAAAAAACTTGACCTTACTTTCAACATTCAAGAAAAATCATAAGAATATCTTACCTAGATTTAAAAACAAGAGCAGATCTAATAATATTTCATCAATTTTAAAACAATGTTTCAAATAGCACAAGAATAATGGTATTCGTGTCTGACACATGTACAGATCAAAGAATCCATGTAACAGTTTCTCTCTCTCTCTCTCTCTCTGTGTGTGTGTGTGTGTGTGAGATAGATAGAGAGAGAGAGAGAGAGAGAGAGAGAGAGAGAGAGAGAGAGAGACAATGTTTCAATTAGCACAATAAGAACCCGCAAAATCTGACATGGTATTCATGTCAGACACATGTACAGCTCATATCAAAGAACCCATGTAACAATTTCTATATGTATTTGTGCATGCGTGTGTGTGCTCTCTAACATCATAAACAAGTATTTAAATATGTGCCAAGATCCTGCTATCACCAGGGCACCAAAAAGGATCCACATCACCAATGTTTTGGTTTGGATCCTTTACATTACCAAGTAATCAGGATTCAGGTGTCCATTGACAGATTTGGCCTGCAAGAATAATGTCAATCTAGTATAATTTTTGAGAAATAAAAGGGAGCACAAAATCATGGCTTGGGTGCATTACAAGAAAATCTTCAACTAGACTTCAAAATTTTTTTTTTTTTTTTTCAAAGAATCATTCAAAACTCAACTCTTTAACCAGAGACTTCTATCCATGTGCATCTAAATAAAGCTGATGTTGTTGCCTCAAGCCAGAACCAGATTTGCATGAGATTCCTCATCTAGACATCAATGCATGTTTTCATTTGGAAGGGACAGTAGTTGACCTATGCATTTATCTCCCATTCTCGTAAATTTCATACCACCTATACTCGATGCGTCAAATAAAATACTAAAAAATCTTTGTCGCAGCTACACTGTTGTTCAGAACATTCCAATGATTTTTTTTTATCGGTAACAGTAAATTTTATTTAAAAAAGAAAGAAGTACAACTCAGCTTTAAAAAACAAAAAAACACCATCCATAGTGGAACTGGTACAAGAGAAATGAACCAGCCACACACTACAATAAAGTGGCGCTCAAATTACAAGATCTATGAACCCCTTGCTTAGCTAAACATTTTGCCATACCGTTTGCAGATCTACTAATGTGTTGAAAAGTAACTTGCAAGTCAGAAATTAGATGACTAATTTCATTGAAGAGAAATTGCATTTTCCATGGTCCCCTTAAAGATTTCACCCAAGAAATAGCATTAGCCGAATCACTTTCCACAATAAGATAATGATGAAATGAGGTATGAAAAATACAAAGAGCTTCTAGAATTTGCCAGGATTTTCGCTTCATTAGAGTCTTTGGTCCCCACATGTTTAGAGAACATAAACAAAACATTTGGGAAATCTAGAGAACTTATTTAGACATACGGACTATGGAGCCGTTTGTTTTGAATACATGGGCACATTTGCAGAACAAGCAGCATAAATGTGGTACTCGTTCTCGAAAATAGACCAATGTATACAAGAGGAGCTTTTATAATTTAATCAGTGATTTTCATAAAAAAAAAATACCAGTGACCGTTACAAAATAACAATGTTTTAAAAAACAAGACTGGACCAGCCCATCTGACCTGGTGGAACTGGCACTGGCCACATATTAGTGGCCCGGTTCGACAAAAACCGCTTACCATGAGTTGAACTGTGTTAACCAAACGATTCAACCATTGAACAATTTATCTTAAATTAAATCCACAGCAGTAAATTGAAGTGGTTTTCATAATTAAAAAAAAAAAACTTTAGAATGTAACAAAATGACCATCTCTTTTAAAATCTACATTTTTGTATGGTTTCTTTGTTTTTCAGATAATTTTTTTATACTTCTTTTTATTTATAATATATTTCTGCCTAATTATGGTGTCATGCTGATGTCACAGTTCAAGGGGAATGAATAACCAGTTGAACCCGGTTTCACCTAACCTTAGCTATGTGGCTCCAGGTGTCCTCTCATGTCAAGCTTAGTGCTAACTCGTTGGCAGATTCTTGTGCCAAAGAGGGATTTGATCGAGAATGTATGATCTTTAATTATGCTGACCCTTTTGACAGTTAACATTTCAGGGCATTTATTTTCTCGCTTTTGCTTGTTTGCTCTTTAAGCTGTTTAGCATAATGCTCTCATGCTGCCTTGGCTTCAATTAATAAAACTTTCAGTTACCATTAAACAAAAAAAGGTCAGTCTTCAAAACATTGCAAAACAATGAAGTAACAAGTATCTGTGAGGATTGAGGCAGATTTAGTTTGCTCTCTGCTACTTTCAACTGTTTCAATGATTAAGATAAAAACCTACACTCTTATTTATTCTGTCTTGTTGCAAGTACACAGTCCTATCATTGATAGTTTCCATTCCACCTCAATTCAATCATTTTCTGCAAGCAGGCTCTCTGTATTCAAAATGCAGGGAAATTTATTTACGTGATTATCTGTAATTATAGGTACATTTGTATTGTATGATTTTGACTAAATGTTCAAAGTCAATGGCTTGGCAATCATCTACAATGTTGTGATATTTCCAATTTGATACTTAGCGAACTTATCAAATCAAAGAAGCATTACACACTAAATACTGATACAACTAAAATATTATGCTTTCTTAGTGATGCTATCAATGCATCTACATCATAAAAATAATTATGGAACAAAAAGAAAGCAATGCTCACCATTTTGTCAACATAATGCCCATTTGTAACATTGCATCGGCCTCCTCCAGAAACTCTTACCTGCAATTAGTAGTTTAATGAAATGGGTAAAACAGGAAGGCGTGAGCATGTGTAGATGCTGCTGACAATTCTGTTATTGGGGAATTTCTACACACACTTGGTGACCCGTGTGATTTTCCAACACAGTCACCAACCAAATGCTTATGGGAATACACTCAAATTAACAAAGATCAAATCTGAAACCATCATGAAAGGAAAGACAAGAAAACATCACAACAATCATCAATTACACAAGATATACATGGTTTGGCCATAATATGTGATCTACATCCACAGGAGAACAATGCAAAGATTTTCTTACTATTTCAATGGAGATTACCAGCCTTCAAAGTGAAGCTTCTTTACTTTATAGATAACTCTCTAATGAAGTACAAGCATATTACAAAGCTTGTTTGAAGAAAGCCCCTCTCTTATTTTTTCTCCTCTCAATAATGGAAGCACCTTTCTGGTCCTGGTCCATATTAGGATTTTCTAGAAGGGAGGAACCATTAGATTAGAGTCAATCCAATGGCTCATAACGAAACGAGCAAAAAGAGAATGAAGAAAAGTCAAAGGGGGAAAGGAAATAAAATGAGTTGGCTTCAGACATCTGTTGTGCATACACACACATGCACATATATTATATATAACAACTTCCCACTCTTAGTTGCATCACATTAAAACATTGATGCCTACCAACATATCTAAAAAACCTTCCCACATTTAGAACAGGTTCAACTTAAAACATGGAAAATGCAGGAGCATCAGCCTGTGAATTACCTAT
Organism: Camphora micrantha; assembly: GCA_003546025.1. NCBI lineage: Eukaryota > Viridiplantae > Streptophyta > Magnoliopsida > Laurales > Lauraceae > Camphora > Camphora micrantha. The sequence goes on from QPKB01000001.1 coordinate 14,166,464, forward strand.
ATCCAGCCATATATAACAGGTAGGCATGAACTACTTGGGCAAGGAACCAAAAGAAACATGAAGTGGAATGAAAGAAATTCAAGCAACTAACCTTAGAAAGAAACTTCCCTTTCTCCACAATCAGCACACCTAATTGGGGAGCTATGTTTTTAGCTCTAATAGCAGCATACACTCCAGCCGCACCACCACCAACCACCACCAACAGTTGCTCAGTTGAGTCAGTTGTCTATCAAGAAGCTAAAGATCAAAGCCACAAAAGAAGAGCGAAAAAAAAAAAAAAAAACATTTCATATTGAACAAAATGCGGCCATTATTTCTGTTAGTCTCAGTCATTGTTAACACCAGGAAACTCTTTTGCCTGAACAATGCCTACTTCTCTCCCATCCCATTCATGGAACTCAACCCATTTGACAATTCTCATTTTGTTTCAGCCTCCATATCTCATTTTGGCAACCATGGTCAGAGTCCACTGGAAGAACTTTATCAAACTTTTATGTGTAGTCAAGTCCATTAAAGATTCTCCTGGAATAAAACCCAATGGCAAACATCTGAATAGTTTTCAGAAGGGATGTTTCTCTATGAAATTGTGCCATTCGGCAGACTACTCTTTTTCTAACTATTCCATGTTTCAACAAATTTAATGAAACGGGTTGCTTCACTCATTTGATTCTCTATCCATTTCCAACCCATGAGAAGAACTCTAATCAAATCAGACTACTAGTTTCCAATTAGGGATGCATTTGGATGAACCCCAATTGAAAAAAGTTTCAAACTTTTTCAAGAAGGAATGTTTATCTATACAATTAAGCATCTGGGTCAGTTTGTATTCAAAAATCGGCAATTCAATTGGTGGAGTACTTTATTAATAACTATTCCGCCCCAAATCAGTAAACTACACAACAGAGAAGATTATTACATGGGCAGGGCAAAAAACCATACAAACAACTTGCAAGTGAGGGAGTACCTGTTGGGAGGAGCTGCAGATGGTGGAAGAGTGAAATCTTCTTATTGGGTTGGTGTTGGTTTGGAATAGAAAGGTAGAAAAGCTGCTTCTTCTTCTTCTTCTGCCAAAGAAAGAACCGACATGGAAGAGATTGAAGAGAGCATTGCTGCCACTAGCAGTACTAGCAGCAGGGCTTATCATCTTGCTTGCATTCTTCTCTCTCTGTAGTAGGTTTTGAAAAATATACAGAGGCTGTGGTGGCAATACGGGTCGGATTAACAGGGGTGAAGGCCAACCTGGTCCGACCTGTTTTTAAAACGGGTCAAGTACCCTCGACTAGGGTTGCAAACGGAATAGGTCCGGTCATATTTTCCTAAACAAAGTTTTTATTTTCTTTCTTTCTTTCTTTCTTTTTTCTTTTAAAGGGAGGGCCCGGAGCTGGACCCGTTTACTAATGGGGTGCTAAAATGAGTTTCAAATCCGAACCCATTTAGGAGATGGAGATGGAGATGGAGATGGAGATGGGAACAAGAATAGGTTTTAGATCCGATTTTAACGGGTGAGAACCTCCAAGTTATAGGATAATCGAGTATCTTTCTACATCCCTACCTTATAGAGGGAAAGAGAGAGTGAGAGAAGATGGTTGTCTTGGTCAAAGAGGGGAGCAAAAGGAGTTTTTGAGTCAAGGGAGAGAGGTCATAGAGTTTTATAAAAAAAAAAAAAAAAAAAAAACCCTATTTTGTATTTTCATTCTACCTTGCAAATAGGATGGGTCCACGGGTAAGAACATGCTTAGGTCTAGAATCGGACAACTTCACCAATTAGGTCCTAAAATAAGTTCCAAACTTATATTTGCTTAGCAGATGGGTCCAAAAATAGATCCCAAACCCAGTTTTTTAATGAGATGAAACCTATAGGTTATCCAATAATTGGGAGTCCATCTACATCCTTAGCCTCAACCCAGAAGCAGTGCGTGTCAACCCGAACCAACCCGTATAACCTGCATTTAATGGGGGTCAACCCATTTAACCTAGTACAGACTTTAGATTCTTAGTCCAGACCAAATCTATATTTAAAAAATTAGGGCTATGTTAGGGTTAATTTGTAGGTAAAAACAAGCCCAGCCCAAGCTCGCCTCATTTTGTATAAAATAGACTATTCTAAGTACAAAAATGTTGAATGTCCAAACTGCTTTAATGGGTTTAGATATGTAGATCGACCCTAATCTTACCTGTATATAATTTTGGTCTAATAATGAGGGTCAAATACAAATCGGGTTCTGATCAGGTCAGATTTTGCCAGCAGACTTATCATAGATGTTGTTTCCATTTCTTGAGGTGAGAAATAGTCAGGACCAACTTTAGAAACATAGGATTATATTTAGCACATGTCGTACCGATAGAGATTAAAAAAAAAAGAGTCTGGATCACCCATCGCATTTGTTATACCTTTATCATGAGTGGACTAATAACACTTTGTCACGTTATTCAAAAATTTAAAAAGTTTAAAATCACCTAAATTCTTAGATGACGTGGCAGAGTATTATTGGTTCACTCACAGTGAAGATATAACAAATGCGATAGGTGATCCGAACTTAAAAAAGAAAAAGTCCAAATTAAAATTGAGATGGTGAAAATTAAAATTGGATCTGTCAACATCAACAACTCTAATATATAATAATAATCAATGGAACTAGCGAAAGGCGCCTGTGCCAACATATCTCATGATATGAAAAATAGAAAAATAGTATTCCACAATGGATGAAACCGAGTTATTTTGATAGGGCCCATATTGTAAGCATATGAGATTTCTCCATATGTGTTTGATTGGTGGGGCGTCAGGGAAGCTTAGCATTCATGGAGTGGATAAAATATCAAGACAATAGGTAGGTAAAAGAAGAGTAATGAAACCTTGTGGAACTCGAAAATTGAGATAGAAGATAAAGTGTAAAGATTCATGGGTAATGTGAGAGACGTTATTTTTTTTTTAACATGGAGAGATGATAATTTAGTGGCATTTATAATATTAAAGAGACATTATCATTTTTAACATGAATAATGACATTTTTAGAAGGAGGAAAAAAAATTTTAATTGAGAAATGCAATGGGCCATAATGACGTGGCATCATGCAGGTCTCTCTCAAAGAAATGGATGAGAGAAAAATGGTTGGTTAATGAGCAATTGATGCAGTATTAAAGGAATTGAATAGCCAAATTCAATTAGAAAAGCCAAGATCAATTGAGCAATTGAGGCTGATTTCTCAATTGAAAACAATGGCTTTCATATATATAAATATAAATTGGAATTCCAGTTCCACTCTCAATAAAAATCCAACTTGCAAATCTAGCAATTAATACAAACTGATGAAACTTAATAAAACAAAACAAATGAAAGGTTTAGTATGTAATTTAGGCAGGACTCTGGAATAGTAATCTATATGTAATTTTGGCCAGCTGAAGGTTGATATCTAATCTTGGATGGTTCTTTGAACAGGAATTCAAAATTTTGGCCTGACTCTGTAGGTAGTAATCTACACTCTGGACTAGTAATCTAAATGCATCTTAATTCTGGCAAATTTGAAAAGAGTCCAGAGTAGTAATCTATTTTTTTTTTCTTCCTTGATCATAAGCCAGTCTGGAACAGTAATTTTTTTTATTATAGGAAATGTGAAACGAGTCCAAGAATGAGTGATTTTAGTCCATTCGGCACACCCACGTCAAGTTAGAATAAAGAGAACTCCTTGATTAATTTCAGGACTTCTTCTAACCCGCAATGAATACAAAGACCTATGAGCCTTTTCTACTTAGTTAAGATATAACACCTTCTCCCCTTAGGAGAAACATTTCTCTAAGATCTTGGGGGAAAGAGCCACATTTTTCTAAGATATATTTTGTAATCAAATGGGCTTTTATCTAGGTAAGTCCATGGTAACCCACACCCGCTTAGCAGTTGGTGGAGTAACTGTAAGGGAACGGTTTGCTCCCCACGTCTTGTGTTTAAAACCGCTCTAAATTTACCTGCTGTGCATTTATGTGGGTTAATTTATCCAATGTGCATTTATGTGGGTTTAGGGAGCGCCTCCAGGTGGATTAGTCGCCTCAGGGATGCCCACGTCATAAAAAAAAGTTAATTCTATGGTTTTTCTCTTTTGACGGGTTAATCCCTGTTTAATAAGTTTAGGCATATCTAACCATAATCTTTGCAGAAAATAATATAATAATATAAAATTTGCAGCAGAATGCCTAGGATTGATTCCGGATCATCTATCGCAATTGTTATACTTTCGTAATTGTTATACTTTCACCGTGAGTGGATCAATAATAGTCTGCCACGTCATCCAAAAATTTAGGTGATTTTGAGGTTTAAAAAATTTAAATCAAGTAAAAGAAAATCACTTAAATTTTTGGATGACGTGGCGGATTGCTATTGGTTCACTCACGGTGAAAGTATAACAACTATAATAGGTGATTCGGACTCCCTAGGATTTGTTCTAGTAGTGCATTCAAACTATAACGGATAAGGAAAGTAGACTAAAAGAAAAAAAAAAAAGAATCATTCCCCTCTCTTATTTATATAAGAAAGAGATGATTTATTAAACAATGTGTTTCAAAATTGTTGAATCAAATCTACCAAAAAAAAAAAAAAAAATGTAATCTGGCTGAAATTTGAAATTTGCTTCAATTCACACTGGTAAAAGGAAGAAATGTGGGCGGTCTCTTGTGAGAGTTCCCCCCCAAGCGCTCCATCGACTCCATCGACTCAGAGTGAATTAAATCTCTACCAAAAATTTAATCTAGCTGGAAGGTGCATCAGTTCACACTGGTTAGGGGAAGAAATGCGGGCGAGCTTTTGAGAGAGTTCTCCATAACGTGCTCCATGGACTGCGTTGTGTCCTTCAACGATGACTCAGAGCTGCACATGAATCACATTCCAGAATTAAACAAATGTAACACATTAACAGTTGCTCAATGGCAGAAAATTAAGAAATTGAATGAAAGAATGTGAAGGACCTTGATTCTTTGGATTCAACAGAAGACTGTCCATCATCTTCGATTCCATCCAAGAACGTCGACATCTCATCAAATCCATGAGTAGCTACTGTTGCCTGTTGCTGGCAAGTTAGAGGCTGCGCCGGGATAAATTGAGACTGACCCACCATTGAATTGTCATATGAATGTGGATAGGAGTATTGAGGAAGCACTTGGTCAAAGTGGTTGACGTTGTGGTTGTTGTTACTACTCTCTGTCTTGACATTATTCAAGAAATGATGGTGTGTCACGATAGAAACTCCGGTGGCATCTACGGCATTGAATGGTTGATTTTGATAGTGGTTTTGGAAGAGAGTAAGAGAATTGTTCACCAATGCGGGCGCAAGCTGCAATTGGGAGGAAGGGGGAGGAGGAGGAGGAGAGAGAGATCTGATGGTGTTGCTCTCTGCAAATTGCTAGTTGTGCATTCACTGCATCAAGCTCTTGTTGGGTCCGATGGATTACAACCTGTAGGCCACAAATAATGCCCAGACACCCATGAACAGGGTACTTTTCGCGGATATTGGCCTGACACACAATTGATTGCATTGCATCCATCTTCTGACTTGTATCCAACTGCTTCAAAATCTTTATAATGTTGCTCACTCCAAAGAGCCTGTGCGCATTCTCGAACTGCTTTCGCTGGTCAGCGGGGAAATAAGGCGCCAGAGGGCAGTCTGTGTTGCACTTACGCCGTTGATACTTGCACGCCGCGCATGCCTGGCTCGACCCTCCTTTAACAGTCATCTTCTGGGGTTTTCCTTTTTTTTGGAGAATGAAGCTGAATTCAATCCAGCTTCATTGCTTTAAGGAAACCCAGAAAAGAATTATAGGATATATGAGTAAAGGAAGACATTGGGAAGAGAATGCAAATGCATTGTGTGTGTGTGTGTATTTATATATATATGTGCACCCGCAAATGAATAGTGTTTATTAGCAATGTAGGAAGGATGATAATGCAGTAGGGTATGTATCTCTAGATTGAGTAATTGTATTGGAGAAGTGGAGAAATGAATGAAGGAAGAATGCAGGTGTCTCTGAGAGATAAGGAAGAGAGGGATGAGAGGATCATTGCAAATCGAAACTGCTTTTTGTTGGTAAGAAGTTGTAATTGTTGCTGTTGGATTCTTTCATAAGAGGAATGGGTCAAAAGTAAGCTGGCGATTTTGGTGGGATGGGTGTTTGGAAGAGTCCAAGCTCTAATCTCCAACCATCTGTTACTCATTGGGTGCCTCCATGGCTACTTTGTTAGACCAGCAATGTAACAAACACAAACAAAGCTTTGGTGGGCTCTTCCCTAATTTAGTGGTGTCAATTCCTCCACCAAGCAGCCAACTTGACCGAACCCATCCTGCTAATTCAGGGTCCAGGTTAACCCTTCCTATTTTTTGGGTTTTGGGTTCACATTGAATTATCATCATCATCAACGACAATGAGGGGCCATTAAGTGCAATTGGTGACTACTTTTAAAAAAAAAAAATTTGGTGGGAACCACCCTCTAGATCTAAATTGGTGACATGTGGGACTACTGATGAGATCTTAGCCAACTTGATCTCAATCCTTGTTCATCAGTTTATAGGGTCCAGTATTAAAGCCAAATGACCTTTATTCTTCTTTTTTCTATTTTTGTTCGTTTAATAATATGTGGGGCCATGGTGAAATGTGGATTCTCTTTTAAAACTTGGAAATCCAAGAGAACTAGAGACCCTTAGGGAAAAAAAAAAAAGTTAGCTCCGGATTGTTTATAGGAAGCCTACTTAGAATGTCACATATCTCAGATAAGAAGAGAGCAGCTATCAAGTCTTTTAAAATTTGGATTTAGGTATGGCAGATAAGTAGTCTTTTAAAATTTGGATTTTCTTTTAAAATTTGGAAAAAAAGTTTTCTCGGCATTGTTTTGAGAGTATTTGCGGGAGACCTATTAAGAATGTCACATATCTTGGATAAGAAGAGAGGAACTATCAACAAGTCTTTTAAAATTTGGATTTTTGGTTCAAAGGAAATGAGGATGCAAAGCAAAGTTAGTATCATATGCTATGTTTTCGGGAGGAATTGCGAAAATTCCAGATAATGATAAGAAGATAGGAACATATTTACGGGAGACCTACTTAGAATATCACCTGTTGCAAGGATGTATATAGTCTTTTAAAATTTGGACACTCGCATTGAGGCCGGTGGCTTAATATGAATAATGCATGTTGCACGTAAACATCTGTTGAATGAACACATTTCTAGTTTTTTCAGGAGTAGAAGTGTACAATTGGATCCATATGGATCTTGCAATTTGCCACTCACTGCTACAAACTACACAAACAAGAAGCAGCCAAATATAGACATATATCTTTCTCTTCGTTTCTTAGAAATAGTGTTTCTCTATGGAGAATTTATAGGAAATTGGAGGGTGGAAATTGGATATAGAGGTTTTCTCCATATAGCGAGGAAACCCCAATAGAATTAGGAACCTTCTTTTCAGGTTATTGTGTGCGCTCTAGATGGAAAAAACAGAGTTTTAACATATTAGTCCTCAAACCCAAATTTTCTAATTTTATGATCTAAATTCAGGTAATGTCACCAAAATTCGATTTTCCCAATTTCATGATTGAAATTCAAATAAATAACGTCACCAGAATTGCTTTCCACTATTCTTGCCCCAAATCCCATGATATCACGGTAGGGGTATTAAAATGCCACACGACCCGTTAATACGACACGAACCCACATGATATTAACGGGTTCGGGTGCGTTCTTAATGGGTTCGGGTAAATAACGGGTCAAACCTGTTAACACATTAAGTTAACGGGTTGTGTACGAATTAAACCAGTAACCCGTTAACAACCCGCTTAACCCGTTAAATTTTTTTAGTCCCTAAGTGTAGCTAAAATTAATTTATATTCATAACGAAGAAATTAAAATTTATTATTTTGTAGTGGGGTTTTAGGTGAGATCCACTAGAAATCCTCACTTACAGTTTCGCTTTGCTTATATATTCTTCTCTTTATATATATACATATATATTTTGTATGGATTTTCTTTTAATTTTCGAAATGACTTAATTACTTAATGGGTTAACGGTTAGGTTGTGTAACCCGTTAAATTAACGGATCGTGTTCGGGTTAAATTTTTTGACCCGTTAAGTTAACGGGTCGCATACGGGTTGAGGTGATTTTAACACGAATTCATTAACACAACACGATTGACAGCCCTTTATCCAATATCACAGGAATAATATATGTCACAAAAACTAATAAATCCCATGATATCATAGGACTGTCACATGATGTCATAGCTTTTATGCACCATCTAAGGAAAATATTTTCCGAATGATAGAACATGAGAGAAATGGTGGTCAGTTGTGTATTTACTTTTAACAAAATATCATTTTTTGTGTTATGTAAAAAATGAATTCGTTTAGTAATTGCAAAAAAGTGTATGATACAATAAATCCCATGGGACTATCCCATGATATTATAGGATATGGTTCAAAAAACTTTAAAAAAATGTTGACTAGAGTCGATTTTGGTGGCATAATCTGAATTTTGGTCGTGAGAAATTGGGAAGGCCGGACTTAAGAGTGACAAATATGCCAAAACCTCTGAAGAAGTATATAGAAAAAAAAAATATATAATAATAAAAAAAAAGAATTACACAGATGATGCTTTCAGTATGCCCTTTTTTTTCTGGGGCCCACTTGGATGCATTCAATTAAAAGGGTAGATTTGAGAGGGATAAGATGATGGTTAAGGATAGGCCAGATTATCAATTTAATTGGGTTATTTTGATTATTGATTTTAGGGTAGAAAAGTCGAACAGTTTTCTTAGTGCATTATCAGAATTCAATCCAGTGGTGTGAGAATGGCAGTATTAGTGTCAAATTGAAATGAATGCTTACAGGGGGTGGATGTGTTTGTCTTTGCTCTTTCAGTTGTTGTCCCATGAAGGCATCTACCGAAAAAACTCTTCCTAGTAAAAACATGTCTACTTCTACTAGTGGGCTGATTGGGACTGACCTAGGTCATGATGGTAGTAGAATGCACTGGAAAACTTGAGAACAGAAGGTGGTCAAAATATCATTATTATCAGATGACTCTAAACCATGCATATCTGAAAGTTTCAAGATTTAATAGCATTTCAAAGCATGAGAAGTTGGGTGAGTAAAAGAGTAATACTATTCTTCTTTCTTTCTTTCTTTATTTTTTATTTTCATCTATACTCTTATCCCAAGAGAGCAATAAAAAAGAGAGGCTAAAGTTCTTATTTCCTTTCACTTTAAGAGGATTAATTTGCCTCTGCATCTCAAAGCATGTAATCTCTACCCGCTTCAGACATTTAGACCAATAGGGGTTGAAGATAGAGATGCCAAACATGGGCTTCAAAATGTGAGCCCCACTTTACAAAATAAAGAGGGTACTAAAAAGACTTTGATAAGATTTAAAAAAAAAATACATGAAGCACGTTTTTGGTAGAGAGGGTATCCGTTTCATTTCTTTCTTTTTTTTCCTTATACGGAAGATAATAGTAAGATATTTTAATCTATCATCCATGGCCTCATCCCTGGCTTCCTCCATACAATACCTCCATTGTACTTCATGCCGGCCTCCTCGCACAAGCTAGTAAAGTCAGGATAGTATTGTGGGAGTGTGGTGATCCCTGGTACGCCAGGTGATAAGTGATGCCTCTTACCAGTGGCGGACCTACACATACTCAATATGGGGCGGTTGCCCCATGTTGATTTTGAAATTAATAGTGATTTAAATACGCGAGGTGTCCCACATATATTTAATAAATAATCGTTCCATGTCTAAATTTTGTGTTCGCCCCACATCACAAAATCTTGATTACCGAAAGTACTAGATCCTCTTCACGTTGTTCTTTTCGGCATCTTCTTTTTACTGATAGTTCGAGATCCTCATTGCTCCAATCAAGCTTTTCATTGTCGGTCCTTTCGTGGTTAGTCTCTCTCTCATCAAATAAACTTAAATCAAGCAATCTCCCTCGTTCCTTAGATGTAGTATAATCATAATCACTCCAAATCTAAATATGAGCCCTTAAATCTCCAAATTCTAATTTCAAACCCTGAATCCCCAAATCAAAATTCAAATCCTTAGCCCTAAATCACATAATCTGAGCATATCTACATAATCACCATTGGGCACACTTAAATCTTCAATTCATACATAAATCAGGCCTTAGGGTTCATATGTTTGGATAACTTGAGTTACATTGAAGTGACAATTTTTCTTCTTTGCCATGAGCCCTTGATTAATTATAGGGAATTATTCTTACAGCTAGGTAAGTGCAAGCGACCAAATTCCTTAGATTGCAATAAAACCCCTTTGGGAATCCAAATTGGGAAATTGGGTGCTCGCCCAAATCATCGTTTCACGGAATCCAAACACCTAGGATTAAAGGAAATATTATGTTTTGATAATGATGAATTGATGATCATTTGAATTTGGGCGAGGTAGTAGTAATACTCTTCAATTAGGCAAGAGATCTGAGCATGGAAATTTTTTCCGTGTCTATTTAAATGTAATATATTTTCTCTTTTGATATTGTTAATGTGAAAAAAGTTAGCAAAGTTGAGCAAAAATTTAGCCCCACCTAAATAAAAATCCTAGGTCCGTCACTGCCTCTTACCACTAAGGTATCTAATGCTTTTCCTGAGCTAACCATCCATTTCAGAAGTGGAGGTTTGGTAGTGTGATTTTGCTTCGGAGTAGTTGAGGTTGGACAAGATAAAGGTTGATTATATTAAGGGTCTATTGTGAGTTACGTTAGCGGATCTGTGACTGTGGTCCGATTTTGATTTGGCAGCTTCCACTTTTGCTAAGTTTATTAATAAAATTTATATTATAAAAATAAAAATATTTCTCAATTAATTAAAAACTCTTTAAATTAATAAAACAACATCATCATGAATGAACTATATTAAGCCGGAGTCAACCATTCCAGTCAAGGGGTGAAAAATTGGTCCCAATATTTTAAATTCATTGGGAGAGATGGAGAAAGATATGTATGATTTGGGGTGCAACAGTAGGCTTGAGGACGTTAATGGACTCATAAAAAAAAAAAAAAAAAAACAACCAAACCGAGGGTGTTTAGATTTTTATAGATTATAGCGAACATTTTCAATTTAATCTTGATTGCACCATCTCAAATTTGACTTTTAGGGCAGTCCACATCATTCTTGTAAGGTTTTAAATCATCACCAGTTTTACATTCGTAATCATTTAAAATATTTACCTCCATCTTTAAAATAAAATAAAATTACCAACTATTTAACCATTCCTAATCTTTAAAATACCTTTCTTAATCTATATTCCCTTCCATCATCATATAATTTATTTCTACTTGCAGTAGAAACCAAATAGTCATTATGTCTCAGTTACTAAAGATAAATACTAAGAAGTAGAAACAAAAAGATTATAAATCAAAGTTAAAAAGTTCAAAATCGATATCTTAAGAATTTAAAACCTCCTAAATGAAAGTCAAAACACAAATATGATGGATCATTCAGAAAAGAAATTAACAAATATGCTAATAGAAAAATAAATCCAACAAATTCTCAAACATATTATATATTTTACACAGGTTCCAGCTTGAATTTGGACATTTGCTCATTTTATAAGTCAAAACATTCCAAAATTCAAGCAAAGCTCTAATGAAAATGAATACTTTCCATAAATGCTCATCTGTACATACATCCTCATCTTTTAATATTAAAATTACTGTACTTGAAACAGAAACTAAACAATCATAACATCTTTATTATAAATTATAGATGAGAAAAATGAAAAAGAAAACACAATATTTTCAAACAAAGAGTCCAATATCTCAATATTTCTTTAATGAATTTTTAAATATATTTATTATCTCACACTTCAAAAATCCTTGAACATTATTATTTTTTATATTAGTGGATTAGATAACTAAAGATGTATTTTATCTAGTATTATGCAATCATTCATAAATCATCCATAAATCTGATCTCATTTAACCATACAAAAATTTTGACGTACTCTAATATAATACGAACATTGTCATAAATACTCAAATATAACATTACAATGCATGTAGCATCTTGCTAATATTGTTATAACCAATCAAACTCTTGCAGCTTATTTATCACAAGTCATGCTACATTGGGAGGAAGGAAGAGGAGAGATCTGATGATGTTGCTCTCTGTAGATTGAGAGCTGGGCATTCACTTCATCAAGCTGTTGTTGGCTCTGATGGATATGGGCCTGGAGCGTGCGAATAATGCCCAGACACCCATGTATAGGGTACCGGTTGCGGATTTTGGCCTCATACTTAATTGAGCGGATGGCCTTTCTCTTCTGACTTGGATGCAACTGCGCCAAAATCTTTAGAATGTTCATTACTCCAAAGAGCCTGTGCACATTCTTGAAATGCTGTGGCTGGTCATGGGGGAAATAAGGCGCGAGACGGCAGTCTGCTGTGCACTCACGCCGTTGATATTTGCACGCCGCGCAGGCCTGTCTCATCATCTTCTGGGAAGGAATTCACTTGAATTGACTGTGACCCAACTGGGGTTTTTGGAGAATGAAGCTGAATTCAATCCAGCCTCATTGGTTTAAGGAAACCCAGAAGAGAATTATAGGATATATGAGTAAAGGAAGACATTGGGAAGAGAATGCAAATGCATTGTGTGTGTGTGTGTATTTATATATATATGTGCACCCACAAATGAATAGTGTTTATTAGCAATGTAGGAAGGATGATAATGCAGTAGGGTATGTATCTCTAGATTGAGTAATTGTATTGGAGAAGTGGAGAAATGAATGAAGGAAGAATGCAGGTGTCTCTGAGAGATAAGGAAGAGAGGGATGAGAGGATCATTGCAAATCGAAACTGCTTTTTGTTGGAAAGAAGTTGTAATTGTTGCTGTTGGATTCTTTCATAAGAGGAATGGGTCAAAAGTAAGCTGGCGATTTTGGTGGGATGGGTGTTTGGAAGAGTCCAAGCTCTAATCTCCAACCACCTGTTACTCATTGGGTGCCTCGAAGGCTATACTTTGTTAGACCAGCAATGTAACAAACACAAACAATGCTTTGGTGGGCTCTTCCCTAATTTAGTGGTGTCAATTCCACCACCAAGCAGCCAACTTGACCGAACCCATCCTGCTAATTCAGGGTCCAGGTTGACCCTTCCTATTTTTTGGGTTTTGGGTTCACATTGAATTATCATCATCATCATCAACGACAATGAGGAGGGGCCATCAAGTGCAATTGGTGACTACATTTAAAAAAAAAAAAAATTGGTGGGAAACACCCTTTAGATCTAAATTGGTGACATGTGGGACTACTGATGAGATCTTAGCCAACTTGATCTCAATCCTTTTTCATCAGTTTATAGGGTCCAGTATCAAACCCAAATGACCTTTATTCTTCTTTTTTCTATTTTTGTTCGTTTAATAATATGTGGGGCCATGGTGACATGTGGATTCTCTTTTAAAACTTGGAAATCCAAGAGAACTAGAGACCATTAGGAAAAAGAAAAAAAAAGTTAGCTCCGGATTGTTTACAGGAAACCTACTTAGAATGTCACATATCTCAGATAAGAAGAGAGCAGCTATCAAGTCTTTTAAAATTTGGATTTAGGTATGGCAGATAAGTAGTCTTTTAAAATTTGGATTTTCTTTTAAAATTTGGAAAAAAAGTTTTCTCGGCATTGTTTTAAGAGTATTTGCGGGAGACCTACTAAGAATGTCACATATCTTAGATAAGAAGAGAGGAACTATCAACAAGTCTTTTAAAATTTGGATTTTTGGTTCAAAGGAAATAAGGATGCAAAGCAAAGTTAGTATCATATGCTATGTTTTCGGGAGAAATTGTGAAAATACTGATAAAAAGATAAGAACATATTTGCGGGAGATCCACTTAGAATATCACCTGTTGCAAGGAGGTATATAGTCTTTTAAAATTTGGACACTCGCAATGAGGCCGGTGGCTTAATATGAATAATGCCTGTTGCACGTAAACATCTGTTGAATGAATGCAATTCTAGTTTTTTAGGAGTAAAAGTGTACAATTGGGATCCATATGGATCTTGCAATTTGCCACTCACTGCTACAAACTACACAAACAAGAAGCAGCCAAATACAGACATATATCTTTCTCTTCTTTTCTTAGAAATGGTGTTTCTCTATGGAGAATTTATAGGAAATTTGTCATATTCTGGTCCCGAATCACCCTGGCCTAAGGTAATCCCCGAGATGTGTCACACGTATTCCTGTGTGCTGTATTTGTCTCGAGCCATTTACAACAGACAAAGAAGAAAAAACAATCTTTCAAACTCGTGAGTTAGAGCTCACTAAAACACATTAAGGCAATTAATATGAGCGGAAGCTGTATTTCATTCCAGTGAGGTATCAATTTCCCATTCGGTCTAAGTAATATTTCAAGTTTAATACTAAAGAATTATACATTATGTACATTGTCTAACAAAAGATGTATAATGAAAACCCTATACGAAATCACTACCAAAAGTTTAAACCAAATAAAAATATTACAATCCAAGTGTGGTCCACGCAAAAAGGGGCTAACCACGCTCAAAATCCAAAACTTTCAAAGCATATCAACACGCACTCCGAGACTAAGCAATACTGGGCTCAGGCCATTCTTCTAAACTTGAAGGTACCGCTTCAGTAACCTTCGCTCCCTCCTTGACCTCATCAGGGCCGGAGGCTGAACCTGCGACTGTGACACCAAGAGTAGTATCATTAATACGACGATTAAGCAAGTATATGCAATAATAAGGAAATACATAAAGTATCAAAATGAATTTAAGACGAGTAATTTAATAATTGACAAGGGTGAGTATCAACTAAGCAAATTGTGAGGAATTTAATAAATTATGCTTGTGAATCAAGTACAATGGAAACATACTAAATGGCTACTACCTTAAGCTCATCCTCTCAATTAGAGAGCAAATCTAGTGGGGATGTCACCAGTGGCCCGGCCAAAAGCTCACTGGCTACCCATTTATGGAGTTCCGGTACTCCAAATGACTTACTGCAGTAGTCTCACATGTCTAAACTAAGTATAACCCCGTCGAATATCACAAGGTTGAAGCTAAGTAGTGCCGACTCGATCGAATCAAATACAATTTGAATCAAAATTGGATTTGAGTGAGTTTCCATTTCTCTTTTATTTGCATTCAATTATATCGAATCATATTGATTTATCACAATACTCACTCAATCCGTATCTTGGCGAATGCTAACTTGGTAAGCTTATGGAAGTTACGATTGTGAATGTAATAAATTGGACTCCAAAGAGTATTGAAATGCAACGATTACAATAATAAGATTTGATATCAAGTGGAATTGTACTCCAATATGAAATGTATTAATGAATTAAAGAGAATCAAGGTAATTTTTACTAGCCAATGCTATACTATTAATTTCAGTCTTTCGCTGTCCAATACAGGGTAACTTTGAAAAGTATCAACGTCCTACACTTCGTTAGGTGTCACCAATTATAAGAAATACGTTGAATTTCTAAACTAACCTTCATGAGCATAATGTTAGACTAATATTTGTCCATTAGACCAATTAATCAAGTTAACGAATCCATTTCTAGGGTCATAAGGTCTTAAAATTTCCTAAATTCCTATGGGAGTAAAGGTAAACACCTTAGATATCTTCTGAAGATGATTAAGGTGGGTTTTAATAGATTAAGGGTGATATTTCACCCAAAAGTGGGTCAGAAAAAAGGGCCAGGGTTTAGCTTCAGGTTCGCTCAAGCGGACCTCATCCAGAGTGTTGGTCGCTTTCGCGATCCAATTGTTCGCTTGAATGAGGTCTTCAGGGGTGTGGTCGCTCGAGCGGACCCATGTTCGCTCGAGCGGACCCCATCCAGAAAGATGGTCGTCCGAGCGATCTATATGTTTGCTCGACCCAAGTGTCAAATGGGGGTTCGCTCGAGCGAACTGTCCAGAATTTCTGAACCTGAAGGTCTCATTCATTTCTTCTTCATTTCATTTTCAACTCCTATTATACTTCAAACCTGCATAATTAGAGCCTTCCTGCTCCCATATATATAGTATGACATTCTCCCATCCATGTCCATCATTTATAATTCATAAAAACCATTCTAACCCATCCATTTATCAAGAAATACAAGTATTGAGTAAGATTATTAGAGAATCAATGAACAATAACAACATGTAAATTCATATTAGTGTTTATACTTGCCTCTATTGCACCTTTCAAAACCCTTATCTCAAAACTTGGCTCAATGATCCCCAAATCCCCAAATTAGCAAACCCTAATTTTAAGAATCATGGAAAAAGATAATGAATATGCATGCATGAGTAAATATGAGCTTCTTGACTCTAATGTAACCCAAAATCCCAAAGGCAAAGATCTCAACTCTTACCTCAACAATAAATTCGAATTTGGAAGAGAAAAGAGATGGTGAAGAGAATTTCTTGTCAACAATGGAGAGAAGGAAACGAAGATGATGAAGATGAACTCCCCTCTTAGCTTCTAAGACACATGTAGTCACTTATGTAGTAATTGGAGAAGAGAGAAAGAGTAGTAGGAAGAAGAAAATGAACGAAAAGAAAGAGGGATGAAAGGAATGAAGGGAAAAGGGGTTAAGGCTTATATATAAAGGTCTTTTTGCAAGAAAACCCCTAAATGTTGCCTATTCTCATTTTGAGTCAAATGAGGGTCCAATTATTCAACGGTTGGTCAAATGGAAAAGAGTTTAATATGAAAATCCATGTACTCATTGAAATACACACGATGGTGCCAAAATGACGTGCAAATTATGCAAAATGCGAAAACTCATACTTACGAAAAAGCCCTTGACTCAACTCAATTGAGTCAATTCTATTCCAACTCACTCATTCAAGGTGCAAAACTCAATTAACTTAGTCTATAAGGTTCAATCAACCTTAAACACTATAATTAGCAAATTAAGCACAATTAATTTAGCTAAGACACACTTAATTAGTACTAATCAAGGTTAAATTGGCCGGGGTGTAACAAAATTGGAGGGTGGAAATTGGATATAGAGGTTTTCTCCATATAGCGAGGAAACCCTACAATAGAATTTGGAACCTTCTTTTCAGGTTATTGCGTGCGCTACAGATGTAAAAAACAGAGTTTTAACATATTAGACCTCAAACACAAATTTTCTAGGTAATGTCACCTAAATTCGATTTTCTCAATTTCATGATTGAAATTCAAATAAATAAAGTCACCAGAATTGCTTTCCACTATTCTTGCCCCAAATCCCATGATATCACGGTGGGGGTGTCAAAATGCCACACGACCCGTTAACACGACACCAATTCAGACGATATTAACTGGTTCGGGTGGGCTCTTAATGAGCTCGGGTAAATAACGGGTCAAACCCGTTAACACATTAAGTTAACGGGTCGTGTACCAATTAAACCAGTAACTTGTTAACAACCTGCTTAACCTGTTAATTGTTTTTAGTTCCTAAGTGTAGCTAGAATTAATTTATATTCATAACGAAGAAATTAAAATTTATTATTTTGTAGTGGGTTTTAGGTGGGATCCACTCGAAATCCTCACTTACAGTTTCTCGTGGCTTATATATTCTTCTCCTTATATATTTTTGTATGGATTTTCTTTTAATTTTCGACATGACTTAATTACTTAATGGGTTAACAGTTGGGTCGTATAACCCGTTAAATTAACGGGTTGTGTTCGGGTTGAATTTTTTGACCCGTTAAGTTAATGGGTCACATATGGGTTGATGTGATTTTAACACAAATTCTTTAACACAACACGATTGACAGCCCTATATCATATATCACAGGGAATAATATATGTCACATAAACTAATAAATCCCATGATATCATCGGACTGTCACATGATGTCATAGCTTTTATGCACCATCTAAGGAAAATATTTTCCGAATAATAGAACATGAGAGAAATGGTGGTCAGCTGTGTATTTATTTTTAACAAAATATCTTTTTTTTTGTTATGTAAAAAATGAATTCGTTTAGTAATTTCAAAAAGTGTATGATATAATAAATCCCATGGGACTATCCCATGATATTATAGGATATGGTTCAAAAAACTTTAAAAAAAAAATGTTAGACTAGAGTCGATTTTGGTGGCGTAATCTAAATTTCTGTCGTGAGAAATTGGGAAGGCCGGACTTAAGGGTGACTAATATGCCAAAACCTCTGAAGAATTATATAGAAAAAAATATAATAATAAAAAAGAATTACACAGATGATGCTTTCAGTATGCCCTTTTTTATTGGGGGCCCGCTTGGATGCATTCAATTAAAAGGGTAGATTTGAGAGGGATAAGATGAAGGTTAAGGATAGGCCAGATTATCTATTTAATTGGGTTATTTTGATTATTGATTTTAGGGTTAGAAAAGGCCAGCAGTTTTGTAAGTGCATTATCAGAATTCAATACAGCGGTGAGAGAATGGCAGTATTAGTGTCAAATTGAAATGAATGCTTACAGGGGTGGATGTGTTTTCTTTGCTTTTTCAGTTGTTGTCCCATGAAGACATCTACCTAAAAAACTCTTCCTAATAAAAACATGTCTACTTCTACTAGTGGGCTGATTGGGACTGACCTAGGTCATGACGGTAGTAGAATGCACTGGAAAACTTGAGAACAGAAGGTGGTCAAAATATCATTATTATCAGATGACTCTAAACCATGCATATCTGAAAGTTTCAAGATTTAATAGCATTTCAAAGCATGAGAAGTTGGGTGAGTGAAAGAGTAATACTATTCTTCTTTCTTTCTTTCTTTTCTTTATTTTTTATTTTCATCTCTACTCTTATTTCAAGAGAGCCATAAAAAAGAGAGGCTAAAGTTCTTATTTCCTTTCACTTTAAGAGGATTAATTTGCCTCTACATCTCAAAGCATGTAATCTCTACCCGCTTTAGACATTTAGAACAATAGGGGTTGAAGATAGAGATGCCAAACATGGGCTTCAAAATGTGGGCCCCACTTTACAAAATAAAGAGGGTACTAAAAAGACTTTGATAAGATTTTTGAAAAATACATGAAGCACGTTTTTGGTAGAGAGGGTATCCATTTCATTTCTCTCTTTTTTTTCCTTATATGGAAGATAATAGTAAAATATTCTAATCTATCATCCATGGCCTCATCCCTGGCTTCCTCCATACAATACCTCCATTGTACTTCATGCCGGCCGCCTCAGTACATCTCCCCCTCATCCTCGCACAGAATAGTATTGTGGGAGTGTGGCGATCCCTGGCACGCCAGGTGAGAAGTGATGCCTCTTACCACTAAGGCATCTAATGCTTTTTCTTCGGAGTAGTTGAGGTTGGACAAGATAAAGGTTGATTATGTTATGGATCTATTGTGAGTTACCTTAGCAGATCTTTGACTGTGGTCCGATTTTGATTTGGCAGCTTCCACTTCTGCTAAGTTTATTAATAAAATTTATATTATAAAAATAAAAACATTTCTCAATTAATTAAAAACTCTTTAAAATAAATAAAACAACATCATCATGAATGAACTATATTAAGCCCGAGTCAACCATTCCAGTCAAGGGGTGAAAAATTGGTCCCCATATTTTAAATTCATTGGGAGAGATGGAGAAAGATATGTATGATTTGGGGTGCAACAGTAGGTTTGAGGAGTTTACTGGACTCATAAAAAAATAAAAAATAAAAAACGAGGGTGTTTAGATTTTTATAGAATATAGCGAACTTTTTCAATTTAATCTTGATTGCACCATCTCAAATTTGACTTTTAGTGTAGTCCACATCATTCTTGCAAGGTTTTAAATTATATCATCATCACCAGTTTAACATTCGTAATCATTTAAAATATTTTCCTCCATCTTTAAAATAAAATAAAATTACCAACTAATTAACCATTCCAAATCTTTACAATACCTTTCTTAATCTATATTCCCTTCCATCATCATCAGATAATTTATTTCTGCTTGAAGTAGAAACCAAATAGTCATAATATCTTAATTACTGAAGATAAATAATAAGAAGTAGAAACAAAAAAAAAAAAAAAAAAATTATTAAAAAGTCCAAAATCTTAAGAATCTAATTAATCCTCCTAAATGAAAGTCAAACACATACAAATATGATCATTCAGGAAGAAAATAACAAATATGCTAATAGAAAAATAAATCCAACAATTGAGCGTTGTTGCTATCTGTAGATTGAGAGCTGAGCATTCACTTCATCAAGCTGTTGTTGGAACTGACGGATCCGGACCTGGAGCTGACAAATAATGCCCAGACACCCATGAACAGGGTACCTTTTGCGGATATCGGCCTGAAACACAATTGAGCGCATTGCATCCATCTTCTGACTTGGATCCAACTGCTCCAAAATATTTAGAATGTTGCTTACTCCAAAGAGCCTGTGCGCATTCTGGAACTGCTGTGGCCGGTCAGGGGGGAAATAAGGAGCAAGAGGGCAATCTGCTGTGCACTCACGCTGTAGATAGTTGCACGCCGCGCAAGCCTCGCTCTTCATCTTCTGGGAGGGAATTCACTTGAATTGGCTGTGACCCAACTGGGGTTTTTTGGAGAATGAAGTTGAATTTAATCCAGCTTCATTGGTTTAAGGAAACCCAGAAGAGAATTATAGAGGCTATCTATCAGTAAAGGAAGACATTGGAAGGAGAATGCAAACGAATATTTTATATATATATATATATATATATATATATTTGTGTGTGTGTGTGTGTACCCAGAATGAATGGTGCTTATCAGAAATGTAGGAAGGACAATGGAGTTGGCTGGCTATCTCTAGATTTGAATTATTCTATTGGAGAAGTAGAGAAATGGATGAAGAAGGAAGAATGCAGGTGTCTCCGAGAGATAAGGAAGAGAGAGAGGAGAAGATCATTGCAAATCGGAACTACTTTCAGTTTTGATTTGCTGAGGAACGTGAGAAGTTGTAATTGTTTTTGACGTTGGATTGTTTCTTAAGAGGAATGGGTCAAAAGTAAACTGGCGAATTTGGTGGGGTGGGTGTTTGGAAGAGTCCAAGCTTTAATCTCCAACCATCTGTACTGTAATCTGCTAATTCAAGGTCCAAATTGCTCTCAGCTTTATCAGAAATTAGTTTTGCTACTTAGATCATATACGAACCAAGCTTCATCCAAATTTTTGCAGGGACTCCAAAGGAAATTTCTGACACTTTTTTATGGGACCACTTATGAAAAATACTCTAACCAATCAAATGAAATGACCTTATCTTTTATGGCTGATCGACAGACTTCACGCTTCATTAAGAGTTAGATTCATCGTTCGTATTATGAAAACTTCAACAATTTTCTTGGTGCTTTTAGTGAGATTGTGACCACAGCTTCTATTGAAGTAAAATTTAGGAAGAAGGCCTATAAAATATGGGGACATTGTGATTGACTATTGCACAAGAAGTTTGATCCTAATTTCTTTGGGAATCAAGAAATTTGTGACACTTTTCTGTGGCCCAATTACAAAAATCCAAACCAATCAAGTTAAATAGCCTCATCTTTGGTGATGGCCCATAAACTATTATAAAACCATTATTGTGTTTGGTTTGGATATTTTAAAATAGTTGTCTCAGTTTTATCCGAAATAGCTAGGTGTTGCCCCATATACATCCCTATCCGTTGAATGAACACCAACTTTCATTCCTTTTTTTTTTTTTTTTTTTTTGGACTCTAAGGAATGGTGTTGTCTTTGCTTTTTAAATAAATTTAAAATATTTAAGTAAGTTTTATTAAAAATGGATGTAATTTTTATTAAAAATGGATGTTGCAAGACATTTGTTGAATGAACACAATCCTAATTTCTTTTGGGACTCAAAAGAGAATTTTATGAGTCGTCTCGTGTGATGATGGGTGCAACTCCTATCAAAGTAAAATTTGGTGAGAGACAATAAAAAATGAGGATATTTATTTTGATTGGATTGGGTTTTTTTTTTTTAATAACTGGACCTCATTAACGGGCTTTCCAAAATGCAAATTTAATTCCCTTTTTCCTCATCCCTTGTAGAAATGGAAATTTTAGTTTTTGCTTTTTCAAAATATCCAAAATGTCCATTCTTTTTTTATGCCCAACATGTTGATACTTTTTATTGAACCAGTAGTGAAACGTTTTATAACCAAAAAGAGGGAGCCTACTGCCTATATATATATATATATATATATATATAGGGGAATGTTCATGTGCATCTATCCCTCACCATATGGTGAGGGACACTTCCCATTTTGCACATGAAGACAAGGGAGTGTACCTCACCTATGTACTTAAAAACTTACTTTTTGTACTTGAAAACCCCCATTTATGAAAGTGTCCCTCACCATATGGTGAAGGATAGATGCATATGAACATTCCCCATATATATATATATATATATATATATAACCAAAAAGTTTGATTGCCATATATAGGTCAAATGGCTAGAAGTAACCAATAGAGTTGATTTTTCAACAAAGTTGCCTAATCCAAAATCTGTTGCAGGTCAGTGCACCACAGCTACATTTCATAGATGGCTAATTAATATAGATAACTAGTACTGATATTATTTAGAAAGATACAATGCAGCTGTTACAGTCATTCTTCAAGTAATGATCTATCAAAACTCAGTTAGGAGCTGGATTGTACTTGGCATGAAGCATCTTTCCATACTCTACCATCTTTTCTGTCGACGGCATCACCTTCTTCACTGCATCATCGGCGCAGAAGCGCTCCGCCCAGCCCTCCAAATGGGGCATCTTCGCCGGGTCAAAAAGCTTCATCCCCAGTATTGATTCGGTCGCTCTGGTCCAGGGCAAGAAGCATCCTAATGCAATATCAAGGAGCCCAATGGTGTCACCATTGAAGAAGCTCTTTCCCTTGCTGCATTTTTCAAAATTTTCTTCCAAGTGCCGGAACACTGTGACCGCCTGCTCGATCGCGCCGGGTTCTCCTCTACCGACTCCGGTCAGTGAAGGAAACAGCTGCTTGGCAGAAGAGAAGGAAATGAGGCAAAGCAGTCAGGCTTAAGAACATGATCAATTTATTCAGTTAGGGGCAGTTATATGTTACTACAAAGCTGGAGATGGATGTTTTGTCATGACTGCAGCCGATGTTAACTGGTCATGGGTTTTTTTCAAGCGTGTTCACAGGATTGGTTGGCCAAGCCCAGAGCTTGACATGTTTATTTAACATTGCCTAAGTTTCAGGCCCAAGAACCCACACTTAAATTGTTTGCGTAGCTAGGAAGTCTAGTAATGAGCCGGAGGTCCTGGCTTGGAACTTTGTGGCCTTATCCGAGATACACAGTGCTAGTGGGTGGTGTTGTGTATCCGGGATTTTATCGATGATCAACAATAATGAGCTGGAGGTCATGGCTTTGAACTGTTTGTAGCGTTATCTTATACACATTGCTAGTGGGTGGGGTTGTGTATCCGGGATTTTATCGATGATCAATAATAATGAGCTGGAGGTCCTGCCTTTGAACTGTTTGTAGCGTTATCTTATACACATTGCTAGTGAGTGGGGTTGTGTATCCGGGGTTTTACCGATGATCAATGGTAAGGGGTGCTGGTAGGTTCCTTGTCATTAGAAAAAAAAAAAAAAAAAAAAAAGAACATTATGAAAAAGGCCTTTTGAGGGGTATAAGTTAAGGCTGCCATCTAACTATTGGGCTAAAAAGTAAGCCCAAGTCTAGCTCATGAGCCTATAACATCGTCCAATATTGCTGGGTGAGCTTGGGTTAGACTCAACCTCGAACAGTCTTAACACTTGAGGGAATATTAGTGTAATATTATCATTCTATAGGCAGTATAAATTCATAAAGGTGGTTCCCACTGGCTCTGCAACAAAGGGCATATTTGTAGAATCTAGGAAAAAATCAGTTTAAAATCTCTCTTTACATTAAAAATTGAAAATTTTGCACTTGCAAAACATTGAAGCATTTTAAAACCAACTGTTTATATCTGTTAATTAGATTAACAAATGAAATGAAACTAAAAAGCATCATGATCTATAAGAGGCCCATCAGATCAATGATCCTGATCCAATCATGTCCCCCTTTGAAGGAAAGGGAGTGGGGGCATCCATGAAGAACATTGATCGGACCTTATCATCGATGTAGGCCGTCCAGAATCGTGCGATGGCGCGATCATAAGGGTCGATGGGGAAGAGGGAGGGACCAGTGGGCCACACATCCTCGATGTACTGGATGATGACCATCGATTCGCAGATGGGCCGTTGATTGTGGATGAGGACAGGGATCTTCTTGTAGACAGGATTGTACTCGTGAAGGAGTGAACGGTTAGATCCATATGGATCTTGGAGGAATTCGTATTGGACTGATTTTAGATTGAGGGCTATGCTGGGCCTCATTGCATAAGGGCTGGTCCATGTCCCCAACAGCTTAACAACACCACCCATGGCCATTTTCCACTCAATGCTACAAACTACACAAACAAAACAGACACCCAAATACAGCCACACTCAAATGAAATGAAGTTGGGTTCTATCTTTCTCTCTTCTTTTCTTGGAAATGGAGGTGTTCATCTATGGAGAATTTATAGGATGGAGATAGAGGCTTTCTTCTGTTAGTGGGGAAAAGCCCCAATAGAATTAAGAAACTTCCTTTCAAGTTAACGCGTGTCCTCGTGACAGGCAAGGTTCAAAAAAATTATTGATGTAAGAATATAATAACAAGGGCATGCACCAATGTTCCTTTGAGTATGCATTGTTTGTGGGGGCCCACTAGGATGCATTCTATTGAAAGGGTGGAAATGAGAGGGATGAGATGAAGGATGAGGATGGGCCACATTATTAGCCATCTAATTGGGTTGTTTTAATAATTGATTTTAGGGCTGAAAAGTTCAACAGTTTTGTGAGTGCATTTTTTTCATGATCCAATCCGGTGGTGTGATAATGGTCAGATTAGTCTCAAATTTAGATGAATGCTGATTTAGAGGGGTAGATACGTGGGGGCCCATTTTATGAAGTAAGAATGTACTTTTATTTTATTTTTGTTTTTTTTTTTTAGCTTTTGCCCCTTATCCTATGAGGAAATCTCCCCAAAGAAAAAAGGTCCTAAAAAAGGAGAATAGCTCCTTACCTGAGTGGCAAGGAGCGGTGGTTCAAACCCCCTTGGTGCCCAGGTTTTCAACCTTAGCTACGCCACTTATTCCAGCGTGTGCAGATTTCCTTTCTATTTGTAGGGGCATTTCTTCCTACATGTGTGGGCTCCTTTCCCACATAAGTGGCCGTCTTCCCGTGTGTGTGCGGGTTCTCTCTTAAATCCAACCCCCTTAGTTTGAGATAAAAAAAAAGTATACTTTATAGTACTAGTGGGCTAATTGGGATTAACCTAGCTCATGATGGTGATAGAATGAGAAGGAAAACTTGAGAATATAAGGTGGTCAAAATATCATTATGATGGATGATTCAAACCCTAGATCTGAAAAGAGTTTCAAAATTCAATGGCAATTGAGAGCATATATTTAAATTTTAATCTATATGCGCATTGGTCAATCAATAGCCAAATAATGAGTGTCACAATGCACGAGGAGAAGTAGCCAAACTAGCCAAGGGTGAAGGAATCTAATTTTCTTGCAAAACGTCTCAATCATTGATAAAATAAACTTTGTCTCAATTTCCACGGGGAACAGGGTGTCTTCGGCATCCTTGGTCTGATAAGATTTAACAAAGAAAAGGATGTGAGGCATGATTTTGGAGAGGTGGCAAGGGTCGGGTTAATGGAATGATCCAACCCATTACTAGTAGAGAGTTTGTGTTGGATATAGATGCAAACGGGTTGGAACCTAATGGGTGTTAAATGTTATATATTTTACCCCTCATTTGTTTAAATTTGATCGGCATCTCATATGCATATCATTTGCTTTATACGGAGATTTTATCATTCTACCACATTAATGGATTATTGAATTATCATGTATAAATCCGATTATTTATAGTGCATTTTTATGTAATTTCTCTTGTGTAGGTGGACATCGCGACTATCACAACCGGCCAGTGTTCTAAGGCATTAAGAAGAGATTTCAATTAGGCCTGTCAATGGGACGGGATGAAACGGGTAAAAAGCCCGGCCCGACCCGTCCCAAGCCCTAAAATACAGGGCTTTTAAAAGAAATTTGAGCCCAGCGAGCTGGGTTTGGATAATATATTTTAAAGTCCGGCCAAAATGGGACTGGGACTGGGCAGAGGATGCCCAGCCCGTTCAGGCCCGGCCC
Organism: Camphora micrantha; assembly: GCA_003546025.1. Taxonomy (NCBI): domain Eukaryota; kingdom Viridiplantae; phylum Streptophyta; class Magnoliopsida; order Laurales; family Lauraceae; genus Camphora; species Camphora micrantha. The sequence continues at coordinate 14,192,652 of QPKB01000001.1, forward strand.
GGCCCATCCCAAGCCCTAAAATAAAGGGCTTTTAAAAAAATTTGAGCCCAGTGGGCTGGGTTTGGACAATACATTTCTGTTCATTTCTTTTTTTAATTACTTGACCCATATAGGAAAATAGGATACTCATTCTCATTCATTTTATTGATTTTTTTATTTTCTACTTTCACCGTCCAAAAAATAAAAATAAAAATTTAACTGATCCTACATTACTTTCACTTGACTCATATATGATACTCTTTCATTTCTTGACCCACATAGCCTATAGGATACTCATTCATTTCTATTAATTTTCTGATTTCTACTGTCAGTGGCCAAAAAAAAAAATTAACTCTGCTATGTTGCTTGCTGCATTGTATTGTCGGTTCCAAGACTGAAAAAAGGGAGGAGGGTTTAAAGTCCGGTTCACACCGGGTGTCTGGTGACAGCAGGAATAATTAGAGAATATTTTGCTTCTGTCTTGGATCGGGCTAAGCCCAGGCCCGGCCCTGTCCTAGCCCGGGCCCGTACGGGACGGGATTTGATGTAAGCCCGTTCAATTTAGGGCTGGGATTGGACAACACCTGGCAGGCCCGTCCTATTTTCGGGACGGGATTTGACAACCTAAGCTCAGGCCCGGCCCGGCCCATTGACAAGCCTAATTTTAATAAAGAAGTTACATGAAGAATTCTTGGTGAAGTATTAAAGAATTCCAAAATAAGAGGAGAAGACTTTATGGATAAAATAAATCATTTTCTAACACAAATGATTGGTTGGTCTATTGGTTAGAGTTTGGGTTGGTATGGAATATGTTAGGGCAAAGAGGGGAGATCTTTTGGCAAGTTAGTCTTTTTGTAATTTTATTTTTACTTTTAGATTGTAATTATGAGATTTTTTGTAACTAATCTAGCCAGAGAAAGTGTAATTGAAGATTATTAATGAATATTTAAAACTCTTTCTTGATGTTTAATGGCTAAAGCTCTTATATTAGACTCTCCTTTTAAAGTTAAGTAATGTGATTAATTCAATTACATACATGTTTTAGTTTAAATTCCCTATTTGTACCTTAATTGATTATTAGATTTCAGATCTAATTGTTCTAATCTCTCTCATTTCTCATGCTCTATCTTAAACTTGATGTTTGGATAATCTCAATTGATGCTTTGTAGTTGGAATAAGTTCTCTCGCATAGCATGCTATAGAGCACTTATCTTTGATCTTTTGTAGTTTGATTTTGATGACTTATTGTTAGGGTACCTAGGTTATGATCTAAGATCTTGGCTTTTTATTTTCTTTACTTTGATCTTTATTATTATATCATCCAATCTAATTAGGCAAGAGATTGCTAATTGGATTGTAGATTTGAGAGTTGAATTAGAACATGTATTGGTTGGATTAATTACATACCTAGTGGATTTTGGATGGCCTAATCTCTTATTTTGATTGTTGTTAATTTTAATATTTATTTGATTTGTTATTTTTCACTTTTCGATTGTTAGATCTACATTTCACATAACTTGTTTTAAAATCCTACACATTTTACACCACATCTTTATCTTAAATCTTTCATTTCCACCACCATTCATCCACTAATTTAGTGTAGTTTGTTAGATTAACTTAGATATTATTAAATTCATATTTTAGATTATTAAATAGTTGTTTACATTGCATAGTTTATTAGTTTTAATTTTTCACTTCAATTTTCTATATTAGTTATATCTTAGTTCAACTCTCATTTAATTGACTTCATTGCTTATTCCATCCACTCTCTGTGGGATTAATAATTTGAACTCTTTAGTCCTTTACTACTTGACGATACCGTAGTCTTGTGATTAAGCGTTGCACATTCAAGTGTCGATCAGAGCCGGATCAGAATCACTGTAGATCTAGACTCGGATCTAACTTTAGAGGGTCGATTCTAATTTTGGATCTGAATCTAATATGGAACCTATATGTTGTATCTAGATCAATTATCAATGTAAGGAAAAAACGAATTCTGTTCAGATTCCAAATGCAAAATAAAATGTAGAGTGGATTAGTTTAATTGGATAAAAACGCTTCGATTTTTTTTTTATAAATATACAAGTGGGATTATTAAATAGTATATTATTGAAGTTAAGTAAATTTTTAAATATGAATATAACACAAGCTATTATTTAGTCCCTTACATTATATTGTATTAATATAATATGTGAATGTAATTGTCCTCATCCTCGTCCTTGATCTGGATCTTTGGGTCTGAACATACAAGGATTCAGTTTTGGAACCACATATATCAGATATTATATGTGTGGTTATAAATCATGTTTTGAATTTCTCTCAAATTGAAAACTAGATTCCATGCCTTCTTTATTTGAAATAGAAATTTTTGAATCCCCTATCATGTCTCCCACATGCTTTCCGTGAGTGACATATCTAGAGCTCCACTATGCATGTGGGTCCCATCTAACAATAGTCCAAATGGTTTAAGATGAATGCCACCACCTCTATTGGCGTATCCTGAAATCTCACTTTAATAAGAGTTGGTCCCACCTGCGTTTTTTTTTTTTTTAAGAAGTCCAATCTTATGGTTAAGCACAATTTAGGGGTGTACATGGATCAGATTGGTGGGGATTAGGCCAAATCCGTCACCAATCCGTTACCTACGGATTGATGGATTTGAGATTTGTCACCAATCCATGGCTGTTAAAAATCGATTCGATCCGATTCGTGGAGAACTGGATTGGATCGAATTAATCCGTTCAATCCGTTGAATCTAATGTTAAAGAAAATTTAAAGGGTATACTCACAAGACTAGAGGTGAAATTTGGTCTAAGGCTTCATTTGTTATACTTATTTATAAAAGTGAATTACATTTTAACCCCTGAAGTTTTTTCTTCTTTTATATTTAGACATCTTAACTTATATTTAGACCCCTTAAGTTTTTATTTATTTATATTTAATGTCAACGGATCGGATCGAATCGAATCCGATGATTGAGGGTGAAATCCGTCACCGATCCGTTGCTAACAGATTACAAGATTTTCAATCCATCACCAATCCGTTTATCTTTGGTTTGGTTAAAAATCTGCAGATTGGATCGGATTAGATCGATTTTACGGATCGGCGGATTTCACCCTCAATCCTGTATGTGACTGATAACTTGTACATGATACTCATACATGTATATTATTGTGAAAAACACCTATCAAGCACAGAAGGCATGCCCATTATGGTTCAATATGTCTCCGACTCATTTAACTATGGATTAGGATTTCTCAACCTAGATTTACCTAATGATAGTGTGGCTCAAATTTAGGGGGGGTCACCAATTCAGATCAAATTTTACCCATTTAAAGACTTATATATGGACAGCCATGTTGGCTTATATTATGGGTGGTTTGCAAGTGTTAGGGTCAATCAATATTTAATTCATTTAACTATGGGTTAGGAGTTTTTAACCTACAACCTACCTAATAATAGTGCCATAGAAGTTCACGTGGAGTCACCTTTTCAAATCATAACATTATTTTTTATAGTGGTGGGTTTTCAATTCAATTTTTTCTCCTTCTCTTATTTTATTGTTATGTTGAATGTTCTCCCACAAGAAAACTACATATTGCTTACATGTATTCCAACTCATGGGGACCACTTAGATGCATATCTATCAATGAGAACACGCTGAAAGAAAAGTTCTCCTTATGGATAAGGGGAAAGAAAAGTCAGCCCCACCGAATTATCCAAGCCCTCGTTTTAATAACCTTAAAGTTAAATAATATTTTAATTATAGATGTTTTTTATATTATATCCAACAGTGAGTGAATGTTCAATAAGTGTAAAATTGGGCATAGTGCTGGATTATGAGACGTCAAGATTATTAAAAGGGCTGCCCTAATCAAAGGTTGGCTAAAGGGACCTCATATGAGAACATTTTCCTATTATTATTGGTGCTAAATTATGCTTTTATGGATGAAAATTTTAAAATGATTTTGTTGAGTTTTTTTTTTTTTTTTTTTCCGGAAAAACCCCTTAGACTCTTAATAGAACAAAAGGACCTAAAGTTTCATTAGTATTCCGATTGGACTTCCCGCCATACTCTATCTATTTTTTTGCACTTTTCCGCTAGATAGCAATATCCTGGACAAGCAGCGATATCGTCGGCTACAGAGTATTTAAGCGACTAGAATTTTCTTTTCTCATTTTTCATCTTTTTCGTCCAAGAAGAGAATCTCTGCGACCTTTTCCATCTCAGAACCCTCTTTTGGCATTTCCATTACTCTGCTAAAGTGGAAGGTGGACTCCAATTAAAAGGTACAAATCAAAGAGGAAAGCCAAGCCTAAGTCGTCCACTTGTGGGCCACAAAGAGGAAGAAGTAGACAAGAAAACCCATAAGTGTTCGATAAGAATCAAATGTTGAAAAGTTCTTACGATGGCTGACCTGGAGGAGCTTAGGACCACAACAGCAATGAGGCGTCTCTGTCGATGGAGAGGGAAAGGAAAGAGATGAGGAAGAGGAAGGAAAAATGAAGAATGAAAAGTAATTGGGTTTTTATTGATATGAAGCGAGTAGCGATATAAAAAAAAAAAAAAACCCGAAACAAGCTAGGGGATCACTCCAGGCCGTAAGTTTTTTGGGGGTCCTTTTTGGTCTAGTAAGATGTCAAGGTTTTTTTTCTGAAAAAAAAAAAAAACCCATTTTTATATCACTTTATGTGGATTTAATTTTTCTCATTTTGCATAATTTTTTATATTTTATTATTTCTAGAAATATAATGGGTGGACATGTCCATGCTTATAGCATCGGTCAATATAACCTTGTAATTAAATTATAAGAGGATGGAAAGGGATCAGTACACCAAACAATCTTATTGACCGAATGCTTCTAGAGATGCTGACAATTGAGTACCCATTTCAGTCCTATCCATCTCTTAAGTCAAAACCTTTAGATAATATTGGGGTGTTACTATTTACACCAACTCTATCTATGTATATAGGTATAGTACAGATGGTACGGCAGAGCTTTACGCCCAACGGCCCAAGGAGAAAGGCAAAAACGAAAGGAGTGATGGGAAGCCTACACTCGGATGATGAACCCTACACTCCCAAGAAAGGAAAGAAGAGAATTGATGGGAGTCCTAACAAACTGGGCCCACACCCACCCCATGGTTAATTAAACGCTGTACGAATAGGATGACATGGGCCTTCCTCTGGTAATTAGATAGGGGTTTCCACGTTTAGTCATCCTTCAACTTAAGTTTTTTCAAATTCATAACCAAAATTCAAACCTGTCACGACACGGGTCAGTGGGTCAATGTTTTTTTCGTTTTTTTTTTTTTTTTATTGTGTCATATCCCATGATATCAAATTTATCAAAAAATAAAAGGTGCATCAGATGTGCTCTACATAATGTGCTTTCTTTATGTAGAATAAAATCTTCATAATTTAAAAACAAATTTACTGAATTTAAATAAAGACTTTTCCAATCTAAGTAGGGCATTAATGGCATGTGACGCAATTCTCATCTAAGTTGGTCTAAAAAGTTTGAAAAAGAAGTAATCACATGTGATGATACATGACTTTTCATAAAAAACATGTTTTTCACTTTTAAGTGGTTGGCCAGTACTAAAGGGCTCGACCCAAACCCAAGATGTCACAGGCTCACTTGGCCAGTACTAAAGGCCAAAAAACTTCTTTTTTTTTTTTTTTCAGTTCTGTTTGGTGTCAATTGACAGGATACTATTATACGGCATAGGCTGGTGCTCACATCTGCCAACTTTAGTTTCAGAGAATATATTCTCTATTTTCAGGGAATATATTCTTTGACTTTTAATTTTTAACTTCATAAGTGGTTGATTAGTACTAAAGGGCTCGACCTAAACCCAAGATGTCGTAGGCTCACTTGGCCAGTACTAAAGGCCAAAAAACTTTGTTTTTTCAGTTTTTCTTGGCAATATACATACCAGCAGAAGATATGAATTTGGATCAACTAAGGATTTGGGCCAATGATCTGCGATTGTCAAGTGGTTTAAGTGATCTGGTAAATATACAATTCTTTAATTATTTCAGGAAATATTTTTTATTAATTGCAGATGTTCAAGTGAATGTATATTGTTGTCAGGATGATATTTTCAGAAACGAAATAATACAAGAAGACGAAAATGTGGATGAAAATGTTACAAATGAATTTTCCACCAACATGGTATGATATTAACTCAATTCCAATTATATTTTATTTTATCAATTTTTAATAAAAAGTTATTAATTTCTAACATAATTAATACATTTTCAGGTATTCAATTCGCGTCAATCTCTATTTGATTAGATTCAAAATACTGGATGCAATTTAGGATATATCATTGTCATTAAAAGGTCAGAGACTAGCATAATCGGGAAGAGTCCTAAACTGCTGTTTCAATGTGATCGCGGTGGCACATACAGAAGCAAGAAAACTTCCACGAAGGTTACAGGCACCAAAAAAATTGATTGTCCGTGAAAGGGGTGAAAATGAGAATAGGTGATGATTGGATGGCAAGGGTGGTATGTGGAACACATAACCATGCCACTGCATCATATATGGAGGGGCATCTATACCCAAAAAGGCTCTTTGAATCCGAAATTCAATTGATGGTACATCTGTCAATAAAAAATGTGAAGCCACGAGATATCTTGACATCGTTGAAGAAGCAAAATTCGGACAACGTGTCTACCAGTAGTTGCAACAAATACTCGTGTTAATCCATCTGCATTTGTGTTCGTTGAGTCTGACTCCCTTCATTCTTAGGAACCAAGCAAAAATAGTTACTGTCAGTGTTCGCTGACCAAAAACTTTTCTAACCATTAGGATCGTCAATCTCTCATTGCCACCGTATAGATCTTGTTGTCAGGAGTCCTCAGGCCCAAACGGATCGTCCATTGGAGCTCACATGACCCAAATATCACGCGACAAATCTCAAGCATCAAATATGACTGCATCTGGCCCAAAAAAATTCTGATCATTGGATCCTAAATTTAATCAGCGCTACTGGGTAGTGCTTGTCACCATGGTTCCGTAGAATCAAACTGCTTGTCGATCGAAGTACAGATGAACGAGTTATGGGTGGTCAAAGTTCATAGCTGACCGTTGTGATTGGCCCTGCCTTGCTTCAGCAGTAAAGCAGCCTGCGTAGTTTCGATGATGTCATCCGTCGCGAGTCTCAGCTGCTGGGCTCTGGCGCGGTCATGGGTCGGGTCCACCTAGCCCGACCATATGGGTTCTCTCTTCTTAGCGCGACCCACGAGGCGAAAAACATACAGCAGCTCCAGAACCCCTCCCCCGCTCTTTCTCGGCGCTAATCCCGAGGCAGAAAAGGGCAAACCCATCCACCAAATGGTCAGGTTAAATGGTCAGGTCACGTCATAGCCATAGGTGGGTGTAAACCGTAAATAGGGTGCGTGTATTCATCATTTTCCATAATGTCGGACAATTCAGAAAAGTCATAGCTTTGCATGTGATGGCAATCAAATTATTAAATGAACTGTTGCATCCATGGTGTTGATAAGCAAGTGGGGGCCAATTGATTTGACTTCTCAAAATAGGGCCCACTTCCGTAGCTGTAGCCTTTATTGGTTGTTGCACTCAAGTATGAGGAGAAATCGTTCCACCCTATCAATATTTGCCAGTGCTATAAAATCTCTTGTAAACTAATACACTATTTCAATTGTTTCTTTAGAAGGAAAAAAAAAAAAAAAAAAAGATAAAAGAGATTTTATACCACTGTTAAATGTTGATAGAATGAAATAGTATCAGGCGTCAGCATGTAAAGTGGCAGCGTTCCCCACTAATCTTTGTCCTTGTTTTCTTTCTTCTTCATCTTTTCTAACATCAGGTGCCAATTTTTTCCCTTCTGTTCTTGTGAAAAGTTATTTGAATGTTTCGTTTGCCCTCAAAATTTCCAATCACCAGACAACGTAGAAGAAATTAGACTTCAATGAGCAGCTGCCTTCTCTCCTTCCACTTTCCTTACTCCCAACTGCCCATTTGAAATCAATATAAAAGGAAAGAAGGAAAGCAAAAATGCTTGGATCCTTTCAACAACTCAAGTTGAGTTTTTAGTCAACTCTATACTGCATTCCATTCATTAACCCCACCATCTAATCTTCAATAAAAATTTGTAAGATTTATGGGAGCAGGTTTTGTCCACAGTCCACACCTTCCAATCCCTTTCCTTATGTCAAAGAGAGACAGTAGTACAAGTTAGAATTATATACATGTAGCTACTTGTATCATTTTTGCAAACAACCCACTGTACTAATTTAAAAATCTTGATAAACCACCTTAATCTAGTGTAAAAGAAATGTTTTTTGTCCATTTAACAAAATATGATATATTTTAGGTGAAAGTATGAAAATTCCTTTAATCTAACTGATTCAAATTAGATCTAAAAGGCAAAAGGACCATTAAACTAGCATCAGATGAACTTGGACTATGACTTCTGCCTTGATTTAAGTTAGATGGGAAATTTAATTCTACATAATGTGTAAGATTCAGTTAAAAGAATTAGTATCTACAATATGGCTACTGTTCAAGATGATTGAATTTAAAGCTCAAATTAATAGGAGCCATCATAATAAAATTAATAAAAACATGTGGTAATTTGTTATTTAAAAAAAATACTAGCAGTTTGCTTTTAAATTTTGGAGTACAAAAGTCTCAAAAGGGTCCATTCTATCGTCATCTTATTTTAAATGTTGTTGGTCAATGACACAATCCCACAGGCACTCAGTGATGATAAGATGATGATATATGAAAAGAGCAGCAGCAATTGGAATTGGACAAGAGATCCTGCTTTTTCCCTCATTAGATGTGGGCTGTTGACTTTGCCTTGGTTTTTCTCTGTTATCTACTTCCTGCCACTTCACATATATGAAAGAAGAATCCATTAAAAAAAAATGAAGAATGGAATGCTAACTTTTATATAACTGTGAATTAATTGAGAGCAGTCCATTGATGAGAGAAGAAGCAATGGATGGATGAATAAGACTAGGGGTGTTTGTGTTCTCTCTCAATCTGAAATGGGTTGTATTGTCTTTGCCTTGTTTTATCTTTTTTGTCTGCTGCATGCTACTTCTGCTCTTCCTCTATGCACTGACTCAAGTGGGTCTCTTTCTTTTCTTCAAATTTATCTGTTTTCATTTGTTTTGCTGCTTCTGATCTTCTTTTACTGAATACCCAGATGGGTTCTTTTGCTTTTATGTGCAGGAGCTCCCTTCACAGCAAAGTCTCCTTTAACATTCTGTTCTTATAATGGGACTGTATGTTGTGATGCAAAAGAAGATTTGGGACTGGGAAAACGGTTTCGGGACATGAATGTTTCTGATCCAGCATGTGGTTCTCTCCTTAAATCGATCTTGTGTGCGGTAATTGTTGGTTATAAAATTGTAGATTAGGACTGGTTGTCAGTGTCATTGTATACTATGAACCTATGATGCCCAAATACGGCATGGATACGGCAAGGACACGCCATAGACACGGCAGGGACATAGATTTTACATATGACACGATATGTTGCCCATTTTGAAGTATCCGTGCATCATAGTTAGAACTTTGTTTAGTAAGGTTTTGGTTGGTGAGTTGATGTTTGTACTGTTGCAATTGTTTGATTGATGCATGAATGCTTTGCTCTTTTGATGTTGTAGTGTCTTAGAACTTTGTTTAGTAAGGTTTTGGTTGGTGAGTTGATGTTTGTACTGTTGCAATTGTTTGATTGATGCATGAATGCTTTGCTCTTTTTGATGTTGTAGTGTCTCTGAAAATGTATGGTCTGAAATTGAAGCTGAAAGAAAAAAAGTAATCAAGAAGTCAACTGCAGAAGCGGACCAACCATGAAGTTGATCTGCACACGAAGTGAATGAAGAATTGCATTAAGGAACAATTTATCACAATCTAGCTCTGTACTCTCTGTCTCTTCTATCTCTAGCTCCTAACAGTAGAGGAGAGGTTTCCAGGGTAAAGGATCCTCACTATAGCTGCAATGTTAGGAAACAGTATAGGGGCCGTTGAGTTTTTCTTGGTCTCTTAACGTTATTCACATAGGTATGGTTCTTGAGTCATGGTAATCATGGTAGATCCCACATGGACCCAAACACCACCATCCCTCGCTCGACCAACTAGCACAGAACTGAGTGATTGTTTTCCTCATTCATCATATCCTCACCTTTTTACCATATCTGGAAACCTTCTTAGAGTCACTCCTAAATCTGCTCAGTCAACTTCAGTTCAAACTGAGTCAATGAATTATTTATTTATAGACGTGGGCCTTTGAATCAGAAGTTTCAACCCTCTGAAAATGTGGATGGACCTGAATATCACACCCCAAGCTGAAGACTCTGAGATACCATGATTGAACTGCAAATATCTGTTTCAAGTGATATTCCCTCCAAATCTCCAATTGCAATTCACAGGAATCTTACCATGTACAATGGTAGATGAGTACTGCACTCAACTGCAGATTCTCTCAACTGTATCACAAGTTGTGGCAGAAACAATTATTAATTTTCTTAGCTAACCATTCCTACAAAAACCTCGAGGTATTAGTAGAGGCAACATAAATACTTTTCAATACTCGCCCTCGGGTAGAACCTAGTCGATGCAATTTTCACAACACGCACATTATTTTTCAACGCCGAGTCGTTCCTTCTGGGTTTCGAACTTGCGACCGGTTTGGTCTGATACTATATTAAGTTTCCATAGTTAACCATTCCTATCAAAACCTCAAGGCAATAGTACAGGCAGCGTAAATACTTTTCAATAACAATGAGTTTACTTAATCATTCCGCTTATAAATAACATCCATAATACAAGGCCAAACCCGCCAAATCCCAAAGAAGTTCATAATGCCACAAATTTTAATTTATGTGATTTCATGTTGGGTCATCCATCTTAGCTGGAAGGGAGCTAAATTTTGACCTCTAACTAGGCTACTGAGTTGTTCATTATTTCTAAGGTTGTTTCTTTTGTTATTAAAAGCTGTTATCCTATAGAAAAGATTTAAAAACCATCTCCTGATATCTTGGTTGCTCATGGCATGCAGAGCTGTGATCCGTTTTCAGCAGAGCTATTTAGAACTGTATATCAGCCTCGGTCTGTTCCCGTTCTTTGCAATTCGACTGTTCATGTGAATTCAACCCAATCTAATAATGTAACAGCTGACTTCTGTTCAAAGGTTTGGAACACTTGCCAAAATGTGCCAATATGGAATTCTCCCTTTGCTCCTTCACCGCAAGGAAGTGCAGGAGTTCCAACCAATTCTACATCCTCCAAACTCACCGATCTCTGGCAGTCACAAAATGATTTCTGCAACGTGTTTGGCGTATCATCTACCAATGGATCTGTATGTTTTGATGGTAAACCAGTTTCACTAAATAATTCTCGGACTGAAATTCCTCCAAGTGGTTTATGCCTTGAAAAAATTGGTAATGGATCATACCTGAATATGGCTGCTCATCCTGATGGGTCCGATCGTGCTTTCTTCTCTGACCAACCAGGTAAGATATGGTTAGCGACAGTTCCTGCAGGAGGATCAGGGGGACATTGGGGATTGATCAATCAAGGCCATTTCTTGACATAACTGACGTGGTACATTTTGATACCCAGTTTGGGCTCATGGGCATGGCATTCCATCCGGACTTCCCAAGAAATGGGCGCTTCTTCGTTTCATTCAATTGCGATAAGGGCAATTGGGCAAGCTGTGTTGGAAGATGTTCATGTAACTCGGATGCTGGTTGTGATCCTTCAAGGCTAAGTCCTGATAATGGCGCTGATCCCTGCCAGTATCACAGTGTTGTTGCAGAGTATACTGTTAACAGCACCTCATCGACGCCATCCTCAGTACACATCCATACACTTTAAATAGCTTAGCTTAGTATATTGTTATGTGATTATGTGTTGGATCTTTCATACTTGATAAATGATGTGATCTTTAATTTTGGTGTTTAAGTAGATTTCATCTTAATCTGTTTTGTAGGTCACAGCTGCTAATCCAACAGAAGTCAGAAGGATATTTACCATGGGACTTCCATTTACAATTCATCATGCTGGGCAGATTCTATTTGGACCTTCTGATGGGTATTTATACTTCATGATGGGGGATGGTGGAAGCCGGGGCGATCCTTTCAATTTCTCCCAGAATAAAAAGTCTCTTCTTGGGAAGATTATGCGGCTTGATGTGGATAACATGCCAAGTGAGTATCAAGATGCAAAAAACTCTGGAGAGAATACTCCTTGTTTTTTCATGAGAACTCTATCTAGTGTACTTCAGATCACACTAGTTTCTAACCACTTTATGCGATAGTTATTAAAGCTTATTTGGAAGTAGGGTATTTAGCATAAAAACCATCATTTATTTTCATTGGTTATGATGTTAATTGACCATAGTCCATAAATCACCATCTTACAAAGCCAGCCTCCCTTTTTCTTTGAAGATAACATGACTTGAACCTGCTACAGGCACTTGTCAAAGCCTTTCCAATTACACAAATTGAGGAAATATTAGCGAAATTCTAAAATCAGTAAGCAAAAGTTACAACGATCAGATGGTTAAGAGCTGCCTCATACTTAACTTTTTGCTATGATGGACTATCATATCAACCACCTTGGCCCCTTTTCACCATTGAGCTTCTTTGAATCCCGCATCAAAAAAGCATTCCTCTTCCATATTTTGTCTCATTACATGATGAAATCAAGTCTTTTACAACTTATTCTGGTTTGCCTTGCCTTATATCTATTTTCTTTTCTTTTTTCCTTCCCTCACATTATTGAAGCAAGCTTTAAGTGATTAGTTACTTACCTAGGATACCTCTGTTTCATAAGTAGTTTCTTTCTTACTCTTGTAGTGTAATTTCAGGTGCAAAGCAAATAAACGACCTTGATTTATGGGGAAATTATTCAATTCCAAGAGATAATCCTTCTTCTGAGGATAGTGAACTGCAGCCTGAAATTTGGGCTTTAGGCCTACGAAATCCATGGCGTTGCAGTTTTGATTCCGAAAGGCCATCGTATTTCTTCTGTGCAGATGTTGGCCAGGTTCTGAGAATATTTTTCTTCTTGTTTCCCTTGAAATGCTTTAGTATCTTTGATACTAGATACTTCAGAAAATGCAACACATCCTTACCATGTATCTCATACTTCATATTTGAAGTCTAAAATCTCAGCTCCGCTGTATCCATGGTGTGTCCCTATTGTGTCCATACCATATGGGCAATTATAATTGAAGATTTTAAAATTTGTATCGTCTTATAGGCTGTGTTCGTTTTCCTGCTATTTAATGAGAAATGGAAAAACCTAGCCCTTGATACTCTCGTGGTAAGTGGAAATGAGTTTCCAATAGTTTGAACCTGAGATCCCTTTGAAGGAGACAAATTTTTTATCATTTTATCATTGAGTTCTACTTTCATTTACTCAGTTTTGATAATAAATCAAGCAAACAACCTGTTGTACTACAAATTAAAATAAAAACTTCTTTCCTCTCCAAGTTTATGATTAATGATCTAACAAAATTACAATCCAAATTTCTTTCAAAACCAAATATACCCCTAACTTTGCAACTAGTCCATGTTTAGATTCTAAGGAATTGTAGGACCTGGCCTTTGAAAATGTATAAATGACTCCAAACAAATTGGACCTAGGATTTGGTCCAAATTACTTAATACCGAGTGCCGACCATTGATCTGAGATCTGGTGGGGCCACAGGAATGGTGATCTAGCCATTAACCATTGCCCTATTTAAGTGTGAATTACTGTTTGTTTGTTCATAACTTTCTATCTCTTACCACTGAAGTTCTTTTATTTTCATTAGTGCTGAGTTTTTGACAGCAGAGACCAGTCTTTTTTAGAAATGTGATTAGTCATTAGGTTCTGATGCTTATGAGCATTAAATTTTTACAGGAAGTATATGAAGAAGTTGATTTGATATCGAAGGGTGGAAACTACGGCTGGCGTGTTTACGAGGGTCCTGATCTTTATACTCCTTTGCAGACCCCTGGAGGGAACACAACTCCAGGATCCATAAATGCCATCTTCCCTGTGATGGGATACTATCATTCCGATGTAAACAAAAAAGTAGGATCGGCATCAATCACTGGAGGATATATATATCGGTCTCTGACCGATCCATGCATGTATGGAAGGTGGGTGAATCGGTAAAATTCCTTCTAATCAGATGATCCATGGTTCAAAAACCCAAAAGTGGAACTCATATCAATATTCAGCTCAGATGGGTCAGGTCAACTTCAGGACTCAACTCATATTGTTTAGTGTTGCAATTTTCATTTGCACTACTGAAACTTGAAACATTTCTGCCAAAAATAAACATTGCAAACTATTCTGATGTCCAAGTAAAATACTGCAATGTTAAGTTTGTTCAAACATAGCGCATTACTTAACAAAGTCAGCAAAAAGATCTCAATATTTGATGAAATTTTGGCCGAACCAACTTGGCAAAGTTTGAAATTGACTCGGCCAGTTTACAAGTACTAGTTGATCAATACAGGTGATTGTTTCACATGTAAACTCGAAAATTCTAAGATCTCTGTGGTTGATTTTAAATTAGCTTGATAACCATCTAAGCTCCACATGAAATTCCAGGTACGTGTATGCAGACCTGTATGCAGGAGCCATGTGGGCAGCTGTTGAAAGCCCCCCAAACAGTGGAAACTTCAGCAGCACCAAGATTCCTTTCACTTGTGCTCGGGACTCTCCAATCCCATGTACTTCTGTGTCTGGAAGTTCTCTTCCTGCTTTGGGCTACATATACTCTTTTGGGGAGGACAATAGAAAAGACATTTATCTTCTAACCAGCACCGGCGTATACCGAGTTGTCCGTCCAAGTCGCTGCAGTTACACTTGCTCAAAGGAAACTGTTTCAGCAAGTGAAAGTCCATCTTCTTCCCCGTCGCCATCATCTGCATGTGAATTTAACTTGCTAGAGAAATTGGTAACTTTTGTCTCTTCATTCCTGATTCTCTTGGGTTTTACCTTGTAATCTCTGAACTGACATATTCTAGGAGAAGTTATCCTCTTTAGTATGAGTAAAATGTGAGCAGAAAAAGGACAAAGAAATTGCATAAGACTTGAGAGAGAAATGTTTTATATCCCTAATGATCACCAGGCATGAAGATAAGAGTTTTGTGCAGTGTGTATGCTGTTAAAGGGAATGGTGAAATAAGGTGGTGGTTGCCAACTTGCCATAGCTATTGTTAAGTTCTTTTTGTTGCTGATATCGAACTTGCCTCAACTGTTTGACAATGAGGTATAGTATGTGCTGGTGGATCTCTCTGGTAGCTTTTCTCTCGACTAAGGGAGTTTTTAGTACATTACCTTATGCTTGTCGGAGACAGACTATTTCATTTCCTGCAAAACTTTCCATTATTGTACTTTTTGAGATGAGATTTTGTCATAATTTCCTGTAATGTAAACTCTTTTTATTTTGCTAAATTTCATTGTCGTTTTGCTGAATGGGACTGAATCTAATTGTATGACCGTTTATTAATTTATTAATTTTTTTTTTTGGTAGGGCTGTTTGGGAAAGTTTATATGAATCTATTATTGAATGAACTTAAAGACAATTTGCATCTTTTTCAGAAAGTAACAAAAGTATAAATTTTGCAAACAGAATCAAAGCAATGAGACAAACATGTTTTCGTTTCTATTTTCTTTTACCATATGACAAGCTTGCCTATATTACTTTTACTATATGACAAGTTTGCTTTTTAATTGAATAGACATGCCGGTCTATTTGTACAAGGGTCTAATTGAAATAGCTTCATTTCAAATAGATCCAATTGAAGAGATCTATTTCAACTAGATAAGAGTTTCGAAATATGCCTGAGCATCATCCAATTAAAGCTATTTTCATGTCACAAAGAGTCACAAAATTGTATGGGTATTAAAAGAATATATATATATATATATATATATATATGGATTGGTAACATGACTTGAACCCGCAATCTTAAGATTGCAATAATTTGGTTGTTGATTCCGGAAAATGGGAAAAGAAATTGCAATGCACATAAAGCCTGCACAGCTGCACATGTGCAAGATTAGTGGCCCCACTGTGAATGATCATAACCTGTTAGAAAGTGTCTCAAACATGAAGTTAGTGGGACGCACATGTTAACAGGTGCATGAACACAAACATTACTTGGACACCAATAAAAGAACAGCATTGAATGGTCAAATGAATTGAGTGCATTTAAAAACCGGAGGAAATTATACATATTTCAGGCCAAACATTTGTCAGGCCATGGGTTATATTTCAGTGTCCTCTTTCCATGCAGATCAATTATATACTTTCAGTACCCCCTTTTTTGTGCCTTGTGATGTCAACTCATAATCATGTGATCCATGTTGGTCCCTGGCCGACCTCACTGATATCTGTTCCAACATTTCAGCCAGCTTATGGTGATTCCAGTTGTTCCCCCAATATTCCACTTGTATAATCACCTTACTTTTCACCGTGGAGTGATGGCTAAAAGCATTCATTAATAGGAGATCTACCAGAGTTGTCAATCACGTACTTGATCATTCAGTGCAAGTATAATATGAAACCTGAGATCACAATCTTCATCACAATTGCCAATTGTTTAGATGAATCAATTGTTGTTGAATGCATCCCCCACCCCCCATCCAAAGCTTGGAGAGGATCTGATTATTCTGACTTCTTGACTCATATATTTCATATTACCTGGCATGAGGCAATTGGCTTCAGGGACCATTGACAGAGTGAACAAAATATAGTGAAGTTGTTTATCAATGGTTTGTTTTAGCTGCCTAAGCTTTCCATGTTTCTTCACTGTGCATAATCTTTTAAGAATGATTAAAATCAAATTTGCGGAGAAAACTCTCCCACTGCCCAGCTCAAGCTCCCTAGCACTTCTTTTATCGCTTCAATCCTCGAATGTGAAAAATCTCCCACTGTAAACTTCTCTACCATTCCCTTCACCTGGATCAGACTATGCCCCGCTTCCTTCTTCCTCCCACTCCCCTTCAGCATCTTCCTTGCCTCTGCCACACCATCCCACCTCCCATCAGCAGCATACAAGTTTGACAACAGAACATATGGTGAACTTGTCTCAGGCTGAAGCTCCAAAAGCTGGCCCGCCACCCGTTCCCCGACCACAACATCTCCACGCAGCCGACATGCTGAAAGCAAGCTTCCCCAGACAACCGAATCACCTCCAAAAGGAAATGACTTCAAATACTTTTCGGCTTCATCCAATCTCCCAGATCGCCCCAACAGATCAATCAGGCATGAGAAATGCTCAATTTCAGGAGTGATTCCATAAATTGCTTCCATGGAGTCAAAATAAGCACGACCTTCGTCCACTAACCCTGCATGATTGCAAGCTGCTAGAAGTCCAATGAATGTAACGGAATCAGGTCGAATCCCCATTGCATTCATCTGCTCAAATGTTTTAATAGCTCTTCTTCCATTGCCATTATTTCCATAACCAGCTATAATTGTATTCCAGGAGACCAGATTCCGATTGTGCATGCGTTCAAATAAAAAACATGCATATTCGATGCAACCGCATTTAGCATACATGTTTACGAGTGCATTACCAACTCCAACATCAAAATCCTGTTTGCTTCTGATAAGATTGCAGTGAATCTGACTGCCATGGCGGATTGAAGCGAGACCTGCAGAAGCAGCCAGCGCACTCGTGAATGTGAAATCATCAGGTCTTATACCGGCTCTTCCCATTTCTCCGAAAACTCTCAAGGCCTTGTCATGATCTCCACAGTGTGAACAAGAGGCAATCAGGGTGTTCCAGGAAATGATATCTTTCTCTTCAATCGATTCAAATGTCAACTCTGCATCATTGATTGAATTGCATTTCGAGTACATGGTTAAAATCATGTTGCCAACAAAAGGGGTGGTGCCAAGCCCAAGCTTGATCGCTAAGCAATGCAGTTCTATTCCTCTCTGCAAGTCTTGCATGCTGGTACAAATACCCAATGCACCCACAAAAGAGAAGCGATCAGGAAGCACACCTCGCCGATGCATGCTTTTGAACAGCTCCAGACCTTTGTCTAACTGCATGTTCTCTGCAAGACCAGCTATCATGGCATTGTAAGACACAGAATTCGGTTCGGTTGTGCAGCTGAAAACCGCGAAGGCATCATCACAGAGACTGCAGCTCGTGTACATGGACACAAGTGAATTGGAAACAAAGGAGATGGGTCCATAACCCGACTTCAAAGAATGTGCATGAATCTGTTTGCCCAGGTCCAAGGCCGTGAGGCTGGCACAGGCGCTGATGACACTAGCATAAATAAACTCATTCAGAGCAAGTTGCATTTGTGAGAAGAGATTGAGAGCCATCAAAGGCTCGCCACCCTGGTCATAACCAGAGATCATTGCTGACCATGAGACAAGGTTTCGCACAGTCATTTCATCAAATACCTGGCGTGCAGCATCCATGTTCCCACACTTTGCATACATGTTAAGGACATGGTTGTACAGGAAGATGTCTGAATGCAGGCCAGTCTTGATCACAACAGCATGGAGAGAGAGACCATGCCTAACAGCTTTGGCCTTTGAGCAGTTGTGCAGAAGGAAACCAAGTCTCTGCAGCATCATCTATAGGATACAAATCTCATTTAATCAAAAAGATGTCATCACTTTGTAATTTGATGGTGCATAAAATATATGATCATGAAAGTGCTCTGGGGTTAGATAAGTGAGAATCAATCAACTCAAAAACAAAACAAGGAAGAAAAAGTGCATTATAGAGGGAAAAGTTTAGAAAGTACAGAAAGATTTCAAAATTTTGAAAAAAATGGGCCCATGTGCCAAGGTTGAAACTGTTGGGGTCAACCTGAATCCCCAATTACCAGTTTGGGTTTGGTTTGGATAGTGGGTCATGGTGCAACTACTTTGGTTGGGTCATTTTGCAAGTTGATTGCAGGAATGTGAGCCCAAACCCAAGGTGAATTTAAAAGGGCCAACTTGAGGGAATCCAAGTTAATAAATGTAAGCTTTCCAAAGTAGACCACATTTCTAGAAGGGGTCTACTTGGATACATGCCAGTCACATCTCTAGGATGATGACAATTGTGTTGCGTGATTTAGGTGTGTTCACCAAATGTTATAGTAATTATATTATCCTAGCATTTGATTTTAGGGTTTCAAATCTTTGCCGTTCGTGATTCAATTCAATGGTAAGTAATGGCCGGACATGTGTTAAATTGAGATACACATCGAGAAACGGAAATGACCATAGTTTGGGGTCTGCGTGGAAGCATGCCAGTCACATCTGTAGGATGATGACAATTGTGTGGTGTGGTTTAGGTGTGTTCGCCAAATGTTATAGTAATTATATTATCCTATCCTTTGATTTTAGGGCTTTCAATCTTTTCTGTTCGTGATTCAATTCAATGGTAAGTAATGGCCGGACATGTGTTAAATTGAGATACACATCGAGAAACGGAAATGACCATAGTTTGGGGTCTGCCCGGAAGCATGTCAGTCACATCTCTAGGATGATGACAATTGTGTGGTGTGGTTTAGGTGTGTTCGCCAAATGCTACAGTAATTATATTATCCTATCCTTAGATTTTAGGGCTTTCAATCTTTTCTGTTCATGATTCAATTCAATGGTAAGTAATGGCCGGACATGTGTTAAATTGAGATACACATCGAGAAACGGAAATGACCATAGTTTCGGGTCTGCCTGGAAGCATGCCAGTCACATCTCTAGGACAAAGACAATTGTGTGGTGTGGTTTAGGTGTGTTCGCCAAATGTTACGGTAATTATATTATCCTATCCTTTGATTTTAGGGTTTCAAGTCTTTACCGTTCGTGATTCAATTCAATGGTAAGTAATGGCTAGACATGTGTTAAATTGAGATACACATCAAGAAACAAAAATGACCATAGTTTGGGGTCTATCTGGATGCATGCCAGTCACATCTCTAGGATGATGACAATTGTATGGTGTGGTTTAGGGGTACGCCAAATGGCACTGTAATTAGATTATCATAGCTGTTGATTTTAGGGTTTCAAATCTTTGCCGTTTGTGATTCAATTCAATGGTATAATGGCCATACATGTGTTGAATTGGATGCCATTGACCAATATAGTGCCACTGAGTCATTGACCACTAAAGGGCTGGCACTGTATGAAATAAAAAGGATTTGACTCTTCTTAAAGCCAAACAAGGAAAGTTTTTTTAATTTTTGCCATATGTTTAAAGCCCCCTCTACTGTTAAGGGGTTGTGTCAGAATATGAATTATGTATTAAGATCATGTTCATGCATTTTACAGGTCATCCAGCATATATAGTGTGGATAGGTCTTTACTATTTTGCATTTGCTGTCAAATTCAAGTTCATGCATTTTCTAGGACTCCTTTGCTCGTTTAGTGTAATTCATGTTCATGCATTTTATTTACAAGTCATTTAGCATTGTATGCACACTGTCCCATCTTTGAGTCACCTATATATAATACATGGTGGGGCCATTGAGTTTGCAACTTACCCTAAGTTCTGTTTCCTCAAGCTGAGATAACATGAAACTTCCTCCTTTCAATACTGTGTTCTTCCTTGTTTTGATCCTGGTTTTTCAAGGTAAGAATCATCTCCTTGGCTTTTATGAATAATAAAAAAAATTTTTTTTTGGGGGAAAATGAACGATCAAAATTGTATAAATAAGTTACTTTATTAGTCATCGTTGTTTTGTTCTTTGTTGTTTGATAGTTGTTTTGTTCTTTGTCATTAGTGAATTAAAACAAGAATAAATCCATTAACTATAAAGGAGAGTGCTTGATTTAGATTTTCTTTTCGTTTTTTCTATAAGTTTTTTTTTTTTTTTTTTTCGTTAATGTTTGGGATTTTTTTTAAGGTAAGAACCCACAGCACCACACACCCAAGTCCTTGCTTATCATCAGCGCTACAGTCAGGGATTGATCCCTAGTTAATTAATTTTTGGATCATTTTGCTAAAACTATCAAGAAATTAACTTATATTTCACAATAAGGGGAACCGTGAAAAAATTAAGAAAATCTAAATAATAGTTTGGCAACATTTTGTACTTATTTGTATTTATTTATTTTTTGTTATCATCCATGACATTTCCTCAATAAAATCCCAAGAAAAACCCAATATTTTAAAAGATTCTCAGTTTTCTTTGGGACGATATTTTTTTTTATTACGATATTTATGACAATAGTTACAATCCAGCGGCTCAATGACATTGTGAGAGCATTTATGCAGTGATATTTCCACATAGAAGAGTAGTTTCAGTGGATGTGTAAATTCAATGTTTGATGTGGAAATTTTCTATGAATGTGGTGGTAAAAAGTATTAAGACTCTTCTTTTCATTGCTGCACCAAATACAAATTGACAAGATCCATATATCCACATAAGAAAAATATGTTGTGGACTGCATAATCGAGTTTTTTTTTTTTTCTAAATTCCATTTACATATGTATTTATATACAGTCATCTTGGGAAACAACTTGATCATCTCTATGTTAAGAATGCTCTAGGTTGTGAAACCCACCTCTTTTTATCCTAGATCCGAGCATCACAATCCAAACCTAATGAAGAAGTTAGAAGGGCCGACCTAAGGCCTTAATTAATTGCTCGGATTGGGGTTGGGATGGTGGGTTATAGTGCAATCAGTCAAGTCAGCAGGTCAACAGCAAAATTGAATTTAACCCAAACCCAATAATTATTATTAGGGTGAGAAACATCTACCTGAACCCTGAAATAAAGTTTTTAATTCGATTTGAGTCAACGGGCTGGGTTGGGAATCACCCCCCCCCCCCTCTTATTCTAAATGCTTCTTTTTTTGTTCTCGTATGTTTTAGGGCCTGTAGCCTATCTTGAGTCAATCCAATCATTTCACACATATTACTCCACGAATTGGTATAAAATTCAAATGAACACTCATCCAACTTTTACTACCATTGGAATGAAATTACAATAAAATGATGCTTCTATAATCATTATGTTTTGTGGCCATGAATCAAGGGGTCAAAATAATCTAATGTAGTTTAAAATTTTCACATGGGTAGATCTCATCTAGATTATTCCATTCAGTGGCATTCCAAGGCTTTCATCCATTATACTGGGACCAACTAGGAGGGACATTTTTTGTATAAAAAAAAACTCCTCCGGAGTTTTCTAACACTCCTCATGTATGTATGTATGTTTATATGTATGTTCGTATAAATAAGGATTCTTTTTGGTGTTTTGTAGTGGGGTGGTGGACCATGGTGGAGGCAAAAGGGAATGAGAAAACCTGCACAAAGATTCTGGAGAACTCGAACAACTGTGACCCCAAGACCTGTCCTGAATGGTGTGATTTCTTGTACCATGGGGATGGCAAATGTACAGTCTTCGATGGAAGATTTGTGTGCCTATGCACTTATCCCTGCTAAGAACTTTGCTAAGATTCAAGATAATATCAGTTTATTTGGTGATTGATGGGGCTCTTTTACATTCCATAGTTGTTACTGTTGCTAATGTTGCCATTGTTGTTGAGGCCAACAAAGGAACAATAAAAGAAGAAAAATATCATTTTTCTGATTTTGTTGATGTTTTTGTTGTCACTGTCGTTTACTTGGCTTCTTTATATCTTCCTCTGCTTAAGGCTTTCTGCAACTCTAATTACTTCTTCTAAATGGCAGCTTCAAAGAAAAAAAAAAAAAAAAAATGAAAATATCCTGGTCTAGGCATAAAATTCAAAACAATACGAGAAGGATGCCAAACAGGCAGTAAGGTAGTAAATGCAAGAACTGTGGGCTTGTGTGTATTTTTGGTTTCTTATAACTACTGAAGTTCCATACATCTAGACATGGTTAGATGAATTCAGTTCCAATGTGGATTTAGACCCAAAATATATAAAAACTTAAAAAAAAAAAAAAAATGTCACATAGGAACATGCGTTATCAGATTTGGCAGGCTTGCTACACCCTGTCCTGGATCTGCCCATTATGACAAGGCTGGCCAAAGGGCTTGTTTGTGTAACACCCTAGATGGAAATCAGGGTTTTATATTATGCAATAATAGAAGTCTGACGAGGAAAGTCGGACCCACGTATCCACTCTAAAATAGAAAAATAGCTAAAATACAGGAAATTTTTTGTGAAGACTCCATTTAAACCAAACAGCCCATCACAAAAAAAAGTAGTATTTTTGAGTTCTGCTTCTGCAAAAAAGGGCATGAACAAATGCGTCTTGAGGCCTGTTTATTTGGAAGAATTATGACAATTCTTATCTAAGAAAATTCTAAGAATTATAAATGCTCACCGTCCAAAGTAGAATTTCAAATGCTCGACCCCCTCTAACATTTTAGTGCTTGACATCTGAAATTTCTAAAGGTTAACAGTGCCTTTTCGTGTGGGATGAAATTTTGATTTCTTATATCAAACAGAGTTTTTAAAGTGCTCATAGGACAAAAGGTAGGGGCAAGTTAGAAGTTCTCAATAAGCCCAATTCTTTGTGAGAAAAGCCTTTAACCAAATAGACCCTCAAAATAGAGGAACCTATGAAATTGTAATAAGTCTCTATTATCCACACCATAGAAAACTAGGGTATTTTCTAGTGATCCTCTTTAAGTATAGCCCAGCATTTTTATCCCTTTACAAGAGTAGTTGTTTTGAATATCTAAAAAGGGGGCATTTTAAAATAAAATAAAAAAAATCCAAAACAAATAAATACTTTGAAACTACTCATCCAGACATTCATGTGATCGCCCATCTATCACCATCATGCAGTTGGTAAATTTACATCAGAGTCGTTTACTACTTGAGATTGGCCCCCCCAACATTGGTGAGGCTTTACAGTAGGGTTCACCTATTAAAAATTATAAAATTATTCAAAACACTTGTCTCCCCTCTTAATTGGGCCCTAACCAAATCTCACTTTGATAGGAGATGAGCCCACCATCATACTAATCACGTATAAAACATATGCGTACCTTTTATTTTAGTTTATACAGTTCTTCTAATATGATTAGTTTTATGGTGGACCCGACTCTTAATTATTGGAGTGAAATTTAATCAATTTGTTATAAGATGGTGAATTTGTCTTTAATCTGGACCCGAACGCAACTATTATCTACATACTCTCAATTTATGCATTTATCTAAGGGCACGTTTAGTAACCGTAAAAGAATCCTCTAGTTAGAGGATTCTCTCCATCTCCAAAGAAGGTCACAATCCTCAAGTAGGATTTCTAATGAAAGTTCCATATTTGGATGGAGGGAGAATTCTTATAAATTATAGAATGTATGATCCAATGGTTATAAGTATTTTTATAAAAATTTTCAAAATCCATGAAAAATCAAGACATCAACTTTCACCTCAAAGTTGTTTGTGGTCATCTAGAAAATCTAAATAGTTCAGATCATGCAAAGGGGCCCCACAAGAATAAGAAATTAATATTTTAGTACCTGAGCTTTTTTACAAATATCTCAAGATATGGTAATGATCAACAGTTGAAATTTGGTCAACTAGCCGTGTTTGACCTTCCAGAAATAACTGCCAGTTCAGATCATGATCTTGGGGCCCACATAAACCATAAAATTAGAAAGAATGAACTGGTTTTAATCCCCATTTTAACCCACAGAATCTCAGAAAGTTGCAATCTATCGGTTTGGACATTTTTACAAATATCTCAAGATCTAAGATGAATCATCGGGTAAAATTTGGTGAGGTGGCCTTTTGGGATTGTTTAAACATTATTAACTGTTTGGATCTTGATTGTGGGACCCAAAAGATATCTTAAAAAAGCAAAAACAGGCCAATCCCCGTTACAGTCTCACATCACTGTAGCAACACTGTAGCAATTGTTTGTCATTCAAAGTCAACAGATAAAATCACATGGTTAATATCGCTGCATAAGTCACCATTAGAATATAGTGCAAGTTGGACAGTTGGAAGGTGCTTTTTGGACAATGATAGTGCCATTACCTTTTTTTCAACAAAACCACTGTCGCCTTTCTGTAATTACAGGGTCTCTCTTACACTTTTCAAAAGGAAAATATGCTCTTTCCTTTTCTGATTGATGAAAGATCTAACTTCGAATTTGTGTCAAGAAAAATGACTAGTAAGAAGGTTGGTGAATCACTCTTTATATATATATATATATATATATATATATGAAAAATATTTATGTGCATCTATTCCTCACTATAGGATGAGGGATACTTTCATAATTCGATATTTTCATGTACAACAAAAGAAAAAGTCATAAATGGTCATATGCATAAAAAGAAGTGTCTTGTGCAAAAAAGGAAAGTTCTCTCGTTCTATGGTGATGGATGGATGCATATGAATGTCTCCTTATATATATAGGTTGGTGCAACCCTCTTTATATATATTTTTTTTGGTAAGAAAATTTTATCTCCATGTTAGTGTTGTTAGTTTATGTTGAGGGTCCGGGTCAGATTCCGGGTCTAATGCTAGTATTCCACAGCGACATATTCCTACCATTTAGGGTCTGTCATGTCACTCTTTGGATTCTGAAATTGATAACCATTCTAAAGAGTTTTTTATTTGGCTTACACGACATTTTCAAAACTGCCCATTATATTTCTCTCACTTATTGAAGGAGAAGTCAATTGATTTTAGCACAAGAAATATGAATGCTCTTGTGAGTCTCACCATGATATTTCGAGCGGTCTTTGAACTGCATGTGTCTCAACCATTGACCATTCATTCATTTATGTCATTGCTTCACAAGCCTTCTCACTTTTGTATTTTATTTTTTGGCATCCTATTATTTTTGGGCCCACTATGATTGGATCCATGGTTGTAATAGATCTATAGCTTGGATATCATCTCTTATAATAGTTATTAAGAGATAAGAAAAAAATGGGCCCTGTTATTGTAGCGTCACTGCATTGGATTATGAAAGGATGTACCATCAAGTGGGACCCACGATCACGAGTGATCAGATTGAATTTATGTTCTGGTGGCATGCAATAGATGCATCTACCATCTCATGCAAATCAATAGCAACTAGTAGCCATTATTGGGCCCAACAAATGGGGCCCACTACCTTAGATCCATTTTTTAAAATAAACTAGTGCGCCCAATGTTCCTCTAAGACTTTAGGGATTATTATTATAGTTAATTTCCTAAACTATGCATCTATATATGCAAGGACATGATAGATCCAACTCAGTTGGTTACAATTGAAATAGGACCACCCAAGAATGCACACACACGGAGTTCATATGGTGTAACATTCATGGTAAAAGCGGAAGATGGAAAGGTCCTGGAGAGATGTATAGGTGCAAAATATCAACCTCATTAAATCATCTAAATACTTCGATTTATGACCCTTAAATTTAATGATTTTGGAAGATATAATTGTGTTTTTAATTTTTTTTTCAAATTTCAATCCTAAAGTAAATAATGGTTGAAGTCAAATTTGGACCTATGTCAATTCATGAGTGGGGCCTACTGTTTTTCTAAAATTTTAAGAACTATTATTAAAGCCTGACGTCTCAAGTTCTGCATCTCCTGCACCCACATCATGGATCCAACTCAGTGGGCCTTGATTGAAATAAGAAACCTAAACATACGAAAGGGTAAATAGGGTTCGTGAAGCAATTGCATGAATGAATAAATTGTTGAGGGTTTATACACATGCATTTGATGGACCACCGGAAATGTCATGGTGGGGAACCATAAGAGCATACATCTTTCTTTAGTCTGGATCCTAGGAGGGTTTACCCCACGATGAGTGGTCCTATCATGGTCTGCCATTCACATGAGGCTGCTGTCTCATGAAGGAAGGAGCTGCCCATTGTGATGTAGCGGACCGTGATTGGTCCACTCACGATCACCGTAGGTTAAAATCTTCATAGGATCCCAATTCATCTTTCTTGCGCTAAAATCAATTGGGCTCTCCTTGAGGCAAGTAATAGAAATACAAGTGGCAGTTTAGGAGCGGTTATCAATTTAAGCATGGAGTGATGTGGCATGCCATGATAGGCATACTAAGTATGCATCTCAGTTTATAATTATTTTTTGTTGGCAGCCTTCTCTGTTTTATCATTCTAGATTAAAGTAGTGCAATCCATTTAGGAAAAAAAAAAAAAAAGAAAGTAGTAGTGTAATCCAGTTCAATCACTCAATGAATCTTAAACAGTTTGTGATGATGGAGAGTTACAGTACAAGTGTACAACACCCATTTCTAAAACTCTTGAGTATCATATTTGCCATTCTAGCTGTGCTCTTGATTGTTGGTGGAAAGTATTTTCCCGTGATCTCCATGGTGATCATGGTGGATCAATCACGGTTTGCTACGGTCATTGTGGAGTAAACCCTCATCAAATCCAGACTCCATTAAAGGGCGGACACATCAAATTTAAGTCGGTAGTGTCCAAGTTTTTAGCTAGACTAGCAAATAGTACAATAATGGCATTTACAAAATCTCTACCTAGTGTCTCTCAGGTAAATTCTTCAAGAGAAGCAAAATCTGGTTCTATATATCCACCAATCCTGGTTATTAAAATTGTAGGCCTCTTGTGACAGAGTAAAACTAAATAAATTGCTGATGGAACAATTTGACCATCTGATTTCACTAACTAATTTGGACCGGTGAAATAATTTTCAAGCAGCCATTTGATAATAGAAAACAACAATCCTCTAATCAGCATGAATTTTAGACTGGTCTCCTAAAATTACAGAAAGAACCCCCTGTAGATGCATGTTTATCCAAAAAGAGCTAACCATCCACTCTCCTTCACTGCACTCAGGGCTACATAGCCTAATCTATCATCCCAGGGCGAAAATAATAATGATAAATGATTATGATATAATCAGGTTCACTTGGAAAGACTGACCCTTTCTATAAACAGTAAGTCCTGATCCCCTGTTTTGCCCAAACAGTGGATCCGGATTCATATACAGTGGGCACACTTGTAAGCCAATATGGACAGAGATCAGGTCTACCGTGCACATACATATTCTTGCAATTGAGGCTACACAGAGAGAAAGGAAAAAAAGAAAAATCAGTACACATACTCATATTCTGAAAATTTTTCTGCTAAGGCCTTCACTTCATTTCCCCATTGGCGCAACCATTTTCAATTGGTGTTTTTTCAACACTACCATTCTCCTTGGACTTAAGTTCTTCTTTGGATTTCAATTCCAACTGAATTGCTTCTTCTTCCTTGGCCTTGGCTTCCTGGAGTGATCGAATCAGGTCTTCGAGGCAGGAGTCCGCATTTCTCTTGCCCTTGAAAGACTTGGTCATCAAGTTTTCTGCTACATCTGCAGGCGTGATCTTGGTAACTTCCATCATTAGGCGGATTCTCTCGAACAGAGGATGGGATTCGAGGTCTAGATAGTTCTTAGCAAACACTTTAAACCCCTCAAAGCTGCAGTATGAGAGCTCGATGTGCTTGTCCATTCGGCCTCTCCTTATAAGAGCAGGATCGAGCTTCTCCACATGATTGGTGGTGAAGATGATGAGCCGCTCGCCTCCACAGGCAGACCATAGGCCATCAATAAAATTGAGAAGCCCTGAGAGAGTGACTTTGCTGCCGCGCTCCTCTTTCTCAACCCCTGGGGGAAGTTTCTTCTTCTCTTCTTCTTCTTCCTCCTTCTCCTTTGGTTTCTCCTCTTTCTTCCGCTTCCCGGTGAGGTCTAAAGAACAATCTATGTCTTCGACTACGATTATAGACTTGTTGGTCGTCTCTATGAAGAGCTTCTTCAGCTCCGTGTTGTCCTTCACCGCCGTCAATTCAAGGTCATACACATCATAGTCTAGGAAATTGGCCATGGCAGAGATCATTGTTGATTTTCCGGTGCCGGGGGGTCCGTAGAGGAGGTAGCCCCGCTTCCACGCCTTGCCAATCTTCTCATAGTAATCTTTCCCATTCTTGAAAGCTTCAAGGTCATCAATTATCTCCTCTTTCTTTTCTGGATCCATCGCCAGCTTCTCAAACGTCGCCGGGTGCTCAAAGACGACGTGGCTCCACGCGTCCTTCTTGTACCCAGACCAATTCTGGCTAGGATTGTTGGTGTAGAGCTTCCTCTGCCTATTCCTCGCTGCGATCGCCTTCCCTTCTTCCATGACATGGGCTAAATAGCAGTCCATGACTAGGCGGCGGTCGCGGTGGTGGAAGGTTAGTGTGAAATACCTATGCTCATCTTGCGCAGGATAGAGAGATATGGTCTGCGTCCGGGGTATCCTCTTGTTGGACGACCACCACAGCTTGGCGCCTTTGAATTCTTCGGTGACTTGTTCATGGTCGTCCATGGTGACGACGAGGTTGCTGCTGTCCTTTCCTACATCGGCCTTGAGCTTCCTCGCCCGCTCAGAGGTGGCCGCGCTCAGGTAGGATTTGATGGTGGTGTAGGCCTCACTGCGACTGAAGCGGTTGCCGGAGTATTCTTGAAATGTGATTTCTATGTAAGGGTAGAAATAGCTGAAGATTTTGTGGGTGTATGTTGATATGTAGAGGTCGAGTTGGCGTGGGAGGTATTGGCGGACCATGGTCCATAAGAACATCAGGCTGGCTATTGTTGTGCCCAGACCTGACCACGAGGTTTGCATCAGCATTTTCTCTCTAATCTCCTCTCTTTCCTATGGCCAAAGATACATATGGAGGTGTGTTGTGGCCAAAGATATGTAGATGTGTTTTTATAGGCATCTCTTGACTCTTGCTTTATATTAAATTAATACCTGATGGAAAAATACGTACCCTTTTCTACGTCATGTATGCATAAGTCATGCATATAGCAGCATGTGTTTGATTAAATTCATCTTGGAGTTTTTTAATGCCGTGTTTGACCCACATGCTTTCGTGGTCGGTTGGTCGTAGTCTTCCCCATGCTGTCTCCCTCTTTCTTTTGGAATAAGTGGAAGGAGTGAAACTCCCTCACCTTGTGAAAGTTCTAGCCGCTCAAGATGATTGTCTTGCTATCGGTAACATATATTCCCAAATTTATAGGAGTTCATCCCACTGTAATATTGAGCTTATAATTAAAAATATAATTAAAGTAATGTTATACATTAGTTGCATTATTATTCACATGGTGGGGGCCAATTCCTATTAGCATAAAATTTGATGATATGGATATTAAGTTTCCTTTATATAACAATTTCAATCAAAACCTCAAGACGTTGCTAGATGCAACATAAATATTTTTCAATATCAACAATTGATATTCATTTTGAGCAGCCCAAATTTTTGATAGGTGGATATTATTGTGGATTCTAGTGATTAAGAGACATACGTTGTCATGACCTTGCCTCATATGTAGCTGTGTGAGGTGAGTGGAATGAGCTTAGCTGAGCTTGACCAAGTAGTTGGCCAAACTTGCGGAGTTACTAAGCTTTGGTGACATTCGGGGTTTTAAAATTTTTTTCTTGTCTTGAATGGGTATTTGAACTCATGTACTTTCACACATTTAATTACCTATATCCTTGACCAACTGAACTATAATTGTAATTGGGGACAGTTCAGTCAAGTTGCTAAGGTAGAACTGTATGCAATAATTTGTAGTTTTGCAAGTCAGTCGTCAAGAACTTCAATGAGAGTGGAACATGCGGGGAAGATGTCCTAGTCGTTTTCTTCCTTTTTATTTATTTATTTATTTATTTATTTATTTATTTTTATTTATTTTTATTTTTTTGTCAATAGAGCTTTTCAAGCTGAATGTAGACTCTTCTTAAATTTATTGCTTTTTCTTCCAGACAACTTGGTGAAGAAGTTATAGCGATCTCTTCTTTGGACCTGTTTAATTTTACCCCACGTTTTTTCCCATGAATTGACACTCTCCTATTTTTACATTATATATACTAGTGCTTCAGGGCCCGCACCCAACGTGATCCTTTAATTAATGGAAGGAAAACTCAATTTAAATTGAAAGTAGACACCTAGTAAACATACAAACTACATTGAATACAATTATATAGGAAATTTAAGATTGGTCACCATCTTTCAAAAAATCCTAGTAAAGAACACTATTTTTGATCCCAAGAGGCATAACTGGCATTATAGGTAATGCCAGTTATGCCTCTTGGGCTGCATAAAAATCCTTTCACATGGGAGACCACATAGGTATAAATTGTGGATAGGTCTTTGGAAATAAGTGGGAATTATAAATTTGAATTTTATTTATAAATTGTGTGAGTTAACTATTTTTTCTCCTATATATTTTAATATATAAAATGTAAGAATGATGAATGATATAGTTGTTTTTAATTTAGATTTAATTCCTTTCCAATAATATGCATCAAAATCTCAGTTTACTTTTACTTTTACTTTGAGGCATGAACTTAGCACGGACTTTCGTTACTAGTATTTATCAAAAAAAAAAAAAAATACAAACAAACAAGCATTTGATTGTCACAATATTGGCACTTCATCTATAGTGCTAAAAACTAACTAGAAAATTTACCGTACGTACGTTCTAAAACCCCACATTTACCCAAGACAAGGTGAAAATTTTCAAATTACCAAAAAAAAGATCATACATGAAAGTACACTCAAAGTTGGACCATTTTACCCTTTATCTTGGGATATTCTAATCGTGTAGGATATCACAGTTTTCGATACCCCACGCTATTAGGATATCGCACCGTTGGATATCCTACATATAGAGGATATCTCTGAAAAATTTTCACCATTCGCCTTTCTACCCAGGTAAAACAAGACGCATGTAACTCGGTAAAAACCCCATTTTGCTGTGATCATCTTCCTTCTTCGATCCTCCCATGGTTTTTCCTCTTTGTTTTTCTCATTGTCTTGCTATGGATACTGCAGAACACAGCCTTCCACTCCATTCTCCTTCGTTAGTAGCTACAAAGTGGTGGATCTTCAACTATCTAGGGTTTTACTGCGGGAAATATACCCTGCCAATCGCTAGAAATATAAGGTATGGGGAAGAAGTATTATTTTTCCTTTATCTCTCTATTTGTTTTAGTCTTTTTTTGGATTAGGGCTTATTTTGAGGCTGGGAGTTTGGGTTTTTATTGTTATTTGGGGGTTGCATCGTGTGATGTTGCTACGAATCTTATTTTTCTTCTATTCTTTTGAGTATGGGAGATCCCTTGTAAAAAAAATTGTTATTGGTGCTGCTGTCTGCTTATTTTACTATTTTTTCCATGAAAAACTTTATTGCTCTCCATATTTTACTTTTACGCTTAAAAGGTTGAACACTCACAAAATGGTATAT
This sequence comes from Camphora micrantha, assembly GCA_003546025.1. Lineage (NCBI taxonomy): Eukaryota > Viridiplantae > Streptophyta > Magnoliopsida > Laurales > Lauraceae > Camphora > Camphora micrantha. The sequence continues at coordinate 14,224,800 of QPKB01000001.1, forward strand.
CAACAGAGTGGTCAATGTTTAAAAAAAACAAACAACCACCATGGCATGGCTCCCTGATTGAATTTTTGTCTGACCATCTCTTAGAAAAAATGGTATATTGTGGCTTCAACCATTGAAATTATGTATAATGTAATAACAGCAACACATAGATCCATGTTCTAAACAAGATAATACGTGAGTTTAAGTTGCAAATGTTGGATGTTTGCATTATTAGATGATGGGATGCATGTTCTCATATGCGAAAATTTGTGCAGAGATGATTGTGGAGTATTTGTGATAGCATATGCTAAGCATCTATTACTTGGCCGACCCATGCAGTTCACACCGAGTGACATGTGGTTTTACAGACAAAAGATCGTACATGACATAAATTACAAGCAATGGGAAAATAATGGTTTCCTCAAATGTACGACAGATGATGGAGGGCAGCCATGCTGAGAGAGTAGTCAGGGGTTGTATGGAGTTTTTATATATGATAGGTTCAATATGATATGTGATGTCCAGTTCAATTTTGTTATCTCAGGCAATGTCATTTTTTAGGTCAATCATTATTTTGTTTATCCTGCAGCAATGTAAATAACAGTGTACAGGTTTTTAGTATACATGTTTATTAGATTTTTTTTGTTCCATTTTGTTTTTCTTCTCATCTATTCTTCTTGTCTTTAATCAACATTGGCATATCTGGTAAGTGACTGATATGTATTGGTTAGTAATATATATATCCACTGATATCTTGAAATTATGGGTCCAACCAGGATGATAAATATGACAAAAGAGAACTTTTTAATGAAAAGAATCTTACCATGATATTGTAAAGTAATGAATTGGAATTATCACAATAAAATAATAATAATATAATGTCTGATTTTAGTGGATGAATAATTTCTGGTTTGTTTATTTTTATTTTATAATTTAAATTAATTTTAATTTCAACAATAGAAAATTTAAGAGAAAAATTTATTATAGAGTATCAACCATCACTTGCCTCTGCCCTGAAGTCTTAGAAAAAGTCTAGATACTGTTCTCGTTGTAGCCACACCTTTTCTCGCTATATCGATATATCGAAAATGACTTAAGTCAGAGGGTGGTCTCGCTAGAGCGACATTTTTTCTCTCTAAATCCACGTTTTTGTCTCGGAAGACAAAGCGATGTCTCGCTATAACGACTACCCTTACTCGCTATAGCGAGAAACTTAGATCAGGGGTGGTAACAGGGGCAGGTCTCGCTATAGCGAGCCTGCTGTGAAAGGCACACCTCGCTATAGCGAGCCCCCCACCTTCTTCGGGGTATTTTCGTAAAAGGCAGCAGGGGTATTTTCGTGAATTGCTTTCCCTTCTCTAAACTGAATTTTCTCACCCACCGCACTGAATTCTCCTACCCACTCCTGCCCACTGCAGTGAATTTTCATACCCACTCCTTCTCTCGTCACTCCTCAAGGCTTATTTGCTTTCATTTTTCTTCTCTCATTTCTCATCTTCTCACATGTATGATCATCTTCTCTTGGTTTTTTGGGTTTTATCATTTTTTTTTCAATCCCATTCACTGGCATAGTTTATTGTACTAATCATAGGATGAATTTTACTATCAAATCCTTTTTTATGAGATTTATAGGAACAATATAATGCCACAATATTTGTACCTATAAAGGAATCTTTTGCCTTTTTTTTTTTTTCTAGTGAGTAACAAATTCATACATTTTATTATAACATATAAATCTAAAAAAAAATAAAAATTAAAAGGGCTTCACCAATGGACTATTAAATAGGTTAATGGTGAGAGATACAAGATGAGGGAGCAGTATATCAAAAAAAAAAAAAAAACATCAAATGCAAGAAGTTGAACAAAATAATGCATTTCATGGAGGGATCTAAATCTTAATGAGTGATTTATGGTTTCCATCATAAAAATCAAAGCAGAAAAAGAGGTTTATCAAAACTACATTTATGGGCTGTTTTTTTAACTCATTTAGATTTTATATGGTCCCACGAATAAAATGTATAAAGTAGTGAAGAATGAAGATGGAATGTTAATATCCTATAGGAACCCACAAGCCAAAACATAGAAGATGGAAACGGAGCTCTGCAATTTTTGGAAACGGAGGTCTATACTTGGTGTAAATATCGAACAATGTGATATTGCACTGGCCTGGGATATCGAACCGTGGGATATCCTACTGGCTTAGGATATCGCAGAAAAAAAGGGTAAAATTGTCCAACTTTCTGTGTCCTTTCATGTACGATCTGCTGATGGGTAATTTGTAGTTTTTCATATTGTTTTGGGTAACAGTGGGATTTAGGAACGTTCGTACGGTAATTTACCCAACTAACTATAGAGGCCATCAATCAATCAATCGTTGGGATTAGTCGTTTCTATTCCCCTCATGACTTTGACTGTCGTGTATGTTGGTGGGTTCCACAGGCTTGATCTGCAAGATTCTTATACATGGTGTGAATACAGCTAAGTCAATTGACTAAAGTCCACAGCACATGTCATGTGGGTTAGGTCTGCAATTTCTCAGCAATGTCTTAAAAACTTTCATATCTGGCTAGGTTAGGTGAATGTAGACTGAGGGCCCAGTTGTGTGTGGTGCATAGAGGGAAAAAATGCAGCTTCTAAGTTCCTCTCAAGATTTTGCCAAAAAAAAAAAAGTTCCTCTCAAGAAAATTCCAATATTTTAAAAGATTCTCAATTTTCTTTGGGAGGATAATTTCTTTTATTACGATATTTATGACAATAGTTAACAAATCCAGCAGCTCAATGACATTGTGAGCGGATTTATGCAGTGATATTTCCACATAGAAGAGCAGTTTCAGTGGATGTGTAAATTTAATGTTTGATGTGGAAATTTTCTATGGATATGATGGTAAAAAGTGTTAAGACTCTTCTTTTCATTGTTGCACCAAATACAAATTGGCAAGATCCACACACCATATATCCACATAAGAAAAATATATTGTAGACTGCATAATCGAGTTTTTGAGTTTGTAAACCATGTCTCTTACCAGAGCAGCCTTTTTTCTTTATTCCATTTGCATCTGTATTTATAAACAGTCATCTTGGGGAACAACTTGATCATTTCTGTCTTAAGAATGCTCGAGGTTGTGAAACCCACCTCTTTTTATCCTAGATCCGACCATTACAATCCAAACCCAATGAAGAAGTTAGAAGGGCCCACCTAAGGCCTTAATTAATTGGTTAGATTGGGGTTCAGATGGTGGGTCACAGAACAATCAGTCAATTCAGCAGGTCAATAGCATGGTTAAATTCAACCCTAACCCAGCAATTATTAGGGTTAGAAACATCGACCTGAACCCGGAAATAAAGTTAAGAAACATCAATCTGAACTCTAAAATAAAGTTTTTAATTCGATCTGAGTCAACGAGCTGGGTCAATCTGAGTCAACGAGCTGAGTCAACGAGCTGGGTCAAGAATCAACTTCCCCCCCCCCAACCTACTCTAAATGTGTATGTTATTTTGTTCCCCTGTGTTTTTAGGGTCCGGAGCCCATCTTTAGTTAATCCAATCATTTACACATACCACCCACCGTGAATTGGTATAAAACTCAAATTTACACTTATTCAACATTTACTCGCCATTGAATTAAAATCACAAGAAAGTGATGCCTCTAAAACTAAAAAGTTTTGTAGCCATGAATCAAGGGATTAAGATAATCTAATGGAGTTTAATATTTTCATATAGGTAGATTTCATCTAAATTATTTCATTCGATGGCATTCCAAGGTTGTCATACATCATAGTGGGTCTAACTAGGAGGAGCATTATATACATATATATATATATATATATATATTAAAGCAAAGGGGGAGGTGGGCTCTGCGGGGTGCCACCTCACCCCTAAAAATTCTCCTCTCTCGAAAAAATACCCAAGAAAAAAAAAGAGGAAAAGAGGGAAGGATCGATAGATTTCCAGTGAGAGGAGAGTCCTCTGAGATCTGGGAATGAGAGTCCCAGATCCGGGAACTCTTCCCTCCAGCCCATCCAGCACATTACAGCGAATATCTCTATCCTCTTTCTTCGTCCCATCTCACCAATGACTCATCTCTCTCGCTCTTTATCTCTCCATCCCCTCTCTCTCTTTCTCATCCTGCTGTTTCTCTCCCTCTCTGCTCTCCCTCGTCCCTATATCTCTTCATGCGCGAATCATCCTTATCTTAGGCACGCGCAGGAGCTCCCTAGGCAGATCTCGTCGCCCACCTCCATCTCCTCCTCATCATCTCCATCTCCTCTCTTCCATCCACCACCCCAACCCCCCCCCCCCCCCCCCCCCCCGCAGGCGCATAATCCATTCCATCATCGATCATCTCCATCTCCGGCCCAAAACTCACAGAAGCCCCCACCATCAATGCCCGTAGACGCAGGGGCGGATCTACCCTTTTAGGACCTGGGGCGGTGGCCCCAGGTCAAATTTGAAATTGTATGATATTTGATTGGGCCTAAACATCTCTCATGTATGTCTAGTAAATAGTTGCCCCACGTCTAAATATTATGATCGCCCTATATCACAAAACCTTGGTGACAACACTCAAACTTTAAGCCCTAAATCAACAAATTTAAGCATATCTATAAGTTCTAAGATGACCAAATCACCATTGGGCACACTTTAAACTTCAATTCATGCATAAATTAGGCCTTATAACTCAAATGTTTGAATAACTTGAGTTACATTTTTGTGGCGATTTTTCTTCTTTGACACGAGTCCATTATCACAGGGAATGATTTTTATAGCTAGGTAAGTGCAGGTTACCAAATTTCTTAAATCCAAATAAAACCCCTTCAGAAACCCGAATTTGGTACATGGGTGCTCACCCAAATCATCGTTGTAAGGTATCCAAACACCTAGGATTAAAGGAAATGTTATGTTGTTTTGATGATGATGAATATCACTTGAATTTGGAAGAGGGAGCGAGAAGGCACTTCAATTGGGCAGGAGATCTAAGCATGGAAAAAGTTTTGTGTCTATTTAAATGCAATACATTTTTCGTATTGTTAATGTGAAAAAAAGTTAGCATAGTCCAGTAAAAGTTTAGCCCCACGTAAGTAAAAATCCGGAGTCCGCCACTACATAGACGCCATCTCCACGCTCGCCCCCTCTCCTCCAGTGCTCACTCTCCCTGTCTCTCTCCTCCTCTTTCACTCTCCCCTGCTTCCTCCTCTGTTCCACCTTTCGCCTTCTTCTTCCTCCGCTCCCTGCATCTGATCAGTTTATAGTTATTTTATTGTTGGTAGCCTTCTCTCTTATCACTCAAGATTAAGGTAGTACAATCCATTCTGGAAAAAAAAAAAAAAAAAAAGTAGTAGTATAATATTCCAGTACAATCACTCCCATGATTAAACAGCTTGTGATGATGGAGAGTTACCTTACGAGTGTACAGCACCCATTTCTAGAATTCCGATGATCATATTTGCCATTCTAGCTGTGTGCTCTTGATTGTTCGTGGCATGAATTATCCCGGAATCCATGGACCGTGATTGGTCCACCCACGATCACTGTGGAGTAAAGCCTCACTAAATCGGGACTCCACTAGAGGGCCGTACCCATCAAATTTATGTCGGTAGTGTGCACGTTCTTAGCTAAACTAGCAAATAGTACTATAATGGCATTTACAAAATCTCTACCTAGTCTTTCTCAAGTAAATTCTTCAAGAGAAGCAAAATCTGGTTCTACTTATCCATCAATCCTGGTTATTAAAATTGTAGACCTCTTCCCACAGAGTAAAATTAAATAAATTGCTGATGGAACAATTTGACCACCTGGGCTTTCCAACTAATTTGGACCGGTGAAATAATTCCCAAGCAGCCATTTGATAATAGAAAAGAATGATCCTCTACTCAGCATGAATTTTACTGAGAGGACCCCCTGTAGATGCATGTTTATCCAAAGAAAGCTAACCTTCCAGTCTCCTTCACAGCACTCACGGCTATATGGCCCAATCTTTCATCCCTGGGCGAAAAAAATAATAATAAATGATTAGACTGACCCTCTCTATAAACAGTGGGCACACTTGTAAGCCAATATGGACAAAGATCAGGTCTACTACATACATATTCTTGCAATTGAGGCTACACATAGAGAGAGGAAAAAAGGAAAAATCAACACACATCTGATAAAAATATTCACATCTGATAAGCATATTCATATTCTGAATTTTTTTTTTTCTGGTAAGGCCTTCACTTCACTTCCCCATTGGCGCAACCATTTTCAATTGGTGTTATTTCAACACTACCATTCTCCTTGGACTTAAGTTCTTCTTTGGATTTCAATTCCAGCTGAATTGCTTCTTCTTCCTTGGCCTTGGCCTCTTGGAGAGATCGAATCAGGTCTTCAAGGCAGGACTCCACATTTCTCTTGCCCTTGAAAGACTTAGGCATCAAGTTTTCTGCTACATCTGCTGGTGAGATCTTGGTAATTTCCATCATTAGGCGGATTCTCTCGAACAAAGGGTGCGAATCGAGGTCTAGATAGTTCTTAGCAAACACTTTAAACCCCTCAAAGCTGCAGTATGAGAGCTCGATGTGCTTGTCCATCCGGCCTCGCCTTATAAGAGCAGGATCGAGCTTCTCCACATGGTTGGTGGTGAAGATGATGAGCCGCTCGCCTCCACAGGCTGACCATAGCCCGTCAATAAAATTGAGAAGGCCCGAGAGAGTGACTTTGCTGCCGCGCTCCTCCTTCTCAGCCCCAGAGAGAAGTTTCTTCTTCTCTTCTTCTTCTTCCTCCTTCTCCTTTGGTTTCTCCTCTTTCTTCCGCTTTCCAGAGAGGTCTAAAGAACAATCTATGTCTTCGACTACGATTATAGACTTGTTGCTTGTCTCTATGAAGAGCTTCTTCAGCTCCGTGTTGTCCTTTACCGCCGTCAATTCAAGGTCATACACATCATAGTCCAAGAAATTGGCCATGGCGGAGATCATCGTTGATTTTCCGGTGCCGGGTGGTCCGTAGAGGAGGTAGCCCCGCTTCCACGCCTTGCCAATCCTCTCATAGTAATCTTTCCCATTCTTGAAAGCTTCAAGGTCATCAATTATCTCCTCTTTCTTTTCTGGATCCATCGCCAGCCTTTCAAACGTCGCCGGGTGCTCAAAGACTACGTGGCTCCACGCGTTCTTCTTGTACCCAGACCAATTCTGGCTAGGATTGTTGGTGTAGAGCTTCCTCTGCCTATTCCTCACTGCGATCGCCTTCCCTTCTTCCATGACATGGGCTAAATAGCAATCCATGACCAGGCGGCGGTCGCGGTGGTGGAAGGATAGTGTGAAATACCTATGCTCATCTTGTGCAGGATACAAAGATATGGTCTGCCCCCGGGGGATCTTCTTGTTAGACGACCACCACAGCTTGGCGCCTTTGAATTCTTCGGTGACTTGTTCATGGTCGTCCATGGTGACAATGAGGTTGCTGCTGTCCTTGGCTACATCAGCCTTGAGCTTCTTCGCCCGCTCAGTGGTGGCCTCGCTTAGGTAGGATTTGATGGTGGTGTAGGCCTCGCTGCGACTGAAGCTATTGCCGGAGTATTCTTGGAATGTGATTTCTATGTAAGGGTAGAAATAGCTGAAGATTTTGTGGGTGTATGTTGATATGTAGAGGTCGAATTGGCGTGGGAGGTATTGGCGGACCATGGTCCATAAGAACATCAGGCTGGCAATTGATGTGCCCAGACCTGTCCAGGAGGTTTGCATCAGCATTTTCTCGATCTCTAATCTCCTCCTCCTTTCCTATGGCCAAAGATATACATATGGAGGTGTGTTGTGGCCAAAGATATGTAGATGTGTTTATGTAGGCATCTCTTGATTCTTGCTGTATGGACAAAAAATGTACCGTTTTCTACGTCATGTATGCTTGCGTCATGCATCGCAGCGTGTGTCATGCATAGCAGCATGTCTAATTTAATTCGTCTTTTGGTCTTTTTTAATGCAGTGTTTGCCGACAAGCTTTCATGGTCGGTTGATCAGAGTCTCCCTCATGCTTTTGGGATCAGTGGAAGGAGTGAAACTCCCCCACCTGTTGAAAATCCTAGCTCCTCAGAATGATGGGCCTTGCTATGTGTAACATAGATTCCCCAATTTATAGGAGTTGATCCCAATGCAAAATCGAGCATATGATTAAGAATATAATTAAAATACATTATGGATTTACCACATTATTATTCACATGATCAATGTCACTGTAAGGGTAAATTCCTATTGGCATAAGATATGATGATTTTCTATCACAAGCTCGAGGTGTTACTAGAGGCGGCGCCAAAAATACATTTTAATACTCAACAATGGATATTCATTCTGAGCAGCTCAAATTTTCGATAGGTAGATGGTATTGTGGAGTTCCATTCGTTCCACCAACGGGAGACATTTGTTATCTTGACCTTGCCCCGTAGTAACCGTGTCAGGTGACTGGAATGAGCTAAATTAGCTAAGCTTGACCAAGTACTTGACCAGACTTGTTGAGTTACTAAGCTCAATGACCTTCCACATTCAGTCCCGAGGATTTTTTTTTCCTTCAAGAACAGGATATTTGAACTCACGTGTACACACATTTGCCTCCGTCCCTAGCCAGTGGCGGACCCACTCTTTTGGTACCTGGGGCGGCCGCCCCAGGTCAAATTTGAAAATTCCTTTAATTCTATTGGGCTACTGGCCCATGCCCCACATGAACAAAGACCCATGCCCCATATGTTTAAGTTCATTGCCCCATATCAAAATTGGTGAATGAAGAAAAGAAAAAAAAAAACCCTGCTTCGTTCTTCTGCTCTTCACTCATCTGACTCTCAACCTCAGCGAGTCCCTTTTGGCTTCTTCCTTCGAGTGCATCACTTCTCTTCAGATGCTTGTGAGGCTGTGACAATTGTTCATCATTCGGATTCAGGTAAATCTATCAACTTCTCTCTAGCTCTGTCGCCTCTCTCTCCCCCCTCACTCTCCCTCTGCGTTTTTCTCTATGAACTCTCTTTCTCTCTCTCTATGTAACTATGTCATTGTCGCATCTCCCTCTCCCTCTCCCCCTTCTCTCCCTATCTTTTATGATTAATGATTAAATATTTTGTGTCTATTTAAATGGAATATATTTTTTCTTTTGCTAGCTATTATTAATGTTAAAAAATTATAATAAAAGTTTCACCCCACCTAAATAAAAATTCTGGGTCCGCCACTGTCCCTAGCAAGCTGAGCTAAAGCTAAGAAAAATTCCGCAAGCTACAACTGTATGCAGCAATCTGTAGTTGTGGAAGTCAGTCGTCCTCAATGCGTGTGGAACATTCGAGGAAGATGTCATAGTCGTCTTCTTATGTTTTTCCTCAATAGAAATTGAATGTAGACGTAGGCTCTTCTTATATTTATTCCTTTGTCTTCTAAGACAACTTGGGGAAGAAGTTACAGCGACCTCTCCTTTTGACCTGTTCAATTGTACCCCACATGTTTTCCCATGAATAGCTTAAAAAAAAAAAAAAAAAAATCAGGCATTTGTCACATGGGCACTTCATCTATAGACCTAAAAACTAACTATAGGGGCCATCAATCAATCAGTCCTTGGGATTTTAATATCACCTTCATATAATAGTTCTTTCCATGATCTTGACTGTCGTATGTGTAAGATTTTTATACATGGTGTGAATACAGCTAAGTCAATTGACTAAAGTCTACAGCACATGTCATGTGGGTTAGGCCTGCAATTTCTGAGCAATGTCATAAAAAAAATTCATATCTGGTTGGGTGAATGTAGACTGAGGGCCCAGTTGTCTGGTGCATAGAAGGGAAAATGCAGCTTCTAAAAGTTCCTCTCAGGGACAGAGAAAGTCGGCACATTCCATGCTTGGAAGGAAGGTGATGTGTAGCCTCATTGTATTTTTATTATAATCTGGGCACGCGTGGTGGGCGGCTTGCAAACGGAAGAGACGACAAAAATACTATAGGCATGAAAATGAAGTTTTCCAAGTTTATATTATCAAACAGTACAGAGCTACGGCTATTGGATTGCTTAGAGGGGCGTAGTTATTTTCACCCCTTATGTATATTTCATTTGAATGCATGACAATTAAATATGATCAATCATCTTTCGATCAACAGGATGCGGGGAAAAATGAATTGGTACCTTCATCACAGGCTCATCCCTGAAATCTAGAGGGAGGGGTCCCGCCTTATGGAGGATCGGGATGAAACTCTTGCATCCTGTTGCTTGTAGGATAAAATTCGCCTAATAATGTGATGGAAAAGGTCTCAACTTAGGGGAAAAATGAAATGAACCCAATCGGATTGTCCTAACCCTTTAGGTAGCATTTGGTTCGCTGGAATGGTTGTAGGTGGGAATGGAATGGAGGCCGGAATGAGTCTGGAATGGTCATTCTCATTTCAACGTTTGGTTCCACTGAAGAATCAATCCAGTAATAGAATTATGATTCATGTTGTGGCGTTTGGCACGCCAGAATGATGCTTGGAATGGAATAAAATTTACATAAGACTGACCAAAATACCCTTGTTAGATTTTTATCTTTGGGTCAGTCAAAGATGCAGTACTACACCCAAGACTCTTAACTGTGGTCCCCAGACCATACTTTAATTCATTATGAACCACCAATATATATATATATATAAGTGGGGCTCACATCTTAATATTTGGGGGTGGGCCCACCAAGGTGTAATGAAAAAGTTTGTAATTTCTCATAATAATATATTATTATATTATTTGGGGGTGGGCCCCACAATGGTGTAGTGAAAAAGTTTGCAATTTCTCATAATAATATATTATCATATTATATTATATTATAATATTTGGGGGTGGGCCCACAAAGGTGTAGTGAAAAAGTTTACATTATAATATTTGGGGGTGGGCCCCACAATGGTGTAGTGAAAAAGTTTGCATTATAATAATTGGAGGTGGGCCCCACAAAGGTGTAGTAAAAAAGTTTGCATTATAATATTTGGGGGTGGGCCCCACAATGATGTAGCAAAAAAAAGTTTGCATCTTGCTCTCTTTTATAATAGTAAAGGATATGAAACAATGGTATTTTGGTCTCAATAAAAGTTACGAAAGAATGGAATGGCCATTCATCTGCCTCCCAAGTGGAATGGTCATTCCTCTACATAAGGAAATGAGGATTCCGAAGGTAATGGTCATTCCGTCACTTTTTGGCTAACCAAACACAGTAATGATCATTCCGTTGGAATGATCATTCCGTTGGAATGACCATTCCATTCCGACTTTCATTACAGTGAATCAAACGCTACATTTTAAGAAGCTCAAATTTCAAATTACAATTTTGCCCAGGAGTTTTAGTCAGTAATGAGTACCGATCTTAATGAATGTTAAGTAAGGGCTAATGACAATGCGTAGAGTTTCACAAGCAGTTGAAATAGATATCCAGCTTTCTATGTAATTTTATAGGTGATGATTTGGTCCAAACTTTTCATTATGGCAATAATAGTCATCGTCGCTTTGTTCTTTACTTTTTGATAGTTGTTTTGTTCTTTGTCATGAATGAATTAAAACAGGAATAAATCCATTAACTATAAAAGGAGAGTGCTTGATTGAGATTTTCCTGTTTTCCTGTACGGTTTTTTTTTTTTTGTTAATTTTTGGGGTTTTGTTAAGGTAAATACTCATACAGCCACACACCCACACACCCAAATCTCTGCTCAGCATCAGCACAACAGTCAGGAATTGATTCCTAGTTACTAATTTTTGGATCATTTTGCTAAAACTATCAAGAAAATAACTTATATTTCACAGTAAAGGGAAATGTGAAAAAATTAAGAAAATTCTAAATAATAGTTGGGCAACATTTTGTACTTATTTGTATTTATTTATTTTTAGTTATGATCCATGGCATTTCCTCAATAAAATCCCAAGAAAATTTCAATATTTTAAAAGATTCTCAATTTTCTTTGGGACGATAATTTATTTTATTACGATATTTATGATAATAGTTACAATCCAGCAGCTGAATGACATTGTGAGCGCATTTATGCAGTGATATTTCCACATAGATGTGTAGTTTCAATATGGATGTGTAAATTCAATGTTTGATGTGGAAATTTTCTATGGATATGCTGCTGAAAAGTGTTAAAGACTCTTTTTCTCATTGCTGCACCAAATAGAAATTGCCGGACTCAATCGATTGCAAGATCCACACACCATATATCCACATAAATATATATATATATATATATATATATATATATATATATATATATATATTGTGGACTGCATAATCGAGTATTTGAGTTTGTAAACCATGTCCCTTACCAGAGCAACCTTTTTTCTTTATTCCATTTACATCTGCATTTATCTTAAGAATGCTCGAGGTTGTGAAACCCACCTCTTTTTATCCTAGATCCGACCATTACAATCCAAACCCAATGAAGAAGTTAGAAGGGCCCACCTAAGGCCTTAATTAATTGGTTAGATTGGGGTTGAGATGGTGGGTCATAGTGTAATCAGTCAAGTCAGCAGGTCAATAGCAAGGTTAAATTAAACCCAAACTCAGCAATTATTAGGGTTAGAAACATCAACCTGAACCTTGAAATAAAGTTTAGAAACATCAACCTAAACCCTGAAATAAAGTTTTTAAATCGATTTGAGTCAACGGGCTCGGTCAGGAATCATCCCGCGCCCCCCTCGCCCCCATATTCTAAATGTGTATGTTTTTTTGTTCCCCGATGTTTTTAGTGCCCGAAGCCCATCTTGAGTCAGTCTAATCATTTTACACATACTACCCACCGTGAATTGATATAAAACTCAAATTTACACTTGCTCAACATTTACTCACTATTGGATTGAAATCACAAGAAAGTGATGCCTCTAGAACCATTAAGCTTTGAGGCAATGAATTAAAGGGTTAAGATAATCTAATGAAGTTGGAAATTTCATATAAGTAGATCTCATCTAATTTATACCGTCCAACGGCATTTCATGATTGTCATACATCATAGTGGACTCAATTGGGAGGGGCGTTTTTTTTAGAAAAAACTCCCCGGGAGTTTTCTAACACTCCCCATATGTATGTGGCGGAGGCAGAAGGGAATGAGAAAACCTGCACAAAGATTATGGAGTACTTGAACATCTGAGACCCCAAGACCTGTTCTGAATGGTGTGATTTCTTGTACCATGGGCAACTGTACAATCTTCGATGGAAGACTTGTGTGCCTATACACTTATCCCTGCTAAGAACTTTGCTAAGATTCAAGATAATATCAGTTTATTTGGTGATTGGTACCACCATTTGATGGGGGTCTTTTACACTCCATAGTTGTTACTGTTGCTAATGTTCCCATTGTTGAGGTTTTTGTTGTCACTGTCGTTTACTTGGCTTCTTTATATGTTCCTCTGCTTAAGGCTTTCTGCAACTCTAATTACTTCTTCTAATTGGCGGCTTCAAAGAAAAAAATAATCGGAACAACCTGGTCTAGGCATAAAATTAAAAACAATACGAGAAGGATGCCAAACAGGTGCTAAGGCAGTAAATGCAAGAACTGTGCACTTGTGTGTATTTTGGTTACATATAGCTGAAGTGTTCAATAATCCAGACATGCTTAGATGAATTCAGTTCCAATGTGGATTAAGACCCAAAATATAAAAAATTTTAAAATAAAAAAGATGTCACATAGGAACATGCGTTATCAGATTAGGCAGGCTTGCTACACCCTGTCTGGATCTGCCCATTTAGGCCTTTGGACCTATAAAACCATTCAGTTCCAATTCCACGGCCACCCAAAGGACTTGTTTGTGTCACACCTTGGATGGAAAACTAGGTTTTCTGTTTCGCGGTAATGGAAGTCTGATGAGGAAAGTTGGACTCGCCCTTCCACACTAAAATAGAAAAATAGCTAAAACACAGGATTATTTATTTTTTTTGAAGACTCTGTTTGCACCAAATAGCCCATGACAAAAAAGGCCCGTATATTTGAGTACTTCATCCGCGGAAAAGGGTGTGAACAAACGTGCCATAAGGGCCTATTTCTTTGCAAAACCAAACCAAACCAAGTCTTTTCCCACTAGGTGGGGTCGGCTATATGGATTTGACCACGCCAATCAAATCTGTTTAGGATTATGTCCTCCGTTAGATTCATGTAGGCAATGTCATGTTTAATAGTTTCTTTCCAATTTCTCTTGGATCTCCATCTTTCTCTCATACTCCTGGCAATCTCCATGCTTTCACACCTTTTAACAGGTGCCTCCGTTGGATGCCTTTTAACATGGACGAACCATCTCAGTCGATTTTCTCTCATTTTATCTTCAATCGGTGCTATTCCTACTTTGCCCCTATTCTCTTCGTTCCTAATCATATCTCTCATTGTGATCCCGCACATCCATTTTAGCATTCTCATCTCCGCAACTTCTATCTTTTTAACATGATTATGCTTTATTGCCCAACACTCTAATCCATATAACAATGCTAGGCGTACCGCCACGTTATAATACTTTCCTTTAACTTTGAGGGAGACTTTCCGATCACACAAGACCCCCGAAGCACTCCTCCATTTGGTCCACCCGGCCTGAATCATGTGACTTACATTAGTATCAATCCTTCCATCCTGTTGCACCATATATCCAAGGTATCTAAAGTTTTCTTTCTCTACAATATTTTGTGTGCCCAAGCTTACTTTTATGTTACCAGGTGTCATACTTTGACTAAACTTGCATTCCATATATTCCGCCTTGCATTACATCGACTTTTCTTAACATTTTCCGCCACAATTCTCGCTTAGCATTCACTCATTCTCTCGTCTCATCCACTAAAACAATGTCATATGCAAATAGCATACACCACGGCACCTCATCCTAGATATATCTTGTAATCTCATCCATAACTAGGGCAAACAAGTACGGGCTTAACACTGAGCCTTAATGTAGACCAATCGTGATAGGAAACTCTTTAGTCTCTCCGCCAGTCATTCTTATAGATGTCACGACCCTATCATACATATTTTTTATCGCCTCAATATATGCGACACACACTCTTTTCTTTTCCAATACACACACTCGTGATAGGAAACAAGTACGGCCTGCTTCTTTGCAAGAATTGTGAAAATTCTTGTTTAGAAAAATTCTGAGAATTCCAAATGCTAACTCCGAAAGTAGAATTTCAAATGCTTGACCCCCCCTCTTACATTTGAATTATTGAATTCTAAAAATTCATAAGGCTAAAAGTACATTTTCATGTGGGGATGAAATTTTGAATTATTGCATCAGACAGAGTATTTAGATTGCTCATAGGACAAAAGGTGAGGGCATGACGAAAGTTCCCAACAAGTTCAATTCCTTGAAGGAAATGCATTTAGGCAAAAATGCCCTAAAAATAGAGGAACCTATGAAATTGTAGTAAATCTCTATCATTCACACCATAGAAAACTAGGGTACTTTTTAGTGGTCCTTTTTAAGTACAGCCAACATTTATATCCTTGTACAATAGTAGTTGATTTGAATATCTAAAAAGGGGGCATTTTAAAATAAAATAAAAAATTCAAAACAAATGGATAGAGCTTTGATAACCAATTTGCAATAAAACAATCTGTACTCTGTTACATATCTCTGTCACGGCACAATTGCTTGTCATTCAAAGTCAAAAGATAAAATCAAATGGTTAATGTGGCTGTATAAGTTACCATTAGAATAATACAATCTGTGCCACCACCTTTTTTTAAACAAAAAACCACAGTGACCTTTCTGTAATAAAGGGCCTCTCTTACACTTTCTAAAGGAGATGGGCTCTATATATCCATGCTGGTGGTGTTTTTTTATGTTGAGTCTCCGGCTCCAGTGCAGCAACCCCTGCTGCATGCAACTACAGGGCAGTAGACTTCCACTTGTTACGCCTGCCACATCACTCTTTGGGTTCTGAAATTGATAACTATTTTAAAGTGTCTTTTATGGCTTAGAAATGATATTTTCAAAACTGCCCATTATATTTCTCTTACTTGTTCAAGGAGAGTCCAGTTGATTTTAGCACAAGAAAGATGAATGCGTATCACCATAATATTTTTAGTGGTCCATCAAACGCATGTGTGTCAACCCTCGACCATAGTCATTCATTAATTTATGTACTTGCTTGCTTCACAAGCCCTTCTCACTTTTTTATTTTATTTTTTGGAACCTACTATTTTTAGTGCCACTAAAGATTGGATCCATGATGTGGTTGTAATAGATTCCTAGTTTGGTATATCAGTTCCATAATATTTATAAAACTTAAGGAAAACAATGCACCCAAGTACATGCACCCAAGTACATCCATGTGGGGGCAGCACCTGCTGGACCAATGTTCTTCACTGATAAAGCCATAATGAAAATTCTAGCACTCTTTCGAGAATTCAGTTAAAAAATCCTAGGTTTGTTCCCAAAACCTAGTTGATTGTTTGGGTCCACACCCTTCAAAAGAAAATCTTGGGTCTACCACTGCCTACTAGTGTAGTGTCATTGTATTTGATTGCATGGGCATTGAAAGTATGTGCCATCAAGTGGGATTTACAAGTGATCGGATTGGATTTATGTTGTGGTCGCAATAGATGCATCTACCAACGCATGCAAATCAATAGTATCGAGTAGCCATCGATTGGACCCAAGAAATGGAGCCCACTAATGTTTTCTAAAACTTCAATAAATATTATTATAGTTGATATCCCAAGCTATGCATCTATGCAAGTACATAATATATCCAACTCAGTTGGCCACAATTGAGATAGGATCACCCTATAATACATAAATATATCAGAGACACACAAACACTATATATATATATATATATATATATATATATGGGGGTCAGCTGTCCTAAGCTCAAGTATGTTGTGGGGCCCACCTGGGGACCCACATGGGGATGGGGATGAAGGGTATTTTAATGAATCATCAAGATTCTCCCATCTATAAAAAATCAACCACAACAGTGATTTCTATCATCTCCTTATGGGTCCAAAAGTTTAAAGGTCAATAGTCCATTCGGATCAATACATAGTCGATCTAGTTGTCTACTAAATTTGGATTTGACCGAAAGTTGGTGGACATATGTAATTTAGGGGGGTCATATTGGATGGACCAAAGTTGGGCCCCATAAGCATGAGCTTACGAGATTTTATCATAAGCTCGAGCGTAGTATGAAATCTTGTAAGCTCATGCTTGTAGGGCCAACCTAAATTGACCAAACACATGACCCCTCTAAATTGCACATGTCCACCAACTTTCGGTTGGATCCGAATT
Source organism: Camphora micrantha (assembly GCA_003546025.1). NCBI lineage: Eukaryota > Viridiplantae > Streptophyta > Magnoliopsida > Laurales > Lauraceae > Camphora > Camphora micrantha. The sequence goes on from QPKB01000001.1 coordinate 14,241,993, forward strand.
TACTGGACCGTTGAATCGACTATGTATCAATGCGAATGGATTGTTGATCATTAAACTTTTAGGCTCATATGGAGATGATAAAAGTCACAGTTGGGGCTGATTTTTTGCAGAGAAGAAGTTCTGAGGAGTCCTTGAAATCCCCCCACCCCCATCCCCATGAGGGTCCCCAAGTGGGCCACACGGCCCACACCAAAAACTTGAGCTTACCTTCTCATAAGCTTGAGCTTATGAGAAGTTGGCCTCATATATATATATATATATATATATATATTTATATGGGAGATGCTTTTGTGAGAGAATTTCTCATCTTATTATGAGAGATAAGGTGGGGGCCCTCGCATTGGATATGGACGTGAGGGCCCTCACTTTATCTCTCGTAGTAATGTGAAAGTATCTCTCATAGGAGCATCTTCATATATATATATATGTGTGTGTGTGTGTGTGTGTGTGTGTGTGTGCGTGTGCGTGTGCGTGTGGAGTTGATCTGGTGTAATGAACACACTTGGCCAACATGGGCCCATGACAATTATGGTAAAACTGGAGGATGCAAAAGTCTTGGAGAGATCTATAGGTGCAAAATATCAACCTCATCAAATCATCTTAATACCTCTATCTACGACCCTAAAATTTAACAAGTTTGGAAGACATCATTTTTTCAGGTTTCAATCCAAGGAAAGTAATGGTTGAAGTCAAACTTGGACCTATTCCAATTCATGAGTGGGGTCTATTATTTTTCTAAAACTTTAAGAACTATTATTAGAGCTTGATGTCTCAAGTTATGCATCTACTATAACCACATCATGGATGCAATTCGGTGGGCCCCTATTGAAATAGGACAACCTAAAATTAAATAATATATATAGGAGAGTATTCATGTGCTTCAACCCATCACCATAGGGTGAGGGACACTAACATAATTGAAAATATTCCTGTGCAAAAGAGGAAACACTTACATGGCTTTCCCTCTTTGCACATGAATATTCTTTTTCTGCGTATCATCATATATGGCTTTTCCTCTTTTGCACATGAATATTTCCAATTATGTAAGTGTTTCTTACCCTATGGTGAGGGATAGATGCACATGAACATTCTCCTATATATATATGTATGTATGTATATGTACGTACATATATATATATATATATGGATGAGAAATTCTCAAATACTCTCCTATCGCAAAAGGGGAGTTTCTGCTCCTATTTAATAGCCATTGTTTTGTTAGTATTTTAAGAGATCCACATTTCTAAGAGGATATTTAAAAGAGAAAAATAGATATGTGTATCATTAATGACACGTGTCACACTTTTATTGGCTAAAAGAGGGGGCTTTTTTTAGAAAAACGCCTAGGGAGTTTTGTAGCGTAACTCTGTATGTATGTATGTATGTATATATATATATATATCTGTGTGTATGTGTATAGGAAATATTTATGTGCATCCATCCCTCACTATGTTATGGTGATGGACAACATTAGTAGGGTTGACTTTATAACATATCCGAACCATCCACACACATGGAATCCCCTTAAGTACACTAGACCCATTGGATTCTCACCTATCCAAATGGATTGGACCGTTGGATCAAGGGTCAATTTTTTTTTTCTTTTAATATAAAGTTAATAAATTTGTGGGCCACGATTGAAAGGGAGGCATGAGATTAACCTCAAATTTGATATATGGTCTCATCCAATATGTATCTTCCCTTCCCCCATAAGTCCTGTGATCAGTTGGTCCCCAGGTGGGCCCCATTAAATTTGTCCCTCCCTATATGGCGAGGGAAAGATGCACAGGAATATCCCTAGCTATATATATATATATATATATATAAAAAGATGTGCTCTAATGAGAGCATCTCTCACCTTATTAGAAGAGATAGGGCCATATCTCTTCTAATAAGGTGAGAGATGCTTTCATAGGAGAGTCTCTCATATATATATGTATGTATGTATATAAAGTAAAGAGAATATTAATGCGCATTCATCCCTCACCATAGGGTGATGGACACTTCCATAATTAGAAATTTTCATGTACAAATTAAAAGAGGAAAAGTCATAAATGGTCATATGCATAAAAAGAATATTCATGTGCAAAAAGGGAAAGTGGTGAGGGATGGATGCACATGAATGTCCCTCAGAAAGTAAATAGGGCTAGTGAGGTAAGTACATGAAGGAATAAATCACTAATGAGGGTTGATACACATACAAATATCTTGGTGGGACCCACAAGAGCATGCATCTTTCTTGTGTTGAAATCAATTGGACTCTCCTTCGGTTATGATTTAAGCACCCAAGGAGTGATGTGGCATGCCATGATAGGTGGGAGTCCCACCCTGCACTACACTAGCATGCGTCTCAATTTAGAATTGTTTTTATGTTTGTAGCCTTCTCTGTTTTATCATTCTAGATTGAAGTAGTGTAATCCAGTTCAATGAATGTTTAAACAGTTAGTGATGGAGTTACAGTAGAATATCCATTTCTAGAAATCTGATGATCATCTTTGCCATTCAAGCTGTGCTCTTGATTCTTAGTGAATGTATTCTCACTATGATGGCCCACAAACTAAAGGGCCGGCCCTCCAAATTTATATCGATAGTATGCATGTTTTCAGCTAAATTAACTAGTAAATTCTTTCTCTTTAAAGCTGAATGTTTGTTGGACCAAAAAAAAAAAAACCTCAATTCTGGCATTAGGAGAAGCCACATGAGCTTCTTAGGGCCCATTTGTGAATGTGTCCTTTTAAAAACACATAATATGTGCATTTTCAATAAAATGTGTCTCTTGGGTTCATTTGTGTGGATGTAACACAATTCAAATGGATGCTCCAAATCTATAAATTTAGGTTATTTTCAAAGTTTTTATATAGTATTCAAAATGAGCAGAAATGCATACAAATTCTTTATTTTTAAAATGAAACGTGTACACTAACGTGGATTAAAGGAAGAAAAGTTTGGTTTTCATAATTTCATGGTTGATTTGAATTTTTTAATTATTTTGTTAAAAATAAATTTATATAAAAAAAATATTAATTTTAATATATTATTCAGGTTGCTCGAGACTTAACATGTGCAATGCACAGACCCTTCATGCTAGTAGTACTATAATGGCATTTACAAAATCTATACGTTGTCGCTCTCAATTAAATTCTTCGAGAGAAGCAAAATCTGGTTCTACTTATCCATCAATCCTGGTTATTAAAATTGTAGACCTTCTCTGACAGAGTAAACTTAAAAAAAATTGCCGATGGAACAATTTGACCATCTGGGCTTACTAACTAATTTGACCGGTGAAATAATTCCCAAGCAGCCATTTGATAATAGAAAACAATGATCCTCCAATCAGCATCAATTTTAGACTGGTCTCCTAAAACTACTACGAGAAGCCCCTGTAGATGGATGTTTATCCAAAAAGAGCTAACCTTCCACTCTCCTTCACAGCACTCAGGGCCACATGGCCTAATCTATCATCCCTGGGCGAAAAAACATAATAATAAATAATTATGATATAATCAGGTTCACTTGGAAAGACTGACCCTTTCTATATAAACACTGGGAACACTTGTAAGCCAATATGGACAGAGATCAGGTCTACTACATACATATTCTTGCAATTGAGGCTACACATAGAGAGGAAAAAAGGAAAAATCAATACACATCTGATATACATATTCATATTCCGAGTTTTTTTTTTCTGCTGAGGACTTCACTTCACTTCCCCATTGGCGCAACCATTTTCAATTGGTGTTATTTCAACACTACCATTCTCCCTGGACTTAAGTTCTTCTTTGGATTTCAATTCCAACTGAATTGCTTCTTCTTCCTTGGCCTTAGCCTCCTGGAGAAATTGAATCAGGTCTTCAAGGCAGGACTCCACATTTCTCTTGCCCTTGAAAGATTTGGGCATCAACTTTTCTGCTACATCTGCGGGCGTGATCTTGGTAATTTTCATCATTAGGCGGATTCTCTCGAACAGAGGGTGTGATTCGAGGTCTAGATAGTTCTTAGCAAACACTTTAAACCCCTCAAAGCTGCAATATGAGAGCTCGATGTGCTTGTCCATCCGGCCTCTCCTTATAAGAGCAGGATCGAGCTTTTCCACATGGTTGGTGGTGAAGATGATGAGCCGCTCGCCTCCACACGCCGACCATAGTCCATCAATAAAATTGAGAAGACCAGAGAGAGTGACTTTGCTGTCCTCCTCCTTTTTCTTAACCCCTGGGAGATGTTTCTTCTTTTCTTCTTCTTCCTCCTCCTCCTTTGGTTTCTCCTCTTTCATCCGCTTTCCGGAGACGTCTAAAGAACAATCTATGTCTTCGACTACGATTATAGACCTGTTGGTTGTCTCTATGAAGAGCTTCTTCAGCTCTGTGTTGTCCTTCACCGCCGTCAATTCTAGGTCATACACATCATAGTCTAGGAAATTGGCCATGGCAGAGATCATTGTTGATTTTCCGGTGCCGGGCGGTCCGTAGAGGAGGTAGCCCCGCTTCCACGCCTTGCCAATCTTCTCATAGTAATCTTTCCCATTCTTGAAAGCTTCAAGGTCATCAATTATGTCCTCTTTCTTTTCTGGATCCATCGCCAGCTTCTCAAACGTCGCCGGGTGCTCAAAGACGACGTGGCTCCACGAACTCTGGCTACGATTGTTGGTGTAGAGCTTCCTCTGCCTATTCCTCAATGCCATCGCCTTCCCTTCTTCCATGACATGGGCTAAATAGCAGTCCATGACTAGGCGGCGGTCGCGGTGGTGGAAGGTTAGTATGAAATACCTGTGCTCTTCTTGTGCAGGATAGATAGATATGGTCTGAGTCGGGGGGGTCTTCTTGTTGGATGACCACCACAGCTTGACACCTTTGAATTCGTCGGTGACTTGTTCATGGTCGTCCATGGTGACGACTAGGTTGCTGCTGCCCTTTCCAACCTCGGCCTTGAGCTTCCTCGCCCGCTCAGAGGTGGCCGCGCTTAGGTAGGATTTGATGGTGGTGTAGGCCTCATTGCGACTGAAGCGATCACCGGAGTATTCTTGGAATGTGATTTCAATGTAAGGGTAGAAGTAGCTGAAGATTTTGTGGGTGTATGTTGATATGCAGAGGTCGAATTGACGTGGGAGGAATTTGCGGACCATGGTCCATAAGAACATCAGGCTGGCTATTGATGTGCCCAGACCTGTCCAGGAGGTTTGCATCAGCATTTTCTCTCTAATCTCTTTTTTCTTTCTATGGCCAAAGATACATATGGAGGTGTGTTGTGGCCAAAGATATGTAGATGTGTTTTTATAGGCATCTTGCTGTATATAAAAGTCTTGTATGCATGCGTCATGCATAGCATCATGGGTCTAATTTAATTCATCTTTTGGTACTTTTTAATGCAGTGTTTGACCCACATGCTGTAAAACTCCCCCACCTGGTGAAAATCCTAGCTGCTCAGGATGATCGCCTTTGCTATGTGTAACATACGTTCCCAAATTTATAGGAGTTGATCCTAATGTTAAATTCAACATATGATTAAGAATATAATTAAAATAAGATTTTATATATTAATTACATTACTATTCACATGGTCAATGTTATGGTGGGGGCCAATTCCTATTTGTATAATAAGATTTGTTGATATGGATCTTAAGTTTCATTAGCTAACCATTTCTACCAAAATCTCTATATTTGAGTAGAGGCAGCATAAATATGTTTCAATACTCAACAATAGATATTCATTTTGAGTGACTCAAATTTTTAATAAGTGGATAGTATTGTGGAGTTCCACTGCTTCTACTTATCAGGAGACATATTTTGTTATTTCCTTGCCCCGTATTAGCAGAATGAGCTTAGTTGAGTTTGACCAAGTACTGAGCCAGGCTTGCCGAGTTACTATGCTCAATGACCTTCCATGTTCAGTCCAGTGAGGTTTTTTTTTTTTTTTTCCTACTAGAACGGGATGCTTGAACTCACGCGCTTGCACTCTCACCCGTCTCAAACCAGCTGAATTGTAGCTGTTATAGCTTACATGTAGTTGTACGCAACAATTTGTAGTTGCACAAATCAGTCATGAATTTCAATGCCAATTAGAGAGGCGCCACCTCATCCATTTCAAAGCTATACCCATATACATTCTGAGTTTCAAAGAAATTCTATGTATTTCCTAAAATACCCTTTATAGCTTACACAACCCTATACACGGGCGGAACCAGAGGGGGATTGGCTGGTAGGGGTCATTCCTCCCAAAAATTCCAAAAGAGCCTTTTTTAATTTTTCATAATTTTAACAGTTTTTCATATATGACCTGTCCAAAATTTTTAAAAAAGCCCATGTATAATTTTTGAAAACTACATTTATTTTTTTTGTATGTGTCCCTTCCAAAAATATTTCTCCACTCCATAGTCCCCCATAGGAGTATTCCTGAGTCCACTCCTGCCTCCACAGTCCCTTTTTTCTCAGTCAAAATAAGTACACAAAGTGACCACATTGTGTACTCATTTTCAGAGAGTTCAGGAAATACATAGAACTTGGGGATGAAGTTACAGCGACCTCTTTGTTATAAAAAAACACACAAGCGGGCATTTGTCACATGGGCACTTCATCCATAGAGCTAAAAACCAACTATAGTGGCCATCAATCAATCAATCCTTGGGATTTTTGAATCACCTTCGTATAAATATAATAGTTCGTTTCTATTCCCCTCATGACTTTTGACTGTCGTATATGTTTGTGGGTTCCACTGGCTGGGCAGATCACTTGATCTGCAAGATTCTCATACATGGTGTGAATGCAGCTAAGTCAATTGACTGAGGGCCCAGTTCCACAATGAGACAGAGATAGTCGGCTCATTCCTTGCTTGGAAGGAAGGTGATGTGTAGCCGCCTCATTGTATTTTTAGTGTAATCTGGGCATGCGTGGTGGGCGGCTTGCAAAAGGAAGAGACGACAAGAATACTATAGGCATGAAAATGAAGTTTTCCAAGTTTATATTATTAGACGACAGTACAGAGCTACGGCTATTAGATTGCTTATAGGGGCATAGTTATTTTCACCCCTTGTGTATATATCAATTATAGATAATCAATCATCTTTTGATCAATGGGATGCGGGGAAAATGAATTGGTATCTTCATCACACGCCCGTCCATGAAATCTAAAGGGAGGGGTCCCCACCTTATGGTGGATTGGGATGAAACTCTTGTGTCCTGTTGCTTGTATGATTAAATTTGCCTCATAAAGTGATTGAAAATGTCTCAACTCAACGTAGTTTATTTGGGCAAGAAGAAAAACTGAACCCAGTTGGATCGTTCTAACCCGTTAATTAAGAGGCTCAAATTTTATCAGCTTATTGAGTTGCAATTTTGCCCAGGAGTTTAGTTCAATAGTGAGCCCCGAGCTAAATGAATGTTAACTTAGGGTGAGATGCAATTCATGATGACAATGCGTGAAGGTTGGGGGGGTGGTTAAATGAACCCTCCCAGTTGGATTATCCGAACCCTTAATTTAAGCGTAATAAAAAATTACTGTGGTAAAATTTAGAAACAAAACTTTGAAACACCATACAGGGACGTTGTTTTAAGAGGCTCAGATTTTCAGCATGCATGTACCACCACTCTGCAACTCAATCTCTCTCTCTCGGTCAAAGTATAGGAGTGTGGAATCATTTCTCCTCGTGATTTCCAGCTTATTGTAATCAATGGTGATGATCGTCCATGTAGGATCTTATGTCCCATTGAGCTACCATTTATCCCAAAATCAATTGGTGATAGGAAATGACACAACAATGATTTTATGGTGGGGGCGAGGGCATGATCACAATTATGACCGCTCAGGAGCGACGATGGACGTTGACCTCAGCAATCCATCTACTATTCCGTGTGTAACTACGCTTACTGGTCTAGAAGACGACGACGACGACGACAAAAACTTTCTTTGAAAATCACCAAACTCACGCTCCCCAAATCGGCGTCCTCTCCAACGCCATTCCCACCAAAACCCAAAATACAAAATGGCACGCCTTATATGGCTGTATAAATGTCACACGACTCGTTAACACGACACGAATTCACACGATAATTACGGGTTTGGGTCGCCTCTTAATGGGTTCATGTCTATAATGGGTTGGACCTGCTAACCCGTTAAATTAGTGAGCCATTAATGAATAAAACCGGTAACCCATTAACAACCTGATACAACCCGCCAAATGATAAATGAGAGAAATTATACAATGCATGAGGGGTATTTTGGTAAGTTCAAAATGGTTGCAGCGAAATCCTAAAACCCACATATAAATGATCATTTTCTATCTCCTTCACTCTCCTTTCATTAGCAAAAGGGTGTATGTTAATTAACATGGTCCAAAATGGAAAAAGTTATTTAACGGGATAACGGGTCGTGTTGTGTAACCCATTAAATAAACGGGTTGTGTTTGATTTTTGGACCCGTTTATTTAATGGATCATGTACTGGTTGATGTAATTATAACACGAATTTGTTAACCCACAACCCGAATGCAACTCTTTGAATGGACAAGGCTTTAGACGTGCATCTCTCCCTTGACTTCTCTTCTTTCCTTTTCTATCTTTCTCTCAAATTTTGAAATTTGAAATTTGAAAGTATGTTCAACATAACTTGGGAATAAAATGGATGTCCACCTTGGTTCTCCCTCTTTTGGACGTGTGAAACTTGGTTGGAATCCTTCTTTGAGTGTTTTTTTTTTTTTTTTTGTTTTCTTTCTCTCATAGCTTTTAATGTTGCCCCTTCATCCTGACATGTAAGCAACATTTGATAAAGAATAGACAGGACACCTCACTAATTTCCATTGGATTTTATCCATAATGGTCCCACCAATCTGAAAATCAGACCTCATCACATGGCCAATAAATCTGAAAATTATCTTCAAAAGACTTATAAATTTGAATTTTGTACATGAGAGTGGGCCCTACCATGGCTGATCCCTACCTTAGGATTTGCACCCAGTGTGGGTGGGTCCCATGGTGGGTCTTCTACAATTTTTTCTTCTCTTTGATTTCTCTCTTAATTTGTTTCTTCTTACGGGCCCTAATTTCTGAATTTCTGTAAACTAATTAAAACTAATTCAGAAATAATAATTTTCATCGAAAGGAATGACGTTATGCATGGGGCCCCATAATGCAAAAAATTTTAATTTCACCAAGACATGTATTTTTATGAAATTTTTACTGATTTTTACTTAAATTCAACCATGAGAGTCCAATTGCATGATTTTGTGAAAATCAATTAATTGAATGCATTTTTTTTTAATTAAGTCCACAAATTTATATGAATAATGAATTAAATATATAATTTTGTGTACTTATCATAGGGCCCTGTTGAAGGCTGATCATCGTTGACGGAGAAGAAGGTCTATTGCAAAGAAGACTGGATTTTCTTTTTTGGTCTCTATTTGCAAAGGATTGATCGGAGAAGGTGATAGACAGAGAATCCGGACCATTGGTCCGAATTTTGCTCTAGGTTTTGCTTTGCAGAAATCGCAGGAGGGTCACTACGGGTTGGAGGAGACTAAATTTTTTTAAATTTGCAAGAAAGACCCGGCCATTTTCTTTTATTCATTCCAGGAGAGGCCCAAAGTTAAGGTGGCAAACGTGCCACGTGGTGCGTAGGGTTTGGTCAAAACAGGCTTCCCTTGTTTTAACGAAATAGGGGATCCAGACTCATTTTTAAAAAGTACAAGAAATTTTGAAAATATCAAAAAAGTATAATTTTTTTCCAAAATTCTTTCAATCAAGTCCTCTTCATGATTTTTTTTTTTTTTTTTTTTTGGGAAATGACAAAAGGCCATTATGTCATTTTTCAAAAATTTTCTTTAATACATCATTTGTAGTAAAATTGAAGTAAATGTCATATTTTCAATGACAAAAAGTGAGATAAATTATATGGTAAAGTAATGGCTGTGGTTATTTCATATGAGGCAAAATAAAGTGAGAAAGTGCGGTAAAATAATTACCTTTTGTCTTGATTTTACTTTACCACTTTTTTACTTCAATTTTATAAAGTATAGATAAAACAAGGTGACAACTGGTGAACTTTCTTTTGGGTGGCGGCTGGAGACTGGAGACTGCTTTCCCTCTCTGGTTTTTCTCAAGCAATCGAGGTAAAGGTGAGAGTGGGTGATGGTTACAGTTTATTGTACCGCATGTAAACAAACATATCATGTATGTGGGATATCTTCTAAAAAGGTTTTCATATTTTAATAATAGGAAAAGAAAAAAACTTAGGCTTAGACCTTCACCTGTAGAGCTCATCTTTGGCTCAAGGTTTGAGCACAAACTGATATCTTTACATTCAAACTTAATCCAAATTAAAGTTGAACCAAACTCTAAATCCATGTCGCTAATAGCCTGTTAATTTGTTTGTATTCAAATACATAGGAATTCAATACATTAGATTTTTTTAAGCGGTTAAAAATGAACATTAAAGGTGAAATCCGAAAAAAATGAGCATCAAATATCCTTTCATATTATAAAAATAAAATCAACACAAGATGGAAAATAAATATCCAGCCTTTGCTCTTCACTTTAAACCACTTAAGAAAAATCTTGTACGATAAACTGTTATGTATTTTAATGCAAACAAATACAACCTAAATATTTTAGACTTGCAAAATGATACTCAATCATATGAGTATCATGGGAGTACTATATACACCACTTAGTGAAAGCCACCTTGGGCCCCACATATATATATCATGGGGCAGTAGCGAAATCGAAATTTCGAGTGCGACCACCCCTGATATGAAGTTCGAAGCCAATCTCATGCCTCTACCCCAAGGGCGGACCCAGGAAATTCAACTTGGGGGAGGGTAAAACAAATATTGGGGGAAGCGGTTTTTTAAGATTTCTTAACTTTTCTAGATATGGTGGGGGCTTCAGCACCCAGAAACCCTAAACCTTGGTTTGCACTTGCTCTAGCCCATTGATCCATAGCCGACAAGTTTAATAGCTATATATAAAGAATTTACTCATTTCAATGATCCACTTTATTCGGAGGTGTACAAAACTATTGGATGCGGTGTAATTCAGGGGGATCGCATGTGCATGGATAGTTCGGATGAATCATCAATGAGCCCCATCATATTGCCCTCAGTGTAATAGGATGAGCACGGTTCTCATATGAGCTAGCATTTCTCCCTAAATACTAAGGAATTTTGCAAATCTCAGATATACCGGGACAGGCAACTCGAATGAGCCCGGCTAAGTTTGACAAAATGAATTACTAGTAGACTTGCCAGCTTGGTGACATTCCAAAGTTTGAATCAAGTTTCTAAGTTTTCAAACTAGGTTTTGGAACTTTAGCTTTGTATTGATTTGTCTTTGTGAACGCGAGTCATGAACTCTAATGCAAGTGGTCCATGCAGGGAAATATCTTCTTCTTGTTCCTTCTTAGTTTTTAATATTGGGTCGTTCCGAGTTCAATGTATACCTTTTTCTCTCAGATACAGTTCAATGTATGCTGTTATATGGCGGGATAGCAACCACGTTTTTGGGCCTATTTCACATGTTCCCACCCTATGAATTGCCACTGTCACACTTCCAAGATTTCAAGCTTTGTATTCCCTGCATCTCGAGGTGCGACCTCATATCTTGTCCACTCAATGAACGTACCATTTGCCTTTTGTTTATGGGATGGAAATTACTTTTACATAAGCAAATGTTATAGATGTGAAATAAATTATCCTGTTCGTGAGATCACCAAGAGTACATCCAATGGTTTCATATTAGAGGTTTAAAACATTTTCACAAATGTCTCAAAATCCGTAAAGATTTTAGATATGAAACCAATTGTCTTGGTATTTATTATTTTAATGCGAGAATATTGAGCGGTCCAAATAAGGAATTAGAGGTCCACAAAAGTATAGAAATTAGATCCATTGATTGAGACATTTACAAATTACTCAAAATATACAAGGATTTAACATAGTCCGCTTCAATGTCCCAGGGTGTTTGGTTGGAGTCATTTATATATGTGTAATGGTTACGCACTAGTATGTTTGTTTACGTTCATGTATGAATGTATCTGTAAATCATGAATGAAAATATATTTAGTGTGTATATCAAGCCGTTTTCACAAGAAGATTTTCCCACCAAAACCTGTTACTATAGTAAATGAAATCACACCCCATGTGTAAGTGGCGGACCCAAAAACGTGTTACTATAGTTTTTTAGGCAATCCAAATGGGGTCACAATTTTTTCATTTTTTGATCATTGTGGGCTTAGAAATCAAGATTCGACCTATTCAACCTCTTCAAAAGGTTAAAAGCAGTTAGAAGGCCAAATTTCAATAGTTGATTCATCAGAGATTTTAACAAACTTGTGAAAAAAGTACATACCTCAAAATGTGTCATTCTAGACTACTATCAGTCCATCTTCCGGATCCGAACTGTCACTATATCAAAATTGACCTTAAACGACTGCCATAAGCAGTCGTTTATCCACAACTACGACAGCCATGCTTTATTTACGGCAGTCGGAAAAAACGCAGTCGTTTTACTTAAACGACTGCCAGAAGACAGTCGTATAATTAGTAAAATAAACGACTGCCGCAAGGCAGTCGTTGTTTGCCACGGCTTCAACCGTCGGGAATTTAAAAATGGCCGTCGTCGTTTTCATCGTTTTCAAACGGCTGGATGGATGTAGCTTATATAAAACGACTGCTCATGAGCCGTCGTTTCTATAAATTTTTCTCTTTTTTTTTTTTTTGGCCCCTTTTCTGGGACGTTTTTTTTTCACTTTTATGGCCTATTTAACAGTTTTTATCCACAACTTTGGTCGGTTTTGCAATAAAAAAACAAGGGCCCAAATGCTACAAATTAAGCACTTGACAAAAAAAGAAGAAAAAGAAAGTAGTAGAAAAGATTTTATTAAAGAATAATAAGGGCCCAGTCTCATTAGGCAGCCAGTTACATAGATATATTATATTACAATCTTCATTTAAAAATCTCCTGCAAGTATCTCTAGTCCTACGAGCAGCACCAAGCTCAACTGTTGACACCCTCTGTATTGCTACTAGCAAGGATTAAATGACACAGTTTATAAAATGACAACCTAAAGAATCTTGCAACAGTTGTGTAAGCTTGCTGTTTCTGTAGGGTATGTGTGAATTCTTCTGAGCCAAGGCTGTAATCACATCTCCTAAACAGGACAGAGACTTATTAATATGCTGTGCTTCTTTTAATCTATCTCCTGTCACTTCTGATTTGTCCACCCTCTCACTTCCTGCAAGGTCCACCAAATGCAGGCAGCTACGAAGAATGGTCCCAGAGGTATCTTTGCCTTCAACATGTACTGTCAAGATACTGCATGAAATCACTACCACCATCATTACTGACCTTGCTACATGCACAGATTTAAACAATCCAGTTTGCACGACAAAAATACCAACCTGTGAGAACGGCTACTTTGGTTGTTGACCGCTGTTGATCCGACAACACGGTTTGTCTCACCCAATTTCATCAGATTAAGAACATCGATGGTGGACCGCACAAGATGCATATTGGCATCTGGAAGAGTAAGTCCACCATTGCTTGTACAGTTTCGAATCTCTAATTTGTTGTTAGTTAAGAAAAAAGAAGCTTCTACAACATTGACATATATATATATATATATGGAACAAAGAACAGAGCAAATAAAACACGAAAATAAAGGATATTTTGTTGTTGATGCATCTTCTGAGAGAAGGTCTCGTACTTGCTCATTGTATATTTCAACCATTTGAACTTGAACCTTATATCTCATAATATCCTTTCTCTTACAAGCTATCTTGAAGAGGTCGTTGAGGGCCAGGTAATTGATTCCCATACCTTTACTAGATCCCCTTGGTGGACCACACTGTCATTGGAAACAACAAGAATCAAGAATGATTTTTTCTTAATCAGTTTCAACTCAACAACGGTCATATATTACAATGGTCCAGATAGATTTGGCAAAATTCTCATACATGAATATAGTGTTAAGTAAAATCCAACTAAGCGTTGATATCATATATCCAACATCTGTAATCCATATGTGCAAACTGGGAAGCTGCATAGCAAATAAAAGACATCATAAATGAGTCAAGCATAATTCAAGTCAAGTGTAGCCCAAAAGATTGTGGCAGCAACAAACCAAAGGAGAGAGGCCAAACAATACGCCCTTCGAAAGATGCCTAAGATCACTGCTCCCATAGTATAGAGCTAAAGCTCCAGCTGATTCCCGAAGTAGAATCTGGCAACCAAAAGAGCATCAACCTATGAAGTAAGTATAAGGCCCAAATCTCAAATCAAAGTAACACTGCAGGAGAAATATAAAGGGATATGTAGTGTATTTGAGTGTGTAAATTGTAAAAACAGTCCTAGCATGAAAAAAAAAAAAAAATGGAGCACCAATCACCCCATTTTCCTTTTATGATAATTTGATAGCAGTGACTGAATCAAATATTTTGTTTCCAAATGTTGGTAGAGAAAAAAATGAGATAACCCACACTTCAGAAAAATATGCTGATCATGAGATCCTGTCATTGTATTCAAGATACCCTCCTCATTACAAGTAAAAAAAAGGAAGGAATGCACTCCTCATTTATGATATGATTATTCACTTCTTTGCACAAAAAAAAGGAAGGAATGCACTCCTCATTTATGATCTGTTAGACATCAAATGACATATGAATAAATTAACTAATTAATCACAAGAGATAATGAAAGTACTTAACAGATTTATTTATTTTTAATTGTAGACGCAATTTTCCTAATCACACTCTAATGGTTTTTATAACTTTTCTGAGAATTTGGTTCAAGATAGGACGGAATAGAGAACTAGAATTCGTATAGCGAACCCCAACATAGTTGGAACAAGGCTTTAATAATGATGACACTTTAATTGCTTCTGTAGATATTTTACACATAAGCATCATGTAAAATTATAAATGCTACAACACGTATCTGTCATATCCAAGTGAAAGTGGCATCTGCTTTATGATAGATAACATATCAAAGTTTCATGTTAGGGAAGCAGTTCAACAATACAAATATCTTACAGCAGGGAAATAATTAAAATATAAGGAAAAAATCCAAAACTTACTAGATCATGGTCCAATAAGGTTGTAAAGTATGATGGTAATGGGGAAGGGATTCTGCCAATTTGAAGAAAGCCCATGAAAGAGAGCAGCTATCTATTGAAAGTTGTATCAAAATGCTGTCCACTATTGATGGAGTTAAGCTAGAACTTATCAGGGTTTTTGATAGAATGAACTGACAAATTGGGTCTCAGGTTTTCTTGTAAGTAAGCTAGCCATGTATACAAAAGACTTTGAATGAAAGTCCTGCAACTTACCTCACAAGTAATAATTGTTAACTTACCTACCTCATAAAACTAAACTAAAACAAAGACAGTCCTGCAAAAGTTATCACAAAAAAAAAAAAAAGTGATACAGTTTTAAGTAGATGAACTGAAATGGCAATGGATATTGGTTCCAATAGAAGTATGAGAAATACTAAGAGTAGCTACCCCACAAAGACAGAATAAAAAAAATGCCTTTCCAATAAATTTCAATAGGAATGAACTGGGTCTTACTATCAATACAATAATGAAGCTACATAGGCAACATAAATCAAACAAACTGCAAATGCACATGGAAACGTCAGAATGAAACTATGGAAAAATGAAAATTTTTAAACAAATGTGCTATTGTGGAGAGAAGTTGGCCTTTGTCACATGTGCAAAATCAATGGGATCACAGAAGCATCAAAAGGGAAGAAGAAGATCATGAATCGAACCTTGTATTCAGCCTTGTGCTTCTCGGATTCTTCAGAAGGCTTCAAAATGCTTCAAATCATCCAAACCAAACCATAATCTCAAGAGCGAAGTGAGATCTAGAAGGAAAATCAAACTAGAACTCTTGATCGATCAACATATCCAAACCTCAACACAAATGAACTCTTCAAGGCCAACTTCAAAGAGAGAGGGAAGCAATCAAACCTCAAAACCCCAAAAACGAAAGAAGCGTCTAGAGAGATCGAAAAAAGATGATGCCGATCGGATCTCTTCAATGCCGGCTTCAAAGAGATCCAAAATCCATGAATGAGCGAGAGAGAGGGAGGTTTGGGGATTAGGGCTTTTCTTTGGGAAATTGGAGAGAGAGGCAGAGCGCTGGAAATCGGCTGGAGAGAGAGGAGTCGTTTGTCTGTAATGATTAGGGTTGTAAACGACGGCCCAGATATTATAGCTGCTGTATCAAGTAACATCGGCTACACCATCACATGGGGGACTCACTTGCGGACGAAGGATCGACGGCTGTGAGACATCAAAACAAGATCAGAAACCCTGGCTAAGTTAGAAATTAGATAAGATGGATACTGAAACAGATCTTAGAGAGATATTGAGAGAGTGAGATGATGATGTTTCTTACTCTTGCCATGCAGAGAGATGAAAATGGAGGCGAAGAGAACTCTTCCTGCAAAGACGAATCGATCTATTTTAATGTATTCGTAGATCGACAAACCAAGAAACCCCAAAATACGAAAGAAGATGCAGAATGAGAGAGAGAGAGAGAGAAATCTAAATGCTCACAGCAAAAGTTATCAAACCGATCAAAACCCTAGTATTGTAAACCGCATCCATACCTGCAAACTGCTTCAAAAACCGCTCTTCGTTGAAGATAAGAGGTTTCAGAGAGAGAAAAACCACCGCACTTGGGGAATGAAAGATAGACCGACTTCAAAGTGAGAGATAAAAAGGAAATGGAGAGATCGGATCTGGGTTTTTCTTTGGGGATTTGGAGAGAGAGGTAGAACGATGAAGAGGCGACATTTGCTGGAGAGGCGTAGATAGTCGCTTGCAAACGAAATAGGGTTGTAATCGACGGCCTGTAGTGACATCGGCTACACCATCTGTAGGGAGACCCACTCAAGGAGAAATGATCAACGGCTGAGAACCATCAAAGTTTAAACGACGGATCATCAATGGCTAAGAAACGTTAAAATCTAAACGACAGCCACAGCCGTCGTTTTTTAATTATCCTTAACGTCGGAAATTTCTGTTTTTGACGTAGTGTGTTTATCTTCTTTACAAGGTCAAAAGGGGTTATATGGTCTAATATCATGCCTTGCTTCATGGTGGATCTCAAGAAATCTATGAAAAACATTGGATCATTGGATGTAAATAGTGGAAATGTCGACAATCCCTTGGGCCCACTCTTCTTTTTTTTCAATTTTTTTCTATTCTGGTGGTCCCCTAAATCATTATCTGGACCCCACCTGCTAATGATCCGAACTGCTAATATGTAATGCAATCCCCTCCTGGAGCATGTATTTAGATTAAGATATCACATATTATTCATGACATGATTAACACAATCTGAGGCATCATTAATCCTATGCATTAATTACATTATCAAGGTAAGTGCCAGAAGACATTCGATGAGAAAAAAGAAAAAAAATAGTAGTTATCTTTTACTCTACTCAGACACAAACCATGCCCACAACCGCAGCATACTAACCTGGTAATGCCTTTGGTCGGCCTGTGGGGTTCACATTTTTTTAAGGGAATTACAAACTATAATCATTGTTTTCGAATAATCACATGTCTGTTGTATTTTCACAAGTGACCACATGTGATTAATTTACCTATGGTTCTGGGAATGTATGAAAGTTTTATTAGAACCCAAGTGGTTTGAGCTAAACTCAGGTTGTTGGCATGAAAGACCTTTAATTTTCGAGTTAACCAATATTATGTTGAGGTGCAACTTGGGTAAGACAAAACCTGAATTTTGCTTGGCCCAACATGAACAAAAGTGAAATTTGGGTCTTGGTTTGGGCTCGGACCTAGACTTTGAAACCATGTAGTTTGGGTCAGGTTCAGGTTTAGGGTTTCTCACCTTATGTATAACGATATGTTTATACCAATATACCATAAACTATATAAGGGCCTCTTTTACACTTTCTGGGGGCCCGGCTTTACTAATGGAGTTGGGTGAAGTAAATATTATTTTGAAGAAATAATAAAATATAAGTGGATTATGATGGTATTTTGTTATTAGTTGTTTATTATAGAATCTTTAACTTTTTGTATTGATTGTGGAGGGGTTTTTTTTTTTTTTTCTTTGTCTTTTAGTGGAGAAATAAGGTTACTTTTTTATTATTATTTTTAATATGGTGGGAAATTTGAATTAAAGTATTTTTTATGGGATTTTTATTTTAGAAATGGGGGCTTTTATCTTACTTTACTCTACTAAGGAGATAGATAGGATCTTACCTTTTCTCATTGGTCAGAAAGATCTAACTTGGAATTTGTGTCCAAAGAAATGACAAGGGAAGGTTGCTGCAGCACTGTTTATATCCATATTTTTTTAACACTATATATATATAGGACAATATTCAAGTACAAAAGTGCTTTTGTACTTTTTGGAAAGATCCTCTTTTGTACTTGAAATTTCTTAGGGAAATATACAAGTGCATCTATCCCCCACCATTTGCCCTCACTACAAATGGTGGGAGATAGATGCACTTGAATACCCCCCATGTATATATATATATATATATATATATATATATCCACACTGGTGGTGTTGTTTTATGTTTAGTGTCCGACTCCAGTGCAACAACCCATGCTGCATGCGACTACAATGCAGTAGACTTCCACCTGTTACGGCCTGCCACATCACTCTTTGGGTCCTTAAATTGATAACTATTTTAAAGTGTCTTTTAATTATGGCTTAGAAATGATATTTTCAAACTTGCCCATTATATTTCTCTTACTTGTTGGAGGAGAGTTCAATTGATTTTAGCACAAGAAATATGAATGCTCAAGTGGGTCTCACCGTAATATTTTTAGTGGTTCATGAAAGGTATGTGTATCAACCCTCAACCATGTTCATTCATTCATTTATGTACTTGCTTCTCAAGCCTTTCTCACTTTTTTTATTTTATTATTTGGCACCTATTTGTTTTAGTGCAACTAAAGATTGGATCCATGATGTGGTTGTAATAGATTCATAGGTTGTAAATTAGCTTTATAATATTTTTAAAACATAAGGAAAACAATGGGCCCAAGTACATCCATGTGGGGGCAGCACCTGTTGGACCATTGTTCGTTGATAAAGCCATAATGAAAAATCTATCTCTCTTTTGAAAATTCACTAAAAAAAATTTGGGTTTGTTCCTAAAACCTAGTTGAATGTTTGGGTCCGCACCCCTCAATTGAAAATCTTGGGTCCGCCACTACTCGCTAGTGTAGTGTCACTATATTGGATTGCATGGCCAATGAAAGGATGTGCCATCAAGTGGGACCCACAAGTAATCAGATTGAATTTATGTTGTGGTCGCAATATTAGATGCATCTACCATTGCATGCAAATCAATAGCAACGAGTAGCCATCGATTGGACCCAAGAAATGGAGCCCACTAATGTTTTCTAAAACTTCAAAAAAATATTATCACAGTTGATATCCCAAGCTATGCATCTATGCAAGTACATAATATATCCAACTCAGTTAGCCACAACTGAGATAGGATCACCCTATAATACAAAAATATATCACAGACACACGTACACTATGTGTGTGTGTATATATATATTTAAGGATGTGCTCCTATGAGAGATATCTCTCACCTTATTTGAGAGATAGGAGTGGGAGCCCTCATATTTAAGTTGTTGGCAATGGATATGGATGTGAGGGCCCCCACTTTATCTCTCATAGTAAGGTGAGAGCATCTCTCATAGGAGCGTCTCCCATATATATATATATATATATATATATACATAAAGTAAGGTGAGAGATGCATATATATATAGAGAGAGAGAGAGTATTGATCTGGTGTAGTGAACTCACCAAGCCCGCATGGGCCCATGAAAATCATGGTAAAACTGGAGGATGGAAAAGTCTTGGACAGATCTATAGGTGCAAAACATCAACCTCATCAAATCATCTTAATACCTCAATCTACGACCCTTAAATTTAACAAGTTTGGAAGACATCATTTTTTCAGGTTTCAATCCAAGGTAAGTAATGGTTGAAGTCAAACTTGGACCTATTCCAATTTCATAAGTGGGGTCCATTTTTTTTCTTAAAACTTTAAGAACTATAATTAGAGCCTGATGTCTCAAGTTATGCATCTATTATAACCACATCATGGATCCAACTTAGTGGGCCCCAATTGAAGTAGGACAACCTAAAATTAAATAATATATATAGGAGAATATTTATGTGCATCCACCCCTCACCATAGGGCGAGGGATACTTACATAATTGAAAATATTTATGTGCAAAAGAAGAAAAGCCATGTAAGTGTCCCTTATATATATATATATATATATATATATATATATATATATATGAGGGGGTTCTCCTAAGTTGCAGCTTACGTTATTCTAGGCTGAAGTTGTCTGCAAAATCCTCTCCATTGTAAACTGCCGCAAATCATCATCTCCAACCCAGCAATAAATCCATTCAAAACTGGATTTTCCAATTCCGTCAAGCAAAAAATAAAGAATAATTACAAAGATGCACCGTTTCATCTTAAAATAACATAAGTTGCAGCTTATGAGAGCCCCTTCAGATATATACATATATATATATGGAGATGCTCCTATGAAAGCATCTCTCACCTTATTATGAGAGATATGGTGGGGCCCTCACATTAATATCAAATGCCAACAACTTAAATGTGAGAGCTCCCACTCAGTTTCTAACATTAAGGTAAGAGATACTCTCATTCTCTCCATATATACATATATATATATATATAGAAATATTTATATATATATATATAAAAGTGCATGAAAAGTAAATAAGGCTAGTAAGGCAAGTACATGAAGGAATAAATCATTAATGAAGGTTGATACAAATACAAATATCATGGGGGGGACCCACAAGAGCATGCACCTTTCTTGCGACAAAATCAATTGGACTTTCCTTTGCGCAGATAATAGAAATACAAGGGGCAGGCAGTTTTGGAGTAGTTATGATTTAAGCACCCAAGGAGTGATGTGGCATGCCATGATAGGTGGGAGTCCCACCCTGCACTACACTAGTATGCATCTCAATTTATAATTGTTTGTATGTTTGTAGCGTTCTCTGTTATATCATTTTAGATTAAAGTAGTGTAGTTGAAGGTTGTATATGCAGTGGAAGCACGGATCTTAAAGAGTTGGCTGCTGCAAACGTGATAAGGATAGCATCGGCTTGAATCAGGTACTGCTATGGAGAACAGTGACTGTCTACAAGAGATCAGTCATGTATGATTCATTTGAACGATTCAGGGGCAATGATGGACACCCTGGATGTAGAAGATGATGATGGAAAATTGTAGATCTAGTGGAAGGCGAATTGGTTGAAAGTTATTCCAATGGATATCTCTTATGTCTATATATAGCCTTTTGGATCAAACTCTCTCAAATTTGAATGGAAATATGATTAGAATAGAGAGTTAAATAAAACTCAAAGTATTCTTATTCAAATCACCATGAGATTCATTGTGAGGGGTGTTTATTTGTGAGTGAGGTCCACCCACATGTAAACACATGTAGGCCCAATCACAAATGCCAACAGTAGTCCAGTTCAATGTATGTTTCAACATTTTGTGATGAGTTACAGTAGAATACCCATTTCTACAAATCTGATGATCATCTTTGCCATTCTAGCTGTGCTCTTGATTGTTAGTGAATGTATTGTCACTATTATGGCCCACATACTAAGGGGCCGGCCCTTCAAATTTATGTCGATACTGTGCATGTTTTCAGCTAAACTAGCAAAGAGTACTATAATGGCATTTACAAAATCTCTACATTGTCTCTCTCAAGTACTCAGGGCTATATAGCCTAATCTATCATCCTAGGGCCAAAAAAAAATACTAATAAATGATTATGATATAATCAGGTTCACTTGGAAAGACTGACCTTTTCTATAAACAGTGGGCACACTTGTAGGCCAATATGTACAGAGAGGTCTACTACTTACAATACATATTCTTGCAATTGAAGCTAAACACACAGAAAGGAAAAAAAAAAGAAAGATCACTACACATCTGATATACATATTCACATCTGAAATACATATTCATATTCTGAAATTTTTTTCTGCTAAGGCCTTCACTTCACTTCCCCATTGGCGCAACCATTTTCAATTGGTGTTATTTCAACACTACCATTCTCCTTGGACTTAAGTTCTTCTTTGGATTTCAATTCCAACTGAATTGCTTCTTCTTCCATGGCCTTGGCCTCCTGGAGAGATTGAATCAGGTCATGAAGGCAGGACTCCGCATTTCTCTTGCCCTTGAAAGACTTGGTCATCAACTTTTCTGCTACATCTGCAGGCGTGATCTTGGTAATTTCCATCATTAGGCGGATTCTCTCGAACAGAGGGTGCGAATCGAGGTCTAGATAGTTCTTAGCAAATACTTTAAACCCCTCAAAGCTGCAGTATGAGAGCTCGATGTGCTTGTCCATCCGGCCTCTCCTTATAAGAGCAGGATCGAGCTTTTCCACATGGTTGGTGGTGAAGATGATGAGCCGCTCGCCTCCACACGCCGACCATAGTCCATCAATAAAATTGAGAAGACCAGAGAGAGTGACTTTGCTGTCGGGATCCTTTTTCTTAGCCCCTGCGAGATGTTTCTTCTTTTCTTCTTCTTCCTCCTCCTCCTTTGGTTTCTCATCTTTCATTCGCTTTCCGGAGAGGTCTAAAGAACAATCTATGTCTTCGACTACGATTATAGACTTGTTGTTCGTCTCTATGAAGAGCTTCTTCAGCTCTGTGTTGTCCTTCACCGCCGTCAATTCAAGGTCATACACATCATAGTCTAGGAAATTGGCCATGGCGGCGATCATTGTTGATTTTCCGGTGCCGGGGGGTCCGAAGAGGAGGTAGCCCCGCTTCCACGCCTTGCCAATCTTCTCATAGTAATCTTTCCCATTCTTGAAAGCTTCAAGGTCATCAATTATGTCCTCTTTCTTTTCTGGATCCATCGCCAGCCTATCAAACGTCGCCGGGTGCTCAAAGACGACGTGGCTCCACTGGTTCTTCTTGTACCCGGACCAATTCTTGCTACGACTGTTAGTGTAGAGCTTCCTCTGCCTATTCCTCACTGCGATCGCTTTCCCTTCTGCCATGACATGGGCTAAGTAGCAGTCCATGACTAGGCGGCGGTCGCGGAGGTGGAAGGTTAGTGTGAAATACCTATGCTCATCTTGTGCAGGATAGAAAGATATGGTCTGAGTCCGGGGGTTCTTCTTGTTGGAAGACCACCACAGCTTGACACCTTTGAATTCGTCAGTGACTTGTTCATGGTCGTCCATGGTGACGACGAGGTTGCTGCTGTCCTTTCCTACATCGGCCTTTAGCTTCCTCGCCCGCTCAGAGGTGGACGCGCTCAGGTAGGATTTGATGGTGGTGTAGGCCTCACTGCGATTGAAGCGCTTGCCAGAGTATTCTTGGAATGTGATTTCAATGTAAGGGTAGAAATAGCTGAAGATTTTGTGGGTGTAAGTTGATAAGCAGAGCTCGAATTGGCGTGGGAGGTATTTGCGGACCATGGCCCATAAGAACATCAGGCTGGCTATTGATGTGCCCAGACCTGTCCAGGAGTTTTCCATCAGCATTTTCTCTCTAATCTCCTTTTTCTTTCCTATGGCCAATGATATGTATGGAGGTGTGTTATGGCCAAAGATATGTAGATGTGTTTTTATAGGCATCTTGCTGTATATAATACGTCATGTATGCATGCGTCATGCATAGCATCATGGGTCTTATTTAATTCATTTTTTGGTCTTTTTTAATGCAGTGTTTGACCCACATGCTTTCGGGATCAGTGGAAGGAGTGAAACTCCCCCACCTGGTGAAAATCCTAGCTGCTCAGGATGATAGCCTTTGCTATAGGAGTTGATCCCAATGAAAATTTCAAAATATGATTAAGAATTTTTACCAAAAAAAAAAAACATATGATTAAGAATGTTATTTAAATAATATTATATATAAAAATTACATTATTATTCACATGGTCAATGTTACGTTGGGGGGCCAATTTCTATTTGTATAATAAGATTTGATTTCAGTTTCCTTTACTAACCATTACTATCAAAACCTCTAGATTTGAGTAGATTCAGCATAAATATGTTTCAATACTCAACAATAGATATTAATTGTGAGTAGTTCAAATTTTCAATAGGTAGATATATAGTATTGTGAAGTTCCATTACTTCTACTTATCAGAAGACATTTGTTGTCATGACCTTGCCCCGTATTAGTGGAATGAGCTTAGCTGAACTTGACCAAGTACTGGGCCAGACTTGCCGAGTTACTAAGCTCAATGACCTTCCATGTTCAGTCTAGTGAAAACGGGATATTTTAACTCACACGCATGCACTCTCACCCCTCTTTCAAACCAGCTGAATTATAGCTGTTGTAGCTTACATGTAGTAGTACGCAACAATTTGTACTTGTACAAATCACTCATGAACTTGAATGTGATTTAGAGAGCGCGACCTCATCCCTTTCAAAAGCTATTCCGATATACATGCTGTGTTTCAAAGAAATAGTATGTATTTCCTAAAATACCTTTTATATTTAACACAACATACACAGTCCCTTCTTTCTCTCTCAAAGCAAGGCACTTTGTGTACTTGCTTTGAGAGAGAAAGAAAGGACAGTGTATGTTGTGTACTTGTTTTCGAAATAAAAAGAAGGGAACTGTGTATGGTTGTGTACAAATCTGTTCCAATAAAATATGGGATCGGACTCGCAGGAAGATGTTATAGCCGTCGTCTTATATTTATTCATTTTTCTTCTAGATCTGGACAACTTGGGGAAGAAGTTACAGCGACCTCTTTTTTAAAAAATAGCACACAAGCTGGCACTTGTCACATAGGACATCTATCGTTGGGATTTTTATATCACCTTCATATAAATATAATAGTTCTTTCTATGACTTTGACTGTCGTATATGTAATATTCTTATACATGGTGTGAATACAGCTAAACAATTTGACAAAAGTCCACTGTCTACAGCACATGTCCTGTGGGATTGGCCCGCAGTTCTCAGCAATGTCTTAAAATTTTTCATGTATATCAGGTTTGGTGAATGTAGACTGAGGGCCCAGATGTGTGGTGAATGGAGGGGAAAAATGCAGCTTTTTGTTTCAAAATAAAATATTATCATAATTCATTTATATCTTATTTTTTATTTTAAATAATTTTTATTTCACCCAGCTCCATTAGTAAAGCACTCAAAGAGCCCCTAAGCTAATTTGGCACTTTATCAATATAGTCAAAGTCAAGTAAATCATTCATTTTTCAAATAGGATGTCACATAAAAAATACTTTAATTCAAAGCTCCCTCATCTTTAAAAAAAAAAAAGTCAAAAAAGCAACTACCTTTATCCACTATAATACAAAAAACGCCACTTTCTCATATACAAAGGCAAAAGATTTTATAATAAATAACTAAAGACAAAATATCATCATAACCCATTTATATTTAAAATCATCTTCACTTCACTTAAGGGCCTATTTGGGGGCTTTATTAGTAGAGTCAAGTAGGGTAGAGCCCCAATTTCTATAAAAAAAATTCTCACCAAAACACTTTAATTCAAATTTTCCACCAATTTTTTTCCAAAAAGACAAAAAAGTAATCTCATTTCTCCACTAAAAGACAAAAAAACTATACTGTTCAATAAAAAAAAAAGTCAAAAAGATTCCATCACAAACAACTAAAAATAGAATATCATCATAACTCACTTATATTATATTATTTCTTCAAAATAACCTTTACTCCACTCAACTCTACAAGTAAAGCCCCCAAACAGGCTCTAAGGGACAGAGAGAGTCGGCACATTCCTTGCGAGGGAGATGGTGATGTGTAGCCGCCTCATTGTATTTTTATTCCAATCTAGGCACGCGTGGTGGGCGGCTTGCAAAAGGAAGAGCCGACTAGAATACTTAATATAGGCATGAAAATGAAGTTTCCAAGTTTATATTATTAGATAGTACAAAGCTACGGCTATTAGATTGCTTAGAATGCATGGCGATCATAGATGATCAATTATCTTTTGATCAATGGGATGCGGGGAAAATGAATTGGTACCTTCTTCATGGGCCCATACAAAAAATCTAGAGAGAGGGGTCCCACTTTATGGAGGATCGGGATGAAACTCTTGCATCCTGTTGCTTGTAGGAAAAAACTCGCCTGATAAAGTGATGGAAAAGGTCTCAACTCGGTGTAGTCTATTAGGGGAAAAAGAAAAATGAACCCAATTGGATCGTCCTTATCCTTTATTTAAGAGGCTCAAATTTTATTAGCTTATGGAGTTGCAATTTTGGCGGGGAGTTTAGTTCAATATTGAGTATCGATCTTAATGAATGTTAAATTAGGGTGAGCGACAATTTATGATGGCAATGCGTGGAGTTTCACAAGGGGTTGAAATAGATATCCAGCTTTCTATGTAATTTTGTAGGTGATGATTTGGTCCAAACTTTTCAGTATGGCAATAATATTAGATGATAAAGTGATGGAAAATGGTTTTAACTACGAGCTAGGAGCTAGTTTTTTTTTTTTGTGTGTGTGTGTGTGTGTGTGTGTGTGTGTGTGTGTGTGTGTGTGTGATTGAAGATTGGGGTTGGGGGGGGGGGGGGGGGGTGGGGGGGGAGGGGAGATTGAACCCACCCAGTTGGAATATCAGAACCCTTAATTTAAGAGTTTTAGAAATAAAACTTAGAAACACCATACAGGGAGGGACTTTGTTTTAATAGGCTCAAATTTTCAGCATGCATGTACCACACTCTGTAACTCAATATCTCTTTCTTGGTCAAAGTATAGGAGCGTGGAATCATTTCTCTTTTTGATTTCCAGCTTATTGAAATCAACGGTGTTGATCATCCATCTACTCAGCGGTGAAATCAGGATTTTTGCTTAGGGGGGCCAAATCATAATCTTAGTGACTCAATCATAGCACAAATACCCATCATTTTTTATACATGTAGCTTGTACGTTACAATTTAAAATTTTATTATTTAAAATCTCAGAGAAAAGTAATGATTGCATCTCATATCTAAAATATAAGCCATTCAAATGTATGCTTCTGCTAGTTTTTATCTATTTGATATAAATTTCTTTAATCAGTTTTTTTTTTTAACATAGATAATAATAGTCAAAACAAAACAAAAAATGTTACAACTATATTTCTTTATCCACAGTGGATAAAACGCCAATTGAACTAAAACTTAATATAATAATAAAATGTAAACAAACATTGATTTTAAGCGGATTATATTTCAATATAAGATAAAAAGATTGAAAATGCATAATGACTTATAGTGAAATTAGTACATTTATGCAAAATTATAAATGAGAAAGTGGGTTTTTCATTCTTGTTTTTTATTCATATCTCAAAGTCAAGTCTACAACCTACAAATTCTTTCAATATCTCCAATAAGAAGCTATGCTTTCTCATCTTTCTCTCTTGTATCATAAGATTTGGGGTAAGTCTAAGATGAGAATGACTATATTAAAAAATGGGCTTTTGGCGGTAGGTCCTTCATACTTTTGCTTTTATAGCCTAAGGTCCACGATATTTTATCGTACCGACGGAAGTCCTCTCATAAAAATGAGGCAGTGAAAAAGACAAAAGAGCCACTATACACGTCAGCAAAAGCAGACCTTAGACAAATTTATCTGAGTTTTGACAAAACTCAGATAAAACTCAGATAAATTGGCCAAAGGAGTTTTACCAGAAATTAACATAAGTTTTTCAGAAAAACTCGGATAAATTTCCTGTTTTTCTGAGTTTGCTGTCAATTTTCCTGCTCAGATAAATTTGTCTTGCTTTTTGTAATGATGTGGAATGAGAATGAAGGGATGCTAGAGACTTACAGATTTGAATAACCAAAGTCAAAGTGGTTTTTTAGTCCCTTCTTTTGTTATAGTAGTGGTAGCTGGCAGCAAGATATTCAATCCAGGCTGTGTTTACAGATTTGTGTCGATGGCGCTCAATTCCACACCTCAATATAACCACAAGATGGTCGATGAATTTAAAAAAAAAAGAAAACCACTCAAAAGAGAAACATAATAACATCAGTGTATCCCTTCAAAAGTTTACAATGTATGTCACTATATAAAAAAAATAATCATTCGTCAAGAACCACTGCTTCATTTGGCACTCCACTCTCTGTCCTCCCAAATTAGAAAGAAAAAAAAAACCATCTATCCTGAACAAGAGTATGCTTCAACTCTCTATAGCCATTTTTTTTTTTTTTTTTTGAAAAACTTGACTCGCATAAGACACCTTTCACTAATAATTCCACAAGATTACAAGGGACCTATGATGAACAAGGGCTGTCTCTCGATCAACTCCTAGAGATGCCCTACATAATTTACATGGCCGGTGAGATAGAAGAGAATAACCTTGACACCAAAGTGATCATTCCCCTTCTTGAGTTCTACCGGAAACTCAGATAAATTTGCCTGAGCTCTGCAAGAAACTCAGATAAATTTGCTGAAACTCAAATAATTTATCTGAGTTTCTGCAGATTTATCTAAGTTTTGGTCCAGTTTATCAGAGTTTCTGGGAAATTTTTCTGAACTCGACGACACCAAAAGTCAGAATATGAAAAATCAGGTTCTAGTAAAAATTAAAATCCAAAACAAGAACACTTGATGACCATTATCTAATCGAGAAAAGAGAGAGAGAGAGAGAGAGAGAGAGAGAGAACAAGCAAAAGAGCAAACTGCTCTCTTTCAAATCAGTTGTAGAGAGAGAGATTTGTAAGAGACTTCAAATGAAAAATTAAGAGAAAGTAAAACCGTTATCATCTTTGAAAAAATGAAAGAGAGAGAATCAGAATGTGCTCTGTAACAATACTCCACAACCATGGAAATGAACAAAAAAATGGAAAATGAGAGAGAAGAAGAAGGAAGGAATTCTCTGGGACAACAGAGAATAAGAGAGAACTTGGCCTAAAAATGAGGGTTGAAGGGGACAAATTAGTCATGAAAATATATGACGTGGCATATTAGGGACCTTTCACCAAAATATCTCCAGTTGTCTGGACTAGAGACATTAGAGAAAAAGTTGTTGTCCTTGATGCCTTAGAAGACCGTGCTCAGGGACTGTTGGCTAATTTACCCTTAAAAAAAATCCCTTCCTTAATCTCTATCAAGTTTTCTTTATTTATTCTCATTTTCTTCATATCATTTCCTTCCTTTTCCTTTCCATTTTCCTTCTAAGTTTTACCTAAAATCAGCAATATTCTTGTTTCCTTTTTTTCTAAGAGTCGGAACCATATTAACAAAGCCCTAAATAATGGATTAATAGATGGCCACACATGGAGGGGCCAATGTACTATTTTGAGGGGAGTTATAAGGGGAGTCGTCAAACTCACGATCGCCAAATCGGCACCTTCTCCAATGCCATTCCCAACAAAACCGAAAACCTAAAATGGCGCGACTCATAGGGCTATCAAAATGCCACATAACTCGTTAATACAACACAAACCCACACAATATTAACAGGTTTGAGTGGCCTCTCAACGGGTTCGTGTCGTTAATGGGTTAGACCCATTAAGTTAGTGGATCGTTAACAAATAAAACCGGTAACCCATTAACAACCTGATACAATCCACCAAATGATAAATGACATAAATTATAAAATGCATAAGGAGTATTTTGGTAAGTTTGAAAAGGTTGAAGTGAAACCCTAAAACCCACATATAAAATATCATTTTCTAACTCCTTAACTCTCCTTTCATTAGCATAAGAGCGCATGTTAATTGACATCGTTCAAAATGGACAAAATTATTTAACGGGTTAATGGTTCATGTCGTGTAACCAGTTAAATAAACGGGTCGTGTTCGTGTTTGATTTTTGGACCCGTTTATTTAATAGGTCGTGTATAGGTTTAGGTGATTCCAATACGAATTCGTTAACCTGCAACCCGAATTCGTTAATACAACCTGATTTACAGCCGTAGCGCCTCACACACACAAACAACTTGGCTTGGACCGGGCCTGAATGCTTCTTAGCCCGGCCAAGCCCGGGATATGAACACCCCTGTCTAAACCCCATATTTCAGGTCAAGTACAGGTTTAGGCTATAGTTATATAATACAGGTAGTTCTCACTCGAGAGGGACCTTTTACAATTATTATACCTATAAGAGGTAAACATGTAAGCCACTCATGAAGAGATAGTGTAATGAATAGATCTCCATGTGGACTAGATTTTGGGCAAAGAAATCGTCCCAATTGGATAATCACAGCCATAGATTTAAAGACCTTAAAGTTAATTTAATGATATTTTAAATTATAATTTTTTTATGAAATTCAATCCAAATGTGTAAATGTAGAGGATTCACGTTGGTTTTGTGGGGTGGGGTGCATGGGAATTAGGTTGGACCATTTCTTTTGGGTACTCAAGCGCCGGGCGCCAGTGGGGCTGGTGCCCAAGGCAGACGCCATATAAGTGGGAAGGCAGCCCATAAATGTGGGAAGAGTGGGAAGTAACTCTACGGTTGCCAACTAACTTAGCAAACCCATGTTGTCAATTAGATTGTACTTGACCCATTCAAGGTTAACCCAACTCAACCTGGATAATACTAGGTAGAAAATTTATATTACAATCTGTATTTTCAAGTTTCAATTAAGTTTTTTTTTCCGTAGAAAATTTCAATTGATCTAGCTAGTTTGGGTTCACCTATTTGTAGTTGTGTTTAGGCTTCTGATTAGGCTTGAGGTTTGAGAAAATACCTTACCTGACCCACCCATTTGCACCCTTGGATCACCCTATTGCATTTTAAGCCAATCGAGATTGATGTAGTCCCCCAATTGGTAAAAAGCCTGCAACAACAACCTAAAGGGGCTCAATTTACCAATTGTCTCAAAGATCAGTTACTATACGTTCCAATCAACACCACAAAGATCCAATAAAAGAAAGTAAACGAACTGAATAATCACTCAAACCTAAGATGAAACTGAAGGATCTGTTCAGAACTTTCTCACATGAAATATTGCCGAAGAACTATTAAACATTTCGGACAAGAGTATACTAAACTCAACTAAGAATATCTTATTCACCAACCCTCCTTCTGGTCAATTTTTTAGAGTTTTGTGGACTCTTTCTTGAAAACAGACAGACCATTGGAGGGTGGTGCCTTGCCCCTCTCTTTTTTTTTTAAGTCATACATAGTTGTGGTATCAGGGAAACACTTCAGCTGGGTTATGCATTTGGAAGAGGATCAGGTCTCCAGCCATGATTTTTCAGCTTGGTTGTTCTTGGATTGTGGGTGATAGTTGGCAAATTAGCACATGTTATGACAGATGGGTGGAACGCTCTCCCATTGCCTCTCTTTTCCCTCAATTCAGGTTTTCTGAACCCATGCCAAATCACTTCTCCGCTGGCGCTCTTTGGAATGCAATCCCCAATGGGCGAGTTGAACTATGAATAAAAATAGCTGCTGCTTTTTCTTCCATATCATCTCCTCTGTTTGGTATGCAAGAAATGAGAATGCGTGCAACAGGAACTTCATCTCCCCGAGCAGACTGAAGCTTCTTGCCTAGGAAGGCACCCAAGTGTTGGCACGCGGGTGCGGGTGCGGTTGCACCTGCGTGATTTGAGAAACCTTTGAAATAAAATTATAAAAGAATCGATTTTTTTTTTTTACATTTTCACTTGACCATGCACCACACCACCCAATCGTAAATCCTGGGTCTGCCATTGTTGCAAAGGATCCTTAACATCTCTGTGAGTGCAATTCTGATGATCTCGGACTGGCCATCACCCATTTTTGCTCTCTGCCCCTGCACATGTGTTGCTGGTTATATTTCTCTCCTTTCTTTTTGGGCTCTTTCTTGAGCTTGTTTTCTTAGCCTTTGGGCTATCTAGGGCCATTTGCCCTTTTCTCCTTTTAATATAAAATCTTGCCTTTTAGCAAAAAAAAAGATAATTTATTTTTAATGAACTATTCTTTTGCTTGCACATTCTTCGTGTATATATATTTTTTTACAGTTACATTACCCCTTCTAGTTTTGGGCTTGGCCTACTAGTCCATATATATGGTCTGAATCTCCAAACTAGTGCTTTAAAACTCTATAACTTGGACTAGATTCAAAACCATATCGAGTCGAGTAACTCAGCCAAGCTTGACCCATTTTTCAGACAAGCTCCTCCAACTCAACATATGGGTCGAGGCATGTTAGTTGTGTTGTGGTCTTAAATATGCTCTAAAATGCATAGACCTTTCAATATAAAACTACATAATTAGACTAGCAAAGTTCTTTTCTGACCAAAACTACATTATAATGCTCCTTGGGATTTGGGAAACATGACAGCAGCAGACATGCCTAATTACAACATTCTGTTTTTTTGGTAGGTTTCATGACAAGTTTGTTCCTATTCAGTGGAGAAGATATCCTTTCCACTGCCTATTTAATGGTTTCTCCACCAGACCAATATTGCAAATTGTAGAAATATGTATCCTATATGCATAGAAACATGATATTTCATTAGCAAAAATATAGAGGACGAAACACAGATTGGGCGTTTGACAACAAGCTTTTCTCCACCATACACTCTTGAACAAACTCCACAACACTTGGACCAAACATGACACTACTACACAATCAACATATATAAGATACACTTCCCAATTTAATTAAGCTTTTAAAATAAGGTGCCCCAATACTTTTAAACTATGGCTTCTAGCAACCCCTGACTTGGTTGGGCTTGACCATAGGCTTCTCTACTACATTACCATCGTTCCCAGCAAGAGCCCTGTACTTATCTTTCCTTGTAAAGCTGGTGCTGTAGGGAAGCCCAACTCTAACTATGATGGACCCAAGACTCAAGACAACACACTTATACAAAATATACCCTTGACTATTTATTAATACAAATTATACAAATGGGTACATGTATAAGCACGTTTTATACTTTACTGCACTAATCTAACAAACAAAAGCACAATTCTCAAGCACAACAAACACAAGCACAATTCTAACAAACACAAGCACAATACATTACCACCAAAACACTTACTATTTACACCCAATGGACCCAAGTACTCACCACACTTCTCTTGCACTCTTCTCTTGTTGTACTCAAGGCATGTATCACTCACTACTCTTGTGTTGTGTGCTCTTATGAGGCAGCACCATCTATTTATAGGCATGATTGGAGAGATTGAATGGAGGGAAGGTGTTCCACTTGGCACTTTGTACACCATACAAAGAGGAGGTGAGAAACTTCTAGTAACCAAGCTTCTAGAATAATGTGGATGAGGCTTCTGGATCCTTTCCATGAGTTGCTTGGGATGGATTTTTCTAGAAGCATGTAGAGAAATGAAGAGGAAAGTAGAGAAGGGTGAGAGAACTAAGAAACATCATGATGCTTCTAGAAAGTAATGGAGACTAAGGAACAAGGAGATAGATAGTGAGGCCCAATGTTGCTTTACATTTCTCCCCCTCAACACTGGCCTTCTTTGATTGTTAATCTTCTAACCATACCAAGCGCTTTTCGATGTTTTGTAAATGCGGTAGGATTTAGTCCTTTAGTAAATATATCAGCGACTTGGTCCTTTGTTCCAATCGGTGCCAGTGCTATCTCTTCTTGTAGAACCTTTTCTCGGATGAAATGATAGTGTACTTCTATGTGCTTGGTCCTAGCGTGGAAGACTGGATTTTTGGCTAACTTGATAGCCGATAAGTTGTCACAATGAAGTGACACTGGTTCTTCAATTGGTTGATGTAGATTTTCTAATAAGACTTTCAACCATGCAAATTCTTGAGCGGCCATAGCTGCGGATCTGTATTCCGCTTCGGTCGTCGATAAAGAGACTGTTGGTTGTCTCTTGCTACACCAGGAGACCGTTGTAGATCCAAGGTTAAAGGAATATCCCGTTGTCGATCGGCGAGTGGTTTGGTCTCCAGCATAATCAGCATCGCAGTAACCAGTCAGCTCACACTTGCCTTTTCTATAGAGAAGCCCATAGTCGGCAATACCTTTGATGTACCGCATAATTCTACGGACTGCTTCCAAATGAGGTTTCCTTGGTTCTTGCATAAATCGACTGACCACTCCTACTGCATATGATATGTCGGGTCGGGTTAGTGTTAAATAGATCAAGCTCCCGACAAGTTGCCTATACATAGTCGAATCTTTTAGGATATCCCCTTCATATGCACTTAGCCTTATGTTTGCGTCCATCGGTGTTGATATTGGCTTGTAGTCAACCATCCCGAATTTCTACAAGAGGTCTCTTGTATACTTTTGTTGACATAAGAAGAGACCTTCATTGACTCGATCAATCTCGAGTCCTAAAAAATGTCTGAGCTCCCCGAGTTCTTTCATCTGGAATCGGATCGATAAGTTTTGCTTTACTCGGGTGATTTCCTCAAGGTCATCTCCAGTGATGATTAGATCATCAACATAGATAAGGATAATGCATAAATGCCTACTTCTAGGCCGTATAAACAAGCTTGAGTCTGCAGCCGATGCTGAATATCCGCTTTGGATCAGGAATTCAGAAATCTTACCATGCCATGCTCTTGGAGCCTGCTTTAGACCATAGAGAGCTTTCCGAAGCTTGCAGACATAATCTGGTCGATCTTTGCTTTCAAATCCTTTTGGCTGCTCCATATAAATATCTCGGTCAACTTCTCCATGGAGAAAGGCATTCTTCACATCCATCTGCCATAGACTCCATGATTTGTTTGCAGCCAATGCTATTAGTATACGCACCGTGGTCATTTTTGCTACGGGACTGAAAGTCTCATCATAGTCAATCCCATATTTTTGTGAGAACCCACGTGTGACTAACCTTGCTTTGTATCTTTCAATTGATCCATCAACCCGAGTCTTTAGCTTATATACCCATCTACATGAGATGGGTTTTACTTCATCTGGTTTAGGAACCAGATCCCATGTCTGGTTTGCTTTCAATGCTGAAATCTCTTCGTTCATAGCCATTTGCCACTCTCTATTTTGGCATGCTTCTTCGTACGAAGCTGGCTCACGAACATCATCCGTCTCGGCAAGGGAAGCATCTACATATCTTGAATTTGGCTTCCTTGCTCTGGTGGATCTTCGTAGTTGCTGTACTGGTTCGTCAACCTCAAGTTGACTTGGCCTAGCTTCCTCTGGTGTCACATGCACTCCACTTTTCCATGGGCTGGCAGGCTTGTCTTGTGGAGTCTGAGATTCTTCACTAGGCATTTCTACTTCAATATCTTGTTCATCATCTTTAGTGCTTAATTTTGGCTCATGGTTATCATCCAAGTCTTCCTGACTTGGCAATACTGCGGCTGCTGGTAGCCACCATGAAGACGCCTCATCAAACACCACGTCTCGTAATGTGTAGCATCAGTGGGTGGTAGGATCACAACACCTCCACCCTTTACGTTCGGTGTCATATCCGACAAATATGCACCGAATAGTCTTCTTTTCAAATTTACTGCGAAGTTTTTCTGGAACAAGTACATAGCACACGCAACCAAAGACTCTAAAGTGACTTACCGTTGGCTTGATCTTCCATAGCTTTTGATATGGTGAGACAAATCCCAGCTTTGCCTGCGGTAGTCGGTTGGTTATATGTGCTGCTGTCTTCAAACATTCTGCCCAGAACTCATTTGGCACATTCTTCGCATGCATCATGCTTCTTGCGGTTTCTACTAGATGTCGGTTCTTCCTTTCCGCCACTCCATTTTGTTGTGGAGTGTATGGACAGGTCAGCTGTCGTCGGATGCCGGCCTTCTTCAAATATGTTGAGAAGTTTTCTGATGTATATTCTCCTCCATTGTCGATGCGCAAGCATCGAATCTTAAGGCCAACCTCACCTTCGACTCTGTTTCGAAACTCCTGAAATTTCTGGAACACTTCTGACTTTTCCTTGATGAAGTACACCCATACATACCTTGAGTGGTCATCGATGAAGGTGACCATATATCTTAAACCGCTGATTGATTGCAGTTTCAACGGGCCAAATACATCTGAGTGGATTATCTCCAAAGGCTTCTTAGCTTGATACTTTGATTCAGTGTATGGCTGTCGGTGAGTTTTTCCGTACTGACAACCTACACACACTGTATCTTTATGGACTTCTAATTGTGGAAGTCCCTTCATCATAGACTTAGCCATCATTACCTTCAACCTATTATATCCCACATGCCTTAGTCTGGCATGCCATAGATCAGCTGTATCATTTTGACGGGTCTTCTTCACATATGCCGATTCGGCCGACATGACATAGACGAAGTCTAGTCTTTGTCCCGTCATAATCGGCTGTTCACATGGCTTTACATTGCAGTATACATTTACATCATTTGGCCCAAACACTACAAAATTACCAGATGAGGTCAATTGTGATACAGACAACAAATTCTTCTTCATACCTGGAACATGGAAGACCTGCTGCAAATGAGCCTCATCTTTGTTGAATCTGGGCACACAAATGGCTTCTCCAACATGAGTGATTGGTAGCCGCGCATTATTTGCCGTAACCACCACTTTGCCGCCTTTGTACTCAGCTAGGCTTGAGAACTTCGACTTGTCGCCCGTCATATGATTCGAACATCCCGAGTCCACGATCCAGTCTAGATTGTAATTGATGACTTCAAGATTGGAATTTGCAATAAGCGCTGTCTCCTCACGATCATCTTTGGAGCTTATTGAGGTACTGCCACTTGCTATATCAGAATTTGGCAGTTTGATATTTTCAATGATTGCCATAGACGCTTGGCAATCCCATTCTTCTTCACTTTCACTTTGGTGACTTGCTGTGGTCACCACATTCCCTTCGCGGGTCTTCTTCTTCGGTAGTCTGCAGTCACGTGCAAAATGACCCTTCTTGCCACAGTTATAACACTCGAGGCTTCGGCGATAGCTTGTCTGTCGTCGATCATCAGTGTTAGCTTTTGGAGCTCCCCCTGGTTGGGAACTCTCCCTCCACTGATTAGCTTCAGCGGTCTTCTTCCTTCTTGGCTTCATCGCCGATTTACCTTTCTGAGTGAAGAGTGCTTGTTCCTCGTCTTTCACCGTTACTCCAGCCATTTGTTTGGCTAGAGCTTCCTGATTTGCCAAAAGACTCTCTAACTCTACAAGAGACGGTTGAGTCGGCCATCCCCGAATGGCCGTCATGAACCCGCTGTATTCGGGCTTCAATCCCCGTGTGATTATCCGTCTCATCCTAGCTTCGCTGACCCGTGATTCCGGATCAAGCTGAGAGATCTCTTGACAAAGTGTCTTAACTTTCATAAAATATTGATTAATAGTCAGCATACCTTGAGTGATAGATGCAAGCTCATTCTCCAAAAACTGAAGCCGCGCATCATTTGTCTTGGAGAACAGTGTAGCCAACGTATCCCATGCCTTTTTCGGAGTGTCAGCATCTCGTATATGCTCTAACAGCTCCTTCTGCACTGTGGTCCTTAAGACGAACATAGCCTTCCCAGCTTTGATTCGCCACTTGCGCAGTGCTTCCGTGTTGTCATTCGTTGGTGCTGTAATGTCAATGCCGCCAACGACCTCCCATAAGTCTTGGCCTTGAAGATATGCCTCCACACACATACGCCAATAATCATAGTTGTGGTTGTTCAGCTTCTCAATCCCTCCAGTTGCATTCGCGAGATCCACCATTGTGATTAGTGGGATCCTCGTCGATCTCTACCACCAAGAAGCTCAGTCCCCGACTGATCGGCTTCACAGCGTCGCTTCGCCTTTAGCTGCTGCTCTCAATGGACGGACGGTCCCTGACCTTGCCTCGCTCTGATACCACTTGTAGGGAAGCCCAACTCTAACTATGATGGACCCAAGACTCAAGACAACACACTTATACAAAATATACCCTTGACTATTTATTAATACAAATTATACAAATGGGTACATGTATAAGCACGTTTTATACTTTACTGCACTACTCTAACAAGCACAAGCACAATTCTCAAGCACAACAAACACAAGCACAATTCTAACAAACACAAGCACAATATACTACCACCAAAACACTTACTATTTGCACTCAATGGACCCAAGTACTCACCACACTTCTCTTGCACTCTTCTCTTGTTGTACTCAAGGCATGTATCACTCACTACTCTTGTGTTGTGTATGCTTATGAGGCAACACCATCTATTTATAGGCATGAGTGGAGAGATTGAATGGAGGGAAGGTGTTCCACTTGGCACTTTGTACACCATACAAAGAGGAGGTGAGAAACTTCTAGTAACCAATCTTCTAGAATAATGTGGATGAGGCTTCTGGATCCTTTCCATGAGTTGCTTGGGATGGATTTTTCTAGAAGCATGTAGAGAAATGAAGAGGAAAGTAGAGAAGGGTGAGAGAACTAAGAAACATCATGATGCTTCTAGAAAGTAATGGAGACTAAGGAACAAGGAGATAGATAGTGGGGCCCAGTGTTGCTTTACAGGTGCACTCATATGAAAGGCTAGCAGCTATGCACTTTTGGATGTAGTTGGCCACTTCATGGCTAGATTTCCCTGCAGTGCATATGTGCTCTTGTGGCAACTTGTTTAGGAATGTTATTTCATAAGCTGGCCTTGGATTCATGAGGAAGGAAAAAGGATCCATCCCCTTCCACCCTCTGGCTGTGGTGCCATGGAACATGCTCATCGTGGTTGCCACTGCCACTGGGACAATCTGGTCAGTCAATTCTCCAAACAACGCCGAGAACCTAAGCAGAAATGGCTCTCGACAAGTCGTCCCCTCCGGGCATATGACTAGATCCCCCTCCTTTAGGATCTTCTTCATCATAGATGCGTCGCTAGCACGGTCACGAGTGAGCCGGAAAGTCTTGATTGGGGAAAGGAACTCTGAAAGGTGGGAGACTGAGTAAGTGACCGCAGCGATCGGACGACCAAGGGCAATTGAGATGAATACAGGGTCGCAGAGAGTCTGGTGAGAGCAGACAAAGAGGACACCAGTTTGGGCCATGGACTTTTGGGGTGGAGGAGGTGGGGTACCCTTGATTGTGATACGAACGCCTAGCGCCCATAACGCATAGTAGGCCAACTGCATGGGGAGGAGGGCACCTGCTGCAATTCTTAAGCAGGCCAGTATGAAGCCCACTGGGATCCACAGAATGGTGAGCAAGGCCATAAATGGTGTGGGCTTCTGAACAAGCCGGCCATCATGGAAGACGATTGGCTTGGGCAGTTTCTCCAGAGTCACGGCATCTACTTTAGGCTTGGGTAGAACCATATAGCTTTCCTGTACAAGTATTACTAACGGTTTGAGTTGGGAAACAGCCTACATAGTCAAGCATTAAAAACAACTTCCCAACTTACTTTGTATGGTAACGAAGCATTAAACACAATTTAGTTTGCTTCTCAATGCAATAGTTATAAGTGCCATGTTAGATTATAGAGCAAAAATGGAAGGAGATTTAAATAAGTATAAATTAAATATGTTGATTGTACAGCCATTGAGGTATGGAGGCAGGTATGTTCATTATAAATGGAAATGTCTGAGTACAAGCCTACTGTAGGATCTTACACCCCATTCAGCTTCTACTTATCCCAAAACCAATTGGTGATAGGAAACAACACAACAATACTTTTATGGTGAGGACGAGGGCTCAACCACGATTATGACCGTTCAGGAGTGAGGATAGACATTGACCCATACAAATCCTCCCTCAACGGCACACTGGCCGCAACTCCTGCTATGCAACTCAAAAAATGCGTGTCCCGTGACTCGAACACCTCGAGTTACCAGGCTCTTATATCATTTGTAAAATCTTACACCCAATTGGTTTTGGGATAAGTGGTAGCTCAATGGGGTGTAAAATCGTACACCTACTATATTGCACAAAGCATACTGTGAGAACTTGGGAGGATAGGATTGGAAGGTATTAAGTTGGGCAAAAGGCAGTCCAAATATCAATACCATCTCCTGGTTATAATCATCTGTTTAAAGGCTTCGAAATCTTAACTGATGTATATGCATCTACAAGACCCTTTTTGGAGAATTTAGATAGATGATTATTGTTTCAATGACATATATAAGCCATTGTAGTATGACTTCAACCATGGATGTTTTGTGGTAAGAGAATACTATGTTTTTTCAACCTTCTTAATACCAATTAATATTAGGGTGTAGTCGCGTTCTTTAGATTCAATATTCATGGGTTATTATTTGGATGCAGAGAAAACTGTTCACAGTAAACATTTGAGTTCCTTATCCAACCACTTCTCTATGATTCAAATTCCAAAAGATCGTTTGAAATCATATAATGGAAAGTTTTCGTCACTTCAATTGTGCTCCATTCACTTTTTAATTAGATGGGAAATCTGATTATTTATATGTATTTTCATTTGAAACTAGTTCAAATTTGTACAGTGAAAATTAAAGTGTTCTTCACTTTGATTATTTATAATTCAAATATGCATGGGGTCAAATATCTCCACTCATATTTTCCGTGTCAATGGTTTGCTCTCGAGTGAACTAAAAGAGGAGTGAAGTTGGCTCTCACAGTAGGAAATTCTTTTACCAAAAAAACGAAAACTGTAGGAAATTCTACTTCTTTTAAGAGGAGTAAACATGTCTGCTGATTTGTATTCCTCTTTTACCCCCTCTTCCCTCACCTTTTTTGATAGAGTGTCTTTTACTCCATCCTCTTCATATAAAACATTTTATTCTTTTACTTTATACAAATTGTGCAAATGCATGTAAAGTAACTTACCTACTCATTTATTTCTAACTCACTCCTTATTAAATTTTTTCCTCTTTTACTCCTCCGCTCGTGTAAACATTAAACAAGCCCTTGAGACATCATGAGAGAAGAACAAGAAGGGACCAAACCTTGCATAGTGTCATAAAAGGGAAGTCAGTCTTCCTATCACCAAGACCAATCTCCGGTCGTTCGTCTCCAAATGCCCGGCAGAGAGCTGTAGCCTTCTTACACCCCACAAGGACCCCAGGCTGATTGACAAAACCCGTAGCTCTCCCTTTATAAGTTGCAATCTCAGTTCCCACCACCAAATCCGCTCCCAAGTAGTCCTTAAGAAACACTTCCACCATGATCCTGGGATTCGCAGTGAGCACACACCGCCTCCCACACGATGAGAATACAAGCCAAGACTCTGGGTGCAGGTCCATTGAGTAGAACTTAGGCAGAACTGCTCGTGCCACCGACTCGATATCACTCACCTTCATTCCTGCCATAGCTGCAAAGATGAGGACTTGAATCCCAGCGGCCTCTGATACAAAGTAGTAAAGTAGGCCGATTACAGGCAATGCTAGGAGCAAGAAGAGTAGCCTAAACGCTCCCCCTACTTCGTATGCGACTAGCGCAAAGTAGGGGAAGGAGCTTCGTCCCCTAAGCAAGGTCCCATCCATGTCTGCAACTATGGTGTGTTTTTCACGATCAATCAATGTGCACTGATCGATGGGTGGGAAACATGTGCCCGATACGTCGTGGTTAGTAGCCATTGTCATGAAATGGTGTGTTAAGTACACCAAGGGCAGCTGTTGGAGAGAAGCTTCAAAATTCAAAGGTTTGTGGGGCTTGGGACGACGTATAACTAGCTTTGCTTGCACGCATATATATATATATATATATATGTGTGGAATGTTCATGTGCATCTATCCCTCACCATAGGGTGAGGGGCACTTCCCCTTTTTACACATGAAGACAAGGGAGTGTACTTCACCCCATGTACTTGAAAACTCACTTTTGTACTTGAAAATCCTCATTTATGGAAGTGTACCTCACCCTATGGTGAGGGATAGATGCACATGAACAATCCCCTATATATATATATATACATACCCTCTATATATGGGACGGGCTCTCCTCAACTGCAGTTGAGGAGAGCGTCCGCTGGGCACGTGCGAGTGGCACGAGGGACGGAAGGAAATTAAGTGGCGCCATTTTATTTTTTTTGTCTTCCCTCTCATAAGCAAATGGAAAGAGGGGAAAACCCCCAGATTTTTTTTTGTCTTCCCTCTCATAAGCAAATGGAAAGAGGGGAAAACCCCCAGATCGCCGGCAGTTTGCAAGATCTTGCACCCTTTGTCGCCGGAATCCTTATCTAGTCGCTCGATCCATCTCCTCAGCTCATCTCCTGTGCTGCGACGCCTAGCGACTTCCCTCTCCCCCACCTCTCTCTTTCTTTTTGCGACGTCCAGACCTGGGTTTCCTGCCCTCTGAAACCCTTTCTCTTCTCTATCCTCTGTGGAACCCCCTCTCCCAAACCCTCCTCTCTGAAACCCTCTGTCTTCTCTCTCCTCTCTGAAACTCCCTCTCCCAAACCCCTCTATTGAATCCTATTCTCTCTCGTGACTCCCAGGCTCGTAACGAACGTCTGCAGCAAGCTTCCTTACAGTGACATGATTGAAAGGAAGAAGAAAGACCTAGTTTTGAGTTTTTCCAGGTCAGTTTGCCATTTTAGATCATTAGATATATCTGTTTTAGCTCTGCATTCCTAGGGTTTCATTTTCTATAACAGTCACGTTTTTTTCTATAACAGTCACTTCTTTTTGCCATTTTGTCCAGATGCCGATCCATGCCGATCCATCGATCGTGGCACCCAAAGATCATTGAATGGATGTTTCTCTTGTAGATGGGGCACCAACACTAACCTAACCATTGATTTGGCCCTTTTCTATTTGTGATTCATTTTGAACACTGAAAATATATATATGTGCGATGGAGGTGTCCCGTCTGGATAATGGGGTACACACAAACCTTGCTATTGATAGATATGGTGGGTATTAATGTTTGATGAAACTGACATGTAACGATTCATGTTCATCTAATTAAAAGCTCCATTCGTTGAATGACTAGGAAAGATGGTCAAGGTTATACATGTTACATTTAATAACCCATCAAAGGTAGACTCCACCTGAA
The DNA here is from genome assembly GCA_003546025.1 of Camphora micrantha. Taxonomy (NCBI): domain Eukaryota; kingdom Viridiplantae; phylum Streptophyta; class Magnoliopsida; order Laurales; family Lauraceae; genus Camphora; species Camphora micrantha. Next base: position 14,284,810 of record QPKB01000001.1, read on the forward strand.
AGAAGGTCCAGATCTTGATACTGGAATCATCCCAATATCATTTCCCACCATTACCACTGTTCCTTGCACCACACCAAGTAACGAAATTTGCCTATATTGAATTTTGCAGGTGTTCGAGTTGCCTGCTGTTACTAGAGTTTCCAAGAATAGAGTGCCAAAATAAGGGAAGCAGACAAGAAAATGGAGTTGCCTATATTTAATTTTGTTGGTGTCCTCCGTGTTGAACTTTTCAATTGCCTGTTGTTACTAGAGTTTCCAGGATATTGAAAGTTCCCTTTAGATGTGCTTCTCGGTTCCAGACCAATTTTCACCTAGCAGTTGCAGCATGCACTTCTTTTTGTTGTCTATTTAGAAAGCAGAACTTATAGACACTTTGCTTGGGAGAATCCCCAGTTCATTGTATATGTCAGGCCCATCATCCAGGGATATTTACTATCCTTTTTCCGGTCCCTATGACGGAGAGGTTATTTTGGAAATTACTGCTCAAGAAATCCTAGCTATTTGTGATCCTGGTGATACAAATGGCTGGTTAAAAAGATAATGTAGCCAAAGTTCTGTATTCAATATTAAAGTCAATTGCGCTCCACTTGTATATTCCATGTGGTTCCAAATGTAGAGCCTGTAAGGATGGCATGCGTATATGTAACTGGAACATGCAATCAGAAGTTTAACTCAAAAGTTGGAACATTTTCTTCTAGTTGTTAAAAAAAATAGAGAGAATTTCATCCAGTGGCCCGTATACACTAAAACAGCAGTATCAACCTCCATTTGGTATTAAACTAGTAATCATGAGTATCACAGTGGCCAGCGATGCATTTACAAATAGATTTGCATTAGCTACATCTGTAGTTTTGGTAGTGGGAGAACCTGATGACCTTTTTCTGCTTGACAGAACACCCAACCAAACCAATAGATTCTGATGAGAATTATATGTCATTCAAAACCCATTTAAAAATTAGATTTTCCCACCATCTGAACAGGGACATATTCATGACACATTCATCAAACACTCTCATAATGAGAAAAAAAAAAAGAAAAACCATCAATATAAATCCATGCCAGATTCATTAGCCTCTCAAGTTCATATTACATGATCATGGGGGTCTTCAAAACCTAAAAAGAGAATAGTAATTATGGAAGTATCTTCATGCTCCAGTAACATGGTGAGGACATATTCATACTTCCTGCAATTGCAGTCAAATAACAATTCAATTTAGAAAAGTTGAACAGAATGTCAGCATCCATTTATCATGCACAACATCTGATAATTTAAATAAAAAAGAAAAAAAAAACAACTAAGACATTTTACCAATCATTTATCATACACAACAAAGTCAGATCAATCCCAGTTTCAACAGCGAATTCTCAGATACAATCACCTGAGACCAACTGCGTACTCCTTCGAGAAAGTACTCCTTTCAACTGTAGCAGCAAAGGAAAAAAAAAAAAGAAAACCAACATTGATCAGTTCACCATATACCTAACACAAACAGCTAGACAAGAGAGAACCCCCAATATTTCGTTACTTGGTGCAGTGCAAGATTTTTACGCAGAATAGTGGTAACAATGGGAAATGATATTGGGATGGTTCCAGTTTTAAGATCTGGACCTTCTTTCAGGTGGGGTCTACCTTTGATGGGTTATTAAATGGAACACCTCCATCAGATGATCATAACCATCCACAGCACATACATATTTTTGGTGTTCAAAATGAATCACAAATAGAAAAGGGCCAAGTGTTGGTGCCCCATCTACAAGAGAACCTTCCGTTCAATGATCTTTGGGTGCCACGATTGATGAGTCGACATCTAGAGGATCGATGGATCGGCATCTGGACAAAATGGAAAAAAGATATGACTGTTTTAGAAAATGAATCCCTAGGAATGCAGAGCTAAAACACTGTTATAGAAAATGGGATAGATCTATCTAAAATGGCAAACTGACCTGGAAAAACCCAAAACGAGGTCTTTCTTCTTCCTATTGATCCTGTCGCTGCAAGGCAGCTTGCTTAAGACGTTCCTCGGCAACGTCGGTTTAAGCGATGACGAGCCTGGGAGTCGCGAGAGAGAGAATAGGATTCAATAGAGGGGTTTGGGAGAGGGGGTTTAATAAAGGAGAGAGAAGACAGAGGGTTTCAGAGAGAGGGTTTGGGAGAGGGGGTTCCACATAGGATAGAGAAGAGAAAGGGTTCCAGAGGGCAGAAAACCCAGGTCTGGACGTCGCAAAAAAGGAAGAGAGAGGTGGGAGAGGGGGAAGTCGCTGGGCGTCGCAGCACGAGAGATGAGCTGAGGAGATGGATCGAGCGACGAGATGAGGATTTCGGCGACAAAGGGCGCGAGATCTTGCAAATTGCCAGCGATCTAGGGTTTTCCCCTCTTTCCATTTGCTTAAGAGAGGGAAGACAAAAAAAAAAATGGCGCCACATAATTTCCTTCCGTCCCTTGTGCCACTCGCACGTACCCAGCTAACGCTCTCCTCAACTGCAGTTGAGGAGAGCCCGTCCCTCTATATATATATATATATATGGGGAATGTTCATGTGCATCTATCCCTCACCATAGGGTGAGGGGCACTTTCCCTTTTTACACATGAAGACAAGAGAGTGTACTTCACCCTATGTATTTGAAAACTCCCTTTCGTACTTGAAAATTTCCATTTATGGAAGTGTCCCTCACCATTCCCCTATATATATATATATATATATAAAAGGGGTATTGAAGTTGCTAGGAGGGACCATGTGTGAAACGTTATGAGAGAGATGGCAGAGGCATTTATTGGTGGTCATGGAGAGTGACTTAGAGTAGGAGACTATGGAGACAATGCGTCCTATTCAAGATGGAAACAGAGACGTCGAGAGTTTGGATACATGCATGTTCTCCCATTAGATTTCTTGGGCCAAGATTTCGATTGAGAATTGTCGTTATCTCTAATCCTTCATGGCTGGTTCGTTTGCATAAAAATGAAGGGGAGAAAGATGGAAGGGTGAAAGATATAAGGTGGAGTTGTAGATGGAATCTTGAGATTTTTTTAGGAGGGCGAGTATTCATTTCCTTATCTCCCCTAAATTCATTCTCTAGTAGGGCAGAGATCATTTGATGACTGCTTTTGAATATTTACCTTTATTTCATTTTCAACCAATTTTACATAGAAATTCAATTACAGGAAACAAATGGGCCTTACAAAGTGTGAAGGGATTTGGAATTGGATACCCTCTCATCCATCCAATAGATAGTACACGTGGTAGACTGTTTTTTTTTTTTTTCTTTCTTTCTTTCTTTCTGTGTGAAATGATAGAGTTATTCAGGGTCTTTGGATCAAGGTTTGAGCACAAACTTTATATTAAAAATTAATCCAAATTAAAGATGAACCAAACTCTTTACCCATGTAGCTAATAGCCTGTTAATTTGTTTGCATTAAAATTTATAGGAATTCAATACATTGGAATTTTTTTTAAGCGGTTAAAAATGAACATTAAAGGTGAAATCCATGGCCAACAAGTTTAATGGCTATATATAATATTGGGGGAAGGACCCCGTACTTGGGTCTGCCCTTACTCTAGCCCATTGATCCATAGCCGATAAGTTTAATGGCTATAGATAATAATAAAAATTTGACTCATCCCAATTATTGTCACGTCCCCAAAATAAGAATCGGGGAAAAACTTGAAAAATTCAAATTCAAATTCAAATTCTTGTGTTTAATACAACACAAGCTTCCAAAAGTGGACCCACATAAAATTTCAACCTATGGTGAGTCAAAATAAATTTTATTAAATACAGCGAAAGCTTTATTCAATTGGTATTCAAGGTCCATAAATAAGATCCAACACGATATTCAAATAAACATTAATAATTAAAATTACAGAATAAATTAAATAATTTCTAAAAGAGGTCTCAACACTAAAAGAAAGTTCATTTAAATAATTCTAAGATGATGTTCTCTCTTGCGTTGGCTCAAATGGCTCCAAAGCCATCTCTGGCAACCCATTCGAGTTTGTGCTCAAACTTTTGAAACGTTTAATCCTCCTCCGTTTCTTCCGTATAGTAGGGCTCGATACCTATGCACCAAATATTACAAAGTAAATAGCAAGAATATGATCATAATTCAAAATTAAATACGATAACGGGTTGAGTAAAGACAAGTGAGATCATATAAAAGTAATGACCATCATAATAACAAGAAAGAACTTATAACATAAATCCAAATAAAGCAAAAGGAGCAGTATAATTCACACGAAGACAAGTGTCCCCGTTGTGGGTGGTCAGCTCTAAATAAATCGGGAGAGCCCGTCTATAACGTCGGTGGTCATAAACCGATCAAATTAAAAACAAGGATAACATGTTCATATTCAAAGCGGATTATAAGTGATCTGCTCATATCGGTGATCAACCGTTCATATATCGATCTGCAATCGTCCACAAGTGACCCACATAAGCATAAACATATATACATAATAGACCCGAATAATAATGCTCCGACATGAGTCCTAAGTCAAAATAAAGTGCTGGCCATTCCACATTCCATATCATAATCAAATCGTCATACATAATTTGTCAAGCCACTTCATAATAGGGTATATATCTAAGGGAATACATAACCTAAACCAAGATGTGCATGCGAAGGTCAAGACATAATTATAAACCAACATAAGGTTAGACGTAAGGTCTCATACCCAACAACCACAAGAATCTTTAATAAATAAAATATCAACGCATACCTTCTCCATCAATGGTGCATAGACCCAATTAAGGGTTTTCCAATAGAGATGGATTGAGCTCGAATCCATTAGGATTTCCCCAAGGTCATACGAAGCACTAAACCCCACGTTAGTAAGATACCGTATGTCCATACGGTATTTACTCAGGTCCAATGATCCAAATATAAAGTACAAAAATATAATTTTAACACATTAAAAATCAAAGATACCATTCCAAATTTCGAAAATAATAATGATAAATAAAAATCTTAGCTTACAATTTTAGAAAACCCGAGGACCCTATCAAAATATTTTCCACATTCAAAATGAGCCAAGGGATTTAATTTGTATTTATAAAACAACCAAGGCCCTTTCTTCAAATTCTAAAAACTAATGGGGTGTATGGGAAAGCTATGACAAGTGATAAAGTTGTGTCATATGGGAATTCCTTTTCCAGCACAAGTCCAGGTCAACACTCATACACAGCACTTCTTTTTCAACTCATGTGAGGTCACACTCAAATTATAATATCTTATCACCAAGTGGTCTCTCTCTCCTCATGTATATCCAAAACCAAACCGCTGCCTCTATTCATCCTGGTTCCAGAAGTTAAACTCCACACCTGATGTAGCATGGATGCTAAGATAGTGGGTCCCACTGGTCAAAAGCCCAGATTACCATCCCAACCATTATTGCCCAGCCATGTACGGCTAGATGCACGGTTTAGATCTGTGATCAAATAATCCAGTGGGTCCCGCCACCTCCTGATGTCCAAAAAAAAAAACCCCTTGCAATTGACGCCCAAACTATGTGAAACCCTTAGATGAGAGGCCACATAGGACCCAATCCCCACGGGTCCACCACTAACAAACTCATCCCTAGGGTCCCCTATCAGATCCACGGATTCGATCATTCATTAAGTGGCCCTACCTGGGTTCCATGGTCAAAAACACAGACAGTTCCAAACTGCCTGCGTTTTCCCCTATTACAAATCCGGTTCTTCCTACCCCCTGAATTATGTGGTTTTGCCTGCCTATTAAGGTCACTTGGAATAATGGTCTCACATCTCTAAACACAAATCTACAGGAGATGAAAAGGGGTTTTGAAATCCAAACAAAAGTAACCGATGGATTAATCACAAAATAAAATAAAATAAAATAATCCAAACAAAAGTGCTACTAGCAATAGCCTTTTGCAACAATAACATCAATACGAGAAAATCGATTGAGTCATCTCCAAATCTCTTATCTTATTGCAAAACAAAATCGCATTACAGAATTATCATAAGAAAAGGCATAAAAGGGTTTCTACATGCATACACATGCGAATCAACGAGAAAAACAAGTATTAAATTTACAAATCATGATTAGGTACTTGCCTTAATTCAAAATTGAAGAAAAGTGCAATAGGGTTCCTAACCAATACCCAAACACCGAAATTCCCACCGCGCTCAAGAATAATCCTATCACTGATCTGACAAAGAAGATGGGAAAAAAATGCTCAGATGAACAGATTTATGGTAAAAAAAAAATGAGATAACCCAAGAATATAAATCTACTTCTAATGCTTTGAGGAGATGGTTATCTGAGATAAGAAAGTTGAACTCATCTGATCTTGATTCTGATGGCTAGGTCCTATAGCTGCCAATGGCTTGGGACGTTGAAAGAGGAAGAAGACAAAGAGAATAACCTGGAGGAGTTGCAGAGATAAGTAGGGAAGGGATAAGTTGTCGGTTATTTAAAACAGGAATTAGATTAAAAAGGATATTCTCTGGGCCTAAGTTATTGGGTCAAACTGCGGGTCAAGTCATATACCCATTAGCCCAACTTACCAATCCACGGATCTAATCTAACGTGTGCTCCACTTAATCTTAACCACTTAAATAACTAAAATACATTTAATTAAAATATAAATAATATTCTAATTAAAATATAATAAAATTTTATAAGCGGGATCGAGATCTTACAATTATCCACTTCATTCGGATGGGTACAAAACTATTGGATGCAGTGTAATTCAGGGGGATCCCATGTGCATGGATAGTTCGGATAAATCATCAGATGGGGCCCATCATATTGCCCTCACTGTAATAGGACGAACACAGTTCTGATATGAGCTAGCATTTCTCCCTAAATACTAAGGAATTTTGCAAGTCTCAGATAGATATATAGATATATTTATATATATATATATATATATATATTTATATGCCGGGTCAGCCAACTCGAATGAGCCCGGCAAAGTTTGACAAAATGAATTACTAGTAGACTTGCCAGCTCGGTGACATTCCAAAGTTTGAATCAAGTTTCTAAGTTTACAAACTAGATTTCGTAACTTTCGCTTTGTATTAATTTGTCTTTGTGCACGCGAGTCATGAACTGTAATGCAAGTGGTCCATGCAGGAAATATATCTTCTTCTTGTTCCCTAGTGTTTAATGGGTCGTTCCGAGTTCAATGTATACCTTCGTTTTGTCAGATGCAGTTCAATGTATACTGTTGTATTATTTTTCTTGACTACTTGGGGGGATAGCGACCTTGCCTTTGGGCCTGTTTCACATGCTCCCACCCCATGAATTGCTACGTGTCACCCTTCCAAGGTTTGTATAATTCCATGAATATGCTATGCCGTTTTCACATGAAGATTTTCGCACCAAAACTTTGGTAAAAGGAATCACACCACGTGTACATGGACCCAAAAAGGTACCACTACAGTATTTTAGGCGGTCTAAATGGGGTCACAATTTCTTTATTTTCTGATCATTAATGTAGGCTTAGCAATCAAGATTCGAGCTAGTCATCCTCTTCAATAAGTTAAAAGTGGTTAGAAGGTCAAATCTCAATTGTTGATTCATCAAAGAATTTGACATGCTTGAAACAAAAAAAAAAAAAAAATACATGCCTCAAAATGTATCATTCTAAACTACTATCAGTCCATCTCCAGATTCGAACCGTTCATTCTCTTTATAAGGTCAAAAAAGGTTATAGGATCTAATATCATGCCTTGATTCATTGTGGATCTCAAAAAATCTATAAAAATCCATTGGATCATTGGATGTAAATAGTGTAAATGACTATCCCTTGGGCCCACTCATTGTTTTCCAATTTAGTTCTATTCTGGTGGGCCCCTAAATCATTATATGGACCCCACCTGCTAATGATCCAAACCACTAATATGTAATGCAATCCCCTCCAAGAGTATGTATCTAGATTTTATTTTAACAGGATTTGATCCCTCCATAAGATTTAACACATTATTCATGATGTGATTAACACAATCTGATGATCATTAATCCTACGCATTAACTACATTATCAAGGGTGTTTGAAGAAAAAAGAGTACTTACCTTTCACTCAATTCCATGTGAGCAGGGACATGCCATGGACATATATGCCCACAACCGCACTAACCTGGTAATTAATAATGCCTTTGGTCCGCCAGTGGGGTTCACATTTTTTTAAGGGAATTACGAGCCCTCATAAATCATAATCATTGTTCTCTCTCTCTCTCTCTCTCTCTAACCAATATTAAGTTGAGGGGCAAAACTTGGGTAAGACAAGACCCGAATTTTGTTTGGCCCAACATGAACAAAAGTGAAATTTGGGTTGAACTTATTTGTTCGGACCTAGATTTTGAAACCATGTAGTTTGGGTCAAGTTCAGGTTTAGGCTTTCTCACCTGACGTATAAAGATATGTATATATATATATATATATATATTTCCAAAAATGGTTAAGATTTTAAAAAATAAATGTATGTTTTCAAAAAAGAAAGGATAGATGGAAAATTATGAACATCCAGCATCACTTTAGTAAATTTTTTCTTTTAAATCCAGTAATTCAAATCCTAGGAAACATCTTTATCGATCTGTCACCCCTTACGCCTAACCCATTTATTTAAAATGTTCATGTTTAAATTTATCTGCATTATATAGTTGGGCTTGGGATTTTAGCAAATACCATAGACACACCTGATAGTGTGCTGTTAATCCACCCATTGCATTAACCCAAACTAAAGTAATCCTAAATTAACCTTAGGAACTTTCATCCTCTTATTTTGATGTACGTTGAATGTTTGTGAATCAGTTTAGAATCGCTGTTTTTTAGTTTAGGTCAAGGTACTTGACCAAGAATTTCAAATCAATACAGGTGCATATATATACATATATACATATATATATAGAGAGCAAGGCTCTCCTAAGCTCAAGTTTATAATAAAATTTCGTAAGCTCATGCTTGTGACATCCACCTTTGGTCCATCCAAATGGACCAAACACGTGACCATCATAAATTGTACATGTCCACCAACTTTTAGTGAGATCCGAATTTAATGGACCGTTGGATCGACTATGTATCGATCCAAATTGACCGTTGACCATTAAACTTTTGGACCCATATGGAGATAATAGAAATTACGGTTGTAGCTGATTTTTTGCAGAGATGAAGATTTAGGGAGTCCTTGAAATCCCCCACATTCCTATCACCATATGGGTCCCCAAGTGGGACCCACCACACACTTGAACTTACCTTATCGTAAACTTGAGCTTAGAAGAGCCTTGCTCTCTTAAACTCAAGATATATATATATCTTCAAATTTAAAAAAAAAAAAAATTTTGTTGTTTGTTTGTAAATGTCAAAAATTGATGATGGATATATGAAGGTATTCCCCACTCCAGTTGGCAATGCAATGTTGTTTCAGAAGTATAGCCCCCAGGAACGCAAGCGAGCAACAAATGCAGGTAAGAAGTCCCCACATACGGGAAGAAGTATCCACACACATGAAAAGAGGGCAGTATACACATGGATCAAATGCTAGGCAACTGGCTAAGAAAGGGGTTGCTAACCAACCGAGCAACCACCTTGGTTCTTTTGTTAGACCTAGACTTGAACCATATATATTGAGACTTGGAACATGGGTGGACCCAAGAAAACTTCCTTTGGGGAGGCGACAATATATTAACAAAGTAAAAACTTTCTAAGGGTACCCATTTGTAAACAAATGGCTTCACACATGACTTGCAAGGTGTTGGTCGGAAAAAAATTCTCCTACGAGCAGTAGGATGCAGGAGCTCCCATCCCAACCCTCCATAAGTTAGGATGTGTACCTTATAAATGGGCTAGCCATTTCTCATAAATAGCGCCCATCCAAGTGTGTGTACATTTATAAAGAACAACCCAAGGTCACAAACCCATTTTGATTGAGGGTAACCAACCCTTTTGATGGAGAGTCACAACTCATTAGGTAAATGGTGGAAGAATTTTCTCCTATGGGTCTATGGCCCCCACTTGAGCCACCTTTGTTTAGTGTAGCTCTTTTCTCACTCTTGTCACTCATAATCTAGCATTATATCCAATTTTATGCCCATCACATCTTTACTCACCAAACCTCAAAAAAATTTATGACGAAAAGACCATTAAGATTTAAGACTACTTCAAGAGCTAGAATGATATGATGGAGCTGATTTATTTTTTTTTTTCACGACTATTATTCATAAGCAAATCTTCCCATCTCCTATCCGCAAAGAATAATAGGAGAACATCCAAGTGGGCCCCACAAGAAAGACTGCATTGGCCTCTACTAACTAGGGTTTTGGAGAGGCACATAACACACAATAAAAATGGGAAATTTTCAAAAAAAAGGCATAAAGTTCTTACCTTAGTTCAAAAAAGGACATAAGTTCCAAAACTTTTCAAATTAGTCCCCAAGTTTTTCAAAAAGTTTTCAATTAAAGACATCCATCCATTTAAAGTTATTTTGTGACAAATTCTTCATTGAAATAAAATCCTTCTTCACTTCCTTTATACTCTTCTCATTTCCTTCACTGGCGTCCTCACGGTGGTCAAAGACAACCACATCTCCACAACGATCGAATGTATATAGTGGCAGTTGAATCTATGTCATGACTTTAAATAGAGGGTAATTTAGATATTTAAAAAAAATCGAGGAAAAAAGTCTCCAGAAAATACCTTTAAATGGTCGAATGTCCTTACTTGAAAACTTACAATAAAACTTAGAGACTAATTTGAAAAGTTTTGAAAATTATATCATTTTTTAAAAAAAAGGCAAAAACTTAAGGCCTTGTTTGGAATCTTCTCTAAAAAAAATTAAAAAGAAACACACCGCACAGGCAATCAAACCCTAATTTCTTATTTGGGTTGGGATTGGGTCAGTTCTGCTCTTGGATACTTAACAGGCCACTTGGTTCAGGGTTAATTTTTAGTTATGCAACCGCAGATCAGCATACAACATATGCCCTCAAGCAGGGGTGGACCTACATGTAACCATGCGGGTGCGGTCGCACCCGTGAGGTTCGAGAAATTTCTTAAATAACACTATAAATTTTTATTTTTATTTTTGATTTAACTTTTTAACTTGACTATTCCCTGCATCACCCAAGTGAAAATCTTGAGTCCGCTATTGCCCTCAGGAATCCATTCATGACTTGGTGAAAAATGACATTTATAATGTGCTTTAAACATACTTTATTTTCTTCACCAAAATATTCCAAAGGAAACAAAATTGTAGCTGCACTCCCTATTACAATATTTTCTTATCTCTGTAGTTTCATGACAGCAGCTTCTACGAGAGTAGATACTACACAACCAGCAAATCTAGTTATGATATAATTTGGTCCAAGTATCCATCACAATTGATACCCATTTCTCATAATCCGGACCGTTAATCATCTAATGTGGCTCGTGGATGATTGATGACGGCGATCACTCCCATCAGATGATCCTAATCATCTGATAATTCTCTTGAAAATGAATTGATAACTACCATGAAGAATATTGCATTGTATAAGAACACCCCATCACACTTCAAAATACAAAATTCCAGCTTAGTTTAAACTCGTTCTAACTCGCCCTAACTCAGTTGAGTCGGCCCAACTCAGAAGGTCACCGAGTAGGATGTGTTACCCTAGTTTAACCTAGTACTGGAACAAGCTGACCCAGATTATTGACTCTTCAAACAATGGATTCTAGCAGCCCATGACTTGGTTGGGCTTGACCTTGGGCTTCTCTACCACGCTCCCATCATTCCCTGCAAGAGCCTTGTATTTGTCTTTCCTTGTAAAACTGGTGCACTCATATGAAAGGCTAGCAGCTATGAGCCTCTGGATGTAGTTGGCCACTTCATGGCTAGATTTCCCTGCAGTGCATGTGAGCTCTTGTGGCAACTTGTTCAGGAATGTTACTTCATAAGCTGGGCTTGGGTTCATGAAGAAGTAGAAAGGGTCCATGCCCTTCCACCCTCTAGCTGTGGTGCCATGGAACATGCTCATCCTATTAGCCATCGCCACCGGAACGATCTGGTCCGTCAATTCGGCAAACAACGCCGAGAACCTAAGCAGGAATGGCTCTCGACAAGTCGTCCCCTCCGGGCATATGACTAGATCCCCCTCCTCCAAGAGCTTCTTGATCATGGATGCATCGCTAGCACGGTCACGGGTCAGCCGGACGGTCTTGATGGGGGATAGGATCTCGGAAAGGCGAGAGACCGAGTAAGTGACAGCAGCAATCGGACGACCGAGGGCGGTCGAGAGGAAGATTGGGTCGAGGACAGCCCGATGGGAGCAGATGAAGAGGACACCAGTCTGGCCCGTGGACTTTTGGGGAGGAGGAGGTGGGGTTCCCTTAATTGTGACTCGAACGCCGAGTGCCCAGAAGGCATAGTAGACTAACTGCATGGGGAGGAGGGCGCCCGCCGCGATTCTCAAGCAGGCCAGGATGAAGCCCACTGGGATCCATAGGATGGTGAGCAAGGCCAACAATGGTGTGGGCTTCTGAACGAGCCGGCCATCATGGAAGACGATTGGCTTAGGCAGCTTATCCCGGGTCACGGCCTCCACTTCAGGCTTGGGTTTAACCATGTAGCTCTCCTGTACAGGTATTACAGACAGTTGAAGTTGGAAAACAGGCTTGGGCCTTAAACACAAGTTGGTTTGCATACTTGTATCCAAATTTAGTAGTTTCAAGGAACATGTTAAATTATGAAATGACATTGAATGAGCTCTAAATAAAGTATAGTATGTTTTTAGATTGTACTCCCATATGGGGATGCCAACATTAAGTACATTAATTGAGATTGAGAATTTGAGCATAAACCAGGTATATTCATTTGAAATTAGTTTTAATTTATACTGTGAAAAGTTTTCTTTATTTTTATCGTCTCCAATTCAATTGTGGATCGACCGTAAATAACATTTTGTACTTGTTTACTCCATGTCAAAATTAATAACATGGAGTATGAGAAGAAATTGAACCTTGCAGAGCGTCATGAAAGGGAAGTCAGTCTTCCTATCACCTAGACCTATCTCTGGCACCTCATCTCCAAAGGTCTTGCGAAGAGCAGAAGCCTTGTTACCTCCAACAAGGATGCCAGGCTTATTGACAAGCCCTGTTGCTCTACCTTTATAAGTCCCAATCTCTGTCCCCACTACCATATCTGCTCCCAAGTAGTCCTTAAGAAAGGCTTCCACCATGATCCTAGGATTCGCGGTGAGCACGCACCGCTTCCCACACGATGAGAACACACGCCAAGACTCAGGGTGCAGGTCGGTCGAGTAGAACTTAGGCAGCACCGCTCGTGCCACTGACTCAATATCACTCACCTTCATCCCCGCCATAGTTGCAAAGATAAGGACTTGAATTCCTGCTGATTCAGACAGAAAGTAATAGAGTATTCCAGCGAGAGGTGATGCTAAGAGCAAGAAGAGTAGCCTCAACGCCCCCCCTACTTCGAATGCGACTAGCGCAAAGTAGGGGAAGGAGCTGCGTCCCCTTAGCAAGGTCCCATCCATATCTGCAACTACGGTGTGGTTTTCACGACCAATTGACGCACATCGGTCGATGGTCGGGAAACGACTGGCCGATGAATTGTGGTTAGCAGCCATAGTCATGAATATGGGGTGTTTAAATTGTTAGTGAATGAAGTGCACCAAGGGCACCTGTTAAAAGAGAAGCTTCAAAATTCAAAGGTTTGTGGGCTTGAGATGTAAAACAAGATTAGCTTGAATATATAGAGAGGGATTGGAGTTGCTAAAAGGGGTATGTATGAATTGTAGTGAGAGAGATGACAAAAGCATTGTTTGGTGGTGAAGGAGAGTGCGATAGAGGGACAATGGAACATGTTTATGAGAACAATGGTGGCGCCGAGATTTCCAGAAGGAGACGCCATGGCTTTGGATACACCGTGGCCATGGGCATGTTAGCTTTATTGTTCTCAACGCCCAACCTGTCGTCTTGTTTGCTTCCTCGTTGGATTTATAGCCTTGATTGGTGTTTTAGGCAATGATGTAGAAGTTGCAGGAAAATTATGGCTTTTAATCATTTAGATCTGGATCTGAATCCTCATATTAATTTGATTTTTAGATTTTTACAAAAAAAGAAGGTACGTGGCAAGTTTTTGGAGGCCAATGACCAGATTAGGGTTTAGTTATCATTTTTTTTAATATCCTTTTAAAGATCCGGGTCTTCTACTTTATTTTATTATTATTATTATTTATTTATTTATTTATTTTATTTTTATTTTTTTGAAGCAGGGTATGTGGTAAGTATTTTGGGTCTTCAGATCAAATTAGGATCTAATTATTTGAAGAAAAAAAAAGGATTGGGGTTAATGGAGATTGAACACATTTTAATCTAAGGCCATAAATGAAATGGTCAGAATAGAAACTTCGACTTTATTTAACCAATTCAAGACTTAAGGGCTCACTTATTTTATTAGAAAAAACATTTACTTAAAAGGACTCAAACTCATGCACTCTTTAGTTTCTTCCCCTATGGTGGGGCTCTAGTGTCCTTGACCAAGTAAGCTATAACACGAGACTTAAGATTGGATACCATGTTTTTCTTTTTATAGGATGAGGAAGTCATGGGGCGGTAAAACTCGACCTCTTGCCCTGTTTTGAAAGTCTTGTTCTACTAGTAAGAATATGGATGAAGTGACTAGAATTTATTAGCTGTTTTTTATGTACCCCAGCCTATGAAGCTAGGACCCAAAAGGGCCCACACATGTGGTGGAAAGAGGAAGCCCTCAAAGTGTGAAGGATAGCCCAAGAGAAAGTGGCATATCTAAGGGTCAATCTCTAGGCATCAAGGTGACAAATGGGGTTGTCAACCAACTGAGCAATCTCTTAATTGTCTAAATAACATAATTGGTACATAAGACTTTGATGGTGTATTAGTAGGATCACTAGGCTGCACAAACTAAATGCATAAGCTAGTCTCAAAAAGGAATGGAGAGGGTCAACTTGTACGAGTAGTAGAAGATCCAGATCCCTTTTGAACAACTTTATGGGCTTTTTCTTATAAGATCTTCATTTTATTAGAAGACGCCATTATATGTAAGATCACCTTCTTGATAGGTTTTTAACTTTTATATTTGATAGGAAGAACTTAGGTTAAAAACTTGAACCTGAAGAGCGATCAAGCTTTGAAAACAGCTAATCTTGAGACAATCTTTTAATCAGGTTCACGCTCGAGTTAACCCAAACAAAAGACGAATCAAACTCTTAGTTTATATCGTTCAGTATTTAATTAAGACCAAAATGGTAGCTGTCATATATGATAAGGACTTAATCCAAATCTAAAATTTTACATGGTTGGTGATGGTCTCAAATGGGACCGCGAAGTTTCACTCTAATCTCTAATTTTATAGTCACCATAAGTGAATCTTTAGTTCAATAATCAAAGAAAAATCAAATTTGAGAAGGGATTAGAATAGTATTCGTGCTTCAACTTAACTGAATTAGATCTTTTACATAATGACTTGATGATCTTATCCTAAGCATCTCCCTCTTTCTTACATACATAAAGGATGGTGACTTTCTATTCAGGCCCGGCCCTTAAGGGGGGCTGTAAGTGCGCTTGCCCCGGGCACATTTTTCAGGGGGGGCCAAAAATCAGGCCCCCAAAATAGCAACTGCATTTATTTCAATCCCAAAAAATAAGACCCTAATTAAGCCAACCGGCATCTTTCGAATTCCAAAAAAAAGTTAACGGCCATCCTTTTGTCTCTTGAAAAAAAAAATAAGGCCCCAACTGCATCTTTTCACATTCCAAAAGAAAAGTAATTGCCACTTTCCTCGAGAAGTTGTTGCCATTAAAAGAAAAAAGGAAACCTTATAGCAAGTTTTGAAAATCTTTCATTTGCACCTTCTTTTTTTTCCCTCTACATCTTCTCCCCTATATGTTTCAGATGTCTTTCCTAGTTGCCCATCTACAAATGTTATCGCTGCAATCCGGAGGCATCGAGTAGAGGAACTGAATGCTCTATTGCAGAAGCCAGAAGGCAGGTATCAGGTATGCATTTTTATATATTTTTTCTTCTTTTTTACAAGGTATGCATTTTTATATATTTTTTCTTCTCTTTACACGTCGCAGTCTCCCTCTCCATATATTTCTTTTGTTCTTTACAATAGATAATTGCCCTTGCACAACTTTTGAATTGGTGCCGTGGTTTAGTTGAATGGTTATAAACTGCTTATAATATATGCTGTAACTATCATCGATCCTGAATGGGTATTTCTGTATTATCTTATCTGGTGGCCCACTCTTGTATTATCCTGCCTGAATTATACTAAACATTACCATTATTGGAACCTGAAAAAAGGCCAGGTCCAATCACAAAAAATAGATACATGGATGGCAATAACCATTCAAGCATCATATTCTTTAGAACTTGAGTTTATATATTGAATGTTTATATATTGAAGTTTGAATTTATATGCTTTGAATGTTAAATTTTTAGTTAATTTTGACATGTTAGATATTGGTTGAAAAATGAATGAGGCCATTACTAAGTTTATATATATATATATATATATATATGCCTAATTTTTACTCTTGCCCTGGGCCCTGAAAAATTCAGAACCGGCCCTGTTTCTGTTTGCTAAATTGAGAGCATTAGAAGGGTCCGACTGATCATATATTTATATTAAGGTCTCTTTTTTATTTTTATTTTATTTTTTTAACCCACTGCACTTTACAAGAACAAAGGGAGAAATAATGGATTATGTTAAACATGTCTCACTCAGAAAGTTTGTTAGTATCAATGGGTGATTCACTTTAGTGCATGTGTCATTATCACTTTTTATAAGATCATACCAAAGCCACTCGATATGGCCAATCAGATTTTCAATGACCACCCAAAGGTCATTTTCTCAATCTAGCTACACCCAATCAGTTTTTTAATCAGATTGTAAAAGGGCCCAACAGATTGTAAAAGGACCTAACTTAAAAGATGGAAAGGATCAACACAAAATCTAAATGCATATCCGGCATCTCTATTTTCAACTATATTTGTCTAAATGTCTAAAAAATATAGAGGTTTGAAAAATAAGGCACACGTATCTATCCTCTACCATCTTTGGAGAAGTATAGGCTGGGCTTTACGAAAATAAGTCATGGGATCTCAAAAGAGTAGAGGCAGAAGGTCTTTTCTTAAATGATACACGAAAGATCGAGTTCGATCTCTAGATTGGTCAACTCAATAAACCAACATGATAATGTGCAAAAACCAATAAACTATGCAGCGGAAATAAATAACACATGCACACACCACAAGAATACCAGATTTAACGTGGAAAACCCTAACTGAGTGAAAAACCATGAATCTAAACTGGATCAACAATCAAGCACTATGAATCTCGCAATTACAAGAAACTCAGATTCCTCCTCAAATATCTCATATCTAAGGATTACAGTTACCTTGCACCGCTTTACGCTTTAACGACTTCACATCGTTGATTGCAACTGATTAAATCCCGCATTTGACTCCTCAAATCTTCTATGCAATAAGATGATCTTCTACTATGAAAGTAGAAGAAGTTGCTCTCTAGTGTGCTATCCTTCCTTAGGATTCTTTCACAGGAGATTTTTATTCACCTTGTTCGATATATTCTATCATCAAGGTTTTTACATGGACACTCTCAGGCAATCATAGGCCAAATATAACATTATAGCATCAACATTAACTGTGCTCTCAATCAAAATGATTAGGGTTGAGGCTCAAATGGCCTGGGTTAAAAATTCTATGGCCCCCACCAAAAAAAAAAAAAAAAAAGGGTGTCCAATAGTTTTGAGCCTAACTGTCAACAGGTTGAGTTAAAGATATCAAGCCCAAACCCATTGAAGCCCAACACAGACCCCAGCATATAAATCTCAGCTCATCCACTAAGCATTTCTGGAGTCCAAGTCCAACTGATAAAAGGCTGGAGCATTATAACAGCCCGAATCCAATAAAGGCCCAAATGTAAATAAGCTCAGTTTTTTTCTTTTTTTCTTTTTGGTAAAAAGTGATAAGTACTTAGATCCTAATCTTCACTACAAGTTCAATCCATGGAAATCCAGTTTATCAGTTCAAGCCTAGGTGGGTTGACAACCTTAATTCCAGATAGACCCAAATGTTGCTTTCCATTCTCCTGTTCAATTGAAGAACAAATTTAGATGGTTTTTATAATGTTTTATTTATGGTTCAAATGTGGGCCCCACCCCTGTAACAACTTCAACAGGGAATCCGGACTCAAATGTACAAGACAACTTTAAGGTAGGGATGCACCAGGTAAACCATTCATTCTCCTAAAAAGGAAAATCAAGTTTGAAACTTGTTTTACGTTCCGAAGTCATAAATAAGTCCGGATCCATAATACAATTTAGATTTTAAAGATTCATATAGATTCCGACAGGTGGATCCAAGATCTAACATACGAGTCTTTAATACTGCAAACGGTGGCTCAAAACCAACTTTAATTAAATACTTTCATACTTAATCCTAGAGGTAGTCAACTCGATACACTTTTTTAAATCGAATGATATTCTTATTTAAGAATAAATTAAAAAAATAAAAAAGAAGTAAGAATGGATTTTGGAACTAAATCCTCACGCTGTAGTCAAAACTAGTTTTGGAATTCAATCTAGACCTTCATTTTGAAAGCAATTCGAAAACCAGTAAAATAGATTTTAAGTCAGAACCAGAACCATCATCTAAAAACTGAATCTAGTATATTACAAGACCATTTTATTGGCATGCTGCCCGCACACGTGTGCCAAAAGACCCACGAACAAGTCTTCAGAAGACTTTAGTACATGCCATACAAAACAATACCAACTTTTCATAACACACCCTCTCTGCTGCTGCTTCTTCTGCTGCTGAAACTCCTCACTGAGAAACAAAGAAGGAAGGAAAAAGAATGGAACTTTGGCTTCTCCTCTCTCTCCTTCTCCTTCTCTCACTCTTGTCTCATTCTTCCCCACACATCTCTCTCTTCCTCAAAGAAAACAAGTAACTTTCTCAATCCAATCCATTCCAATCTCAATATCAATCTCCTCAAATCAAGATCTCAACTTTTTGAAATTTATTCCCATTTTGTTTCTTTTCAGGATTGAATCAGGTCTGAAACTGAAGAGCTCACCTCCGTCTACTTCTTCCACTTTCGACCCGACACGTGTCACCCAGTTGTCATGGCACCCAAGGTCAGATCCCCCCCTCTCTCTCTCTCTCTTTGAATTATTA
Organism: Camphora micrantha; assembly: GCA_003546025.1. Taxonomy (NCBI): domain Eukaryota; kingdom Viridiplantae; phylum Streptophyta; class Magnoliopsida; order Laurales; family Lauraceae; genus Camphora; species Camphora micrantha. Next base: position 14,304,018 of record QPKB01000001.1, read on the forward strand.
GTCCTCTCTCTTGATTCTTTTGCCCCCGGACGGTTTGGCATATTAGGGCCTTCTTGTACTCTGGGTTCCTCTCCGATGCTGAGTGCGATCACCTCATTAACCTAGTAAGCAATTTTAATCTCTCTGTTTGTTGATTCTGTTTTCTGTGGAAAATGATAGTTGGAGATTTTGTTTTCTTGGGTTTTCAGTTTCTGTTGTTTTGGAACAAGGGTGAAGCATTTTGTGCAGTGAAATGTGTTTCTGCTTCATTATAGAAACGTGGGAAATGATTTTACTGCGGAAAATGAAAATTTTTGGAATGTTATAACATGGAATTGAGAGAGAATTATTCTCACTCAGGAACCCTTTTTTTGTCTCTTCTATGGTAAATTTGAGAATTGTGATTGGATAGTTAGTAGAGATGGTAATTTGGGTTTGATGTGGATTTGGGAGAACAGGCCAAGGATAAGTTGGAGAAATCGATGGTGGCGGATAATGATTCGGGGAAGAGTATAATGAGCAAGGTGCGGACGAGCTCTGGAATGTTTTTGAAGAGGGATCAGGTGAGGCGAATTCCACTACTGATTTGATGAACTGTAGAATGTACCTATATATGGTATAATTTTGATGATTATGAAGTATTATTGTGTTTGTTGGGTATCCATATCTGGTTACTGTACTGGTCTAGTTTTTCAGTGCTTTGTATTCAATGTCTTCTTCTTTTTTTTCTTTTTTTTTTTTTTTTTTTCTGTAGTATTATGGTTAGAAAGGATATCAGCTTTGTAGTTTTTTTTTTTTTTTTTCTTGTAATTGAGATGCTAAAGCTGCAGTTGCTTGGATGAGCCTAATATTTGCCTGTCTACTGCTTTTCACTTTTTGAAATTCCTCTGAAAGTTGTCAAATTGCTGGAGAAGATTTAATGTATGTTTGTAACTATCCATGGGATGGAAAGGTGGATGAGAAAATGATCCATTTATGAAAGGAGTGTGGAGAGAGTACCACTTCCAGTACACCTACGGAGCATGATGCCACCTCTATAAGATTGATTCAGAGACAGGAAACCTTATGTTGAGATTGTTGCAATCTTCTAGATAACTGTGATCTTAGAGATAATTACTATAAATTATTTCTTCCTATTCTACGCTTGTACATATTCTCTTCACAACCTTCCTAAAAGGGATATTCATATAATTGAAAATTGAGCACATTGATTTATAAATGAGGCACTCCCTCAAATAGGCATGGGAGTTTTATGCCGATTTAGAAATTGTCACTAACAATCAATGATGCTACAAGGGGAGAATAGGGACTTTGGTATTGGGAGGATTTAGGTGTTACTATCAAAATGGTGGTGGAGATTTGGGGAAGAGAGGGAGTCTTTGCGGAGATGTTATAGTAGAAAAATATAGATTGCAAAATAGGGGGTGGGTTTGAAATTAGAAAGGTGGGGAGGAGGTTCGGTTGGGAATGGGGTGAAGATAGAGAGGAGATTCACCATGTGGAGAGTATGAAGTTGGGGAAAGATATTTTTAGAGGTACCTGCTTTTTGGTGGATGATCAGGAGGAGCAAGTGAGATTATTTTAGTAAGAAGTTTGGGTTGGGACATAGCTCATAGAGTCATTCTCAAGATTGTATCTAGCATCCAATCAGAAGCAAGCCTTTGTCCCACATCTCTAGCTCAGTTGGTTAGGGCAATGAGTGTGTGAGTGTGTTTGAGTCTCCTATGTAGCAAAGAAAATAATTAAATTAAATTAAATTATTAAATTCAGAAGCAAGCCTTTTACTAGATCTTGTGGAGAAGTCAATTGGAAATGGGAGTGGGTACTTACATTTTGGTGGAACCTCACTGCATCTGAGGCTGAATATTGGAAGTTCTCTTAAAACTTCCAGAAGAGTTTTTTCAGGGGTTGATGACAAAGATAGGTGGATATCAGCAGAGGAAGTGAATGGAATCTTCTTGAGCAAAAATTCTTTTTTAGCAATCTGTCCATCATCTAATATGCAATTCCCCTCCAATGCAGTCTGGAAACGACACTCTCTCCCCCACCTCCCCGCCCTCCCTCCCCTGCAAGGTTAAGGCCTTCTGTGGGATGGCTGTCTTAAACAAAATTTTAACTATTGACCATCTAAAAGCTTGAAACTTTGCTTTCCTAAGTATCTGTGTTCTTTGGTGATCAAATAAGAATCTGTTGGTCACTCATTTTTCTATACCCATTTGTGAGATGGATTTGGTCATTGGTGTGCCCTTTTGAGCCTCTTCTCCATCTCATGGGTCTTTTGGGAATCCTTCAGATCTCTCATGGATGGCTGGGGCTCATGCCCTTTTAGATATTGTGGCAAATGCTACCACTGGCAATCTCTTGTGAAGTGTGGAAGTAAAAAAAAAAAAAATACAGTTTTTGAAGGCAAGAGGAAGTCATGACATGTGTTCGCAAAAATTAAATCTGCCTTGGTTAGTTGGGCTCTACAAGGAAAGGAGTTCAAAGGACTCTAGGCCTCAGATGTTCATATACAATGGAGATACTCAATTGATGGCCCACAACGAAGAAGCGGCAGCTGTTGAAAATGGACCCGCCCACCACATGGTAGATTATTGCAATAGACATGAGCATCTAACTAGGGCATGAAAAAGGAAGCTTGCATGTCACTGTAAAAACTCAACATCTTGCTTGTGCTATGAGTACCAGTTCTGAGTGTTTGTTATTTTCAAAAATGAAGATAGTTTTTTCGTATTCCCAAATTTAAAGATGCTTGATCCTTTGCTTTCTTCTATTGTAATGACTAATCAGTGTCTTGAAGCCCTCTGTTACAATTTTTATATTCATTATTATTGCAGAACTTGTAAGCTCAAAGAGATTACATGTTTAACTTTATCTTTTGCTTTTAAGGATGAAACTGTTGCAAGTATTGAACAAAGAATTGCTACTTGGACCTTCCTTCCAGCAGGTAATTTTATAGCACCTATTATTTTATGACCACTTTTTCAGTCTTGGTATCTTACCATATGAATACCATGTGATAATCAGAAAATGGGGAATCCATTCAAATACTGCACTATGAACATGGGCAAAAATATGAGCCACACTATGATTATTTTCATGACAAAGCCAATCAACAACTAGGTGGGCATCGGATAGCCACAGTTCTTATGTATTTATCAGATGTTGAAAGGGGTGGGGAGACCATATTCCCTGACGCAGAGGTAAATTGTCTCTTTAAGCTCTAGTTTTTCAGAAAATGGAATATGTATCAATTGACAAAATCATCATTGTCTGCAGGGCAAAGAGAATCAAGAAAAGGATGACACCTGGTCTGACTGTGCAAAAAGTGGCTATGCAGGTAAGACATGCTGAGGAGGTTCAGAAAAGAAAACTATCAGGTCCTCGCTAGTTCTGTCAGTATCATATTTCTTTTAGTTAAATTAGTGATGCCATAAAAACAAAATGACTGCTTAGTTGATTTATGTATTGCCAGAAGTGCCTTCAGTTGAACTATGCCCAGAATTTTTATGATGTGGGACTTATGGACTGTTTCTGTTTTAGGTACAAAAACAGCATGGTCACTATCAAAGAATGTGTTATGGTAGTTTAAGCTTTAGGTTATTTAATTCCATGGAAGATTTTAGCCGTTTAGTCATTTAGCCAATTAATGATTCGAAAAGAAAATCCCATTTATTTTTGAACTGCCGAGGTGCTGAAAGCATTGATCAAATACATCTGACTGAGATTCGCACCAAATTCACTTCTGCACAAAAAGAACCCATTATTGCAGATAAAATTAGCTCATTTATCTGAACCACCCAGCCTTCAGCTGGAACGGTCTAGGCTCACAACTGTCACGGCTCTGGGCAGAGTTTTGTAATACCACTTTTGCAGGTGGGACGACATCAATAAGCACTGCAGATCATGGAGCATACCACAGACATGGTGTGACTGCAGTACCCACAGGGTGCAGCATCTGCATCTGCAGTAGACTAGGCCAGTTGCTAGTTCAGCGTTTTTCATCCCACCTCAACCATCAATGTTCTGTTTCAGTTTGCTTGAACCCAGTGATGTACTTTCTTGTCAAAACGGTAGGAAAAAGAAGAATAGGGTGTGATACAAGAACTAGATACAATATATTCAGTATATCTAAATGCCTATATGGTATGATCTACTGCACTTATGAGAGAGACATCATGATGGGCCCCACCTATCACCAATCCAAACCATCTACACAGGCCCCCTCCCCTAAATAACACTGGAGCCCATGGGTTTGCACTCATCGGATTGGTCTAGACCGTTAAATCGAGGGTAGGTTTTTGTTCTTTAATATGAGTCATTAAACTTGTGGGCCACAGATCAAGGGGTTAGCGGCATGGGACTAAACCCAAACATCATCAAGGATGGCTCTTTCCATCCCCCCCGGTCACGTGATCAGTGAATAATTTTATAAAAGATCTTCTATGGTCATTTAAAAAATTTGGATTGATAAAAATATTTTGAAGAATTAACTACATACTTTAATTATTTTATTTTATTTTTAAAATCCTATATGCATGGCCACATCCTGAGGTTTGCATAGTCAAAAGAGACCGACACGGTGACAGCCCGGTGGACTTGCACCTAGCCCATACTTAATTTGCTTCCTTTTTCTGTCAATTGTAGAATCAATTAGGAGTAACGATAAAAAAAAAAAAATCAATTATAGTATATTATTGAAATCTTGAAAATCTGTTGCTTTTGTTTTTCCAATGTACTCTGACACAAATCAAAACTGAAAGAATGTATTCTCATAACTTCTCATTCCTCCATGCATCTGTGTACAGTTAAGACCAAGAAGGGAGATGCGTTGCTATTCTTTAGTCTTCATCCAGATGCATCTACTGACCCAGATAGCTTGCATGGAAGCTGCCCTGTCATTGAGGGTGAGAAATGGTCTGCAACAAAATGGATTCACGTGAGATCCTTTGAAGTTCCAGCAAAGCACAGTGGAAATGGAGGATGTGTGGACAATAGCGAGCACTGTCCCCGTTGGGCGGCTGCCGGAGAATGCAAAAAGAATCCCCTATATATGGTGGGCTCTCCTGAAGCTGATGGGTTTTGTAGGAAGAGCTGCAGAGTCTGTTCATCGTAGGATTATTCGCTCATGTCCTTGAAATCACGGGTTGCAAATGCAGTGTTCTGTGTTTGTATGTAGCATTGCGTCTATAAAGTGCAACAAACAATATATTGCTTGCAGAGCCATGAATCAATTGTTCTGCTACAATACAGTCCCTGCGTTTGCTTTGTTGAAGAAAAAACAATGTTTTGTGGGCATGCCAAGATTGTCTCATCCTTTTAACTTCTAAAGTAGTTCCTCTCCATGTCCCATGTGGTCCTCACAAGCTAGCCCTCATGTACTTCATATAAAGTTGGTTCTCATATGAAAATATGAGAGAGTGGATGTACCAAAAATCAAATTTGATACACATCTTTGGGCAATTGATCGAAAGCTATTATGCGTATGGTTAAAATAGAAATGATTTCTTTAATTTGCTAATTATTTATTGTTCATTTCATTGCTTTAGATCATATAGCAGGAAATATAAAATTAGTGTTGTCTTCATAGAGAATAAATCTACACACCCCTTTTATCTACCACCCCAAACATGCCATGTATCTTAGGGAGGTGAAGATAAAAAATATATTTTGAGACTTGAGAGAGGGAGAGAGATCATAGATTGACCCACGAATGATCCATGCAGCCTCTTGACCAGTTGAATTGAAACTTCGACATATTGATTGATGCCTTTAAAATCATTAGACTTTTGAGACTTTACCAAAAAAAAAAAAAAAAAAACTAAAAGATATGGATGACTAATATCCAAACTTCTCTTGTATAATATTATCTAGAGGATAAACAATGCAGGTGTCCTACAAGATTCAGGTTGTTACAGCAAAGGTGGGAGAGGAGAATCCAGAGTTAGTCTCCAGAAAATAGAAGAAAGAAAAAATATACCCTTCCAGACAAACATCACAAGGGGAAAAAAAAAACCGCCCAAATCGATATTACAGTTGATAAAGAGAAAATGCTTCAGAATAATTAAGAACATGGGGAGAACAGGATCGGATCTTTTATAATACAGCAATGTGTTTCAATTATCTTTCCGAGGGGATTTGATGCACTTGAAAACAGAGGAGCAACCACATTTGTGCTCTTTCCGCGGTGTCCTCGGACTAGGCGTGGTGGGTTCCGGGGGACCCTCTGGCGTGATGGCATCATGGTATTTCTCTTGTTGGTGTCCGGTGGCGGAAGACGGCGGGGACGGGGAAGTCTGATCATTCCAGACGTGACGACTGGAGGATCCCTGCCGCCGGAATGATACCGATGACCGCTGCAACGATGACATTACCTCTCTCTCTCTCTCTCTCAATTAGCTAAAACGACCGGCGGTTGGGTTTGTGGGTCATTTTAGCAGGGCAGTTTCTATCAGAATCTCTCTTAACTAACAAAACGGCCATTTAGGTTGGCGGGTTATTTTTGCATTGTAGTTTCTATTACAAGGGGTGGCTTTTGGACGGTGTTTAAACAAATGCCTCAGCAGCCTCACATTTGGTGACCTGCAGGACTTCCTCTAATTCGTACTTTCTCGGGTCCCACCTTACATGGTCTTTTAAACTTCTTTTTCCTATAACCAGCCGCGGAGTGGGACCCAAGGTAGCCCACGCAAGTCGGAAAGAAAGCTCATAAATGTGGGTAGAGTGGCATGCCATGCCATAGGATTGACCAAACCCATCTTGTCATGGTCATTTAAACTAGATCATGGTTTTAAAACTTTGGGCCAACCCAATTATGACAAAAACTGATATTCTTATTGGTTCATTCTAAAGTCAAATAATTGTATTTAAACTCTATTTTTCATGATTTTTTTTTTTTTTTTACATATTAGTTTATTTAAATCCAAAACATTCTAAAGCTATTAAAAATGATTGGTTATGATTATCAAGTGCAGCCTCAATGAATTTCCTTTTTGTTGTCGCATTGTGCATTTGTTGGGGCATGACATCATGAAATCCAATAAGATCAAGTATTATTTTATACTAAGTATATAAGTACTCGGATCTCTTTTTGGGCCCAAGTCGAAACCCAAGCTCTTCAATTAGTTCTGCGTGTGGCTGGGTACACTTTGGACCCAATCAGAGCCTTAACCTTTTTCATCTCTAGTCAGTTAGTGCTTGTGGATCCATGGTCAGGACAAGCCCCAAAAGGTTTTTTTTTTTTGTTTAACCCTACACAAGCCCCTGATCTTGGTTCGTCCTACCCCAAAAATAAGTTGCTCAACCAAGAGACAGGTCAACTCCCCATGTATTTTAACTTCAATACTTTGTGACTGGGTTAGGTTGAACTCATTTTAAACTGAGTTTTCATTGGAACCTAATCAAATCTCCTGATGGATTCGCAACTTGGCCTGACTCGTCTTGGTTTGACCAAATAGGCTAGGTCATTTTAAGGAAATTATATACTTAGATAATAGGAAAAAAAAAACAACAAAAATATACATAAACCTTACATTCTTTGTAGAATAGAAGATAAATATACTTATTAAGACTTGAATAGAATAGAAGATAAATATACTTACTAAGACTTGAAAATTAAACTAACAATTTACATGAAATTCATTTAATCTTTCAAAAACTGTGCTTTCATTGTAACTTCTGCATATTTTTCCATGCTATAGTTATCATCTATGTATTTTTTAAAACTAAAAGAACCAAAGTTAATTTACTGATGTTTTTGTTTCTTTTTTTGATAATTCACCGATGTTGGGGTCGAGGTTTATGCATGTCAATATCATTATACAGGGGAGTTTTCTCCTGTGGGCATTCCCATAATGATGTCAGCGCCTTTAATTGAGGGGTCCCAATCTTTTGACAACCCCAGGCCTCTTCGAGGGTCCAATCAGAACATTCTCATTCAGGAGAAAGTTTCACACAGTACATAATTTTATGTTGACATGCAGACACAGAAAAATTCTTGCAAGAAACATCTCCCATTTTATTCTATTTTTTGAATAGTAGAAACATTCCCTAGTTAACTCATTATAGATAAGTACACGGACAAGTGTTGTGTTCAGGTTTAGTATAACAATGAAGGGCTGAAAACCCAATTAGACTGCCCAGATTCTATTTCATAAGAGGTAAGTGGAGACTGCTCAGATTTCTTTCTCTTTTTTTTTTTTCATCTGATTTGAAGCATTTTCTTTTCTACAATATGGTGAATATGTTAGGAACAGATAACTGAACAAAGATTGCAGAAAAATATTTTCAGAGAGATTCGAGATGACGCCTTTATTAGCTGATCGATGAAGATTTTCATAGTTATGTTGATCTTTCGAAGCAACCACCAACCTGCATATGCAACCATTCAGGTGCAGATCCCTGGCCATATTCCCTTGTTGCATGTGAGCCAAATACCATACCAGCAGCATCAATTGTCTGCAAACCAAACTGAGACATCAAAATAACTAGTTACAAGAATTGCATAATGGAGACAGGGTTTCCCATTAATCTTTTGTGCTTTGGGAAATCCATAGGTAGCTTTGTGTTGATCAAAATAGGAAGAAAACAATAAAAATCTCCCTTACTGACAAACATTCATCTTTGACCTTTGAGTTTCTAAAACAAACAAAAAGTTTATTATCTAAAATAAGCCACTGGCTTCAGATTACTATGAGCTGTTGCTAATAGCTGCATATAACCAAGCTTACAAGCTGACAAAACTAAACATAGATTAGAACAAATGCGTAATGACATAGAATGTAATAAGTTAATGGATTTAAGAGAAAATTTCACCGCATACTGGCCACAGAAGTCAAGCATATGAACCTCGCTGTGAATCTACTTCCCACTGCTGTTCTTTCTGTCATTTTTTTCTTCTTCTCTGTTCATTTTTCTTTTCCTCCTACAGCTTGTTCTTATCTCAGGTTCAATTCCATATGTCATTGTCTGAGAGTTGTGGTAAGCCCCAACTACATCGGCTTATAAACTAGAAGAGGAGTCAATCACTGATTTTAGCTTCTTTAATTAGAATACTCCTCAGCTATTTTGATGATTGAACTGTAATTTACTTGTGATCGTTTAAAGGCATGGTCATACCTGCCTTAATGTGATTCAATGTTTCTGATGGGGATCTTTTCCTTTTTTTCATTATAAATTGATATTTCATTTGATCAAGGAATAAAAATGGAAATACTTTAGGTTGAGTTCTGCTCATTCCTGCCTCAGAAGTTGAGCAAAATTTTCTTGCAGTTTTGGTCCTTTTGGAGTTTTGTCTATTAGTTGAGCTCTCAAAAATCAAAATCAACAGAAGATTTTCAATGCCACAAAATGAAAATGATGCAAGTGCAATCTTAAAAAAATTAGCTTCAATTTTTATTAGGATAGTGCTTCTTCATTTTCCAAAGAATTGATCTGGAAAATTAAATTCATCTTGATTTCATTAACTTACATCTTTGGCTGAATATCCTTCCATGCTAGAGTTCATTCTTGAATTGACTGCTTCAAGCTTCATTGATAGAAACTAAAAACAATAACAGGAGCAGTATAAGACAGTTTAAATGGTAAAAAGAATGAAAAACCAATTAGGTATCTGTACAACAGAGGAAGGACAAATACCTCAACCTGTCGCTGCAGTGACTGGACATAATTAATTATCTCATCCAGCACCAACGCTTTTCCAATCACCTGATCAGAATAACTTTTCCTTTATAAAAATCTTCATCAGAAGTTACAATCATGAAACATGGACACTTGAAAATGGGTGTCAGCCAATGCTTTGGATTTTTATTAGGTTATTTAGGCAAATCTGACAATGCAATTTTCTTTAACATCTCATTCCAAATTTGAATAAATAAGCTAAATCCATCACATGGCCAATTAGAAAGACTTGCAAGTAGCAATCAAGAAATAACCATAAAAACATATAAACAGCAGTACTGCACCTTGTTACATCCAGGGACCAAATCTTGGAGAATCTTCATACGCTCAGTGATCTTTTCTCTTCTAGCCTGTCCAATCAATGGGACTTTCTCAAATCATCTGCATATGGTAGACTGACAATTCTATCTAACTAATTTTTATTTTATATAATTTCACCACCTCTGTGATAAACAGTTCAAACATGACTGGTAATAATAAACTGAACGTTCACTATCAGATCCAAAGTTCCATTCATTGTTTGTTATCTCAAATCATTTCCAAATTCATTCCTTGCTATTTTGAAGTCAGTAAACAGAAACTTAGGGCCTGTTTGTTTCATGCAATTAAATTCCCAGGAATTCTAAGATTTTTATTTCTAAAAATGGCTAAAAATGAAGAAACAAAGGTGAATATCTAAAAATGACCTTCAAATAATCTCCCTTTCAATAGAAAATGAATTATGGAGAGTTGGAAATGAATACGCAGCCATCGCCCTGGTAATTCAAATCCTAGGGAAGTCAAGGTCCCATCTACATCTCTACCTTATATCTTTCACCCTCACCTTTGTAATAATCCTTTGTTGGATCTCATTTGAGCATGTATTCATATGAAACAAATGGGCACCATTAAAGAAAGAGAACAGAAAAAAGCATACCCTCTCTGCTAGGCTGTGATTATCAGTTGCTTGACCCCTTCTTGCTCTCACATGGATGTAATCTTGCTTCGGTGTCTCCAAAGGCAAAGAGCTTTGTACAAATTGCTGGTTACCATTGCATGAACTGGCTTCCATCTCTGTTTTAGAATCGTCAATCTCATTTCTGGCTTCCATGGCTTTGAGGCGCTTAATGTTGAAGTCCGTCTGCTAAAGAACAACACCACAAACAGACACTCCAATGAAAATTCACTCAACTCCAAACCCATACAGCACAAGTCAATTTTGGTCACCATTGAAAAAACAAATCATTCATACTAAAATACCCCAGATAAAATATACACATCAAAAGCTCAATACAAAAGAAAAACTTCCATAGATTCCTCCCATACCAGTTCTATCAACATTACAAACACAATATCTACAGTGCTGCCACTGTTCTCAGTTCCCCAAACTGCTAACTAAGGATGAGATTGGATGCACCCAATTAGTAAATAGTTTGATATTAATTTTCTAATAACAGCATCATCTGTTCTTGATCGCTAGAAATAATTTGGGGCAGAAAAGCAGTGTTTCACTTGAAGACTATGTTTCATAGATTATCAATGTATAAATCTTAACTAACAAAAACAATTTCAATTGAATAATGGAATAAAGAAGGAAACACAGTCTAATTCAAACCTATTCAGATTCTAAATCATATTCTGCATTAGAGTAAATAGGAATTGAATACATACTGTGGTTAAAAATAAAGATTAAAAGTGAATTCCCAAAAATGAACATAAAAAATCTTATTTGATGCTCATTTTTCGTAAATTCATCTTTTATCTTCATCTTTAACATCTTATGTATTCAATTCCTATGTATCTCAATGCAAACAAACAGGACAATACCTTTCTTTTCCAAACTACCAAAAGTATCAAGCGCGAATCAAAAATCTCAAGCTAGAAAAAAGCCAAACCAACCATTTCATTGCCACTACTTGTTGATGCACGCTTGGAAGACTCATCCTCCGAAGCCGCTGCCGCATCTCTCATCCTCCTTCCTCGATCGCCGCCACGGCTCCCACTCTGCTCGGTAACAGTCGATTCGCCGCCGGAGGCATCGAGATTATTCCTCGCATTGTCTCCGGAAAACCTGAAATCTGACCTAACTGCTCCTGCTTGGAGGCGGCAGGCGTGACACCGAGAAATCCGTTGGAGTGGACGTGGACGCCGTCGGTGATCGGAAACGGCCATATCTCCGGCCAATTGAAGAATGAGGACGATCCGTTCGAAGAAGGGAAGGAAGCATCCATGCTTAAACCCTAATTGGGAGAGATTTTAGAGATTTCTCTTCCGATCTATGCAAGTTTCATCGAATTTGATCGCTTGAAACCTAGGGTTTTGAGAAGAGAGACTGATATTAGGTCTTTTCAGTTCACACTTCAACAACTTCTCGCTCTCTCTGATAACGGAAAAGGGAGGGAAGGAAAATGAAGGTTTTAAGAACCGTTGTAAGGGGTTAGTGGTCTTATAAAGCGGAATTCTTTGCAGATAGACACCTTTATTTTGTACAAATAGCGAAAAGAACCACTACTTTATCTTTGCAAATAGCCCCCTATAGGTTAATGTATTCCGCCATTTTTTTCCGATTGTTGTTACTCTGGTAAAATACTCACACATGCACACATCCACATCGCTCACCATTAGTGCTATGACTAAGGATTGATCTCCGATTATTTTGATGGAAGGGAGTACCTCACCCACCTTGTTTGAGAATTAAATTTGTGTTTTAACATAAAAATAGCATTAAACCTTAGCCGACGATCACAAATATCATCAATATCTAGAAAATATTGCAAGAACTCATTTCTTTGGGATGATATATATATTTTTAAAAGAGAATCTAGATATTTATGAAAACTGAAAAGTTCTTTTACGTATCATTGAGATTTAAATCATCACAAGAAAGTTTGATTATATTGAAAATTGATATAAAAAAAACGTAAAAAATGGATCTTGATTGTTTTGTGTGAATGTTTTGTGTTTTTTTCTATTTTTATCATTAAAAAATGATTATTTTTGCAACACTTTTCTGATTATATCTCAAGAAAAGTCACAAATTTGAAAGCACTTGGACATTTTCAAAATCAATAATTTGTCATGGGTGATATTTGTGAAAATATGGAACCCATTTAAAAAGAGTTGACTCTTTGAACTTACTTCGAATTAGTTCAAATCTAAGTATATCTTTATTCTTTTTGATAGAGGTACATTGGATGCCAAAACTCTTCTCCTATAAACAAATTATATATCAGCTCATGGGTGCATACTTGAATGCAGTTCCATCAATGGGAAGAGGGCATATGGACAAAGGGAGAGACAAAAGATTGATATGCCCCACCAAATTATCATAGCCCTTGATTTAACACCTGTAAAAGTCATTGATATCTTAATTGTATTTTTTTTTTTTAGATTCCATCCAATAGTGACAGAAGGTTCAATGAGTGTCAAATACGGCTCGATGCCATATCATAAGATGAAATGATTATCGAAGGGTTTGCAGAGTCAAGGTTAGACCCAGATGAGCCCCATTGGACCTGAACTTCACATTGATGGCTTTTAATAACGACCAAAAAAAATGTAAGAGGTTACTTGTAAACTCCCTGTAAAGTTTCCTGCGTTGGGGCCCGTTTAAGCTGATATGTGGGTTCCAATATTGATTCCTTGTACCACTTAAAGTGAAGCAATTTTTAACGTAGGTGGGTCCCATTATAATTCAATCAGAGAAGTGATTAACAAGCAATAGCCCCACATGCAACACTTTTTTTTTGGCCTTTTACAGGCAATGGCCCCATGTGTAAGGATAATTAGAATTTGCATTCCAGGTTTCAGCAGCAGTGGTAGCATCTGTGTTATGCAAGGATTTTTTGTGATTCAGTTTATTTATTGAGTGATCATCTTGCAAGACTGTCCTTATATAGCTTATGGTAAGGACTCTAGGGACATTGGATCAATGAAAAATAGAGCCTTCGATGGTCATTTCAAGTTTGGATTTTGAGAGTATTTACCGTAAGTTATAAGGACGGTCCTTACGGAACCATTCCACTTATTTATTTATTTATTATTTTTAATAGTAGACTTTGCCTCGTTATTTGTGTTTATCGGATTTTAGTTTTATTGTTATTGAATAAAACTAGTTCAAACTTTTATTTTTGAAGTGAAAAACATCATACCAAATATGAGAAGTTGGTTGTTCCTATGTTGTTGCTCACATGGTTGGGGACATTGCGATATAAGTTTGAATTTTTAACGTCGGCAAGAAATAAAGAGAAAAAACAGCTGAATCAAGAAAGTTGGAGTTTATTAAAATTGTGTTGTTAGCATTAATGAAAGTTACAATAAAACAATACTTTAAGACTACATTGTGTAAAATTTATCTTTACTGAGTACATAGGATTGCATGATATAAAAAAAAGTTAATCTAATTCAGACTTATTTAAGCTAAGAAGATTCAAACGAATGAGCAAGATTAGACAGACAGTAGAATCAAGATGAACAATAGATTAGACCTATTCAAGCTTTGTAAGCTATTAAAGAGATATATAATCTAAGGTCTGTAATACTTAAAACATATCATTTTATCTGGCAATAACTGGTTCTAAATCTGGATCCAAAACAGGTCAAGAAACACAATGATCCTATCTCACTAGGAAAACTTCTTAATTTTATGCGCATTGATCTACGTCCAAATCGAAATATCTCCTAAATCCAAAAGTTGGTTCGATACCACTTTGGTTGAACCGAATATTAGATAATTAGATATCCATTGACATCTCTAATTAAACACGTATCTTAGTTATAAGATTTTGGAATATAGCTGAATTATCAACATCCCCAGGAGTCGTCTCCATCAATCAGTAGCAATCTTCCCACTTCAAGCCTCCTTTTAATTCTAGCAGTTTAACAAACTTAATGCAGTCTCCATCAAAACAAGATATGTGTTCTCAGTCACACTCTCACCATCAAACTCACATCTTTGGGTTAATTAGAATTAAGTATTAGGTATAAGATCACCTGTTTACAGTTGTTTTTTAGAAAATACTTAAGGTCTGTTTGTTTGTTTTATGTAATTGAATTCCTAGGAATTCTTAGATATACTTTTGTTAGTGGTTAAAATGATTCCTTTAATGGAAATTTGAATACCTACCATCTCCCCATACTTTCAAATAAGAGGAAAATCTAGGTCCCACTAACCTTATATCCTTCGTCCCTTGTTTTTTTTAATAATTCTTAGTGGAGCTCATTTGACCATGAATTCCTATATATTCAAATTTCTATTTATCCGATCCAAACAAACAGGCCCTTAAGTTTGTTTGACGGGATAAAAAAAAAAAAAAAAAAGCTGCATTTCATTTTTTTAATAGACATTTCATTAAAATGACACAAATTCAAACAGTTATAAACATTCTAAATGAAATTCCCATTTGGTAGAAAAAGGATTACTTTCCGTCTCCTATTTTCATCTATTCCAGTGAACCTGATCATGGTCTCACCAAGATGGAACACTGACAAGAGCTGGGCCCCACCAAGCTTAACCCACACCATAAAAAAGCAGCAAGTGGGGGCCCATTTCATACCATCCACCATCTCAATCCAACATCTACAAGATGTGTGTCAATGGGAAATGGGCGAGTGTCAGTTGGTGACCATGTCATGATCAAATCAAAAGCAACTCAATAAAGACTATCACATTCATCACATGATACATGCCCAAGAAGAGGAGTGCCAGTAGTTTCCAACCTCACATGGGAAATTGCCCACGTTTGGTTTGTACTCTTGCAGGTTGGGAATTCCATGGAAAAGCCCATTCCATTTCTTGATCAGATAAAGGACCACATGCAATAAGGTATGTTGTCTTGGTCCTCAAAACATGTATAGGGACATAAATGCTTCTATCTACTTTGATGAGATCACACGACAAAGGGGATGGTGGTTATTGATTCTCTTTGGAACACGCATGTTTTTAAATCAGAACCGTTCATCAAAGACCAGAAGAAAAAAACACGCTTTGTGCCTTAACTTCTTTGAGGATGAAATATGATGAGGCACATGCAATGACCATAGATGTAATTCTGGTCCCATGCCATCCTAGATATTTTCTAGGAACTATCAATTGGACCTTCTAGATATGGTGGCCTTGGCACTTTAAGGGTGTGTCCCACCTATCTTTTTGGCCAGTAAAGACATACTAACCTGTATGGGAGTAGTGTAGTTGAGTGCAGTGGAAATATGGAGGTAATTTAAGATTTGGATAAAATACTTTAAGATAGTAATGTGTGTTTTCATTGGATTGAAATCCTTAAATTTGATGCCTTTTAAAACCGTTAAATCTAGAGCCATGGATCAAGTTGTTGGGATATAATCTATTGGACTCAAGATTTTACACACATAAGTCTCACCCTTATGTTTCAATCCCCATCTCCCCATGAATTGACATGGCCCCATAAGGCCTCCACAACAAAAATGAGTCATTGTTGGCTTGTGAATTGTGATTATGGCAATAACAGACATAATATATCTGAAACGCACAAGGACGACAGACAACGAAGTTAATCTGCATCTTGCCTAAAGATTATGGAACTTGATTTGTCACATGCTTCATTGGTATAATCAACAACAAATGTGGATAGATGAGCAGAGGTTCGGATCTTGCAGAGTTTTATACTCTTATATCTCTCTCTCTCTTATCAATCATGCATTACAGTCGTTTATGATGCAGCCATGGGTTGGTATATGTCCAAATTGATGGTGACCTTATCAAATATTCTACATTTTAGCAATGACCAGGTGTCGTGTGATGTGTTTTTTTTTTTTAATAACGGAGGGTGTCCTAGCTTTTTGGGCCAGAATAATCCCAACGGCCCAAGGGGGGCAGAATAAATCCCATGTGGCCCCAGTGTTAGAGTGTAGTTTTAAACTCTTAACATCCGGATGCAAACCGTGGTCCTAGGCCAATTGAGCTAGCCATCGGGATTCATGTGATGTGATTTTTTAAGATTTTTTTTTTTTTTTTTTTTTTTTTTTTTTTTTTTTTTTTTTTTTTTTTTTTTTTGTAAAAGTGATCTTTAATATGTTATTTTACCATGAGACAATGGCAAGTTTGGGTCAAACTCACATGGAGTTAATTTAAGAAACTTTTAGAATAAGAAAAAAAACTAATTACCTAACAATTAAGGAAAGTTTCTAAAAATAAAAGCAAGCAACTAATTTAAAAAGATGAAAACTGTCAATTAATGAAAGTGATTAGAGCATACGAATCCAATAAGAATCCACCAATTACTTATCAAGTAACACTTGTTCCTATTGTTACTTCAAAGAAAAGACAAATCAATATATTTTACTCGAAAAATCTAACTTTAAAAACCCCTTTTTAATTATAAAATCCAAAACATAAGACTTCCTTTGAATACAAATAATCTAAGCAATATCCATCAAAAGTAAGCATAAACCATTAAAAAGATCCAAGTCCTAAGCATAGCCTATCAAACCTACGTATAGATAGTCAAATATTAATTTTTCTTTTCAGAAATTAAGAATGGATGTTTACCTAAGGCACAAAGACAAGTCTATTAATCACTAAGAACATAACATATGAAAACAAGTTAGAACTACTAGACAAATAAAAGGTAATCATTTATTTTCATCCATAGCCTTAATCAAAGGATTTAGCCCGCCGTTGCAAAGAAGATGAATTGATTTGTCATTATTAAAAGCATCTTTACAATCTTCTCCGTCAAGTAATTGCTTGGACAAGGCCCAAAGCTACCCAAAATAAATAAATAAATATGGATAATTATAACTAGAACTAGAAGAGGGGAAAGAAACAAAAGGGAAGAGGAGAGAGAGAAAGAATGGACGTCCCACTTTATGATGGAGAATAGCTTTTAGTTCCAGCTCCTTTTATACTTTTTAGCCTCTTGGTTTGCAAGGAATTATTTCCTTCTATGACTTGATTATTGGCTTAGATACCAAGCAAGATCTCCTTCGTTGGTATTGTTTCCTTGTTTGAGATTATTATTGGCTTAATCTCCAAACAATCCTCTTTAATTAATAACAATCAATTTGAATTGAAGAGGATTTGTTACTAAGTGTAGTCTCTTGGGCTCCAAGTCTTTCCAAATTGAACTCTTCAAAGATATCTCATGTTACCAATTTTGAAAACTTTTTACAATTCCCGTATAGAATTATAACAGCCAACTTCCAAATGTCATATCTCCCTCAATATAGTTATGATCAATGCAATATTGGGCTACAATGATCCGACACTCGAAAAGAGCTTGAATAAAAAGATCGCAAGAAGTCAAACCAAAAAGTTATATCGATAGTGTCAACTTCAAACGGTCATAACTTTTAATCCGGGTATCATCACAGGGCCCATAACCATGCATTTCAAAGCTATTGACGAGCTCTATGCTCTAAATAACCACTAAAGGCGGTTGGATTTGTTGGAAAATAAATAAGTCTGTTTTGAACGTCAAAATTTAATTTCTGTGCAAAACTTACTATTTATAGTAAGTTTTCGTTCTACTTATTTTAAAGGGTTTTTCTTTTTTTTTTTTTTCAGACTGTTTCAGTTTTAGTCTTTGTCGAAAGTCTTAGAAAGTTATTTAGGGAAGGGCAAGGGGTTTTGATGTGATTTTCTATTTACTATTTTCAGTAAATTTGCTATATATAATGCTTTTTTTTTTCAATGATATAATATAGGTTTCTCCTATCTCTTCCTTGTGGATTCAAGGTATTGAAGAGTTGAAGATGGTGAACTTCTTCTTTGGTTTTCTTCTCGTGCTTCCGCTACCCAACTCCTTCTATTCAATTTTATAAAAAAATGGAGGTTATTGAATATTCAATTTTTTTTATCATTCATGTTTGGGCTATGATAAAATTTTACGTTGGCTGTAAATCCACCTAACGCAACCCTCCTCCTTTACCAAAGCTTGGGATTGGTGGTAAAAAACTAGCAAAGTCGTTTTTGGGTATTTAGTTTTAATGATTATTCATTTTTAACCACTAATATGAATGAAAACTTTTTAAAAAAATTTAGAAACAAATAGGCACTTAGAAGTATGGTTGTCAAAGGGCTTGCGCATCTAACTCAAGGTTATCCAAGCCTACCCTCATAACATATGGGCTTGGCCTGAGGTAGGTGAAATCCCTTGGAGGGCTTATAATACCTCAACCCTTACTCAGCCCCCATGGGGCAAGGCATGGTCAAGGCCAAGCCTAGGACCTGAAGATAAGAAATAATTTTTTTAAGTTATTTTTCTACACTGCCTGTATAAACATTACATTAACCCTCTTTCTTTATTCGAGCTTGAGACCATCAATGCAATGCAACAAGCAACATTGTACAAAACGTAGAGTGACAGCTAGGGAATCATTTACTATTCAAGAGAAAGACTATTTGGTCGTATTAGTAAATCTTATCTTTTAACTCTTAATTTTAGGCCATTGATAGGATGCATTATTTTGAATTCTCACAAATTAAATACCAAACAAATAAATGGATCCTATCTTAAAAAAAAAAAAAAAAACACTAAAATATAAAGTTTTCTTGTATTGTTAAAACTCAACCCTCAATTTGGTGGGCCTATAAAAATATTGTCCAAGCCCAGCCCTCGAGCTTTTTAAGAAAGACAAAAGCCCTCATTAGAGGGCATTTTGAGGTGAGCTGAGTTGGGTATCCTCCTGAGGGGCCCAATTGACAGCCCTACTTAGAAGCATTTGAGATATTTAAACTATATGTAAGTGGCGAGGTTGTTGACATTTGGAGAAAAATTTGATGTGCGGAAGTGGAATGTAGTAAGTACTCGCTATCATTAAGTGCCCAATCATAAAAATCCTCGCTCAGCCATTTGAAAAGTAGCATAATGGACTTCTAAGTTTATATGATTGGGCCCGATTTGTGGATCTAAACGGATTCATATGGATGTCAGGTTAGTAGGGAAATATAAGTAGATTACATGTAAAGTTCAATTCTATGGAGCCTATTTTGGCCAATCTTTGATCAATTTAGCTCCTTTCACATTTATACCCACCTTGATTTTGCATTATGCAAAATTTTGATGCTCATCGATCCTTTACCCACTATTGGATTGGATCTCATAAGAAAATAGAGAAATTATTATTAAAATAATATTAGACTTAAAGATTGTTAAATCCAGAGCCAAGGTGATTGAAATGTCTGCGGATGCCATCTTCACCACGGAGATGGTAAAAGGAGAAGGAAAAAAGCATGATATAAGAGTTTTATGATAATAGACTCATGAAACATCTAAATCGTTGGAAAATAGGCTCCTTATATAGTGTGTAAACCTTAATAGATTTCAGTCAGATGACCCAATTTAAAATCATTAACTTTTAAAAAAGTATTCCATAAAATTTTTATAAACAAATTCAATTTTTTTTCATATATATTAATTTTACTTGGGCCCAAATCATATTGAGTTATATTTTTTCATAGAGAGCTAGATCATTTATTTTGTGGGGTTTATATTTTTACACAATAAGCCCCACTCAAGAGCATCTACCCTAAAGAACATCCCACATTCCGAGCCTATTTAATTTTGTTAAGTGTGCTCAGCTCCAAGCTTCATTAAATGCTCTCTAAACATGATTGGCTATGGGATGAGACATTGGAGATGGATGAGAATAATATTGCACAAAGAGGGAGATATATAATACAAAAAAGATTATATCTTTTGAGAAAAGAAAAGGTCAATTATGCCTTTATTATGCTCTCTAAAGTTCTCAAAGAGTATAGAAAGTGGATGAGGGGCATAGGTCATAAAATAAAAATGCCTAAATTTACCCATATATTTCTCTTATTTATCAAACATGAAAAGAAATTCCTGTGGGGGCAATTGCCCACACTCGAGACCCTCCCTCCCTTCGTCCTTCGGGTTATGCTTTATGGTTTTTTTCTACAACTAGGTGATTTGACATGCTGTGATTGACTTATTTGACTTATATGTTCAAAGTTATTCATTGTTTTTTCTATAGACATTCTTGCTTGTAACTGTGATGATTGGTGCCTTTAATTTAAGAGTCTCCGGGCTCCACGCATTTTTTATGCTCAGATCGGAGGCCCACACCCTGCGAGTGGAATTCTTAGAATTCAAGGAATTCCTGTATGGAAAATTCTTACATTCCCATATATAGTGGAAATCCCGGATGCTCTCTTGGACTTGAGCATCTAGGAATTCCACTAAAATGCAAAGATGGTGGAATTCCTAAATTTCCAAAGGTCGTTTGAGACCCTTTCATATGGCTAGGATTTTGAAATACATTATGGGATTTGCAAATGCTAGCCCAAAAACCCCATAATCTAGAATTTCTGTTAGGAATTTTAATAAAGAAACATCTCTTTTAACGTTTTATAATTATAACAAGAAAATTGAGATATTTTTCTATGGGTATACGTGCACTTTTTATGTACTAAAATGCCCTCGCGTATTTGATATCACTTATAATAAGCATATTGCATAGATGCATTCCTTTTTTAATCCAAGAGGGGAACTTTTGTAGGTAATCGCGTAAATTAAAAATATTTCGAAATAACTTTAACTATGTGCAATTTTGTCATTTCCCCGTGTGGAAAACGTGTCTGTGGTGGTGGGGGGTGTTGTTGTTTAACATCTCAAGTGGGGCCCACTGAGACAAGTCAGACCATTCAATTTCTAGAATTAACTTTCCAAGTATCTGGTTGATAGATTACCTGGTCGTCCTTCTTACATTCATATTCAATTGATGAGCTTTGACTTCCAACGGTTTACTTATTATATCAAGGTTCAACTGTATGAAAAATTTATTTTAAAATGGACGGCACAGATGAAGTTCAACCGTGGTAGGGCTGACTCATTCAACCATTCAGAACCACAACCTCTGTCTGATTGATACACCACTTGGCTCCATTCAAATTGATACATGATACCTCTGAAATTAGTGGTCTTCATGGCCTGTGTTGGGCCGGGCTGATGCATATCCAGGCCCATATCCGGCCCAATCCTGACAAGGCCCGTCGATGTCAATCCCCACAAGCCTGCCCATTTAGTCAATCGGGCCAGGCTCAACTGAGCTTTTATTATTTGTTCGTTTTTTTTTTTTTTATTTTTTTTTATAACAAAGTGGATCGGACCGGGCTTTGGGCGTTTATCACTTATTCCAACCCTGGCCCAAATATCAAACGGGCCTAGATTTTAGATCCAAGGCCCGCCTATGAGCACGCTATCTAGAATTAAACCATACAAACCACAAAGCCCTCTAATGGATAAACCACTTGCTGCAATCAAGTTGATAATGCTGTCAGATTGATTAAGACTTAAAATACATGATTCAATCTAAAGCATGACCATTAAATGTAATGGAAAGCAACAACAATTCAACAATTCATAGGCATCCATAGAATATCTTTGAGGTGCAGTTCTTTAACAAGGGCCGCCAATCGGGTCATGTTAACGAATTCTAGTTGCGGGTTAACGAATTTGTGTTAGAATCACTTCAATCCGTACACAACCCATTAAATAAACGGGTCCACTACCTATTTATTTAACGGATTACATGACACAATGCGTTAACCCGTTAAATAATTTCATCCATTTTAGACCATGTCAATTAACACACACTCTTTTGCTTATGAAAGGAGAGTGAAGGAGTTAGTTTTTATATGTTAGTTTTATGGTTTTCACTTAAACCTTTTCAAACTTATCAAAATACAGCTTTATGCATTTTATAATTTATGTTATTTACCATTTGGTGGGTTGTATCAGGTTATTAATAGATTACCGGTTTTATTTGTTAACGATCCGCTCATTTAATGGGTTAACGGGACCGACCCATTAACGACATAAACCCATTAAAAAGCCATCCGAACCCGTTAATATCACGTGAGTTTGTACCGTATTAACTGGTAGTGTGAAATTTTGACAGCCCTGAGATAAAATCACATTATCAACTATATATATATCAGAAGTTGATGTAAGTAATTTGGTTGGAAAAATAGAATGGGTCAAAGTCAGTTGATATGGATTGTCTTTTTCTCATTATTTTTTCCTTCAAGGTCATCATCCAATTGAATGGTTGCTTCTTCTCATGTAGGGAAGAGGGCAACACCCGTATGAAGGAATTTTCCAAAGGCAATATACATCTATGTAAGTATTTCTTAAGACTTAAGACTACCGGCTTCTTCATTGAAGGCTATGCTAAATTGCTAATTGCTGTGTAAATGAATTTAACGGTTCGGATTGCCTCAGGGCCTCAAAACAGTCATGGCCTGCACATAATCTTTGACCCACTAACTCAGCTTCAGTTCAACCCAGTAATACAGGGTTTGTATTGACTAGTTTTATTTGTGGGTTGGGTTTGAGTTGACATTTTCGGTTTTACTAATAAAATGTGTTTAGTGTGGTTGATTCCAAATGTAATAAATCCCTCTACTGAGTTCTGATATTGGTGAGAAACTTGTTCTCTAACTGAATTTAGACACATTCGAGTCGAAAAATTTGTTGGACATTATTCCTTTTTCTCTTGTTTTTTTTTTTTTTTCATAGCTATATTGGACAACTGATCGGTGTGACACTTTCAACTTGAAAATGCCGGGACGGCAACACCACTCAATAATCATTAGTATGTTGGCTGCTATGTGTCATTATTAATTTTAATTCTTTCGTACTTGATCAAAACTTGGAAAAAGTCTCCAAATTAAACCGGCCCAATAATCTCTAGAGCAAAGCCTTGCCTTTTAACAATAAACTCATTTTAATCCAATTCATTGCATTTTTTGTTTTAACCAGAAAAATCCAACCCCCAAGCATATGGCAATTCATGATCCAAGTTGACCCTAACTTGAGATTGAGTTAGAATTTCCATTTCCAACCCAACTAATGAAGACGAAAACGGGTATCCAGATTCTCCACCAAAAAAAAAAATCGGGTTTTAAAATCTATTTTAGATTTCGATTCACAAACGGATCTAAAACCTAATTTAGACTCCAATTGGTAAATGAGTCCGGTTCTGAGTCCATTCAAGTTCCAACCCATGGACCCGAGACCTGTCATATGAGCCTTTAATGCAAATTGCAATTCAAATTTAATTTTTGTTGGGTAGTTTTGTGTTTAATCCTAAAGGTAGTATGCTTGAATCTTGATACATTATTATAAATCGAATGATATTCTTAATTTAAGAAAAAACGAAACATTAAAAGAAAATGAAAAGAAGTCCAATAAAATTTTAGAACTAGATCCCAGTCCTCTTATTGATTGTTTCGGAACCAACTAAATAGGTGTTGGTTCCTGAATTGGAATTGAATAAGTAATAGTAACCGTCATTTAGAAATGAGTGTCATTTGATTCCGGAACAGACACATTTGCACCCCTACCAATAAATTAACAAAATCAGTTCAAATTCGGCTCCGCTAATACATGTTACCTTTGTTACACGGTTAACCCAACCCGACCCAACGCGACCTCTCCTAGCCTCCTTGCAAAAACCATGCTCCCGCAGACTACCAAAAATCACGGACAAAGAGAGAGAGAGAGAGAAAGTGAAAGAGAGAGGGGCACTTGAATTCGCTTTCTCCGGGCTGTGTGGGTCGTTTGGCAGCACCACTTTCTTTACTGAAAGAAATCGTGGAATTCCGCGTAGCTGAGCATCTGCAGATCTACAAATCTCTTCTTCTGTAGCAGAGAGACTCATTTTTCCTCCTCCAGAATTCCTTCCATAGCAGAGAAATCGATTTCCTCGTTTTCCCTTCGAAAGTAGTTCTTGAAGATGAGCGGATGGGATAGGATTAGGGTGTCGCGATCGCGGCTCGGTAGCGAATCCTCATCTCGGACCGTCCATCTCGGCCGCGTTCAGCCTCAACACCCCGCCCACCGTACGATCCACTGCAATGATCGAGACGCCAATCTCCTTGCCGGATTCAAGGTCCGTTGGATCTCTCCCTCTCCCTCTTTGATTCTTTCTGTTTATGAAATTTCTGTTGTCATCTTGATCTGAGATGTTTTGGTTGGAACTTGATGACTGGGATTTGCTGATGTTTGGATGTCTAATTGATTTTAGATGTTCTTTTCATTCTTGTTATCTTAGATGAGGTGGAGAATTGGGCGAGTTTCGGTTTGTTTAGAGCGAATTATTAATTTTATCGTCATAAATGCCTTTCTAGATTTCTTTTTTTGGGTAAAGATTTGATTTTTTTAGGTTTGATGACTGACTAAGTTATGATTCTGATTGCATTGGAACTGAACTGAATTGATTGCGATAGCGATAATATAAAGAGGTAATTGAGATGTCTGATTGTAAAGCTGTAGAGTGATTCAGAACACACGACCGGTTTTTCTGAACACACCCACCTTTTAAAAAAAAAAAACTTACAAATGATGAAAATACCCATAAATTCCGTGCATATTCCATGCATATGAGATATGCACGGTTATGAAACACTTAGTACATGATATATGCACGGTTTTTCCAAGCTGTACACCTCTTTACGTGCACGGCTCTAAAACTCCGTGCACCTCTGAAAAAAGTTTCTAAACTACTACCCCTTTCCCTCTCCATAAACTCAGTGCTCTTGAAATTCCCTAGAAAATCCGAAGAGGAGCTCTTCCTCTCGAACTCCCTCAACCTCTTTCTCAACACCCGAATCGGCTCTCACTTCTCATTCCCCTTCCAGTCCCAACGAAACTCCTTCCCTCGAATCTTCCCCCTTCCACTGCGCCAGCTCCTCTCTCCATCGAATTCAACGAGCTCCACAGAGTCCTCGATCTCAGAGACGATCGCGTTCTTGATGGTGGAGAGGTCGATGCGGATCCGGGACCTCGAGTCCATTTCTGGAGCACTTTCCGGCTGAATTTCGACGCCCGACGGAACTCAGAGAGCTTGGGCTAGAGCCGCTTGACGAACTTGAGCTCCACCGGGGAGGATGGCGACGACAGCAGTGGGCAGATGGTGGCGGAGAGGGAGGAGGGAGAGGGAGACTGGGGTGGGTGAGAGGGAGAGGGAGAGGAAGAGAGGAGAGGAGAGAAGAGGAGGGTATTTTGAGTATTTTTGAAAAGTGGGTGGGCTCAGCAAAAGAAGTGGGTGCATTTAGAATTTCCCAAAGCTGTAATTAGTTGATAAACTGAAGAAATAATGGAAAGATGTAGTTAATGTAGGCATAGGTATCAGAATCCTACGATTCGTATCCCGAATCCCGATTTGCATCCCAAATCTTAAGGAAAACGATTCGTATCTATGTATGAATCCCCATTTACAAATGAATCTTAGGATTCAGGTGTGAATCCTACGATTCGATATGCGTTTCATTGAATCTATGATTCAAACGATTCGAATTAGCGAAGATGGCTATAGCCAAGAAGCTAATATTAATAATCTTTTATCTTTTATCTTTCTTTATTCTCTCTTTCTTTTATCGCTTGTATTTTTAAAAGGTTATTTAGTAGTTAACGAAACCTCGTAAGAATTTTTCACGGCTTTGATATGGTTTTAAAGATGAATAAAGAACATGCATTTAACTAAAGCATTCGACCGTACGTATGGTACTTGTTTATATCTTCTTTTTTTAATCAATTTTGGTTTTTTTTCTTCATGAACACTTTCTTAACTTTAAGAGATATCCTACCGTGTAAGATTGATGGTTTGGATTTTATTTTATTTTTCTATTTTGATTTAAAGATAAGAAAAAATATATATTGATACTTTAAACTTATTTAACTATTTACACATCATTTATTTCATATATATATATATATATAATATGTCATGATGTTTTTGATATGATTGTATGATAGACTTACTTGTTATTATATTTATACTACTATAAATGGAAAATGGATAGCTATGAATAATTACCTTTTTTTTCTTTTAATTTTTAATTATTTTTCATTTTTATTAGAAAAATAAAAAATCCTACTATTCATGATTCGATTCGATTCATGGGTATGGATGATTTGTGATACGATTCCGATTTTGAAAACTATGAATGTAGGTTCTAAAGCAGTGAAGAATCAGCTTACAAGTCTTCATTTCTAGAATGAGGGGAGAAGTTACAAAAGTGAGGATACAAATGTTGTGTTTCTTGCTGTCATTTTCTCCTGAAAATGGGTGTTTGACGTTCCAACTTGCTTTTTTGCACTTTGGGGATGGTTTAGGCTAAGGAGGGGTTTAGAGTGCAAGGTGTTCTCTGTAAAGTTTTAGGATGGTTGTATAGAAACTAATAGGAGTGGGACACTGTGTTTTGTGTGAAAAGAGGATGCCGTGATAAAGAGGAAAATTGTTCTGATTTTCCGTGCAACCCACTGTTTCGTTGTTTGGTGCAATGCATTGTCCTTGCAGAAAGAGAAAAATGAACTGATTTTCATCAATATAGAGGATTATGTTTTCCTATGAGAGGGGTAGGAATAACAAATCCTCGAATAGTTTTCAGTTTTTCAAATTTACCCTTAATTACTACTTCCATCCATGTTCTCTTTAGTCTCAATAGTGCTATTGCTGGCCTTCGTGAACCACTAAATAACCTTTTAAAAATAAAAGGCTAAAAGAAGAAAGAAAGAATAAAGTAAAAGGTTAAATAATATTAACCTCTGCTCTATAGCTATTCTCACTTAGCCGAATGACTTGAATAGTAAGATTCAATGAAACACGTATTACATCGTAATGTTCACACCTGAATCTTAAGATTCACTTATAAATAGGATTTATTACATAAATACAAATAATTTTCGTTAGGATTCGAGATACGGATCATAGGATTCTGACAACAATGGTTGTTTTTGTGATCTCTACTATGTCGCTGTTGCTTTACATTTCCTGAACCTATGCCTTAATGTTTATTCTATGGTGAAGCCTTGGAACTCTTTATTGGGAAAGTAGTAGAACAATGAAGATAATGTTGAGCTCCAACTCTGTAATTTTTCCCAATTGTATCTTGTTCTTTGGGCTATAAATCTAATGATTAGCTATGTTGTCATTCATTTCAGGGGAATTCTATATCAACGACTAAGTTTAATATTATTACCTTCTTACCGAAAGGCCTCTTTGAACAGGTAACTCAGTTATTATATATGTGCCATTCATGTAGGAATTGTGTTAATCATATAAATAGGCTGATATGCTCCATATTAGCCGATATTTATTGGTTTTTTTCTGCTGGAAAATCTGTGAAAGCAATTTTCATGTATCAATATGTATCAGCTTATAGACCGATGTATCCACTGATACAGCAGTCTGGGCTACGTAAGTATTTTTGTTCAAGAACATGTGCTGATGCTAGAAGGTGAACACTCTAACCATCAGACCACAATTTGCTTGTTGCTTTTGAGTTATTTACTTTATATATGAGAACAACTGTAACTACTTAGTGTTCCACAGTTCCAATGGCAACTTGCTTTTGTCTTTACATATAGCCCACGCATGATCAATCCTGTCCGCCCTTTGAGCTTGTACTAGTGCCACTTATGTGGACATAAGTCATCATTGAATTCTATCGCAATAGATTTGTCCACTTATGTGGACAAAGCAATTTTCATGTATCAATATGTATCAGCTTATAGACCGATGTATCCACTGATACAGCAGTCTGGGCCTTTTATAGTAAAAAAAAAAAAAAAAAAAAAAAAAAAAAAAAAAAAAAAAAAAAAAAAAAAAAAAAAAAAAAACACATTAGTATTTTTGTTCAAGCACATGTGCTGATGCTAGAAGGTGAACGCTCTAACCATCAGAACAATTGTAGCTACTTAGTGTTCCACAGTTCCACTGGTAACTTGCTTTTGTTTATACATATAGCCCATGCATGATCAATCCTGCCCCCCCTTTGAGCTTGTACTAGTCCCACTTATGTGGACATAATCTTTAGCAATTAAACTTTAAGGAGCTAAAATCAAGGCTACAATAATTTGATGGGACTAATTTTAAGGTCATCCCTAATCCATGTCCTGTCCTATCCGTCTCTTTGTTTCCCTTGATTGTCATGCATCCATGTGGGCACTACAAGAAGTGATGAAGCATATTAGCACTTGTTTGTTGTACATGTGAGATCTATCTTCATTGATTCATTACATTAAAGAAAATTACTTTCATGAGTGACTATAATTGAGGGAATTATTTCTAAAAAATCTACATCTATTTGAAAATTCTAGCAGTCTTTTCTATTAGTAATAATGCTGCATGGTTATGAGATCACTCTCAGGTTACAAAGTAATGCATCTAACTATAATTAAAACATTTAAAAAAACACTGAAAAAATTTTTGCCAGTATAAGATTTACTGTAAAAGATAAAATAAAAAATTCCCAGGTTCAGGCTAGGTTCTGCCTTCTGCAGTAAATGACTTGAAACATTTTGGGTCCTGGTCATGTAATTCTAAATCCAACAGACGATAGAACCTAGTTGCATTCATTACTTTTCGACACACAGAGGATCGATATCTGTTCCTCCTTACACAAAACCAAGTGCAGCACCCCCGGGCCCCCCTTCTCCTCTTCCTCCTCTTCTCTCTCTGCTTTATTCTCTGTTCTTGCACTTTCACAATGACCAACATATGGAGAGAGAATTAGATCAATGACCTGTCTTCGACCGACATATTCTAGAAAGAAAAGGCACCAAAAGCCAGTGTCTGTTTTCCTTTTCTTTTCTGCTCTTATTTTAAATTACGAGGGCTTTTGATGTCCCACAACCAATATCTGCTCTATCTTCCCAAAGACAACCTCTAAACACATGAATGTACATTTCATAGAAATGGGCACCATATACCACGTTGTCTTTAATGTAAACATCAGTGCCTCTTGCCTCTTGATTTTCTTGTTTTGATGATACACCTTTTCAACAAACTCCTCTTTTACGAACAGAGAATTCTCATGAAATCTGCGAAAATGCCCATAGCAGGGACACCTGTTTTCTGGTCAACATGTTGGTTGCATCAAACAAACTAGTAAAAGATAGATTTGGGTCATTTGGCCTTGTTTTGGGTCTGGATTCAGGCCCAGGTTTAGGGCCAGAGTTCAGTTCCTGTTTTCTGTTCAGCTCCTTGGTCTCATTTTAATAGTTGGGTTTGGGTTCAGGCCCAGGCTCACAAAAAGCAGTTAGGGATATGAAACCCATGAATTACCAGTGTACAGACCTAAAAGGAGGTATACTGTCTAGATAATAGGCTGAAAAATATGAATTTATTTCCTTATTTTCTACTCCTTATAATAATACACCATTTTTATTCAGTCATTCCCTAAAATTGTCTCTATGGATTCTGACAGTTCAGGCGGGTGGCAAATTTGTACTTTCTCTTTATCTCAATCTTATCTACAACTCCAATCAGGTAACTTCATTTAATGAGTGAGTTTTTATTGTTTATATCTTATCATGTGGTCAACACTCATGCCCTGTGGCTTGTATTGTTTAAACAGCCAATTCTTTATGCCTAAAGGGGTATTGAATCTTTGTCAGGTGTTATCAAAAATAAAAAATAAAAAATCGACTCTTTGTCAGGATACAAACTTGTTAATGTCAAGCAAATCTGTATCCTAACATTTTATATGGGTCTTATTATGTGATTTTTTCTGGGTCTCTAATAAATTAGCATTTTATGCAGTCCTGTGCATCCAATTACAAACGTGGTGCCCTTGAGTCTCGTCCTTCTTGTCTCTCTTGTTAAGGAGGCATTTGAAGATTGGGTGAGTAGAAAGCCCTAAAGTTTAGCAAGTACTGATAATCTGTGTTGATATTTCAAGAGATAAGTTGTTATTAATAAAGACAAATAGTTGTATTACCGTTCTTTTGGGGTTACCTGAGCCAATAGATTCTTGTTTTGGTTTTACTGTTCTTTGCATTTGTATGTGTTGGATATTTTCTACCCACAAAATGAGAATATTTTATGTTTACTATCTATTTTTCTTTCTACTTTTCTGTGCAGAAGCGCTTGCTGAATGATAGGGTTATAAATAATTCATCTATTGATGTATTGCATGATCAGAAGTGGGAAAGTATACCTTGGAAGAAGCTGCAGGTTGGGGACATTGTTAGAGTAAGTTTTCCAGTCCCTTATTGGGATCCACCATTCCATAAGTTGCAACTAGTGATTTTAGAAGCATTTGGGGTTTGTGCCTTCAGGCTCTGCCTTCGGGCGAGGTGTCCCAAAAGCACCTGAGGCTTAAGTTTGAGGTGTCCCAAAAGCACCTGAGGCTTAAGTTTGAGACATGGTTTGAATTTAGAGGGAACACCTTACCATATGAGACATATTTGACAACAAGTCAATTTTGGTATTGGTCAGCCTAAACCTAAACTTGCTTTAATTAGCACCTACCATACTTGTACCTTACCTGACCTATGACTGGCTATATGGCAAGTTTATGAAGTCTGATATTGAGCCTGCCCCATAACCGGCATGGGCTGGAGGAGTTCAATATTAGCTTCTTTTTTTTTAATTTTCTATTCTAAAATATAAAAGAAGAAACCATACACAGTTATTGCACATAAAAGGACTCAAACTTGCAACCTGCTACCATTAGTTTCGCAAATATCCACTACCAACTATGCGACCCAAGTTTTGTGTATCATAATTTACTAAGAGATGTGAAAATCAGTCATAAATGGGGTGGGTTGAGGCGGTTAAAACCTTATTGTTCCCCAAACCTGACTTGGATAAATATCTAAAAATCTATACCCATCTTGAATCCACAAACCCAATACCAAATCCGGCCGTAATAGTGGCGGGGTCACCCAATTAACTGACCCATGCTAATTTCTATATTTGAGGGGTATGCCGCAAACATTTTAAACAAGGTCAAAATCAAATGACTAGGTTATTGAAACCTACGTATTTTAGGACCATTGTCCATCTATGTTGGTGGCCATGGTGCTCATCAAGTCATCTAGAAAATAACATGGGCACAGATGAAAAAAAAAGGGCCCCATGTGCAAAAAGACTCGATATTATTATACAAAGTTTAGTGGAGGATTGTGGAGGATAACATGATCCCTTAGGGCTAGTTTGGCACTTTACTAACATAGTAAAAGTCAAGTAGAGCTTTCATTTTTTAGACAAGATGTCACATCAAAAGCACTTTAATTCAAAACTCCCTCCATCTTTTTCAAATAAAGTAAAAAAGCAACCATCTTTATCCACTAAAGTACAAAAAAACTCCACTTTCCCATACAAAAAGTCAAAAAGATTCCATAAAAAAAAACTAACAACAAAATACCATCACAACCCACTTATATTTTGTTCTTTCTTCAAAATCAACTTTACTTCACTTGACTCTATTAGTAGAGTTGCCAAACTTCACTTCTCCTCGCTCTATGCTGTCTCGACCTCCCTGTCTCTCTCCCTCTTCTATCATCTTTTGCTTTCCCACTTCCTAATCCAAATACACAGTTGTCTAAGAAGTTGGAAGTTTCTGTGAGATATCATATCCATTCAACCAACATCGTTCTAACCATTTGGTTCCATCCATTCTCTTTTATATTCCATCACTTGTCTGGCTGCCTTCTTTCTTTCTGTCTATGTTGTATTGATTGCTTGCAAGTTCTTCATTATTATTTGTTGTCTCCTCTATTGTAACTCATTGTTAGGTCATGGAGAAGAAGGGAACATCTTTTTTTTTTTTTTTGGTAAAAGAAGGGAACATCTTGATATCTTCAAAATCAACATGATCCTCACTCTCTGCATTGTCATAATCACTAGGTTTTCTATTTACTTTCTTTTTTATTTTTTATTTTGTATTTATAGAGTATATTTGGTTGCATTGAATGGGTAAAATGGTTCCAATGTAAATTGAAAATCCCATTGAAGATTTTTTTTTTATTATTTATGATTGTTTTGTTAATAATTTTGTTCAAGATGGAAATTGGTTTTCTCTTTTATTATTTTATTTTTAAGGTTTATTAAAGATTTTATTGAATATGATCTTTTTACTAATTCTAAAAGTTTTGTATCACTGTTTGTTTGATTTAAAACTCTGGTATATGTTGGTTTCACCAATATTTCATAATTTGCACTAACAGCCAAACAACTCAACTCAAAATCTGTTTAACTCTTAAAAAGGTGCCAAACAATAACAATTATTATATCATATTCTTATTGCACTCTGACCTATTTCTTTCTACTGTTATTTAAATCTATTAATATTATATTTTGCACATATCCAAACGAGGCCTTAGTGAACTACGTAACAATTTATATCAGCACCTCCCCTCGAATGGAAAGCCGTTCGAATTCAAAACCTGATATATAGATGGAGGTAATATGCTTCTCAGGGTTTTAGAATTGGTGACCTCGGTCTTTGATGCCATGTTAATAATCAAGAACACCAAAAGGTCGAACGGGAAGCCATTCGAATTCGAAACCTAATAGACAGACAAAATGGACAAACCTGATAGATAGATGGAGGTAACATGCATCTTAGTGGTTTCAAACTTGTGGCCTCTGGCTCTGATACCATGTTGATAGCTAGGTGCACCAAAAGCTCAAGATTGGTTATTAACATGGCGTCAAAGACAGAGGTCATGAGTTCGAAACCCAGCAGATAAACTGGAAAGACAGTTGGAGGTAACATGCCTCCCAAGGATTTCAAACTTGTAACCTCTGGCTCGAGCTTTTGGCGTGTCTGGTTATTAACAGAAATATCCTCTCTCGTTCCTAAGTTTCTTATAGAATCTTCATTTAAAAGTTTGTTAAAATGTTCTCCACCTTTCTTTAGTATAATTGTCCTTCACTAAAACCTTGTGGTCATCCCTTTTTATACATTTAAGATGATCTAAGCCCTTATTTTTGGAAGCTTGAAAATATCTTCTCTCCTTTTCTTGTTCCTGTCTTATTATATAGGTCATCATGTGCTTTGGGCTTTCCATCATTTATAATTTTTTTAACTTCTTTCTTTACCTTCTTATACATTTCATAATTTATCGTATGCCTAGCTCCTGCTAAACTTTACAGTAATGTATTTTCTCTCAAACGGCTTCATGAACCTCGACACTCTACTATTTGCCAGAGCGTCGTTTTCCTTTCAACTCTCCAATCACCTCATTTGCAACCCTTCTAATCAAGTCAGCCATTTAGTTTCACCTCGATGTAGTTTCTCCCTTCAAATTCCATTCTCTGCCCTTTATGCTGTTTGTTGACATTCCCCTTTCAAAACCCCTACATTGTTTTATGGAACCTTTTATTTACTACCTCTCTGTATTTTACTCCTAATGTAAACATCTAAAACTATTATCCTATGTTATGTGGTTAAACTCTCTTCTGGAATGATCCTACAGTCTTTACAAGCTGATCAATTAGAGCTATGCTATTGATTGTTGAAAGAGAGGGGCTAATTCAGCTTCTGTCCCTAGTTAGAGCTATGTTATTGATTATTTGCCACTTCATTCTCCTTACCCTCTGATCTTGATGTGGGCCATTTTATTTTGATCTTGTATTTGTATTTCTGATGCATTTTTCTATGTTGAATCTTTTGTCTTTGAACAAACAATTGTTAGTTATGATAAAATATTGTCTGCATTCATGTGAACTAATTATTTGCTAGTTGAAATGATTAGTTTGTTTCAAGCATTTTTCTAAACTGCAAAATGAATTGCTTACCATTTTTGCTGCTTCATCTGGCCATGTAACTCTTAAATGGATTGAGAAAGTTGTGCTAAACATCTATGTTTGTAGAGTTCTCATGCTTGTTCTGGATATTGCATTCTTCTGTTCAGGTTAAGCAGGATGGATTTTTTCCCGCAGACCTGTTATTCCTTGCTAGTACAAACCCAGATGGTGTCTGCTACATTGAGGTTTTCAGTCTTATTTTTTGATCTTTCAAAATTTATTAAATGTTTTTACCAGTTTAAAATATGAAATGGCTCTGGAATTTTGTAAAATGGAAGTGCTTGGTTTCTGCTGTAACTGATTATGGGTTTTAACTTTGGGTCAGACTGCAAATCTTGATGGAGAGACAAATTTGAAGATTAGAAAGGGACTAGAAAGGACTTGGGACTACTTGCTTCCTGATAAAGCTTCTGAATTCAAAGGTATGATCTCTCTGCAGCTCTTGCCTTTGATTTTTAATATCTTTTTCAAGATAAAAATATCCTACGACCTGATTTACTGCTCCTCGTGTTTTTTGGTTACGGCATCAGGTTTAATGTCAACATCAATCTATAATACATTCCACTGATTTTTATGATTGATCAGTTTACTTATTTTCTCCCGATAGGATTATGCACCTAGAACCCCAGCACATATTTTTATTTTGTTGATTTTCTGGGATAGGTTAGGGATGAGAATTCTTTGGTGGGAGAATTAGTGAGTTGAATGGTTGTCATGGAATTGAAATGGTCAAATCTCTTATGAAAATAGTTGCATACCCTCCTATCTAAGAAAATTAATTTGGGCATATGAGGAAAACTTCCTTGTTGCATGTGGCTCTCCATCTGCCCATGTGATGGAAGTATGGAACCCACTTTCCTAGGAAACGGTTAGGGAAGTGCAAAATGTGTCTCAAGTGCTATTGTTACTTATTTTAGTAGCTTAAAAGTGAAGTTATAAAGAAGTAGACCTTGCCCAGGCACTTCCAAGCAGAGGAACAGCATCAACAATAGAGCATCTGCGGTGCAAAAATAACACTATCTTGGTGCTGAACCCGATCCAAAGATTATTATGTCCATCTCCCGCTTTCTCAAGCTGAACTTTAAATTTTGAAATGATATTCCCAGGGTAGGTTTATATATATATATATATATATATAGCCTTGGCGCAATGGTAAGGTTGCTCCATTGCGACCTGGGCATCACGGGTTCGAAACGCGTAAACAGCCTCTTCGCTTGTGGGGGTAAGGCTGCGTACATCTGACCCTCCCAGACCCCACAGTGGCATGAGCCTGGTGTATTGGGCTGCCCTTATATACATACGTACATATATATATGTATATGTATATGTATATGCTGGCACTTAAATCCATCTAAATACATGCCTGTTTTCCACTGGAAGTGCAGAAGGATGCTGATTTGGCACTAGACCTACTTTTCTCTGCTCAGATGTTATTGGTTTAATTAAAAATGGGGAGTCTCAAGTCTTGACTCAAGGAGGTCGCCAATCCCAATATCATTTGCTAATTTCAGACCCTTTTAGATGGCAAAATTTCACCAGACCGCTTGTATTACACAAGTGAATGAAGCAACAGATCTTCCTTTGTTGTTTCTGCTTCCACTATGCTGGTGTTGACATCGGTACACAACTAAGGTGTAGAACTTCTCTCCCTTATTTTCCACATGCTTCAAGCATTTGTTTATGTCAACATTAAAAACAATCTAGCATTGTTAAGGCACTTTTTAGTGTATTCTACAATTGATGGTTTGAGTGCTGTCACTTGTAATGGATCTATATTTAAGTTAAACACTTCCCTTTGGTTCTAACCCATCACATCTAGAAAAGTTGAATCTTAATATTTCCAGTACCCTACAATGCGCCCTTTTGTAATGTGGAAAAACCCATTCCAAAAGTTATGATCATCTTCCCATTGCAACATTCTATGCATGGCAGTCCCATTTCATGACATGCATCTCACTTTCATGAACTACTTTACTGGGTGTTCATATTCAACATGCCTGTGGATCCTTTTTTTTTTTTTTTTTTCGTTTTTCTTTTTTCTGCTCACGTTGTTTTTTCTTTTCTTAAGTCTGGTTGTTTTGTTTGCAGGGGAAATACAATGTGAACAACCAAATAACTCGTTGTACACGTTCACCGGCAATCTTATCATCCAAAAGCAAACATTGCCTCTTTCACCAAATCAAATTCTTTTGCGAGTATGCGCTCTTTTTTTTTTCCTTTCAATCTCCTTGCCATGTAGATTATGGTTTAAATGTCTTGAAATAGAATTGCTAACAGTGCATGCATATTCTTCTATATGCACTCAAATGTTCAAATGAGAACCATCCTCTTAAATCACTTCTCTGGCAGGGAGAAAATGATTTACTGTTTACCTTCATACTTAAACCTGCAAGCTCCAGCTTTATGTTTATTAGTCGTCAGCCTCACAGATTTTAATGCAGGGTTGCAGTCTCCGGAACACAGAATACATTGTAGGGGTGGTTGTTTTTACTGGGCATGAAACCAAGGTTCGTTGTCTTATATGGTTGATTCAAACTCCCCTCTTCTCCTTTTCTCTATCCATAGCTTTCCATTCTTCGGGTAGTTTCCCCGTTGTCTTCTGCAAATTGCTTTAGCTTTGGTTTTATAAAAAAAATTATGAGTTTCACTGATTGACTGCAGGTTATGATGAATGCTATGAACGTCCCTTCCAAAAGAAGTACCTTGGAGAGAAAACTAGACAAACTAATACTTGCTCTTTTTGGTGTTCTCTTCCTTATGTGTCTTATTGGAGCCATTGGCAGGTTCAGACTCTATCCACTTAGAGCTCCATTTGGAGTTGTTTTACTGCCAAGCATCTTTATTTTATCTTCTCCAGGAATCTCTGAAACATATGTTCAGAAGCCCTGCTGACCACTTCAGATATTTTTTAATATTCAATTCTTGATTTTGTCAAGTTCTTACTTCTTAGTGGTGGTGGTGGAGGTAGGACTCATGCAAAATGATTGAAAATGTTATTGTCTATGGTTTTTTGAGTGAACTGCATTTATACATAAAATTTCCCTTTCTATTGTATTTGTATTGATTTATCAGTGAACTGCATTTATACATAAAATTGCCCTTTCTATTGTATTTGTATTGATTTATCAGTGAACTGCATTTATACATAAAACTGCCCTTTCTTATTGTATTTGTCTGAAAATTCTGTTGTCGCTTATTAGTCTCAGCGAGCAAGGCTGGTCTTCATGTCGAGATAATTGCTTTATGTCTAATGTTCTGAAATAGGTGTGAGTTAATACCATGTCTTGTTTGGAATTTTTCAGTGGTGTGTTTATCAACCGCAAGTATTATTACCTGGGTCTGAGTGAAGGTGTGGAACAGCAGTTTAACCCTAATAACAGATTTGTGGTACTGATTTATCTTTTAAAGTACATTCTGAAGTAAGATCCGGTTGTTGCTTTCTTTGCCATGTAACACGCCCTATTTCTTGGCTTATTTTACAGGTGTCTGTTCTGACCATGTTTACGCTAATTACGTTGTACTCAACAATCATCCCTATATCTCTTTATGTTTCAATTGAGGTGGGTGCCATAGGTTTCTTCATTGAAGATGTGTTGATCTAGGGAAGCTACTTATCTGTTGAAATCTCATGATTACTTTGTGTGTTCAAATATTTCCATAAAATTTATATGAATGCTGATTTATTCTCTTGTGATATTTCAGATGATCAAATTTATTCAGTCTACCCAGTTTATTAATAAGGATTTGCACATGTATCATATTGAAAGTGACACTCCTGCATTGGCACGAACATCAAATTTGAATGAGGAGCTTGGGCAGGTATATTGATGATACAGTGCTCCTCAATGTTGTTGCTTCTTGAGTTAAGCAATTTGCCGTTTGTTTTCTGTCTGATTTTCAGAAAGGGTATACATGCTGATCATGCCTTTTTTTTTTTTTTATAATAATTCCTTTTACGGCAGGTTGAGTACATATTTTCTGACAAGACAGGAACCTTAACTAGAAATTTAATGGAGTTCTTCAAGTGTTCAATTGGTGGAGAGGTTTATGGAACCGGGATCACTGAAGTTGAACGAGGGGGCGCTGAGCGGAATGGTTTAAAAATTGATGAGGTTTGATCACTGTTAATTTGGCAGAACAGTCATTTTTATTGATATCTCCTCTCATTCATTTTATCAAATTTGTTACAGGTAAAAAAGTCAGCTGCATCAGTGCATGAAAAGGGTTTCAATTTTGATGATGCTAAACTTATGCATGGTGCTTGGAGAAATGAGCGTGATCCTGAAATTTGCAAGGTACATTGCCTGATGCAACTGGATAGGATGGCTTTTATTTCAACTTAGGTGCAGCTGAGTACGCTCTTAAAAATGTGGTGGCCTAGAAAGCTAGAATGCACTATTTGTAAAATAAAAATGGTTTGGCCTTCATAGGTCTGCACATGAGTAGAGATCTTTAAAATTCCGGGGTCCTCAATTTCATTCCTACCAGTTTGTATGGCTTATAAGATGTTGACTTTACAACTTCAAAATTTAACATTGAGCCCTCTTAAAATGATTTTTCTGCTTCACACCTCTATGATGATGGGGAAAAAAATGTATTAAAATCCAAGTCTAACATAGCATTCTATGTCTTGTATTGTTCTATCCTGCTGTGTCATTCTTAGTGGAAATTTTTACTTGCTGCAGGAGTTCTTCAGATGCCTTGCAATTTGTCATACCGTGCTTCCTGTAGGTGATGAATCCCCAGAGAAGATCACATACCGAGCTGCATCTCCAGATGAGTCTGCTTTGGTTACTGCTGCAAAAAACTTTGGCTTCTTTTTCTATAGGTATGGAGCTTTAGATGTCATTCTTAATTTCTACAGTAGGTGCTGGCTGCTTTTACTCTTAGCTTGAATTGATTTTTTTGGACTGTTAAATTTGGATGACCATGTCTTTTAAGAAAACTGCAGTTGTTGTTACAACTGAACTTTGTTTAATGATTAGGAGGCTTTTAGTTTTCCATGTTAAGCATTTAAGCTGCACCAGTTCTGACCTTCTTGATTTTTCACTTTCAACCACTAAAATTTCACTGTCAACCACTTCGGTTCTACCGAATTAGTGCGCGAGATTTGGATTTTCCAAGTGAAAAGGGTATATAACTTGTATGATGTTCAAACCTCCTCCCCTTCTTTCTTCTGCATCCCGGCTCTGCATAAGTCAGCAAAAGAACTTGCTAATGTTGTACTTTTTTGTTGTGTTTTGAGCAAGCCAGTGATTGACTACTTCCTTGCTAAGGTTGGCATTTTGAGAAAGCCGCTTCTCATTGATTCCCTGATGCCCTTTTATCTGGAGCAGAGATATCTCCTGAGGATCACATAAGATAAAGGAACCGAGTGGGTAGCTTCGTAACTCCCCTTGAGCTTAGGAATGTTGGTATTGTCTTCTTATCTAGAACAGAGATAAACTAAAGACTCTAGTGGGCAGAAAGTTCCATCATCTGGTTGCTTTCCTGTGGGCAATAACAAGTTGTCATGATTGAGTTTGCCTCCATTAGCTGCCAAATCCTTCTCCATACACACTCGAATTATATTTTCATGTTTTGCCGCTGCATCTGGGAGCAAACAATTAAACCAGCTAGGAGTGCAATCAGTTTTAACATGTCCGGATTTCCATCTTTAATTCCTAAAGCAGTCAAAGCTAGAACATCCCCTTTTTGGTTAGTGATAATCCCCCTGCCCCTCTATATTTATCTGAATGGCAGACTGATCCACTGATCGGTGCATTATTTGTCCTCCCCGGCACTTTCCACTATCTTCCATGTAATTTATCCCTCAAATCTTCCTTTTCTTTTATTCTGCTTCCGAACCTGACTCCAATCTAAGGTTTCATATTACTTTCAATAAACATCATTTGCAGTATTGCAATTTCAATTTTGACTGTGGTCGACTGGCTTAAGAGCCTGCTGTCCTCCATTGCTAATGAATTATAACTAGCATTTCTTAAGTCATTGGTTTTAAACTGTTAGTTCACAATCACCTGGTACTTGTGAATAGAAAGATTTTAATGCCATGTTATTAGGTGTCCGTAGAAATAACTAATTTATGTATTTAAGTTACTGGACTGCAGTATTCTTGATATTATTGAAACTTCGTTTATATCTGTGATATTATTGAAACTCTTGGTTCCAGTTCTGCAAGAAACTATATCAATATGGATGTCTCTAATAAAAATATATGTTACTCAGGTTGAGTGTTAATTGCAATTGATTCTTATCTAACTTGGATCCCTTGAATATTTACTTTCTTAGGCGTACACCAACTCTGATCAAAGTTCGTGAATCACACACTGAAAAGATGGGTGAAATCCAAGACATGTCATATGAGATTCTAAATGTTTTGGAGTTTAATAGGTGGGAGCTTCTTCCTCTTTAGTTACTTCTAGAGTGTTTTGTTCTTTCGTTCTTTTTTTTAAACTCTGAGTTTCTACTCTTCAATGCTCTATTGTTGATCATCATCTTTGTTTTGCAAACAGTACAAGGAAACGCCAGTCCGTCGTATGTCGTTATCCAAATGGAAGGCTTGTTTTGTATTGCAAGGTGACATTTTGAGACTTTACTGTTTAACATGAATATTGCTTTTATCTTACTAAGCAAATGATAACGGAGAGTAGAAAATGTACTTCACCAGGGTGCTGACACTGTCATCTATGAAAGATTGGCAGCGGGAAATGATGACATAAAGAAAACAACCAGGGAACATTTGGAGCAGTTTGGGTCTGCTGGCTTACGTACGCTTTGCCTTGCATTCAGGGATTTAAGTACCGAGTTGTATGAACACTGGAATGAGAAGTTTATCCAAGCCAAATCTTCATTACGGGAGCGTGAAAAAAAGTTGGATGAGGTATGAATCTTGCCAGGTCTCTTGTTAAACTTAATTCTGGTGGTTTCTTAAATTTGATTCTTTCATAATAATTTTATTTAGTGTGAAATTTTAATTGTTTCTATTGTCTTTAGAAATTCATTTTCCTGAAATTTTGATAAACTCATTTTATGCAGTGACAAGAGTCCGTAGCACATTTTGTAGGTGCTCAGTGTCACATCCAAAAGGTTGTGGGTTCAAGTCATGTTAACATTGGGAAAAAGAAAGAACAAAAAGAAATTCATTTTCCGGAAATTTGATTAATTGAGACAATTTATTTAGCTCTGAATTTACTTTGCATCCAACTTTGGGAACTGCTGTGGCTAAACTGAGTGGAAATGAGCATGTGAATGCACCACTTTTTTTCTGGGCAGTTTCCAGGGCCAACCTGGTTTAAAAGCTTATATTGGGTCCTATTATGATAAAATGGGTGCATCACTCGTAGGGATATGGGTATAGCTTGTTTTCAATTGGTCCTGTTGTGATAAAATGGGTGCATCTTTCATAGGTTAAGATGCTGGTACTCAGTAGGAGGCCCCCCACTATCTAAAATATGATAGTGACAGTTCATGGGCTGTCTTAG
This sequence comes from Camphora micrantha, assembly GCA_003546025.1. Taxonomy (NCBI): domain Eukaryota; kingdom Viridiplantae; phylum Streptophyta; class Magnoliopsida; order Laurales; family Lauraceae; genus Camphora; species Camphora micrantha. Next base: position 14,345,684 of record QPKB01000001.1, read on the forward strand.
AATTTACCTATATACGGTCTGGATTAGGTGTAATAGTTCTCACCATAAGTATGTGCTTGAGTTCCTCTTTTGGCAAATCTAGCTCACCTGTGATCGGTTCAACCTTCGCGCCCTTGAATTGGTGCTCACCCCATATTGGCAGTCATTCAACCTATATTCACCGTTTAATTGAAGTTTAAAATGGTTGTTCAGTTAAATAATCATTCAATTTGTGGGCCGTTAAATGAAGCATTTGGATGGTCTGATGGGGCTGCTTTTTTTTTTTTTTTTTTTTAACTTAACCCTGATCTACATCTCCCTGACCCATGATAGCCATTTATCCAGGTGACCCCACAAGGGGAAGTGTGCACTCTGTCTCTGAGACCCTGCGAATGTTGTGCACCTAATTATCCCCTCACACACAAAAATGAGAAGTCCACATATGTGCTCATGGGATCAGCATGGGCCCACCTATTATCAGTCTGTCTCCATCGCACCCTCCAACCCACAAAAAAGGAGGGACAAGGGGTGGGGGGGCGGGGTTGGGGGTTTGTAAACTATGCTCACTCTTGGTGTCTATGTTCACTGTTGGTAAAAGAAAAAAATGTATAGAGTTCATCGCCACTAATCACCCCAGTTTGATAGGCTGGAGACTTATGCTCACTGTTGGTCAAACCAAAACATAAAATTCATCACCACTACTGACCTCAATTTAATACAGCAGGGATTCACAATGCACATGGCAGTGACACGGGTTTTAAACATAAAAAGTGAAGTATCAATTACGATACGACATGTTACATTATCTATTTTAATTATGCTTTATAAAACTATAGGCAGTTTTTATGCATGGCACCTCCAAGATTTTTTGTTTTTACTTAGTGACCCCTCAAGGGAATTTTTTTTGGGTCCACCGCTGCATACGACCCTATGAATGTTGTGCGCCTGACCCCCTGCCCTCTATATATGTACATACGTACAAATTTTAAATGAAAAGTCTAGGGCTTTCAATTGGGCCTTCTATGAGGATATCCGCCCCAGCCAAGCCCTCAAAAGGCCTTCAAAATTAGGGCTTTTGTTTTTTCTGAAAAAAGCCGAGGGCTTGGACAATACTAGGCCCATCCCGGTCCTCTTATTTTTTTCTGTGGATCTATTTGAGCATAGACGTGGGTTATTTTTTAGTATAATTCTTTATGACTTCTTTTGTGATTCATTAATATTTTTATATGATTCTTATGGGATTTTCAAATAATTCTTACATGATTTTTATGTAAATCGCCCATGCATAATTCTTATGTGATATATATATAAAATATATATATATATATATATTTACAGTGACTTATTTACATACAATTACTGTTTATGTTGATTTATTTACCATTAAAAAATGTGTGAATTTATTTGAGCACATATGTGGGTTTATTTGAGCATGTCTTATGTGGGTTCTTATTAGCATGAGATCACTTCTCTTAATTATATGGTCTAATGTTTAGGCACATAATTAGATCAACTCAAATGGCCCGCCTCCCAGACAGGCTACAACCTGGAAATCAAAGCCTACAAAATCCCAATGGCATGATGTAGAAGAAATTACGAGACAACTTTTTTACTTTTTCATATAGAATCCATTTATTTGTTCGGTATTTAGCTCACAAGAATTCAATGCAATGCATTATATGAGAGCCTAAACTTGATGACTTAAAAAAATAAGATTCACTAATACCAGTAATTAATCTTCTCTTGGATGGTAAATGATTGCCTAGCCATCCCCTAAATAAGATTTTAGTGAAGTGAATTTCCATCTACCAATAAAGGGAGGAAATAAAAAGGATATGCCACTCAGGTACTCAACGCAATATACAGTAGACCCTTTTCCTTTATTGATAATCAGAAAATTATATTAAAGATGAACTAGACCCATTTTCACTGTTAGTCAAAAAACTGATAGTTAAAAATCATGACAACTTGAGTCCCTTAAATCAAGGGTTAGGATAATATGATATTGCTTGGTTTTTGCCCCTCCCCTATTCACTGAGACCTTTTCATCTCCCCACCTCCTTTGACTGCCATGTATCCAGGCAGGTCCCTTAGGAGGGCCACATATAAGCAATATGCTCACGGTTCATGGGTGAATGATTGACAAGTACTAACTACTGTTCATTGTGATGAATTTTAATGCCTGATGCACTAGATTGTGTGTAATGTTCGACGCTTCCTTTCCATACAAGTGGGGAATGTTTTGTGGTCCTGATTGCTGATCTGATGGAGTCCCGACTGTGAATATTAGAAGCTCAATAAATCCAGACTAAAGGATCTTAGACTTAATCTTTTCCCTAGAAATGGGCTGAAAAAAGAAAAATTAAAAAAATGTTAGATAAAGCCAAAGTTTGGTTATCTGATCTTCGGGTCTGATGGACTTTAGGCCAAAGGTTGGTTATCTGAATCTTCTGATCTATTAGATTTTTCTTGATATCCACCTTTCATTCCAGGTCCACAGACCAATTAGCCTGGGCCACACATGTATGCTATGGTGGCGTATGGGGAGTTAGGACACTATATATTCTGGTGCAATAGGACTTAAGAGTTGGATTAATATTTGCTTCTACATTTTATCCAGCTTTGGTCATCATCTTTGTGTTTGTTATATATGTACATTAAGTATCTTTTCTATTATGAACCATGAAGCCTATGGAATATTTAGTTCTGTTCCCAATCATGCATGTTTTGGGAAAAAGAACTTGAGTTACTATTTGATAGTTCATGTCATGATTGACATTTCCCTTCGCATAATATGATTTTTATGTATGTAGTTGCTCCTTGTGGTTGTGTCTGAAATCCTCTAGACATATTTGTGTAAACATATTTCATGTATTCCGATCTATGATGCCCAATATGGCATGGATACAATAGGAATATGCCATGGATAAAAGGTGAAGTATCGGGTTATCAAAAACAAAAATATGATATGACACAATTCATTGCCTATTTTGAAGTATCTGAGTGTCATAGAGTCCCGTGGGTTTTTTTTCTTGGGAGAAGGGGTATAGATGTGTGATAGTGCATATTTGATGCTTCAGGCTCTTATCATAAATGATTGGATTTGTTTCCTTATGCCAGAAGCTTTTCCTTCTTTGTAATGTGTTAAATTGACACAGGTGGCAGATTTGATAGAAAAGAATCTTACACTGATTGGATGTACTGCCATAGAAGACAAACTTCAAGATGGAGTGCCATCTTGTATAGAGACTCTCTCTAGAGCTGGTATAAAGATCTGGGTTCTCACGGGAGACAAGATGGAGACTGCAATAAATATTGCGTATGGTAAGATCATTTTCTAGTCTCTGGTTGAGTTGGAAAATATGAAAACCTAGTTTTTCAGAAATCTGGATTTTCATAGACACTGGGACGGCACATTCATATCTTGCTTGTCATTTGTCTGGCTTCTCCTACAAAATGATAATATTCTGATATAAAAAAATATACAATGATAATGGGGATCTACTCTCTCTCTCTCTCTCTCTCTCTCTCTCTCTCTCTCTCTCTCTCTCTTGTTTTTTTTTTTTTTTTTTTTTTTGTGTGTGTGTGTTTTATAGGGGTGAGAAACACAAAACATCGTGTAAGCATGTATTTGATGTGGGGCCCATAAATCCCATTTTCTGAGAATTTAGGCTTTGCCCATTATGTTATAGGCTTGTAGTCCAAATAGTACTTTAATGGATTCTTTTAATGTCATTCATTTCTACCACTCATCGTTTTTTCTTTTTCTTTTTTTTTTTTTCCTGTTGCGACTTTGCATCTTTTTAAGCTCACTACCATTTCACTTATGCAGCCTGCAGCTTGATAAACAATGATATGAAACAGTTTATTATCAGTTCTGAAACTGATGCAATTAGAGAGGTTGAGAGTAGGGTAAGATGTTCTGAACTCTATATGTTTCCATGAAGGGTATATTGTTCCTTTCAGGGTGTGCTGTTGTTTAAATGTCATATATTATGATTAGGGCGACCCTGTGGAGATTGCTCGTTTTATGAAAGATTCAGTGGGACAAGAGCTGAAGAAGTGCCTTGAGGAAGCCCAACACTACCTGTATTCTGTATCTGGACCCAAGCTGGCACTTGTCATTGATGGAAAATGTTTGATGTATGCATTGGATCCAATTTTACGAGTCAGTCTTTTGAACTTGAGCTTGAATTGTAGCTCCGTAGTTTGTTGTCGAGTTTCTCCACTACAAAAGGCACAAGTAAGTTTTTTGATGGTCATATTATAATGTATTTGAACTTGACCAATCATTTCTAATCAAAATGTTGAGAAAATACGTGACATTTACTGATTCATAAGCAGTTTCCATACAAGAGTGCTAAGAGTGATGAACTTATAACTCATACTTTTCTATATGAATAGTCATATTGATGTCAATTATTCATCTTCATTATACCGTGTACCTTTCATCTGTAACAATATTGAGCTTTTCCCAGTTAACTACTTGAACAATGGTCTATCGTTTTACTACTTTCATTCTGACAGTGCAACATGAAATATATGGGAATACCCACATCATCAAAAAAAAAAAAAAAAGAGTAGAAGAAAAAAAAAAAAAAAAAAAAAGAATAAGAAAGTAAACCTTCAACAAAAAAAAAAATACATGAAATATATAGGAACCAGGTGGTAGCATGGAGCATTAGATTAACCATGAAGTCTAAACCATTACAAGTTTCTTTTGAGTCAATGTAAGAATATAACCTGTGTTTGTTGCTTTTCAGGTGACTAGCTTGGTCAAGAAAGGCGCCCAAAAGATTACACTTAGTATTGGTGATGGTGCCAATGATGTGAGCATGATTCAAGCTGCTCATGTTGGTGTTGGCATAAGTGGGCTGGAAGGAATGCAAGCAGTAATGGCTAGTGATTTTGCTATTGCTCAGTTCCGCTTCCTTACAGATTTACTTTTAGTACATGGACGCTGGTCATATATGAGATTATGCAAGGTTGAATTTCTGTGTTTTCCCTTCTGAACTGTCAACTTGCTTTATCTATTTGGAAAATGTTTTACTCCCATTTGTTCTCTTTTTTATTGCAGGTTGTAACATACTTTTTCTACAAGAACCTTACTTTTACGTTAACACAGTTTTGGTTCACCTTCCAAACTGGTTTCTCTGGCCAGAGATTTTATGATGATTGGTTCCAGTCTTTGTACAATGTTATTTTTACAGCCTTGCCTGTGATTATTCTTGGCCTTTTTGACAAGGTATGCTGATTATTATTTTTTTTTTTTTTTTAAGTTAACGAAATTCATTAATAAAGCAAAGCAGTACAAGAGAGCTATACTCGCAAGCTTTAAAAAAAAAAAAGACATAAAAAGAAAGAAAAGACTATACATCAGCTAAGGGAAAGGCCCAAGTGCTCCAGTTTTGCACAATCACATCAGTTGGAGTGCCCCTAAAATGTGGACTGGTAGAGACCCAAGTAGCAGTTTTGAATCTGCTGTGATCTAGAAGACTCCATATTAAAGGACTTTCCATCAAAACATCTAGAGTTCCTCTCTCTCCATATAACCCCTAGGGTGGCTAGGAAGGAGGTCCTCCATAAATGTTTGCCTTTAGCTGTGCCTGACATCAATTTCCAAGCATTTCTGATTATTCTTACATTTCTCTTAATCAATGTAACTGGGAAAGTTTACTTTGGTTCAACTTTTCGTTTTCCAGGATGTTAGTGCTTCTCTATCAAAGAAGTACCCAGAGCTATACAAAGAAGGAATAAGAAATTCGTTCTTCAAGTGGAGTTTAGTGGCAGTCTGGGCTTTCTTCTCCTTTTATCAGTCCTTGGTCCTTTATAATTTTTCAGTTGCTGCCAGTAGTAACGGCCTCAATTCATCTGGCAAGATGATTGGGCTTTGGGATGTGAGCACAATGACATTCACTTGTGTTGTAGTAACTGCCAACCTGCGCCTTCTCATGGCCTGTAATTCAATTACACGGTGGCACCATATAAGTATTGCAGGGAGTATCTTAGCATGGTTTGTTTTTATCTTTCTATATTCTGGAGTTATGACCCCATATGATAGACAAGTAAGTTGTCATAAACATGTCTTTGTGCATAAGATTCCTCTATTTGAGCTTATGTATAATGTTTTACTTCATTGTTTTACATGTTCGTGCAGGAAAACATCTTCTTTGTCATATATGTGTTGATGAGTACATTCTATTTCTATCTCAGCCTTCTGCTCATTCCTGTCATTGCACTTCTCGGTGATTTTATCTACTTGGGGTGAGATTCCAAAGAAACTTAGCATCGTGGTTTCTTTTCCATAGAATCTTTTTTCTGTATTATGATTTGTTAGACCTTTATTTCAAGATCACTGAGAAATGATACACTAACCCAAAAGCTAGATGTGCATTTCAAGTCATGAATTCTCCAAAATTTTGCTCTCAAAACTGCAGCTCTAAATCATTTTAGTCGTGAAAAGTATATATCCTCTCGACTTTGACCGATTACCTTCCCTTAAGCAGCAATACTGATGAGATGCTTCAGAATTTGTATATGAACATAATGTTCTTCACATTTGAAGGGTTTGAACACCAAATTTTGCTGCTTACGCTGCACAAGTGTGTTGTTTCTATTGTAACAGGACTCGAGTAAGTGCCATACATTTGTGAATAGTTAAACGGAAGCTCAGGCAACAGCTGGATACTTCTTTTTTTTTTCTCCCTTTTCCTGTTTTCCATCTTCTGTGTGACATTGTTGCTAGCATACCAATGTCTTTTGTAGCTTGAGAACCAATGTTCAAAAAATCTACACAAACACACACCCATATTATGAGAAGTAACAAGGAAAAACTTAATTAAGAAAATGAAGGAACTGTAAAACAGACACAGCAGTCCATCAGTAGACTGCTTTATAACGAAACTGAAAAGACAATGTTGCGGCTGTAATGAGTTCCTGCTATACAGTTCAGATCAGGACATCCAGCTTTTGCCAACACATATAGTATCTGATTCAAATTTCTTGATATATTTTTGGCATCAACCTCCATGGGAGATAATATCCCTTGAATATTCTTATACTTGAGAGATAGTATTTAATTCAATTCTCTTGGTATATTGTTGGCATTAACCTCCATGGGTGATAATGGCATTAACCTCCATGAGAGAGAATATTTTTTGGATATTCTTTATGTTGAGAAATAGTATTTAATTGATGCAAAGTTTTTTACAGTTTCAGTATTTACAAAACAGTCCAGAGAACTAATATGTTAGAAGCATCAGCAAGGTGTTTTTTTTTTTTTTTTTCGTAAATAAAAATAAAAAAATATTTATTGGCCAATATAGGTATGTATTGGCCTATATGTACCAGTATCGGGCTATCGGCCCATACTGCATATCATTTTATGGTGAATCATGTTGCGAAACGTATTTCAGAAATATCATGAAAATATCAGTCAAATAGACTGATATTTTCAAAATATTGGTTAAAATATCAATCTCGGGTTGATAGGTCCACAAAATATCAAGCCCATTAATTAGATCATCCTTACCCCTTCGTCCATGGCCCTCAAGTTTAATTGTTTTGGAAATCATTCTTTTAGCATTTCAATCCGAAGGTGAGTAATAGTTAGACGTGTGTCAAATTTGAGTGGGGGCATTTCAATCCGAAGGTGAGTAACAGTTAGATGTGTGTCAAATTTGAGTTTTGGGGGTGGGGGGGGGGGGGGGTGGGGCGGGGCTGAAATCAGTGCCCAGGTGGGCCCATGTCAGGTGTGTGTGTGTGTGTGTGTTTTGGAGAGGGCATCTTCATTTTTTTTTTTTATTTTTTTTTTTTTAATTTATATTTTTCCCTCTCCTTTCCTTCTGTCGTCATCCTCCCTCTTTTTGTTGCAGTTTGCCCTCATGTTTTCTGGACACTCTTTATGAAGAGAGTTTAGGTCCTCTTTGATGGACAGAAATATATATTGGCCCTTAGTGCGCTCCATGATGGGGAACATCTATTAAAAATCCACACCATTCAAGGGAAAAAAAAAGACCTTCTAGCCAAATTTCAAACAAGTATGTTTTGAGCCCACTGTAAAATTGATCATTTAATTTTTGGGGATAGACATGTAATCGTTTTATTCATTCTTCATAACTCTCTTTCTTTTCCATTATTTGAAAAAAAATTCTAGGGTTTTTCATTGTCTTTATTGGGAAAACCCTAGAAATTGTTTTGTTTGATTATTGTAACATGGTATATTAGGATTCCCTGGGTAGTACAAGACTGATGTAAGAAGAATACTAGCATGGATTGATTGTTTGTTCAAGTTTTGGAGGAATTTTAGAGCCAGCCAAGTGTTACAGGAAAGTCAGCTTTACTATTTTTTTTTGTTCGAAAGTATGCATAAATGAAAGAGGGGGCTTTATGGTCTATTTGACAGCTTCAAGTGTAGAAAACAGGTATTTGTTAGTCTAGCCCCAGTTGAACATGACAGCAAGTCATCTTTTCAAAGCATTGTTCAACTCTATAGAAGAAGGTAATTTCCTCCTTTCAGCAACTGAGACTGCTTACCAAGGTCGTCTAATATTCAGGAGGATTTTTTGATATTTTTGGTGCATGTTACATCTTAAGGGCTAACATCAGCATACTGTCTTGCTAACGTCAGCACCTGTATGGCTAAGGGGCATCTTGAAGCTATGTTTTTGGGCGAGGGAAGTTAAACCAGATTCCAACAGATAGTTTGGGTGTCTAAAGGCCAAGTTTTACTTGTGGTTTATCCTAAAAACAATTCTTTTGTTGTGTTTGGGTCTTTGGGTAAACATCCGATCCTATTGATTCTGCTTTTTGAGTCGTTGCTATTCAAATCCGACCATAATAGTGTTGTTTCTTGGTGTTGTTAATAATTTAAAGGATTGTTTTCTACAATGAGGACGACTTGAGTTTAGGGTCTGGAGTGGAATCCAAGAGACGGGAGATAAGTCTATTTGTTCCTCATCATTATGGAACATGAGCCCTAATGATTAAATAGTTATGAATATCTTCTACAAGATTCCAGCACTTAAAAGTTAGAAGTATTTGAAGGTGTTGTTTCATCTTCTGCTGGCATGGCTACTCATACAGGACTAACTCGTGCACCATATGATGACACTAGGGAGCACAGGACATCTTTCTCCCTTACCAGTACTTCTTGGGTAGTTGATTCAGGGGCCAGATACCATATGACAAGTTTGCGCTTAGAATTGAAATCATACAAGCCTTCAGTTCATGGTAATGTTCGTATAGCTGATGGAAATTATAAGCAAGTTACGAGTGAAGGTACTGTTAATGTTTTCCCATCAGGTGTTCCTGCTACAGATGCTATTGATCTTGATCTGCATATTTCTTTATGCAAGGGGAAACAGTCCTGCATTACACACCATCCAATTCAGGACTTCATTTATAGCATTATCCATTGCATAATATTAATGCATTTGTATCTAGATTGTCTGCTGAACATACATCTTCACATGTTGGACAGTGGGAGAAGCACTAAGCTGTCAAAAGCGGAAAGCAGATATGGGATTTTTTTTACTGAGGCTATTTCAGAAAAAAAAAAGTTATTAAATGCATTGTCCAAGGTTGGCAGAGTTGACATCTATGCTCCAGCTTGGAGGGGAGTGTTATGAGATATTATTTAATTGATGCACAGTTTTTACAGTTCCAGTACTTACAAACTAGTCCAGAGAAGTAATATGTAATTGGAAGAATTAGTCGGCCGTCCAACCTTAGACACCTCAACCATTCAGTTCATTCTTCATAATATCACTTTCTTGTATTTTGCTTTTTCTAATCTAGGGTTTTTCATGTCCTTATTTTCCAAACCCTACCAATTGTTCAATTTGATCATGTAAAACTTAATATTTGTTGCTGGCCTCCGTGGATGGTTGGACTCACTTGTCGCCTACCTTACTGCATTTGGAATCTGATTCATATGCAAAGGTCCTGAGAAAATCTTTAAACAGTCTGACACCTTCCAATTCGAAAATCTCTGCTCTATTTGAGTTGCCTTCCCCAATAGGACCTTAAAAAAAAAAAAAAACCAAAAGAATTTCTTCTGTCATTCTTGGTATTCCTCCTATTCTTATCAAGAGAGCTGCCATCTGTATTTAGCTTCCTTTGGCCAGGTTTAATTTTAGGTATATGTCCTTTTTACAACCTCCGAACACGAGCTTTTGATCACACCATTCTGTTTTTACTCAAGGTTCATATATGTAGTGCCTTTCAGATATTTTATTTCTAGATCACAATGGAAGATCCATGATTTATCGTTCTTCCTGCAATTACTCATGATTCCCTGAAGATTTCTTTTGATATAGATTACAAGTTATCCTTAAGCTCTTCCCATTTATCATGCCCATGCACTTTTATGCCAAAATGCTGTTACCAAGCATAACATTTTTTCATACCTTGTATCAGTGTTCGACAGTGACATGAGTCACACCATCTGAAGTTTCTAAAACCAAGATGCCCAGCTAACCAAGACGATACTCACTAAAAAAAAAAAAAAGAAAGAAAAAAACCAAGATGACAGGCTAACCTATAATGTTTAATCATTATTTGAAATTTAAAATATTAATAGTATAAAAACTAAATGTGATAGTCACTTTCGTTCTTTGGGGCACCAGAAAGCTGGGGCTGTTCAGGGTCTAAAAGTGGCAAGTTGAGAGGTCAACGTTGTAGACTACCTAGTATCACAGCATGATAAATTTCACACTTGGGAGCTATCATAGAATGAAACAAATGGGTTTTCAGTGAGATGTAGCTAGTAGAATAAATACATCATGAAACCCAATTTCACCCCGGCTGTCTAAATGGAGACAAGCTAGCGGGTATGATATACTGTGATGCCATCATTGGGTTTTATATAATATAATTTAAAACTGAACGACTGTGCGGTTTGTTATGTAATTTTCTCTGACTTGTTTTATTAGCTGGCTGCATGTAGAATTGTAGATGTTTATCACATGTATTCAATTTGAAGTATCTAAGCCACGTCCATTTGATTTCAGGATTCAACAATGGTTTTTCCCCTATGAGTATCAGATTGTTCAAGAAATTCACAGGAATGACCCTGAAGTAAGCAGCAGGATGGAACTGATGGAGATTGGGAACCGACGGACCCCAGATGAGGAGAGGAGCTATGCGATCTCTCAGCTGCCAAGAGAAACGTCAAAGCACACTGGTTTTGCTTTCGATTCACCAAGCTATGAGTCCTTTTTCGCATTACAGGCTGGTGTTTTAGCCCCATTAAAGGCATGGGATGTGGCCCGGAGAGCAAGTATGAAGACACGACAACCAAGAACTCTCAAAGATTAACCTGCAAATGTACAATTTTCCTTTTCTTTTTTTTTTTTTTTCTTTTTTTTAACCCCTATAGTATGTAAAGTTAGCTGTGCCATATCCCCACGTCTTTTTCTTCAATTTTTTCTCTCTTTCACATCTTCTATAGAAGTTTGAGGGCTACACATGATATAGTGTTTCATCAATGAATCGTTTATATTGCCATATCGTTTATACTGGCATGAGCATTCTTTTTGTAACATGAGAAGTTTTGAAGCGTATATGTCTCTAAAATTCCAAGAACTGCATTTTTAATGCTTATGTTCAGAATTCATAGATTCCCTATCCCTTTGTTTTGAGGAGGGAAAGAAATGTTGTTGGGTTTGGTTAAATCTTTGTTTGCTTTAGTGGAATGATGGTAATATTAGTTTGGGACTCAAATCAAAGAAAATGAGGTTCATGGTCCTTTGTTTCTGTAGATTCCTTGCCTTCCATTCTTCAGAAGTGCCCGTTGTCAAAACTTGTACACAGTCTAGCCAATCATTAAGCTCAACCCAGAGATTACAGGTTTGGGTTGGCCCTTCTTTTTATATATATTTAGTTTTATTTGAGGTCCTGTATGGGTTGACATTTTCAACCCAATTAATAAAATAAACATGTCATGTGGCAGGAAAACTCTCTCAAAATCAATATCCATCCAACCCACAATAGATCCAAAATCACTGGCATACTCTGCCTGAATGAACTTGTCAAGTGGAAATTTTAAACAAAGATTAACAATCTTTTATAGTAACTAAGACGACTTAGCCTGGCAGATTTGGGTGCCCCTTGCCTGATTCTAAATGGGCCAACTACGGGTTGAGCCATAAAACTATTAAATTGGAGGTTAACCCAACCAGTAACATCTCACTAAAGAGGCAAGGATGCTTGTGAAAGAAGAGGATACTTTAAGTAGGCCCATTTTTAAGATGCTTCTCTGTTATTGCCAACCTTTTCTGTTTTCATACAAAAGAGTAAGCTTCTCTGGCACATCTATCGGCTGGGGTGGCACTGGCATAGAATCAATAGATGGAATGGAACTTCTAAGAATAAAGGGACTCTCACTGACGCACACTGTCACTTTTTCATGCCTTATGTTTAATCATGGATAAGGTTATATGTTGCATCTCTTGGCAAAATTGAAGTCGTACTACAAATCAGGGAGAGCCCCAAGTAGAAATCTAGAAGAAAGATTCAAGAATTTGATTGAATTATGGAGGGGTCGGTCCCATCTCATCAATTATTGAATTCTTTAAGACCAGTCTTCCTTACTATATAGTCTATAGGGAATTTATAAAGGGCCCAGTTGGTATTTTTACAAAATAGTTTGAAAGTTGCTGCAGGGTCTTAATTCATGGTGAAATTTGAGGAGGATCTTTACAATGAAATGATAGTTGAGGGGACATTTGCCAAGATAAAAACTCATTTAAACATTTTTACATGCCTAGTGAGGAATTGTTTTAGTTTTACAGGCAAGTTCAAAAGGACAATGATATGATTAGGTGATCATTTGGTGGGCCCATTGTGGGCCCAGAGGGTGCCATGAAAATCCCCCACATTGGAATATCCTAGTTATCAATCTTTTGACCTTTTCCTTTTTCTTTTTACTCTCTTTGGCTTTTTCCGTCTTTGACCATGGACTACAATTCTCTCTTTTTTCTAGCCGTCTCTTGGTGGGCCACCAATTGAGCAATGATCTCCAAATCAGGCTAATAAACTCATCTTGGCTTTGTACATTGAACAAGGATCTTCTTGAGCATCTGATGTCGGCTCCCCCTATTCATCATTCTCACAAAATTTTAGGTTTCTTCCAATTATTAACTGGAATATGCCCTGAAAATTAAGTTAATTAAAAATATTTAAAATAATAAACATATGCAATGTTGGTATTTTAGGAAAACTTTGTGATAGTTATCACATGACATTCTAACCATTGCTTAATCTATCCCACTCATATATATATATATATATATATATATATGAAGCAATTCAAAATTTCGCTTAAGGTATAAAAACCATTAAATGATTCATGTTTACAATATAGAAGTGAGTGCATGGTCAATCCAACAGTTCAGTCAATTTGGATATGTGTCAAACTTAACGGGGGGGGGGGGGGGGGGTTTACTTATTTTATAGTCCACTTGGATGGATCATGAGGTGTGCTCTACGGAGCTTTTTCCTATATTTATTTACACATCTAAAAACTCAAATCTCCGTAATTGGAATAAAACTTGAGTCATTGCCTATTAATGGAAAAACCCTGACCGGCCAATAAGTTGGATCAAGTAAAGGTGGGATTCACACATGAAAAGAAACATATATTAGCTATCAAAAGTATGATATTGACAGTGACTAGCATCATTTCTCTTGAAAGAAAGAGGATGAAGTAAACTTGAGGTATCAGCCTAGGACCAATATAATGGCCCATATATAAACTATGGTCTTGCTTCTCATGATGTGATTAGTTGTCTGAAATAGTGTTTTAAAACCATGGTCATGCTTTTCAGGATGTGAATCTGTCCTCAAGTGCCCATATCTTGAACATGTGCAACCCTGTTTCAGTGGTCCAGACCATTTCTACTTAAATGTGCAGGTAGGCAGGTCCAGGAATCCTTTATCTAAAACTGCTAATGGGAGCATCCTATCTCATCTAATCTAAACTCCAAAAACCACATGCTTGTATTAGAATTCTGTCAGAAGCATAGTCATGAATGTGCTAAACAGAATCACAGTTACAGCTCTAGGAATTATAAAAAAAAAAAAAAAAGTGGGGGCCAGATGTTTGATGCTGTCGTCTTTGATGCACATCAAACCGTCAAAGAAGATGTCTTCTCCTTCTAAAAAGAGAATGGGACTTCTAATGGCATTCCCTAGGATACTTTATTTTATGACAAACTGATTCGGTTGGCCATTCTGAGGATGGATTCCATCCCACACAAGCAATTTTAGAAGCTTAATTAAAGAGTGGTGTTACTGTATGTTCCATTTCAGTGGGGCCCACCTGGGTGAACCATGATCAAAACATGATTTATTTTTTATTTTTTTTGGTTTTTGGAATAACCATTTACCCATCATCCTCATATAACATTCTGTTGTAATCACATTCTGTTGGAAGATAAACTAAGATATAGAGATTGATTCTCACAACACTGAGCCACCAAGGCTTATGGTTTTAGATTGTCTAAAATATCTCATGTGGAGTATGGTGTGCTATATTCTTTATCCATTCCTGTCAAGTAACTGTCAAGTACCGACTAGCCAATAAATTCCAAAAGTTTTGGCTTAAAGATGTTAGGATGCGGAAGACCAATTTACTCACCATCCCCTGAACACGACTGTACATGCCCACGCGATATGTGCCTGCTCACGCGACCTTGGGAAACAACGCCGCACTGGAATTCAAATGCAAGACACAACGTGGTCTGATTTATACCATGTCAAGTCCGGCAAACCAATGCATCCCAAAAGCTTAAATTTAAGAAGGTAGAGAGCGGAAGACCAATCTAGTTATCTTCTTCATGTGTCTAATCTAGCCTCACATGTATGTTGGATATATCTTCACAGCCCAAGGATCAGATCTCTTTTCCAAGGGACCATGCTTGATGTTAAGATTTTGATAATGATATGATCAGAGCTATGGTGAGACATTCATGTTCTGCCAATGAAATGGCTCTCTATTTTCTATGCCTTGCATTCAGAAAACTTCGGGGAAAATGAAGATTTTATTGATGTATTCGTCAAAGAATTTGAGAATTTTTGATCCACACGTGGGCTCACTCAAACTCCATCACGTGGCCCCACATAGAGATAATTCAGACTTTTCAAGATGAATTTCATCCCCCTCCACGAATAAATTCTCAGAGTTTCAATTCAAAAAGAGTGGGTAAGAGCATCCTATTGAACACAATGACAGAAACGTGACTTAGGTTGACATAAACATTGCTACTTTTTGGTACCCCAGCCAAGGGGCCTGGGACCCTAGTGAGAGCCCGCACATATACGAGAAACCAATCCACTCAAGTGGAAAATGAGTCCGCACAAGCGGGAAGAAAGTCCACACAAGTGGAAAAGGGGCCCGCACAAGTGGAAAGAGGTGTCGTGTCGTACACAGGGTTTGAAACCTTGGCAGCCTGGTGAGAACTGTCACTCCTTACCACTCGGGCAAGGAGCCGATCTCAATCATGTTTATGTCATGGTTGTAACTGTGTGGTGTGACACTCTTTTTTAACTAAAACTTGAGCATTTACTGGCGGAGGGGATGAAATTCATCTTGAACAGTATGAATTATCTCTATGTTAGTCCCACGATGAAGTCATGAAAATATGTTAATGAAATGACTACAGGTGAGGATCCAAACTCATGTAAAAGCAATTTGAGGGACTTGACTCTTGAGGTAAGTATATGCACAATGGTTCAAGTTTGGTCAAGTTGAGGGTTTGATTGTAGTTTTGGAGGTTTTAGGGTGGGTACGGATTTATTCATTTTCATCAAGTTATAAGATTTGAATTTTAGTAATGGTATGCCATTTATCTGTTTATGACATTTTTATACATATATTGGTGATTGTAAAAATATATCTATTTCTTGAACTTGCCCGACCTATAATCATGGGATGGGGCCATTTTTTAAATCGGTAACAAAAAAACATTCATTCATTAAATAAAGAGATTACAATGAGGGAAGAATACCCTCATCCACCAAACATAAAAAAGACACCACCCAAAACTTACACAATCATATCCTCCTAAGGAGAAGACCTCTCGACTTCCTGCTTAGCTAAAGTATCAGCTATAGAGTTATCCGATCTAGCGACATAATGAAAGACAACATTACATGTAGATAAAGACCGGATTTCATTGAAAATGAATTGAAAATTTCAATGGTTGACCTTCTTTTTAGATGTCCAAACAATCGCATTGGAAGAGTCACTTTCGGGACAAAGGGCAAATCAGATATTTGATGGTGCCATTTTGTATCAAATTTAAAATGACAATGGTGCTAGGATAATTTAACTGGGCCCACTTGTCATCTGTCTTAATTACACTATCCATCCCCTCCATGCATGCCAAAATGTAAGTTCTTGTTTTGAGATGATGGATTTTCCATCTTTAAATTCTTCTTCTTTTTTTCTTTTCTTTCCAATCCCTGCACCATTTAGTCCTTCAACTCACTGAAACCTGGACCCACATGAGCAGTGCAAGTTTGGAAATTGATGCTTTAGAAAATTGGACAACAGGCATATCCCTGTGGGCCCGTTTCACCATATTTAACTTCAATCTGGGGCAAGGCTCCTAGTGGGCCTGTTGCTGTTGAGCTGCAAAATTAGGTGGAATTCTGGAAGATCAATTGAAACCAAGAACAGAGGTAAATGCCAAAATGGTCTTCATGGAGCAGTTGAAACCAAGGTCAGGGTTTGGAATTGAACCAAACGAACCTTAAATATCTCTACTGACAATTAAATAGTAACTGTTACTGAGGACTAAATTTAAAAGTTGAGGGAACAGATACATGAGGTTTCTCTAGGGGTGTAAAAGGGTAGAGTTTGGGTTGGACCCAAATATGACTCTGAATCCAAGGTTTCATAA
This sequence comes from Camphora micrantha, assembly GCA_003546025.1. NCBI lineage: Eukaryota > Viridiplantae > Streptophyta > Magnoliopsida > Laurales > Lauraceae > Camphora > Camphora micrantha. The sequence continues at coordinate 14,362,570 of QPKB01000001.1, forward strand.
CCAAATCCGGAACTATACTAGAGGAACAGTTGTGTCGACTCAACGGGCCGATCCAGTTCAGAATCATCTTTCGTTTCTGAGATGGGCTGCGGCTTAATGGGCTCGCACCAGCTTCTATTAACATTGGATGGACCGGACCGGATCCGACTCTACCTCTTTCCTTTTCATTTTTTTAAGTTCTAACCATCCAAATATCCAATGGCATCTTTTGGGGGGGTGGGCCATGTGGATCATCTTTAACTGGTCCAAAGGATTGATTGATAATGGGCTCACAGTGGATATTAAGAATTATCAGCCATCTTGGGTCGGGCTAGATATATGGACATGGTATGGATTAACAAACAGGAGGCCCCACATGCATGAAAGTTGGGAATTTTGACACTACATTTCCCATGGCCCAGGACCCAAGAACTCTCCCATTATTGGCTTGGCCCAAGCCTAAACAAGCAAGGTGCCATGAACCCAGTTGGTTTAAAGCTAGAGGGCTCCCTCCATGCAAATTATTGGCTTGGCCCAAGCCTAAACAAGCATGGTGCCATGAACCCAGTTGGTTTAAAGCTAGAAGGCTCCCTCCATGTCACGTTCAAAACCTCTCTCTCTCTCTCTCTCTCTCTACAAGAAAAGTGCTACAGAATCGCTTCCTACTATAAGAAAACCATCCCATTGCACAAGAGAGAAAAAACAGACTCACCCCACCAAAATATACTTGCCTTAGCCCACACCTCCTCTACTCTCCACCTCTCTTATTCTTTCCTTTCTCTCACCATCTCTATGCAATAGCATGGTTTCTGTGGATCTGTTTCTCTTATCTTCGAACTGAAGGTGATCTTCTAGAGAGAGAGAGAGAGAGGATGGGCCGTGGGTCTATGAAGGCTTGGTTTGTGTCCATTGCATTAGTGGTGCTCCTTAGATTTTTATTTGTTGAGATTCTAGTAAATGGAGGAACAACAAGTGCTGTTCCTGCTGCTGCTACTACTTCTACCAGTATAAGAAGTAATTTCAACCATTTCAAGGCTACGCGAAGAGATGGGCCTATTTTGCATCCAGAGTTGGACCCCAATTACATGAGCAAAAGAAGAGTTCCTAATGGTCCTGATCCCATTCACAATAGGTACTTTCTTGGTTTCATCTTTATTATTATTATAACTTCTATTCCCTGTTTCTTTAGGACATGCATTTAGGTGGAGAGGGCATTGTCAGAATACTTCTAAAATACAAACTATTTTCTTTCTCTTGTTTTTAGATGGAAACTGTCTAAGAAAATAACAGGTCACCTTCATTTGATGATGAGACACTTCTCAAGCATTTAGGTGCCACAAATAGCTTTCAGTCTCTTTACCTGTTTTTACAAGTTAAAAAAATTCATGATTTTTGAAGTGTTGAAGCTTTTAATCCTCTTAAGTTTTTATAGAGCCACTGTGACAAACCAATAAAAACATATTGTCTCTTCTCAAACTCTATTTTACTTTGAACTGTTCTTTAAACCGATTTTACATTCTATTTGTTACTGTGGGAAAAGAAATCCCATTCAAGTTTTATTAGGATTACAAACTAGGGAATTTTTAAATTTCTTCCAAGGAACATATCAACCTTGCAACATATTCCTACTGGAACATTCCTAATTTTGTAAGAGAAAGTTACATGGTCAGGTTATGATTTCAGTTATCAACAAAAACATGCAGCAGGATTTTTTTTTTTTTTTTTGTTTAAACTCATCCTTCTTCATGAGTGAATTCTTCTCTACTGTAAAATTGAATCCAATAGTGAGAATTTAATTGTCACTGATCACTTCATAGGCCATGAAATCATCCCAAGGTTTCAGCATTCCAAACTTAGATTTGATATGTTCATCAAGCCCACATCCCTTAATCATGGTTAGATCCTTCAAATCAAATCCTAATCTTCTGTACATTTGTGGGGCCTTTTGCCTTTTCCACAGTATCATTTCTTTTTCTTTTTTCCTTCTGTTACACTTGAGCATTGGAATGCTCATTGGTCATCTATTTCAGGATATAAAGGATTTCCCCCTGTAATCATTTAGCATGTGCACATTGAGTTTGAACCTCTGCCCTTCTTTCTTCTTTATTTTTTCTTCATTTAGCAGTGATATCCTCCCACTGTCCTTAGTTGGCAGCTGGGATCTTCTTTAAAGAGAGAGCACTGTGCATACAAAATCCATTGGCCATAAAACCCCGCTAAACTGAAAATAAATAAATAAATAATAACTAGATTTTATATGGAAGTAGCACTCGACCTACCCACGTCGTAGGAAAATGATATAGCAGAAGATGATAAAGAGCATGGGTTAAATCTTGCAAAGAAATGCATTCACACAAAAACACATGCATATAATATTAGAAAACCTCTATATGCAATTTTAATATTTACACATATTTCTTTTTTATACTTCCAGGGGATCAGGGAAATCAAGACAGCCTCCAGGTCAATCTTATCCTTAGCTGGGGAATTACAAGATGTGGGTCTTGTATGTTAGCTTTGGAATGGCAAACTGTAAACGCTCTCTTGCATTAGCAAAAATCCCTACTTTTGCAAAATGATGTACTTTACATACTGTAAATGGGGAGGTGATGAGAGAGTACACAAGCCAAGCTTCTTTCGTACAAAATACACATACAAAAGAACCTTGAGAAAGATAAGACAGCTTTTGCAGACATGTGCTTTAGTTTTTCCATATTTTGTTTCCTTTATTGTGTGTATGTGTGTGTGTTTGAGAGAGAGCATGTAAAGACCAAACAAAAAGTAAAGGGAACGTGCCCCAGCAAAGGTCCTAGTAGTAAGCATGTAACAAATCTGTGTCATCACTCATGATCAAAACACCAGACAATCATCTTTCCCTTGTTTTGGTTTTCTCATTTTACCTTGATTGATTGATTGTAATTCACAGTTCATATTTGGCTCATGTCACTGATCCCTAGTGTTCACTATTATACATAAAGAGTCTTTTTTTTTTTCCATTGACAGTGTGGTCCATATCATGATCCTGGTCTATTGATGATCTAGATATGGAATTATGAAAATGTGGGTCACGATTCAAAAGTTATTGACAAATTGAATCCTAAACTACATCAACGTCAATCATTTGATGTTATACAGGCAATAGAGTTCGGATCACTATGGCCCCCAGATCATGGATCATGCAGTGGTATAGCAATCTAGCTAACCTGCTCCAAACTGAATCAATCATCTTCACCATCATATAAAAAGGTTCTAATCTTGTGGGTACTTTTTTTCACCTTTGATATTTAGGAACTTGGATTGTTTGGGTGGGCCTCACAGCTCTGGATCCATTCAAAATTCTAAAGCTGTGTGGGATTCTTCTGGTGTGGCAATAATCATAAATAAACAGTGACTGCAGTGCCAAGCAAAGCAAAAGAAGTAGCAAGAGCTGCTTTATCTTTATATAACTTCTTTTCTTGTTTCATCTTGAATGGATCGAGAAGCAAAGACCTGGTCTAAAGTAGAAGAGGATCCAAACCAAGGCTGTGGATTTATGGAGACTGGAGCCTTTTTTATCAAGACTCAAGAGACTCATAGTTTGAAAACTCCCTTGACTCGCCTGAGTCAATTAGGCTTGGTAAGTCACAGAAATGGGTGAGTCAAAGTCAGGCGAGTCTAACTCTACTACTTACTTAGCTCAGTGACCTTTTGATCAGTTGAGTCAAGTTCCCAAGTATCAAATATCAAACTATGATAAGGATTACAAACCTTTTCCCATAAATGATTGGTTACATTCAAACTGGAGATGGTCCTTTAATGGACCCTGAAGTTTTATGCTGGGAGCTTTGTCCTTGATCCTTGGATTTTATTAAGGATCATCCAGTGGTTTAGCCTGACCCATTTAGTTATCATATGTAGTAGATAAGCCAAATGCAAACCACAGGCCCGACCAATTTGCATAATACAAGTCCCCTTTGTGTTGAATATGTTGTGGCTGCTACCTTTATTGATACCCTACCATATATATAAATATGGCACATGCCCAAGCCATTTCATAATTGGGCCAGATAGCCAGGCCAAGGTACAGATCATGGAACTAAAAATAGAGCCAAATCCAACCCAATCAGACTGGGCATGGGCTAGTTCGGTCGTGGATCGCCTACATAGTGGGATTTTTTGAGTTAAGCCCTTTGGGTTAGCATGTAATCAGCCTTATTCACAGTTAAACTTTATGCATAAATTTTCTTCAAAGCCCTAAAGAACTTGCTCAAGCCCAGTGCAAAGCAGGCCACTAGGATTACTAGCCCTGGGAAACATCATGCTCAGAGAGCTATGCTTAAAGATGGAACTTTTGTTCAGATTGTCAGTCAAGGAACACTTCTAAGATGATCCTTACCATCCACATCTAGGCCTATTTCATAGCCTATGTCATATAACAATTCACCTTCCAAGCAAAATTGATAGATTAGATTGCTGAATATTTTGCTTTAGTAACTGCCAATTTGAAGAACATTATTTGAATAATGAAGTAAATCAAATGGTTTGGTGTCACTAGTGGCTATTGAGAGTTCCATTGCACCAAACATCTAATGTACTTTGAGTTTCAAGTTTCTCCAATATGTAGCTAATAGAGAGATCATTCTTTGCAAGCAAGTTTGGGACTTCACTACTCGAGATAATAGACTTTCACCCACCACGTACTAGATTTTAGAGTAGTGCTAGGGGAACGATGTTGTGTGCTCTGCAGTCTATTTGGATTGGTGCCATCATTATGGAAGGATTTGGGCGAATTAGGAGGGTCCCACTTTTGGGGACGATCCGGATGAGCGCTCCCACATAGCACTGTACACAGGAGAAAATGTTCTGCACAAGTAGTGTTTTAAAAATGGATCAGATTCGCCAATCTATCTGGGTTAAACCAAATTTAGTCCTTCACCAATTCATTGGTTTGGGTCAAGGTGAACCCAAATTAGTCTCACCTCACATTTAAGTAATCCAAACCGAACCATACCTCTAACAAGTCACTCGACTCAAATACCAAACCCACATGTCATGAAAATAAGTAGTAGATGAAGTAGAACACATGACCTTCCCGCTTGGGCAATTCACTTGTAAAGTGAATTGAAATGAGGGTCATTTTAAGAGATAAGAAAAGAAAATGGGTCATATCTATAGGTACAAAACTTCAAAATTCATTTTCTTGACTTTTTGTCTTTTTGTGGTATAAGAAAAAAAAAAAATTCCCTTTTTTGGATAAAAATTAGAGGCCTTTCGGCATTTAGTAGAATGAGAGTTTAACTTTCATAAAGAAAAAGAAAAGAAGAGGTGGTTTTTTTTATTAATTTTATACTTTTTGACATGATCTATTTTATTTTAGTGTCTCTTGAAGTGACCTTTCACTACTCTACATCACCGAGTTACGTGAAACCCATATATGGCAAGGCAGCCGGATTAAACCCAAGCCTGCCTCGAAAACAATCTAGGTATGAACCTATAGATCCATACCTGTCTTGGATCCAAGAAATTCATTACTAAACCTGCCTCTATAGTTTACACTTTAATACAAGGAATCCTACTTTTGGGGACAATAGGGATTGAAAATCCTGCATTTTCCTTGTGCGGACTCCTTTAGGTGATAATTTTGCCCATAACAACACCTAGCTTGTTGAAAATAGAGATGATGTTCATCTTAATAAATTCAAACTGTTTAAAGATAGTCATCAAGTTGGGTTTTTTGTCACCTATTAAATTAGCAATGGACCCACCCACATGTGAAGTTTAACTTCGGATCACCCCTAATAACCAAAGTGACTGCACCAGTTAGCATCTTGGATTTGAGAAAAGTGGGGACATCTCTATCTAATGTGTGGGATTTGTTTTCATGTTGAGAAATGGATCCATCTTGATTTTAGTATGGTGATGACAGAAAAAAAAAAAAAAAAAAATGTGTATCTGTTTATATTCAAAATCTTCATGTCAGAAAAACATGTCCTAAGGGTTTCATTCATTCAGTCAAAATTAGTTTACCAGTTTTCCATAGGTCAGATGTGGTAAGGTACTGACTAATCTAAGTGGTGCCAAAAAAACTAGATTGCCTGTGAGTTTTGTCAATAACCTAAGGACTGTGATGTTTAGAATGGAAGGAATAAATAATTAATTTCCTTTATAATAGCTCCATATATTAACTTTGTCAGTTTTTTTTTTTTTTTTTACTTCCAGTCCCAAGCCCGAGTAAAGGAGGAGGATTACATTAGGTAGATTGACAGGCAGCGTAAAAATTTGTCACAGCCCATATATGAATTCTAAGACTCAAAAAAGATCGAAACAGAGAAATAAATTTTGTGTAGTCGACCTCAACATAGTTGAGACAAGGCTTTGATGATGATGATGAATAGGTGCATATATTCTTAGGGACAATTGCATCAACCTATCTTATGCTATGCATGATTGATGGTTGGGTAAAAACTTTTGCATAGATTTTGTACTACTAAAGAGAGTTACCATCAGTCAAGTGGTCGTGATCACTTGATGAGGGGCCTCCAAAATAAATGACTATAACAATTCAGTTTAATTCTTCATTTTTCATGATCTTGAATCAATGGCTATGATTGACCTAAATTTGAAATTTAGGCCATATAAACATTGTATCCATTTACCATGCATGCATATGTGCAGTGGGCCCTACAATGTAAATTGGATTGTTAATTGTTAGTCCAACTATTGAACTTGATGGTTAATCATATTTGTATGCATGTACATTCTATAATCCACACTTAAATTAGGTGTTGTGTTCTAGGGCCTATGAAAATAGATCAAATACACAAGAACATAAGAGATTTACGTGGTTCGGCTTTTGGCCTACGTCCATGAAAAATAGGGAGAATTTACTATGTAATTAAAAGAGGTGTACATTATAAAGGCTCACAGCCTTCATTTATAATATCAGCTCCAAAACCCTGGTATACCTAGAACAAACTACTTCTAATCACAGTAGACCTATAACAAACCTACTTCTAATCACATTAAAATAAGCATAGTACCGGGGCCCGGTCAACCGAGACTATTAACTTCTTACTCAATATCATCGGCTTCTATTGAGCCAAACAAGTCAACATTAGGCAAGGCCATATCCATTATAGTCTCCATACTCTCCACCCATCTAATGATGTAATTATGGTGGGACCCACCTAACATTTAGAGTTAGCATGATTTCTTTGTCTAGCGTTATAATCTTCATGACAGAAATGAGAAAAATATATGTATATATATATATATATATATTTTGTGGGGTGCACATTCACCCAATTAAAGAATCACAACAAGTCTTCACTAATGAAAAAAGCAAAGATGATATTTTATGCGGGTGGCGCTCGGGTACAGGCCAAAACGTATTTCACTGTTCCATTGAAACACGGATCCGGACTCAAGTTGGAACAAATTTGCAATGATCCCTAACATAGTAACATATGAAAACCTACCATTCAAAACTAGCAATAGTTCGCGTGTACAACTACTCATTACAAGTGCCACCAGATGACCATACTACCATTGATTATTGTGGCTTAAATGGTTAGGCAGGCGGATTGCATTGATTCCATCATATGAGCAGGTGGAGCCCATTGTAATTTTAATATTGGTGATGCGAGTCAAGCTATAATTCTATCATTAGAAGTGAGAGTCTAGATTCTTGTTTCTTTGAAACAAGGAAATACTGTATCGGTCTATCCCCGAGCGCCACCTGTATAAAATGTCATATTTGCTTTTTTAATTCCTAAGGAAGTAGTTAAGAGGGTATAATTAGCTGACATCACAGTTTATACTCGGAGATAGGCCGAAACAGTATTTCCCTGTTTCATTGAAACAGAAGATCCGGCCTCATTCCAACTCTGTTGCTTTAAAATAATTAACGTAAAGGGCAGCCACTAAAATAAATTTCCACTCATATCATGAACCTGAGACTTGGCAGCATATGTTGGTCATTTTTCACAAACTTGACTCAACTCTTCTTAACTCACCTAGTGGACTTAAACATCGACACTAATTCTATAAAAAAATAAATCGATTTTTAGTCGTGTGATCTAGCTAAATTTCACTCCAATTAGAGAATGATCGGCTCATCAAATTGATCACTTGATAACTTATAAGACCTCTTCTTCTATTTTAGTAGTGACTTTTACCAAATGAGGCATATGCCATTTTTTTTTTTTTACAATCAAGGGGTCTGAGACCCATGAGAACACACATGTAATGAGAGAGCACTTGCACAAGCAAAGAGTAGAAAATCACAAATGTAATATAATCTCTCTCTCTCTCTCTCTCTCACTCAGTGATTTGTGGCCTAAAACGGCCACAAGGTATAGAATCACAAACTGTAATATCTCTCTCTCTCTCTCTCTACCAATCTCTCTCTCTCTCTCTCTAATATTTGTTGTGGCTAAAAGCACCACTATTTTTGTCAACTATAGAAATCTAAGTCGATCCACTTAACTGATTTAGATTAAAGTCATGTCGATTAAGAACATATCTTGCTCTAACATTAAGGAGTGAATAAAAAATGTCACTAAACACTATCAAGTTTCACGCGAGTTGTGTGCAAATCATTTAAATTACCAAAATAGTGAATTAGTTTTTTCTAATATTGTCAAATTCTAAGATGTAATAATATCATAAAATGTTAGGAGTGTTAATTTGTATGGCTCAATAGAAGTTACTAAGTCTTGGTTAACCGAGCCCCTGTATTAAGAGACTCAGAGTCTCTAGGATGTACACCTCTTTTGATTGTATTGTACATAGTGTCAAACACCAGTCTTGATCATCTTATCTACGAACGTATGTTTTCTGCCTTCAAAAGCAGTGGATTTATTTTTCCACATTATTCTAATGCTGTCATTCTGTTTTTCTATGTGCAAACCTATTTTCTAAATACTGAATTAATTCTGTAGGAACAACAATATTGTCAAATTCTAAGATGTAATGATATCATAAAATATTAGGAGATATCAAGAAAAAGAAACAATGAATTAGAAACTAGCTCTTGGCTTTATTTATAAATGTTAGACCAAGTGCTATGACACCAAATGCTTCAATCTGTTATTGTCCTCTTAAAACTAATGTGTAGTTGCATGAACAATAAGAGAGTGCAATTGTGTAAGACTGCAATAGAGGAAAGCTGCAATTCCTCTTCTGTGGAAACAAGGTTGGACGTCAAGCTCTTCACCACCAAGTAAAAAACATTACTTTTCATAACTTTTCTGTATCAAAACAAATGCACCAAATATACGAAAGTGTACAGATGTGGAAAGACAGTTTCTAACTTTCGCAGAAACTGCATGATCAAACATACAATGATAATTTTTCATATGATGTGCTAGCTTTCTCTAAATATTAAGTTGCCATTTATGTGACTTGGCTCTTTCTCCTTAATTAAAAGGAAACAAAAGGATAATTAAGGTTCATCATCGTTATTAGAGCCTTATGTAATCAGTTATTGAGATTGTTAGTTGAAATAATTGATTAGAATTTATTTGGAGAAGATGATAAAAGAAGTGGATAAAAATTCTTAACTAAGATAATTTCTTTGACCATAAGATTTATATATTAATTTGCTAGTTTGTGTTAGAGATTTTCTTGGTTGGAATTTTTTCTTTTGCTGTTAGAGTTTAAGAATAGAGTTCTTTTGGCCAACCCTTAGTAGATGATGATGTAAGGCCAGCTCAATTGTTGTTGTTAATGATGTTGATGATGACAACTAGATACCATAGTTTTACCTATACACATAGATTAGTAGGCAAATCTTTAAGAAGAAGAATATAATTTACTGACAATAAATTATATTGTTAAGCCGTTTGGTGTGGCGCATTTTCTTTGTATAAAGTAAAAAAAAAAAGATGAACTAATTTTCTTTGACAAAGAGGATTGCAAGTTACCATGTAAAAGGCAATGGGATTCCTCTTTTTGTGGAAATGAGAATCCGTAGAGAGTGGAATCCTCCGACTTCACAAATTTGCTTGAGTGCATACTAAGATAACCTTATAATCCCAATGTATTTTTATCAAGAACTTTGTATACAGACCTAAAAATGAACTTCACATAAAATCACATTCAACACTTCAAACATAAAAAAACATGCTAGAAATAAAATAAAATCATATTAAAAGAAGACGAAGACAAGAGGCACATCCCCACTGTAAACACACATGCAATGGACCTACTTTCCTCAAATTCAAGCCATGAGAAGAAAAAAAAAAAAAACACTACCATCCATGACCTAGCAATGGTCCAAATCACATGATCCAGAGCAGAATGATGTTTACACCTAAAACATTTAATTAACTCACCAAATTTAATCATGCTGTTCTCACTTGCTAAATTAAGGAAGATTGATATGGTTAAGAGGCTGATATTAATAAGACACAGTAAGTAGGAATCCATGTACATGCACACACCATCAAACTTTCCATGCAACACTCACTACATCATTTATTGTCACCACCTCATTAAACTTCAAACATTATCACACCTGTAACATAAATTTTGCCTCATATTAAAACCAATGCCCTTCCACATCAATCATTTGGATCTAGTACTAAAACCATTAACTAAACAAGCCATTTTTAGCTAAAAAAAACAAGGAAAATGATAATTGCATTATCTCCTAAGAAGCCTTCCAAATGGATGTCCATGGCCGTCTTTTTTTTTTTTTTTTTTAAGATAAGTTGGTATTTCATTTTCACTGAAAATAAAAAATTACACACGGATTGCTTTCAAATCGAAAGTATCCACCGAGCATACCCATTCAAACATGACTACAAAAAATACGTGGCAGTCTATAAATTTTTAGTTTACATTTTAGTTCTTTTTATGTTGGTGACTGTAAATTTTGTCGTTATTATCTTTCTGCGATATCAGAATAGAAACACAATTAAAATTTATGTCATATGTAACCAACGCGTCACGTGAAAAATCCAATTTGAAATAAAGTGGCACAGAACTGTCAGAATTGGAGAGGCTGGCTGGTGATTCATGGATGAGATGGGTTCACCCCCACCCAAAACATTTGCCTACAAATGTTTCACAAATATTTTTAAGGTATAGAAGAAGAGATAGAGATAGAGATAGAGATAGGGATAGAGATAGAGATAGAGAAGAGAGTGAGAGATAGAGGAGATAGAGAGAGAAAAAGAGACCCAATGGAAGACTTTTAGGAGAGAGAAAGAGATGTCTGTGAAAGAAACAAATAGGCCAAAAAGACCAAAACCTCATCAGTCTCTTAAACGGCAACAAGCGAAACCGATCCGGAGGACGTAACACCGTTACAATTTATCCGTTCCGCGTAAAACCCTAAAACTGTTCCTTCTACCTCAATCTCCCTCCTTTCAACATCAAAAACCCAAACACCCAAAGATTCATTCGTCCTTTCCTGTCTCTCCGTATATTCGAATCCGAGTTTTTTTTTTCTTCTTGTGAATCTACGTATCGAAAAGGAGAGAACTTTCTTTGATTCTTAGGGTTTTAGAGGGTTTCCGACTTTGATTCCTTAGGGTTTGGCCGATCCGATCAAGGCTGGCGGGTTTTGAGTGCAGGTGATGGCGGATCCGCTGCTGGTTGGGCGTTTGGAGGTTGTTTTGGGGGAGTTACGGTTAGGGTTAGTGTTTGGGTGTGGTGAGGAAACGCAGGGCCGGGAAGCATGCTGAGCGTACTGCGGGTGCACCTCCCGTCCGACATTCCGATCGTAGGGTGCGAGCTTACGCCGTACGTGCTGCTCCGGCGACCGGACGGGTCGGTTGTACCCGACGACGTGCCCGAGTCGACCCTTATCGACGGATGTTGCTTCGTGAGGTATAAGTGGTGAGTAGTTTTGATTGTATTTAGATTTTTGTTGTGAATTGTGATTGTGTTTGGTTCCTCGGGTGTTCATTCTTTTTTTAGTTACTGCTTTGTATTGGTTTTGTAATTGGAGGTATTGGGATTTGGGTGATGATATTAATAGTGAAGCTTTACTTCTTAATCACTTATTTAGAGTAAGTCTTGTTTGATTTATACTTTTAATTTTCTTATTTGTGAAAATATTGTGCGGGAGAACATGAAAAAAAAATTAGAAAGAAAGAAAAGGAAGTCTCCCTTATCAATAAGATGGACAGGATTGGTAGAAAAACAGTAGAAAGAAGTTGGGTAAAAAAATTAAGTAATTAAGTACTGTAAAGAGTTCTCGTAGTTTTGGTCGACTAATCCATTGGGTGTTTATAGGTTCTTTGAGTTACTGATTTGGTTCTTTGATTTTCTTGATGATAGAAATGTGTGTTGTTTCTTTGTCTATATATCCATGTTATTGTTGTTGATGATGATTCATATAGTTGGTAAAAACTTTTGACTGTTTATCTTATATATATATATATATATATATATATATTTGTGGAAATATTCATGCGCATCCATCCCTCACCATATTACAGCGAGGGACAACATAGTGGGGCCGACTTTATGATACATCCAGACCATCTACACACATGGGATCCCCTTATTAAGTACACTAAATCCATCGAGTTTTCACCTATCCGAATGGATTGGACCGTTGGATCGAGGGTCAAAGTTTTTCTTTAATATAAAGTCGTTAAATATGTGAGCTACAGCTGAATGGGTTAGAGGCATGGGATTGAATCCAAACTTGATATATGGGCCCATCCAAGATGTCGAATTCCATCCCCCCAAGTCCTAGGGCCCCATTAAGTTTGTCCCTCGCCATATGGTGATAGAAGGATGCACATGAATGACCCCCGATATATATAGGGTAGTGTGTTAAGTTAGAAGAAGAAAAAGAAGAAAAAAAGTATTTAAGGGCACATTGGGATGCACTTTGAATTGCAAGTTCTTTTTTTAATTTATTTTTTATATACTTTGGTAGAATTTATGGTCACTTTAGCCACCAACAATTTTCCGGCATGAAATATGTGATACACTCTTTTTAGTGCCTCGTCTTCTCTAAATTATTATCCATGTAGATAAGATAATATTAATGTGTGATGTGATTCATGTGAACCCACACACACACACCCACACCCACACCCACACACCCCTCACACAAACAAAAAACAAAAAAAAGACCAAAAAGAAAAATCTCCCATCTTATGTTATTTTCACTTCCAATGACATCATATGCGTTATTGAATATTCAAACCAGAGAACCAGGGGATGCTCAGTTAGTTAGCGGCCTCATCTCTCACCCAACTGCCTAGGGTTCGATCCATGTGTATGCTGCCCTCTTCACATGTGTGCGGGTCTCTCTCATGGGTCCCAACCCCCTTACAAGTCATTTAATATTTAGATCAAAATGAGTCTTACCTTGATGCTATTCGTGATTAATGTTCCTTTGAGTTTAGTAATTCAATTGAAATGTGGAGGCTTCTTGCACTGTACTTGGATACTAATTTTTTTTTCTTTTCTTCCCCTATACAGGTATCGTATACAAAGTGACAAAAAAGTAGCCGTGTGCAGCGTACATCCCTCTGAACAAGCAACTTTACAGTGCTTGGTTTGTCTCAAGGCAAAGATACCTGTTGCCAAGAGTTTCCATTGCTCTCCTAAGTGCTTTTCAGATGCATGGCAACATCATCGTGCTTTACATGATCGTGCAACTAATGCTGGAAATGAAAATGGTACTGAGGAGGAAGAATTATTTGGGCGCTTTGGTTCAGGACTCTCAACTGTAGGGCAGAACCCAAGCTTGAATAATGGCACTAGCCCTTTATATCCTGTCAGCATCACAGAAAGGAACGGTGGTGAAACCTGGTTTGAAGTTGGACGCTCTAAAACATATACACCAACTGCTGATGACATCGGCCACATTCTGAAGTTAGAATGTGTAGCCATAGATTCAGAAACAAGAAATTCTGTAGGGCCTGTGAACACCCTTTTAACTTCGCGTGTCATCCCAGCTCCCTCTGCGACTCCTCGACGCTTGATTCCTGTGAATGCAGTTGATAGTATTGGACATTTGGACTTGGATGTTCGTGTTGCATCTTCTGGAACATTCACTGTACTCTCATACAACATATTAGCTGATGTCTACGCTACAAATGAAGTGTACAGCTATTGCCCATCTTGGGCTCTTTCATGGCCTTATCGCAGACAGAATTTGCTACGAGAAATTGTTGGCTATCATGCTGACATCATTTGTCTCCAGGAGGTAGATTAGCACAACGGACAATGTTGTCCATTCTGAAGCCTTTTGCTTTAAAAATTTTCATTATGTTTTGGGCCTTTTTTTATATATTGAGTGGATGAGGCTCGAACGACTGTTACTCAGGCAAGACTTGGAATATGTATTCCAGAACCTAGAATTCTAGGCCATTGTCATTGAACATGGTAATTTTTTTTTTTTTTATCCATAGACGCTTATTTAGGAGGCTGGGATCCATTTTCCTTTAAAATGGTATTTAACAAACTGATGTTTTGATTGTTGATATAAATTCTTGTGCCGTTCACTAACAGGTTAACTTTTTGGTGTTGCCGTTTATCAAGGTGATATTAGAGCGAGAGGTCACGAGTTCGAAACCCCTTAGAGGCATGTTACCTCCATTTGTCTGTCTGGTCGGTCGGTCTGTTAGGTTCCAAATTCAAATGGCTTACTGTTTGGGGGTGGGGGCTAACAGGTTAACCTTCTGGTGTTACTGGTTATAAAGATTGATAGGAATTCCTTGCTGAAGTTTTATTACTGAGGATCTTCCATGCTTCTTGTATCTCTTTTATGCTTCTATTTTCCCCTTTTTTAGGCTTTCGTTTTCCCTCTTTGTATGCTTTTTCGACCTGCCTTTGAACCATTAGTTTTTTTTTCGTTTTCTAAAATTTATTTTCCATCAGAAACTGACAATCACAAAACTGACAATCACCTTCCCTGTATTGGTGTATCTTTCTCCCTTACATCTAGAAGCAAGTACCAGATTGAGCAAACCACTGCGACACTAGCTTTTTTGTTCATTGATGTTGTTACAATGAACTATCAAGTAGTAAGGACATCCTTAATTTTGCATCTTTATCCAAGCAAACTAAATATAACAATTGCTATCTCCATTCAGGTTCAGAGAGACCACTTCGAGGAGTTTTTTGCTCCTGAACTGGACAAACATGGGTATGAAGCTCTATACAAGAAAAAGACGGCGGAGGTTGAGTGCAAATATGTCATTGTGTAATTTTGAAATGGTGTACACTATATACACTGATAAAAAAAAAAATTATCTCGCATTTATGCGTTCAAATTGATGTCATGTTTGCAGGCTGTTGGTGGTGCTTGTGCACTTGATGGTTGTGCTACATTCTTTCGCAGAGACAGGTTCTCTCATGTGAAGAAATATGAGGTTTGAATACATTCAGCAGGTTATGGTGCTTTGCTAAACTTTTCCCAACGCTGAGAAGTTTATTCCTGTATGCAGGTTGAATTCAATAAGGCAGCACAGTCTTTGACTGAAGCAGTGGTTCCGAGTGCTCAGAAGAAAGCAGCTTTAAATCGGTTGCTTAAGGTGGCTTTTGCATTCCAGTTTGTTTTAGCTTGAACCTGTTTCTGTTTCTTAAAATGTAGATAATAATTAATTTTTATATTCTGTTAAATCTAGGATAATGTCGCACTAATTGCTGTTTTGGAAGCAAAATTTAATAACCATGGGACAGAGGCTCCTGGGAAACGGCAGCTTCTTTGTGTGGTGAGAAAGTTTGCTTAATTTGTTATTTTCATGTTCATGCATACAATGTCAAATGAAATGTACTTATTTAGTTTGTTGAGAGCCTTATTTGGTTTCAAATTGGTTTCTTTGAGTAATCTTTGTGTTTAGGTGTAATTAGGATTTAGGATATCAGTATAGAATTTTATGTCATAGTTTATTAAAATCAGGAAAGTTGGGGGAATTAGGATAGCAATTAGACAAAACTATAGGTCAGGTGGCCCGGGCTATTATGTTCTCTGATGGTTTCTTCTGTATGATGGTACTTCCTGTCCTCATAGTGTAGTCTGACTGTATGCAACGCTAGTTCCTGGTTGTTCAAGCAAATTGCCAACCCTTCCTTAGACCTGTACTCTCTCTTTTCTTGCAAGTGATGGTCCGTAGTATATAAAGTTATACTTTCCGCAGTAAAGCCTTCTCACCTGGCAGCATTCAGCGGCCTATGCAAACCAAAATATTGCCAATCAGTTCCTTTGGTGCATCTTTTTATTTTATAACATCTTTCACAGCTTCAATGTTTACATGATGCATTAAAGGAGAAGAGGAATCCATATTACTCTCTCCAAGCTGAAGCTTAAACAAGCACAATCACTTTTCTAAGTCTCACTAACTTACTTTCATCATCAAATATTATATATATATATAAATATGTGAGATGCTCTCACCTTACTATGAGAGATATGGTAGGGGCCCTCACATTCATATCCAATGCCAACAACTGAAATGTGAGGGCCCCCACTCCTATCTCTCATATAAGGTGAGAGATAGCATCTCCCTATAAATTTATATATATATATATATAGAGAGAGAGAGAGAGCAATATTTTTCATTCAATTGATCACTCAAGAGGTGGTGACTTTCCCGAGTCTCCGCATTGACTCTATCCAAGTCCTTTTTTTTTTTTTTTTTTTTTTCTTTTTTTTTGCACATTGGACGAGTCGAGTCCGAGTCGCGAGTTTTCCAACCTTGGTTACAATTGGCCTCTTAGGGTTTCCTTCCCTACTAGCATAAAAATTTAGCTCAAAGGAACCACCGCATCTAGGGGAACATGTTGAAATAATAAGAGCAAATCATGGGAAATAATCTATGATCTCTACTTAGCACCTCTACAGAGTTGCAAAACTCCATTAAACAACTTGGTGAAAATCATCCAAATGCATCACACAGGGACGAGTGATTTGAGGGCAGTCATAAGAACCAATTTATTCTCAAAGCATCCAGTATTTCATGATGCTATCTTAGGCGGCTATGGCTGTGACAGTCTTTATCGTTTAAATAACTATTTCTGATGACCTGTTCGTTGCCTGTATTTTGGGGGCTTAGCTTCTGTCTTTTTCGAGTTTTGATTGCTCTCCCCTCTTTTTTCGGTTTTTTTTAATCCAGTATATCCCTCTTATACTGTGCATTTCTTTTGAACAATGAATTACAGCCACCATTTTCAAAAGAAAAAAAGTCTCGGTTGACCATAATATTTTCCCAATAGATATATGATAAATATGAGCTTCTCCAATAGGTATGTAATACCTTTTCAATAGGTATATCTTAGAACTAACTCATCAAGTCCAAAAAAATTATGTTCTCCATCATTTCACTTAGTTCTTCTTGAGGTGCATTAGCACTAACACTATTTAGCACTTCTGTATCTAATATAATCTTTTTCTTAACCATTTTTTCTCTCTCTAAATGGGCCTACCATCCTTTCTCTATCTACAATCTTCTCTTTTAGAACTCCATTTACAACACTGACCCCATTCCTAGAATTATGCTTTCCTGAATTGAGAAGCTCAAACCCTTCCAAAGGTCCCCAGCCTCCTCCTACTTCCATCTATTCTCTTGTAAATAATCTATGTTTATTCTCTCTCTCTTTTTCTTTTTTTTCTAGGAATGTCTACCAACTTCAAGCTCTTAACTGTAAAAGCACCCAAATTTTAGGAAGTAAAACATAGCTTATGATCCACTTTTTTACCCCATTTCTATTGTGGATCCCATATTTCTCACATTATATGTGCACCTTTATTGGGCATTGCTTGTGTGGCATGCTCTAGCTAATCTGGTACTTGCTCACTTGACACTAACTGCAATTGGGTGCAAGTTCACAATGTGTCGCCTTGTGGAAGGCCTAGTTGGAAGTTCTGATTTAATGTAAAATAAAATATAAAGAAGATGAATTTGAGGAAGAAAAGGAAGTGATTTTAGAGAGAGAGAGAGAGTTTGGAGAAAAGACTTACAGACTCCAAGTCACTAGGTTGGGCCGTGGGCGACCAAGGCTGTGTATATATACTGACAATATATTTTTTGTATTTACAAAGACTCCCTATTCTGCTATATAATTGCAAAAGATTCCTTGGCTGTTTCTCAACTTCCCCTACAATCAAGGACATAGTCAATTCTCATACTATATATATATATATATATATTTATATGCGACAAACTCGTAATTAAGTGTGGCATGTTTTTATGGCTGAATGTCGATCTAGTGTGCCCGCCCTTTATCTGGTATTGAACCAGCATTTAGCAAAGAATGGCACATGGTAGAGGACTTGCCAGAATCAATCTTCCTTCTAGAGTAATAAACGGCATCTTCACATTTGTAAACTTCTTTTCTATTTATTGAGTTCTCAGGGCTCTTTGCCAGCAATTTGTTCTGATATCTGAGTTTGTTTTGCTTATGGAATTTGTGTGCCTCTGCCCATGTTGTTATGTGCACTTTGTTATTCTATAGGCATAATTTGACCATGTATGCTCTAATGAAATGGTTTACAGGCAAATACACATGTTAATGTCAGCCAAGATCTCAAGGACGTCAAGCTTTGGCAGGTTCCTACCATAGCATTTTCTGGTTGTCTGAAGTTGTTATGATGCTTCTGAATACCTTGCCATTCAACTCAAATTTCTGTGGATGTTTGTTTGTTTGTTTGTTTGTTTGTTTTTTAATCATGTTAGGTGCATACTCTATTGAAAGGATTGGAGAAAAATAGCTGCCAGCGCAGACATTCCAATGTTGGTCTGTGGAGATTTTAATTCGGTTCCGGGAAGGTCCGTGTGGTTATTTTTTATGTCAACTCTACATGCAATGTAGAAAATCCCATTAAATAAGGAGTCATGCTAGCCAGATGAAGTGACATGTGGAATTGTGGTGGGCTGTGGATTAGGGCTCTAACAGCAACCAGCCTCTTTGGTGTTTTTATTTTTTATTATTTATTTATTTTTTGTGATCAGTAACCAGCCTCTGGTGCACGGATGAAAATCTTCTTTTGTTTCCATTTTGGCTTTAGTTACACTTAGATCAAATAGCCAGGTATTCATAATGGGGCTGATTTCTGCTAAACCTTAATCCACAGCCCACCTATGGCATCTGTAAGATTAGTGGAAAGCCACGTGTCTCATTTGACAATTTTCTGCCAGATGAAAAGCAGCCTTTGTTTTACGGCTTGTTTTTGCAACACCACGGAAGAGGAAATCTTCCTCAGAAATGGAAGTCTGATGGGAAGGAGGTCGGACTCAGGCTTCTGCTCTAGCGCCGGAAGATCACTAAAAAAATAGTGATCTTCTGCAGAGAGTCTAGTTGCGACGAACAATCAAGTGCAGAATCATGCAGAGATATGATTTCTGCTTCAACAAAAAGGCGCTGCACAAACACACCCTTATAGTTCCGAAAAAGGAAATAAAAGAAGAATGATTTTGGATTATCTTATTTGTTCTTAATGCATGAAATATTTTCTTGATTAATCTTGGAAGGCATTGGATTTTATTGCAGCGCTCCACATGCACTTCTTGCAATGGGCAAGGTGGATCCAATGCATCCTGACTTGGTAATAGACCCCTTTGGAATCTTGCGGCCTGCATCCAAATTAACGCATCATCTTCTATTGGTGATACACTATTCTCTTTATTTCTTGGTCATAAACTTTTGAGCATTTTTATTTTGTTGTGACAATATGCTCTTTCCAGATTAGTGCTTACTCTTCCTTCGCAAGAATGGCAGTAGAGCAGCAGAGGAGGAGAATGGACCCCAACACTAACGAACCATTATTCACCAACTGTACCAGAGATTTCATTGGCACCCTTGATTACATATTTTACACCGGTGATTCCTTTTGCAACCTTTGTCAGATTCATTCCACTTTTGGGGCATGTTTGTTTTTCCTTCTTCCTTCTTTTTTTTTTTTTAGTAGTTATATCATATGCTCTGTAGTTTTCTTTGTGAGGAATGACTTCATGAAGCCTTACCGAAATTAGTTTTTGTGTTTTCAGCGGATACATTGACAGTTGAGTCATTATTGGAGCTTTTGGATGAGGAAAGCTTGCGTAAAGACACAGCACTTCCTTCTCCAGAATGGTCCTCTGATCATATAGCACTTTTAGCAGAATTCAGTTGCAAGCCAAGGGTGAGGCGTTGACATTGCAGGGTAAGCACCTGGCTTCTTGACACTCACTCTGTTTATTATGTGGTTCAACACAACGATAGGCTTCTTGCTTTTAAAGTTTGAAGCTTTATTGAGCTGATGGATTTGTAAACCAAGATTCTCTCGTCCCACGTGGTCAGACGTAGCATATTTAGTTGTTAATTTTCTTGTTTGTCTGTTGATAGTTCAGGTGGGACCCACGTGATGGAGATCTGAGGCATTTCTTTGTGGGCCTCATCTTTGAATGGATCATGTCCAAATGTCCCTTGTTTCAACATCCTATTCATCTGATTGGTGGGTGGCAAAATTGGACATACGGGATCATCTGATGGTGAAAATTTTGGGCAAATTCTATTTTGCCCCTGGCTTATTGTTGATTTGCAATACTGGTCCTGTTTCTATAACCCTCAATAGTTGCCCAGTTTGCTTGATTACTTCTCTTTCTAAATTGTGTAAAACTGTACTGCCAGCTTACTTTTTTGTGTTATGCTGCCATCATTCATTTTCAGTTTAATAATATTCTACAATAGAGCACATTACATTAAGCCTTTGGGTCACCAAAAGAGTGGGGCCCACGTACAAAGTTTGAAATACAAATCATTAGCACTGTTAACTAGATAGGGCTAGTTTTTTTATTGAAAGGGTGAGTAAGCTGTGTAGATGGACCATGCTACTTGTCCATCAAGCATTTATTAGTGGATTATTTATAAGATCTGAATCCAATGCCTGCCCCCATTAGAATGAGCTCAAACCCCAACACACCTCCGACCTGTACCTCAAAAAAAAAAAGAAAGGAACAGGAGAGAGAAGAATGCTTTCCTAGCCTGGCCTCGCCGCTGCCACATCAGTTAGGTTTTTGTCAGTATTCAAGGTCTCATAGACAGTCCAAAATGTCATAAATTGGATTCATCGCCTCGCCTCTGCTTAGTTAAATGAGAGCAAACAATCTTGATATTACTTGTTAAAATCTAAAATATCAATAGAATTTACTTAAACCATTGAGAGAGAGAGAGAGAGAGAGAGAGAGAGCCATTCAACAAAATTTGATATGGGTGACCAGCCATATACATGGTATGACTAAGAAAAAAGAAAAACCCTAAACCTAATCTAAACCATCCATCATCCTAACATGTTTTAATGTAGACCGTTCAAACTTAATAACAAATTAAATCACTCAAATACTCTCCCAAGAGTAAATAGAAAATAGATAAAAAAAAAAACCTGTTTTCATGAAATTTGTTGACTAAATCCTATATCAGTAGATGCCCATTTGGTCGTTTATTATTTTATTGCTTCTGCAATGCCTGCCGTAGGTCCTTGCGCCACATGTCTGCTGCTGCTTGATAAAGGGTGCTGGTGGATGAAGAGAAAATTCCATCAAGGTGTCAAAAAGAGAAAGGAGGTAGAAGACCATGCTCCTCTCGTTGTTCTTTTCCAATCTTGGTTTCTCAGGAATTCATTGCAGTGATATACTTGTAATACGCAATGTCTTGTAGGAAATTGTTTTAAATGTCTTGTTGAAAATTTTGGGTCATCCATGCTTCAGTCACTATCTAGTATAAATGTCTTCAATTAAAATCGGCATGTTCACCATTTTACTCATTTTTCTTTTTTGCTCCACGAACCGAATATTCTGGAAAAAAAAAAAGGATAGCTGGGGCTGTGGGGATATGAATATCCAGTAGGGAAATGTGCAGTTCTCTCCCTAGATTTTTAAGATCCTGTCCATCCTTTGTGCAATGATTTTTTTCCCTTAACAGTGTAATTATTCTTGGGCAGTCACTGAATATCTAACTTCATCTGGAGGAGTTTTGCATATAACGTCTGTGGGACTGATCATAGAACAGTTTGGATGACAGCCATTGGGTTCCCATTTGAACAAAAAAGAACAAAAAAAAATAAAAAAAAATAAAAAAAATTGGTTATTTAGCTGTGAAGTCTTTCTTTTTTTTTAAAGAAGATTTTCTTCAAGATCCAAGAAGCTGTACATCTTTGTGTGTTGACAGTGGCAGGACATTATTACCATTGGTCATGTGGTGGTTGGCATCCAAAGTACTGTTCTGGCCCTCTGCACCCAACTAAACTTATTAAAGAGTGGATATCTGTTTTTCACTTCGCGAGGTTGAATTCTGACATAGAAGCTCAGGCACTGCCTTTGCCAATTTTTACGTTTACCTAGGACAGCTAGGCCTATATTTGCTTGCAGGGTGACAATGAGATCTTAAATTCCCTAATAAAACTTGCTCTCATTTGGCTTGGCATTATTCAGATTTAAGTGGGATCAATGGTCGCCCGCAAAGGGGACAATGGAAATGGCCAACCTATGAAATAAAGTCCCACAAATTTGATGGGTCACCATCATTCACTCTATCCACTTCAATAGTAGCTTTGCTTCTCTACAATTCGTATGAATCCAGTAGGATGGAATTGCCCAATCGACAGGGGTTCTGTACACACCTATGAAATAATATCCCACAATTTTGTTGGGTCACCATCAATCATTCACTCCACTTCAATAGCAGCCTCGATTTAATACAATTCCAATAAATCCAGTAGGATGGAATTGCCCAATCGACAGGGATTCTGTGCACTCCTGGCATCTAAAATATGAAATGGGGCATCTGGGCAAAGATGAACTAGGGCCGGTAACAGTGGATGATGGACCTAGATTTTGATCAAACAGGATAGGGATTCATATGAAAATGACATGTAAAAACGACCAGTGTATATCTGATATGGGATCATGGAGCTTGCTGTTCTAAGTTTTGGATGAGGGAGTAAAAGGTGGAGAAAACCATCCATCAGTCATCATTAGCAATCAATAATTCAGCAGGAATTGAGTTTTCTAAATTTCATCCTCCATGCTTAGGGTGTCTCTCTGAGTGGTTGGTGTTTTCATATTTCAAACCAGACCATATTTAATGCCCCCACCTTCCCATAAGGTGAGGATCTAACAGGCTGTGAGCTGGATCTGGGCCTTAAAAGGCCCAAGGGTTAGGAATGGGCTTATTCAACTAAAGGTCCGAGCCCGTTAAATGACGGGCCTGCAAGCCTAGGACTAGGGTTAAAGGTTGGAATAAGGCCTTATTTTGAAGACTTTAGACTACCCCATAAATGGGCCCTAAAAGATTGCAACTATATGCGGTAAATGTTGGGCCTATGAATCCGTTATTTTGAAGTTTTATTTTATAAGCCCTGTTTGTAGATCTTAGATTGAAAGATTGTAGCCATCAAACTTTTGGCCTACCTCAGCACACTTGCATGGCTCAGCCGAGTCGGTTGTGGAGTTGTAATTTGCCTGTGTCTGAATTGTCCATACAATGAATCATGGCCCAGTGTGGAAAATAACAATTAGAAGAAAACAAAATATGGGGCATAACACATGAGTATCTTTTGTATTTTTTTAGTAATTTTTTTTTAAATAAAAGATTTAACATGGTGTCTAATAAACTCCTCAACTCACTTTGTTGACTACCCTTGACTTGATGAATCGTTTCTGAATCACCACTCAGAAGTCCCACAAATTCATCTGAATAGAATTGCCTTGAGTTGTGTTTTTTTTTTTTTTTTTATTGGGAAAGGTAAGTGTTCACACACTCAATTCCTGCGCCGTTAGTGCTAGAGGGAGGGATTGATCCCTGGTTGTTTCTGCAAAAGGGAGGTGTACATGATCGACTGTGCTGCCGATGGCCGGGAGGGACATGCATGGAGTTCTTTACAGTGAAAACACAAGGAAACAGTAGACAAGGCTACAAAGCATAATTCTACGTCCCCCTGTGAATCAATATCATCAGAAAAACTGAGGACTAGTTAACAAGTTTTAGCCAAACTTAGATTAGCTCTCTCAAGGGTTGGTTACTCGCTGTAAAATCAGCAAAGAATCGGCTGACTCGGCCAAAACCCAGTCAAAATTCAAGGAAAACTACTGGACATTAGTGTCTTCTTTGTACATACCAGAAAGGGTTTAAATTTCTTACTTGGTCAAGACTTGAGTCTCCCAATCAACCAGGCCATGTAACTTTCTGATTTTTTTTTATCCAACTATGCTTTCAAAGTAGAAAAATATCATGGCCTCAACAGAGGCTCACTAAAATTCACCTCAGCTCTGAACAAATAAACACATACATACCAACATCAGTAAATTTCTCCTGTTAGGTGCTCATATGTGGGGCTCTCAAACTGACTCTAACCAACTTAGTTATTGCAATTTCCCACTACCCATTTCTCTCCCCTCTTCAAGAAGGGAATCCAAAGTCTATATAAAGGGCCAAATAAAGAGTTATGTCCACCTCAAAAACCAAGTCCCATCCTCTCCTCCTCTCTCCCTATGCTAGAATTTGGCCATGGAAAGAAGCTTACCATACCCTATGTTAGTGATTTTCTTTTGTTTTGTAGGATTTGTGAGGTGTGACTTTGCGAGCGATAGTGCCGAGTGCTCAGATCAGCTGATTGGGCTGACCAACTGTTTAACTTTCATTGAGGGGTCGGTCAAGAAGGCCAAACCTGAGTGTTGCAGCAATCTGAAGCAGGTCCTTGACAAGAGTAGGAAATGCTTGTGTGTTCTTGTTAAGGACAGAAATGAACCGGGCCTTGGTTTTAAGGTGAATGCAACGTTAGCAATGAAGCTCCCTGGGGCTTGTAATGCTCCTGTCAACATTTCGGAGTGTGTAGGTAAAAAGTACATGCATTCATACATTTGAACGCATAGTTGGATAGTTGAAAACTACCATGAACGACTTAGTGGGGCACCTAGGATTTTCGTTTGAGGGGGACGGACGATAGCCATAATGTTATTTTCTTTGTTATTTTGTCATTTTGGAGAGATTCTCTTAGAAAAACTTCCTCCTTTCGGAGAGATTCTCTTAGAAGAACACTCTCCGTGAGTAATGACGATAATTAATTATCAACTTTAACATATGAAAGTGAGGACTCTCTCTCTCTCTCTCCAGTTTCATTAAGTCAACAAATACTCTTTGTCAGATTATTGTTTGTAATTAGGTTAGGAGCAAGTTTGTCTACAAAATAAAATAGGCTTAGATCCTTTGTGTGTTGGACTGCAAATTGCATGACTGAAGACCAACCATAAACACCAATTGATCGCTTTTAGAACCCATAAGGGAAGTTAATGGCTTAAATTAACTTAGATAGCTTGATGTGTGGGTGTAGAGTGAAGTAACCCATGAGAAGAATTGGCTTGGACTATAAAGACTTCATTAAGTTGCAGCCCTTAACCATTTGGGAGGATTTGCCAAAACTTCTTAATTTCCAACTCTCTCTCTCTCTCTCTCTCTCAATATCTGGTTACCAATAGGCATTCTTGCACTGATGATGATAATTATTTTTTCTGTCTGTGGTGCATCATCTAGATCTTCTACACTTGAATCCTAAATCAGCAGAAGCACAGATATTCGAGCAGTTTGAAAGAACCTTGACAGCAACTAATATGACAACGAACGGTAACATGTTTCCTGATTTTCTGCTCTCTTACTTTTTTTTTTTTTTTGGTGGATTTTTGGAAATATGATTCTTCTTTTTCTTCTTCTTTTCATGTATAGTCGCAGCGGTTAATGGGGTCTCCAGTGGCCCCAGTGGTGGATCCAGTGCAGCTGAGAAAAGTGGGAGAAACGACATGAAAAGGCAACAGTCACTTAGCAAGATGGTCACCAGTGTTTGGATATGGTGTTTGGCATCACTTATGATCATGGGAAGCTAGAACAGAATCCAAGCAATTCAAACCAATGTAGAGTTTGTTATCAAATCATCTATTTCATCAAAGAACTAATCGAGTGTAGAGTTCTTATAAGCATCGCATCTATTTCACCAATAGCACTATTCAGTAGTGCCATCTAATGCAGAATTTTTATAAGCTTCGATTAGACCATGTATGTTGGCAATTGGAAATCTGCAAGGTCTCTTCTTTACTTCTCTAGTAGGTTAAGCAACAAAAATAAATCTCAAGCTTCACAGAAACATAAACCAGCATCATTACTCCAAATCATCTCATCTCAAATCTGAAGAGAACGAAAATCCATGAAACTTAAGTAGGAAATTGCCCATCATTCATGCCACATGGGCCTAGGAGCATTTTCATTCGAAAGTAGTGAAAAGGTGTTCTTCAATCAAAGATTATCATGTAATATCCATCCTAAGAGTTGCCCCATGGACCATGATAAACTGACTGGAAGAGATAAATCTTGACTTGCAGTTGGAATTACACGCTTCATACAGAAATGTATTCTGATTCAAGGAAGAACAGAAAATGCATCATGGACGGCATGAGCATGTAAATAAATACTGCATAAAGCTTGGGCCTTGCTCGTGTGAACCTAGTAGTTAAAAAATAAAAATAAAAAAGTAGCCCATTTGATGGGAAGCCTCAAATATTATACAATGAGGCCAACAATCTAAACTAGGCCTACCCCCAATGGGCTGGAGGCATTCTGATTCTGGATTGAGATCCCAGTACAAGTCCACTCTTTAACCCAACTACGTTGATGTCTAACCACATGAATTCTGTTTCTCCATCCCAATCTAACTTGAGCCAAATCCTCATATAGATTGCCTGCTTAGAATAGAAACCACGTTCAATATTCAACCAACCCCACAAGCCGAATTCATTAGGTTAACACATTAACAGTTTCACCATAGAAGACCATGATGAGCTGAGTAATTTAACCTCATTTCCCTACAGTCCAATCCATGGTTACAAATGCCACCAATATGCATACAAAACTGAAGATATTAACACATAATATCAGCATGATACCTAATTCACCTGCATCTTCTATACAAACACAGCATATATGGAGATCAACGCGTCCGATACAGACAATTTGGATTACTGGTTTTAAGTTTTTCTAACTGACATTAAAATCAGGCCGCCATACAGCTGATGCACTAATATCTGTTAGATGGGTGTCAGCCATATGAGCAAAATATATAAATCCACTCTAACCCATGATAAAAAAAAACTTCCTCCAGATGGGGGCGCACCTACGCATAGTTTTCCAGTACCCAATAAATGAATAGCCCTTTTCACTCTAAAAGTGCTGATGATTTATTTTTGTCAACTACAAGTATTTTACAACAAAACAAAAAAAAAAAAAAAAAAAATGAAAATTTGCGCGGGCAAAAGAACACCTGGGGATGATTCACACCATAGAAATCAGGTCGAAAAGAATATGCCTTGAGATGAAACAAACGGCCAGAAAGAACCCTCCCTCCCTCTCTCGCTACATATTCTACAACCTTCCAACATAAAACAAAAAAGAGACCCTGATGATCTGTTAGTCTGCCAAACACCTCTACCATTACACACTCCTATCCTTTGGTAGTGATGATAGCAATTCTATAACCCACTCCACTCTCAAACCCATCCAACAGTGGGTGAACCAAACATAATCTAAACCTACTATAGTAAAGAGACCATCCCTATCAAAATTATATCTCAATGATTTTAGTATGAAGGGTATGTTAGTCCCATGCACTAGCAACACCGGGACCACCATACCCACCCCCATAACCACCTGAGGAATTTGCGTACCCGCCACCACCGCTGCTGTTGCCTCCACTGTAGTAGTCAGAGCCGCCACCCCTGTTGAAAGGAGCATCTCTGCGGAAGTCACGGCCCCCAAAGCGGCCCCCGCCAGAACGACGGTTCCTTCCTCCACCGTATGAAGACCGAGCCGCATAACGGGCAAGCCATGCAGGAACCTCCTGATTTGCTTCGGTCATCAGCTCGGACAATGACCTCGCCATTGAGGAGTTGTTCTCATTGAAGAAGGCAGTGGCCAGTCCAGATTTACCCGCTCGGCCTGTTCTCCCTATCCGGTGAACGTAATCATCAATGTCATTGGGAAGGTCGAAATTGACAACATGTGCAACATGGGGGATATCAAGCCCACGCGCAGCCACATCTGTGGCCACCAAAATCGGGGTAACGCCGCTCTTGAAGGATCTCAATGCTTGTTCTCTTTCCTGTACATTTAAAAATAAATAAAAAATGCATGCTTTGTCAGAACAGCCAAAGTCGTGCCCCAATATATCAATTTGACAAGGAAATGTGCACATACTTCAAAATCCAGCAGTAACGAAACCATTCAACACATATCTAATCCTTAGAAAAACAATTTATCTGGCCCCCATATGCAAGCCATGATATGGAGCAAAGTCCAACTAATCATACTAACTACCTACCCAACCATGACTTCAGATAATGAACTAAATAAATAGATAAGATAAGCAGAAGCAAGATTGACACTAACAATGAGATCTTAACAGATAGTCAACAAGCTAAAAGAGAGATTTGTTCATAGCTCCCTAACGGATGAGGTTATATGTTCATTTTTGCAGCAACATTGATCATCCATGAATGTCGAACTCGAAACATGCTGCTCTCATTTAGAAGTATTTCATACCATTGTTATGAAAATCGGAATCATATTAAAAATTGGTCAAGGGAATAAATCAAATCATATCGTAAATCGTATTGCGAATCATGGAATTTTTTATTTTTCTTATAAAAATAAAAGATATTTAACATATAAAAAGAAAAAAAAAAGTAGTTATTCATAATCCATCCGTGGCAACATAAATACAGTGACAAATAAGACTGATACAAACATACGAGGAACATACATATTAATATATCATGAATGATATGTGTAAACAGGTAAATACGCTTAAGATATCAATATTACTAGGAAAAATAACACGTTACAATAGGTCTTTTTTTGTTGCTATCTTTAAGAACAATAGAAATAAAATCCAAATCAACAATCTTATATGTTCGGATGTCTCTTTAAGTTAAAAAAAGTGTTCATGAAGAAAAACGCAAAAATAATTAAAAATATATATAGTAGTAGAATGCTTGTTTGTTATTCATCTCTAAAATCTTCCCAAAGCCACAAGAATTCATAACAAAAGATTTCGTTGACTACTAAATAAACTTTTAAAAATAGAAGCACTAAATAGAAAGAAAAAAGGAAAAGGTAAAAGATTATTAATATTAGCATCTTGGTCATGGCGATTCTCACTAAACCAAATCGCTTGAATCGTAATATTCAATGAAAAAGTATCGAAAAGTAATACACACTTGAATCCTAAGATTCACCTATAAATGGGATTCATTGCATAGATATGAATCATTTTCCTTAGGATTTGATAAGAATCGTAGGATTCTGACAACAGTGTTTAATACCATTATCATTATCACTATGATCATAATTCTGAAAATCGAAATCATATCGTAATCACTCGTACTCATGAATCGAATCGTGAATCATATCGTGAATCGCAGGATTTTTATGTTATAATAAAAATAAAAAAAATCAAAAAGAAAAAAAATAGTTATTCATAATCCACCCATTTTCCCATTCATCGCAGTGTAAAATGTAAATACAACAACACATAAGCCTATCACATATTCATATCAACAACATCATGACATATATTAATAAGTTTAAGATATCAATATTTATTTATTTTTTGCTATCTTTAAATTGTAATATAGAGGTAAATATAAAATCCTAATAATAAATTTTACACAGTAGGATATCTCTTGAAGTTAAGAAAGTGCTCGTCATGGAAAAAACCAAAAAATATTTTTAAAAAAATAAGAAGATATAGACAAGCCATATACACATGGTCGAACGCTTTAATCAAATGCATGGTCTTTATTTATCTCTAAAACACCCCCAAAGCGACAAAAACTCTTAAGAGGTTTCATTACCGTCTAAAGAACCTTTTAAAAGTAACAATGCTAAAAGAAAGAAATAATAAAAAAGAAAAAACGTAAAAAATGATCAATAAAAATTAAGATTCGATAAAATGCGTCTCGAATTGTAAGATTCACATCTAAATCTTAAGATTCTGTAAGTGAGATTCGTAGCATATATATGAATCATTTTCCTTAGGATTCGGGATACAAATCATAGGATTCTGAGAACAATAACTATGATCAAATTCGATGGGTCTAGCTGATGCATATAAGCAGTGTCGTTGCCCCGGAGCAAAATCCGGGCAATGCTTATTATTTCCTCATGCACCTTCAAGCCAGCAAACTGCAAAGGCTTTATTTTATGTGCATCTGCTATAATTAGGCATGTTAAAAGAACCATTTATCTTGAGTCCTTGGTGCTAACCTATGATGCACAGAGACAGGCACGGGGAACGGGGGTTCGACACGCTAGCTTCAAAAAGCTAGGACACAGGATACGCGTGCCAAATTCTATTTATAAAAAAAATAATGTACATAGAAAAAAAAAATTTAAATAAACAGTTAGAAAATTTTAAAAATAAAAATTGTATCCAGCCCAACCCATTCATAAGATTTGACCCAGGCCCCACACTAATTTTATGAAACCTGCCCCATGCCAAGGGCCCAGCCCATTTAACCAAATCTGCCCTAGGGCCAGCCCCGACCAATCACCCAGCCCCTTAATAACAGGCCATTTCCCGATAAAGTCTCTATTTTGGAGACATCTCCCTAGTCTTCTCCCTCTTTCCAACGAAAAAAAAATAAAAAAAACGAGGAAGGAAGAGGAGAAGAGGAGGCCGTAAACTGCAAGCAGCAAGCGGCGGCGGCGGCAGACGTGAGCAGCAAACAGCTGTGGCAGCGAACGTGAGTGGCGAGCAGCAGTGGTAGCGAATGTGAGTGGCAAGAGGCGGCAGCACTAGAGGCGACGGCAATGGCAACCCTATGACACAGGTTGCTTGTTTCTTCTTCTTCTAGTTTTCCTTTTTCTTTCTTCTCCTTCTCCACCTTCCCTTACAGACTTTTTTTAGGACAGAGGACCCATTTTTTTCCTTCTCTTGATCGCACGAAATGGGGAAAAGGGTTCAGTTTTTTTTTTTTTCTTTTAAATTTATAACAAAATCAGATGAAGCCGATTAGGAGATTTGGGGCAAAATTCGTTGTTTCAACCAATTTCACTTTTTTTTTTTCATTAAATTCGGGAAAGCCATATCCTAAATTTCTGGGGCGTGTCCCATCCGTATCTAGCCGTATCTCATACCCATATCAGTATCGGACTGTGTCTACACGGGTACGAGGGGTGAGATGCCATATCCAGGTATCATAGGTGCTACCTGCTAATTAATAACACTACCATAGCCCTTTATTCTGAAGGGCTGAAGGGATTAACTTTAAGCCCAATTATGATCATTATCATCACATAGCCCCAATCCCTTGTGATTCTGGAATAGTTCGGAAGTCAGTCAGTCCTTGTGGAAGGCTACCCAAGTAGGATGCCTCATTTACTAACATCAACGACAGGAGGAAATGACCAAAAAACATCAGGAGGAAATGGTATGAAGGGCAATGAGGACTGGAAGAGTAAGGCAAGGCAAGGTGAGCAAAGAAAGATGGTAGCGTCATGAAAACAGAACTAAAAATCTACCTAGAAGCCATCAAAAATTCATTGCAGCAGAGAATGTAGAAAGAACAAGAAAAGTTCTTGAATAAAGCAATAAATACAAACACAAGCAATCGCCAGAAACAGACTTTGCGGTCATGGAGTTAATTAAATATAGCAGTGTGTCTGACACATTCAACTAGAGAAGTCAGCAGAAACAGAATATGTCTGTCATCAAGCATAATAGACTGTCCAACAACAAAATCAGCTTACCTGCTGTGTTCTATCACCGTGAATGGTGGTTGCAGGAAACCCATTAAAACACAGCCAGTGTTCCAATGAGTCCGCCCCTTTCTTTGTCTCCACGAAAACTAAAGTTAGAGCTTGCTGCAAACAATAATGAAAACCATGGTTACTGACTTACTGTATAAAATATTGCCTAAATCAGTAATGGTTTAATCAAAAGAAATATCTCTGTGACCAAAGCATAGAAGATATAAAATATATTACAGAATAACTCAACTCAGTAATTATCATCTATTATAAACATCAGGTCTACCAGATAGACCAAATCCTATAGAAAGAGGTACATTTATGTACCAAGTGGTACCTTGCCATGAACTCCATTTGCTCTTTGGGCATGAAGAAGGTCCATGAGATGGCTTCTCTTGTCAGACTCATGAACAAATTCAACTCTCTGAACAATCAAATCAGTACTTGAACCAACCCTTCCAACAGCAAGAAAGATATAATTTGAAAGAAAATCGGAGGCCAACCTCTGCACCCACAATAAACAAAATGCTGTTATCCAACATGAACAAAATTCACCAGCAATAGTGTTTGGTTGTCGATAGTAGGCACCATAACCATAATGTACAAGAGTATTATCTCTCAACAAATAACAATGACAACGAAGAGCCCGCATTTAGAATACAAAAGATGAAACTTTCCAATCCAAAAAATGGCATCAACATGTTTTTTTTTCAACAGAGCAAATGCAATGAAATCAAAGGAGAACAAAGCCAACACATGAAATATCCTACATAAACACAAAACAAAGGTAAACTTGAGAACAAGATGGCCGAAAGAAAAGAAACATGCGGAACAAAGAAAAACATACGAAGAATGGCATCCCAAGCACAACACATTTAGGAAATCAAGCCAAAAAATGCAAGCACCAGCAAGCCAATGCATTTCACACATGCTGATGGAAAAAAGTAAGCACAACAAATGCAAGCACCAGCAAGCCAATACTTTATATACAATTTGCATATGGAACAAAAACAAACATATATAATGTACAATGAGTTTTACTACAATACTACTACCAGTTTATCATGCAAATGCATACATGTTCGATATCCAAGTGACACAATGTCAATCCCACTGTGGACCACCCAGAGTCTGACAGTCATGCCAGTTCAATCACCAGGTGGGTTGTACATATACAATGCATGAGAGCCAATCAGGAGTTAAATTTTAAATTTCCAATTCTTAACACATTTGAACCACCTGATGATAGAGCTTGATGCTGACGCATGTGACAAATGGAAATGCATTTAAGCAAATCTGTTGCAGGTCTTTGGAATGGCGGTGTGGCTGTTTTCAGTTTTCTTTTTCTTTTTGGGATGAGGGGCACATAGATGAGTGCCCTCCCTCTCATGTCCCAGTTAGCATGAGTTTTACGGCTAATGTGTGAGGGAACATTTATTTTCAAGGCCCATATGGATGATCACCAAAACATGGGAGTATGTCACTGATGTGAATTGGAAAAATGCCACCAAAAAAAAAAAATTGGTGGATTTGTGGATGGGGGGTGATTTTCAGATGCAAAACAGTCGCAAATTTAAAATGTCGAATATATATAGATATATATATATATATAGAGAGAGAGAGAGAGAGCGCCCAAAATAAAGATTATTAGCACATAAGTCCATAGAATACTTCTACCCTATATTCATAGTTACATACCCATCTCAATGCCTAACAAAATAACTGTACCTCCAGTCTCCACTATTAGTTATGTTGCAATCTAAGTCTAAATAGTTCATAAATGACTTAAGAATAGATAATAAGCATTTTTCCGCACAATTTAAACAAAGATAGATTCTCATAGTTCATCCCACAACATCCTCACGGCCACAAAACTCCTCAAATACTCTGTTGTAGGGATTGTTCATACACAATCAAACCAACCTGTATCTCCTTAGGAAAGGTAGCACTGAAAAGCATCGTCTGCCTGACACCTCGTGGAGGCATGTCCATCTGTTCAACAATCCTTCGAATCTGTGGTTCAAAACCCATATCAAGCATTCGGTCAGCCTCATCTAAAGCCAAATACTTAACCATCTGTAATGAGACTCTAGCCCTCTCCAGCAAATCCACCAAGCGTCCAGGTGTTGCTACCAGTATATCAACACCCCTCTCAAGCTCCCTCAGCTGCCAAAAACAATTCAACCTAATGAGTAAAAAAAATCCACAGGCATGAAAAACTCTTTCTTTATTGGAAAGCATGAAAAACTAATATTAATTGCATAATACAGTAAACAAGCTTTCAACATGAAAACCTGCTGCAAGTAACTAGTCTACTCAGGAACCATCAAATATCTAACCAGCCATATGTACCAAACAAAAAACTCTGCACTATTCTGGAGATGAAAACAGTCAGATACTGATGATTGATGAACATTGAGACAAAGCATCCCTCATACAAAAACAGGAAATGCATGTAATTATATGCATGCCCGCCCGCCCACACGCGCACATTGCACAACAACGCAGCACACACAAAGTTACCTGATTCGCAATTCAACCAATTCGGGTTTGAATTCGCAGTTCAACAGTTACTCTGATTCCGAAATTCGATGGGGTAGGTTTAGTTAATTTGTTTTTCAATTCGCTTTATTTGTAGTTCGAAGTTGATGAATTCGCCAGACTAATTCAAATATATAATATAATAATTGGTGATGATTCATGTCTAATTTGATATGCATATTTTGCAAAAGTCATTAAACATCACAAATGATATATAAAATAACATTTCAAGAAAAATTATAAAAAATTTATTAAATGAATTTTAATTCAAACAAAAATGTCTCATGCGATCAATATGTTCCATTGAAAATAAGCTTGAAAGATTATTAAAGGGTATCAAAGTGTGTTCTCAGTGGGCCCGCAAGGCCCTTTTAGACTTTCCATTCTCCATGGGACTCAATGTCTAAAGTAAGCCCATAGCCTCCATTGTGATCGCATTCCCTAATAATCATTTAATTACACAGAAGGCCGTCTGCTCTGAGCCCATCTTTATAATATTAATTATTGGGGGTCTGTAATGAATTAAAAGAGTTCAAATATATTCAATAGTTGCCCAAAGAGGGCCCAATCACGTCTTACCTATCTTATCTAGCTAGCATCCATAGATATCTCACTGTGAGTCCATATCCTCTTAGTTTCTCACTTGAGAGAAGTGAAACTCTATTCTTGGGCCCACTTATTAAAGATTTGAACTACTCAAAACTATTACCCACATGGATTTATGATTAGGGAAATTTTCACTCCAATCACAGTTGTATCAATCACTGAATACATCAATTAAAATAATGTGATAAAAAAAGTTAAATCGCATATTTTAGCCACTATCAATCTGATGGTGAAGAGGACTCCAGCAAGAGTCTGATCTTTAGTATTGTGAATTTCAAAAGTGGGCCGCTGAGAAATTCATTTCAATGAACTCAAAGAATACAACGGTAGTATCGTCCTTAACAATGCAAAGTCTCTTGCCCTTTTATCCAGTTTTGAAATGAAAGGGAAGAGTGAAAAAATCAAGAAAGGATTATGATATTTCGAAATAGAAGGGAAGAGTGAGAGGAAATCGGCAAGAGATTATGCACAATCAAAGGAGATCTAAAAACAGAAGGACAGGAAACATTCTATAGGGACTTGCACTGTAGGAGATTGAATCGAAGAAGTAACTTCATCTTCTTCCATGATTTTCGAACTACACCGAACCAGAGCTTTTCAGTTTTTCGAACCATAGCGAATCGAATAGAGATTTATTCGAAACGAATTGTTCGTGATTCGACGTCCATAGGAGCGAATTAGGTAACTCTGCACGCACATTTAAATTATCTTCCTCGATTTTTGTTTTTTGCATTCAGTAAAATCGCAAATGGAAAAAAATGTAGGTTGCATTTGTAAGACGCTGGATTTCTGCAGCAGGAATCCAGGAAAAGTAGGCTCAATAAGCCTCATACACTGTTACACCATTCAGAAGTATTCTTATGGCTCAACCTGGCACTCATACACATCACATACAGGTGGCTCAGCCAATGGTAGAGTGGTCAGTTTCATTTTGCACATTTGAACGATGCAACAAATGCGTAAATATGATTGGTACAGTTAGTTAGACCATCACTAATCCTAAAACGTAATAAATGCAAACAGCATGCCGTATCAATTGAGAGCTTTGGGAACACTTCATTCCTACCAGATTGGTGCACAACCTTGTTTAATTATGGTGAAGAAAGATTAGGAACAGAGCAGACCTGTAATTTACTGTTATCAGCATTTGCAGGCAAGAAACTGGCTGGAGGTCTCCTCATTTTGATAGATATTAACCCTTCCCTAAAGATAACTTGAAATCGTAATTAACGAGGCCCGAAAAGAAGACCAAATAATGAGATTCAACAGTTTTCGCCACTGATCACCGATGCCATTACCAAACATTGGGATGAGTAAGAGTAAAACCAGAAAATAATCTCTTCAATCCGATCCGACATTCCCCAAGGCTAGTCCAGACTCCAGGCTTTCGAGTCCATTTAAGAACATAAGCTAAATTCCTCACTACAATGGCTCCACCACCACAAGTTGCGCTAGCAAACTGGGTTATCTCAAAGATGAAAAGAGAAGAACGAAAATATAATATTGTGATTTTCTCAAACAAACAAACAAATGGCTCAACATTGATGGTTGACTAGCCACACAGTTAAAGAACCACTGTTTTTATAATTCCAACTTTCCACTTCTAACCAAGGCAGCAGAACAAAACTGCAACTCAAGCATCATTTACAGAAAATAGACTATTTGCCCAAATACAGGACATAAAATGGAAGTAGTAAGGATAATCTAAAGAGGTGCACCCTATCAAAGGATTTGGCCCAGGATATACTGGAGTAGAGAAACAGAATTCCTGTAGGTGACCCCAAACATAGTTGGGACAAGGCTTTGATTGATGATGATAATGAGTCAATTTTTGTCCAGATGAAAAACCCTATGTTCCCCCATAAAGTTCATCCATTAAAACCTTTGATGAGGCTTCTACCTAATTTTGCCCTAATTACAGATTTTCATGGATTTTTTAAATGGCGTAAGTTTGATTGTTACTGACCGACTGTCAGATGAATTAGGAAAGAAGAGAATGGTTCGGATTGTTTAGACTTTAGCACTTCCATGTGATTTGGAGCTGTCCCAAATGGATGTAAAATTGGCCTAACTAAATGCCACCAGAAGATTGCAAAATTGATCTTTGACCAATAAGAATAAGATCATCAGAAACCCAAGAGCCCTTTTTTTTCCTTTTTTTTCTTCTTTGAATGATAGATGACTTTTATTAAAAAGCTAAGCACCATAAAAGATAAATATATTGAGAAGGAAAAAAATAAAAATAAAAACAAAGGAAAAGGATACAATTAACTCCTGGGCAAAGACCATGCTTGGCCTTCTTGGCAAGACTATCAGCCATCTCATTAGCTGATTGAAGAGCCCGCTGCCCAGCAGATAGCACAAAAGGAAGCTCCCTCCACTTGAGACTCAAATGGGCAGCCTGACGGAGGCCCATTCTCAGCGCAATCATCTCAACCTAATTAATAGTACAGAATTCAGAGACCAGAGAGGGAAAGAATGCAAGCAGCCGAGTTCGCTCTTATAATGCCCCAATGCCAAATTTCCCTGGATTACCAACAACACTCCCCCATCAAAGATAAGTTTATGATCGGAAGAATAGGAGATCTACAAAGGACTGAAAAGGCCACTTCTTTCTAGCCATACATCATACAATATAATGTTATGCCTTTGAATTCAGGAAGAAATGAAACCCATGAGGCAACCTGAACTTTAACTTTGTGCAATTGGAAGTCTTCCGTAGAAGAGACCCATTCAAAATAACTAGTATTCCTCTCCTTCCAAATCAGCCATAAAACCGTGAGGAACAAATATTCCACATAAGCCTAATACAAAGACACAGCCAAACACATCCCCATTCTCTGAGACTAACACAAAGACACCAAAGAATTCGATAAAACCCAACTACGAATAGAGGTCAATAATGAGCAGGTGAAAGTACAAGAAATCATCAGGTGATCCATTGATTCTGCATCCTTATGACACATAAAGGACCCATTAACTGCAATCATGTTACGCATCCAAAGATTATCCGTTGTGGGAATACTTCTTGAAACTGCCAAGCAAGCCACAGCTCTTGGAGAAGTTTTAATCTTCCAAATGCATTCGAAGGAGAAAAGAGACATGAGAAATACCCACGAACTTGGAAAAGAAAAAAGCCATCGGAAAAGAGCCATTTGCCGACCCCTCCAACACCCTTCGATCAAGCCCCACTTCCAAAACGAAAACCTTGTCCAAAAGAAAGAACATCGAAGTTAATTGGGCCTCCACCTCCAAAAGATTCCTTCTAAAATGGGGCCCCAACCAACTTGACTACCGGATCTAGAAAGATAACTACTTACCAAGGCTGACCCTTTCAAAGCATAGCTAAAACTATTAGAGAATTGCGAGGCTAAAGGAGCCAGACCCACCCAAGTACCAAGCCAGAAGCAAATTATCTCTCCCAAACCAACTCGGTACCTTATCATAGAATTGAAATCATCTTTTACTGACAAAATACCTCTCTAGATGCTCGATTGACGTGGCTTAGCCAGCTGTGAGTCCCGCCCAAATTAAAGAAAACCATATTCAGCAACCAAGATTGTTTCCACAAACCATCAAACTCATCTCCCACCTGCCACAACCATTTACCTAAAGAGCTTCATTCATTATTTTCAGAGGGCAGATTTCAAAGCCTCCCTCCCTTTTAGGCATACAAACCTTGTTCCAGTCTACAAGATGAATTTTCTTTCTATAGTCTCTTCCTTTCCATGAGAAATCCCTTTGAAACCTTTCTATGTGTTTTGCCAATGCTGAAGAGAGCATTTGACCATTGGCAAGATGTAGTCTGCCAAGTTCAAGAGGACAAATTTAATGTGTTATGCAATCACACAGAGCACCATTCAAAGAGCTAATTTCCTTTCCACTCTTTAAATAACTAGATTCCATAAACCTTCTAATGCAACTCCCCAAACACAACAGCAAACCCAAATAAGTAGTAAAAAAATCCAGCTTTTCAGCCCATGACATCTGCAAACAACTCTCACTGATCATCTGACATCTGCACCATTAGGAGCTCGATTTTGAAAAAATTCACAATAAGTCCAGAAACCGCTTCAAAGAAAAGAAGAATGGCCTTGCACATCATGGTTGAGGAATTTAGGTTGGTTCAGCCAAAATCACAGAAATATTTCAGCTTGGTCATGCATCCAAACCAAAATACCAACTCAAAACTATTTAATCCAGAATTTAGGACCATTTCGGGTGAAATGGTCCGAACATTCACTATTCGCCAGAATGGATTTTGAGGAAAAAAAACCCAAGCCCCACAGATTTATCCCACTCTGACTGTAACTGTAACAAAGAAAAAAGGATAAGAAGGAGAAGAAGACGTAATAAGAGGTTGTTGCTGCAACATTCGACTGCTGCTGGAAGTAAGTTCTCCTCCTCCTTTATAGATTTGCTTCTTCTCCTCCTCCTTTCTAGATTTGCTTCTTCTCCTCCTACTTCCTAGATTTGCTTCTCCTTTTTTTTTCCCGTCTATTCTGGTTTGGCAGCTACTGCTGCTTTTATTTTTCACTCAGTTGGGCTGAGCTATTCTCTTTTTTTTCCATTCGCCAGCTGCTATTCTTTTCTTTTTCTTTTTCCTTTTTTCTTTTTTCCTAATGTTCTTGGTTCCCTGGTACATTAGGCTACATGGGCTAGGCTGGATTAGGCATTTTTCTCTGGACATTTGTACAGTTGCAGGTAACTTTTTCTGCATTTCTGCTTACTTGCATGCCATAATGATGACACTAATTTGTTATATTGACAATGTTATTGTATGTGTGATTGCTTATACAATACATGCCATATTATGAGTTGATTTAGTAGGATAAACCATAATAATCAAAATCCTACGATTCGTATCCCGAATCTTAAGAAAAACGATTCGTATCTATGCAACGAATCCCATCTACAGATGAATCTTAGGATTCAGATGTGAATCCTATGATTCGATACTCGTTTCATCGAATCATACGATTCAAGCGATTCGGCAAAGCGAGAATAGCTACAACTAATAAGTTAATATTAATAATCTTTTACTTTTTTTCTTTCTTTATTCTTTCTTTCTGTTAACGCTTTTATTTCTAAAAGGTTATTTAGTAGTTAATGAAATCTCCTAAGAATTTTTTACAGCTTTGATAAGGTTTTAAAAATGAATAAAGAACATGCATTTATAATGCAACTGCAATTCCACGTGTGGGACCCGTACCATTCCGATTTGTCAATTGTTATTAGTTTCTAATTTTTATTTAAGAAGTTGTGTTTAGGAATAGTTTCTAATTTGGATAGAATTATTATTTGTTTCCTAGTTTGAATAGGATTGTTTCTTAGGGCTTAAGTTTCTTTTATTATAAATATAGCATTGTAGAGATCAATGATCTCAGAGATTTTGAGATGAATAAAATTCCCTCTTGTGGGTTTATCGTTGGAGATTGTCTTCTTCACATGATTGTTCCGGTGGGAACCTAATTGTGCCCTGGCACTTAGGATTGCATCAATTGGTATCAGAGCCGAACGATTTCCGATCGGCGGCGTGATTACCCCTATCGATCATCCATCCCCACAGATCCACCCGCTGTCTTCCCTGCCACCCATCGGTCCACTCACCCTCCCAGCCTCCCATCGCCCTCCGAGAGTCCCAAACCAACTTCCACACTCCCCGACACCCCTGCCCACTTCCAGACCGCAACACCCCAGACCACCGTAATCAAAACCCCTATCCATCTGTCCCATTCCCATCACCCCATTGCCAATCAAAAAACCACGCCAACTACCACCAAAACCCCCTTCAAAAATCGGCCATTAAAACCCACCCCGCGAAACAGCCCAATTCTTGTTCCACAAAACCCTAGCCACACCTAATCCACCCAACCCAAACCCATCGCTGCACTCCTCTCATCCTGAACCCCAACCCAGAGATAAAAAAAAAAAAAGTAACAGACGGAGGAAAGAAGAAAAAGAGGACGAGAACATTGAGTTTTGCGAGTACATGGCATCCACGCGCATCCTTTCCACTGCATCAGTTCCACGCAGCAGCAGCATCGTGCATCATCGCTGATCGCAATCACGTCGTCTCCAAACCAACAGCATACAGCAGCAGCGATCATACACGATAAGTGCAGCAACAGCATCATCATCTCCATCGCCAAGTGCCGCTCTCCCTCTTCGGTTTCTTCTGTTCTCTAAGTTGAACAAGTAAGAAGAAAACTCCAAAGCCCTCTTATTTTTTTCCCTACACAATTTCCAAAACAGCAACACAAGTCTCTCCCACGTGGCCCCATTCCACACGAGTCAAGCCCAAGTGTTTTGGGGCCTGATTCTGGCCGGGTTTGGATCTTGGCCCAGATTTGGATCAAAAGCCATATCAGACCTGATCCACATCAGGTCAGCCTGACCCATCACAATACACTCCCATCAGGTCATTGCTGAATTCAACCAACAGTGGAAAAAAAAAAATTTGCCGCCCAAGAAGCATGTACAAGTGGAGTCTTCCTCCAGTAATGACGATGATCTAAGGGGATCCGTTGCGGAATTATCTGACTATTAATCAACTATCCACAATAATGGTTCAAATGCAAGATACTCTTGCAAGGATTGATTAGAAACTAATTGGCGTGAGGATGATCATCGAGATGATGGAAGACATATTCGGAATCAACGAGATCCACATGCCGTCAATGTTGATCGTGATTTGGGTATTAAACTTGTGATTCCTGAATATGATGGTAAATTGAAGCCTGATGAGTTCTTAGATTGATTAGTGTGTATTGAAAATATTTTTGCACATAAACCAATGACGGATGGTCATAAAATTACACTGGTGGCAACTCGATTTCGCAATTATGCCGCGATATGGTGGGCCGAGTTGCAAAAGAAGAGGAGATACCAACAAATTAACCCTGTTGACACATGGGCCGAGATGAAAAATTTGTTGAAGCAGAAGTTCATGCCTGTCAATTACTCTATAGATCTGCGTTCACGTTTTCAATACTTGAAACAAGGATCTAAGACAGTTGTTGAGTATTCTGAGGAATTTATAACGACGCAAGCCCGTTGTGGTTTGTATGAAGATGATGAGGTCTTTGTTAATAGATACTTTAATGGGCTCACACTTGACATTCAAGATATCCTCGTATTCAAGCATTTTGATAATATTGATGAGATTATTCAACATGCTATCAAAGCTGAGGGAATTGCAAATCATCAAGCCCAAAAACTTAATGCAACTAAATGGGTTATGCAGAAGAATTCCTCCATTGCAGGTTCTAAACCAAGTACGTCATCGGAAAAAATTTTCAACAAGCCCAAGGGTCAAAATAGGCTCACATGCTTTAATTGTAAACAACAAGGGCATCGTGCAGCAGAATGTCCAAAACGTATACACCTCATTAAGAATGAAAGTGATGTGACAGATACTCCAGAAGAGCCTAAAGAGCATGAAACAGAGAAAG
The DNA here is from genome assembly GCA_003546025.1 of Camphora micrantha. NCBI lineage: Eukaryota > Viridiplantae > Streptophyta > Magnoliopsida > Laurales > Lauraceae > Camphora > Camphora micrantha. Next base: position 14,404,872 of record QPKB01000001.1, read on the forward strand.
TGGTAGATACTCCGCCCGAAGAGGGTCTTGAGTCTCTCATGGTCATCCAAGAACCTACATCGACTACTGAGAAGAAATGGCTGCGAGAAAATATTTTCCACTCCAAAGGAACAGTCAATGGTAAAGAATGCACAGTAGTCATTAATGGAGGCAGTTGTCAGAATATTATATCCCAAGCTTTTATGGATCGTTTACAGTTGAAAGTTCGGAAGCATCATCCTTATTTTGCTAGATGGTTAATGACAGGCGATGAAGTGCAAATCCGATATGCCTGTCCAATTACATTTTCCATTGGTGCATATTATACGGATACTGTGTGATGTAATGTGATACCCATGGATAGTTGTGATATCTTGTTGGGTCGTCCATGGATGTATGATAAGAATGGAACTAATGGCATGCGTGACAACACATATACCTTCCTGCATGATGAAAAGCAAGTCACACTCCGTCCTATGAAACCGACACCCCCAAAGCATGGGTCCAGTTCTCGTCTTACCAAGGAGGCGCTTCACGTGCACACTATCTACAGAAACAACATCCGGAAGAAGGGCCGAGTTCGAGGTCGAACTCTTTTCCAACCCGGGGAGAATGATGCAGCTGTAATTCCACGTTATTGCAACAAAAGGCATGGTCCACATGTGGGACCCATACCATTCTAATTTGTCAATTGTTATTAGTTTCTAATTTTTATTTAAGAAGTTGTGTTTAGAAATAGTTTCTAATTTGGATAGAATTATTATTTGTTTCCTAGTTTGATTAGGATTGTTTCTTAGGGCTTAAGTTTCTTTTATTATAAATATAGCATTGTAGAGATCAATGATCTCAAAGATTTTGAGATTAATAAAATTCCCTCTTGTGGGTTTATCGATGGAGATTGTCTTCTTCACATGATTGTTCCTGTGGGAACCTAATTGTGCCATGGCACTTGCATCCTAACCCTAGGATTGCATCAATTTAATTAAAGCATTCGACCATACATTTGGTGCTTGTCTATATCTTCTTTTTTTTTTAATTTATTTTGGTTTTTCTCTTCATGAACACTTTCTTGTAACTTCAAGAGATATCCTACCGTGTAAGATTAATGGTTTAGATTTTATTTTTATTTTTTATATAAAGATTATAATATGTATATTGACACTTTAAACTTATTTAACCATTTACACATCATTTATTTCATATATATAATAATATATGTCATGATGCTCTTGATATGATTGTATGATAGATTTACTTCTTGTTGTATTTATACTGCTATAAATGGGAAAATGGATGGTTATAAATAATTACTTATTTCCTTTTCTTTTAGTTTTTATTTATTTTTCATTTTTATTAGAAAAATTAAAAATCCTACTATTCGCGAATTGATTCAATTCATGGGTATGAACGATTTGTGATACGATTCCAATTTTGAAAACTATGGGATAAACTAAACGTATCAATTCATATTTTTTAAATATTTGTTTTATATTTTTGCACATATAAATGTTTTCAACTTTCAATATTGTTCAAAACGTAACTCCAAAATGTTACACCAAAGTTATAAATCGACCGAAACATTTTGGTTTGAAGGCCAAACCAAAACATGGTCCAAAATGAAATTCTAGTATGATTCACATTCACAATATGCTCCTCAGCTCCACAGAAAATCAAGGTGTCATTTGCGAAATGAAGATGACCCACTGACTCACAGCCAACAAACACCTAGCATGCTCAAAGCCTCTAATTAAGTTCGTTGATCCTGAAACCTATCATCTCACTAAGCGCTTCCACCACTAGGACAAAATCTGATCCTGCACCTGCCATCAACCCCTTCTGCTCGCACCTTCAATATAATACAAGGCAGGATGCTCTGGATTCTACCGACAAGGACTGTAGCAGCAATTTTGTAGATGCTCTCGATCAAGCTGATGGGACAAAAATCCCTAATACCTTCTGCCCATGCTTTTTTGGGAAAGAAAGCAATAAAAGAGTCCTCCAACTCCTTAGACAAAACTGCCTCTTTCATTGAATTTTGACATGAAGTGCATAACTTTCCCTTTAACATCCTCCCAAAAGTTCTGAAAAAAAATAAATTAAAAATTGTAAAAAAATCCATAAGAAAGCCATCCATACCTGATGCTCTGCCTGCTCTAAGTCAAAGACTATAGCTCTAACCTCTTCCTTTGCAAAAGGCCTTTCTAGCCACTCTGCCTTTTGGGGATCCAAAAGACTAAATTCCAGATTGTCCAGAACAGAGCGGGGTACAAATACTCTTTCGAATACAGATTCTTAAAAAATCGAACTATATGCCCAATAACATCTTCTCAGCTTTCCAGACGGTTATTTCCATCCACCAAAATACTATTCACCATATTTCTTACCAAAGCTATGTTGCAGGAAAAAAAATTATTTGCCACCTTCTGAGAGACATTTGCATCTTGATCTCCTCTTCCCTAATTTTTCTTTGCAAAAGATTCTTAACAATCTATCTTCAGCCCCCGTCTTCAGAAGCCAACTGATCATCTTCCTCCATGCTACCTAAGCTCCTTAGAAGCACTAACCTTGGAGACAGGAGCCAAAGGGTCTCTAGTCAAGAGGCATCTAACAGAAGCAGCAGAAGATTCTTCTATTGGAGAAACACATATGCAGCATCCTTTAAAAATAAAAATAAAAATAAAAATAAAATAAAATAAAATAAAAAACTTAATTTTAAGATTTGGTTCTAATTTGGGTTTTTCTATAAGTTTTGGTTCTAATTTGAGTTTTTTATAAGTTTGGTTCTAATTCGGTTCTGCAATCAAGTTGTAATCAAAGAGAAGTCCTTACAAGATCAAGTATGACGTCTTTTTTTCTTTTTTTCTTGAAGTATGAGATGTATTAGGAGTCTAATTAAGAATTTTAAAGACACAAGAAATGGACTCCCATAAAGGAATCCTAATATTTAAGAATTTGATAGATCTAGAATTCAATATATATATATATATATAGAGAGAGAGAGAGAGAGGGAGAGGCATGCTACAAAATGCCCAAGCGTTTTGGAGAGAGAAAAAAGGGCCCCTTCGTACGACCAGTAAGAAGAAAGATAAGTTAATGGGAGGAGTTGATTAGATGGAATCCTTATCCACTTAGGAAACAACGATAACTCCTACTATTTATTCTACCTTTGATAGAATCAATAGATTTAACTTTCCTACTTATTCTCCTTATTAAAAGGAAAACTTCGGTATTTTTTTTTTTGTTCCAAAGAATCTCATTGCATAACCCATCAAAATAAATGGCCATCTTTTATACGCCTTGAGAAATTTAAAGTGAGGGGCCCACCATAAGACTGATTAAAGATAAAACTTGAAGTTTTCATAATATGATGATGGGCAAGAAATTTGTGATGCTCCTTAATGCGGCCCACTTATGAAAAAATCAAAAGCGATCAAAACAAATGGCCCCATCTCTTATGGCCCACCTCAAGGTTCACTCTAATACAAGTGGGCACACCGTCAGATTTATAACTATATAAAACTAACAACTTTCATAATATCATGATGGACCCAACTACTATTGGGGTAAATATTGGTGAGGGCTTATACCAGATTTGACAACGGCCTATACAAGATAAAGCCAGTTATTTTTGTAGTAGGACCCATAGAGGAGAGCTACAAATTTTTCGTGAATCCTAAATGAAATTGGATCCGGGAGTTGAGAAACACTGGAAACAGAGAGTTGTTCCACCTTTTAAGCAAATATTTAGGGCAGAGTTATTACTGATGATGTGTCTTATTTTCTTTGGCTATTACAAGAGTGGTAAAAGGGCCCCTTTCAAATTATACAAATGAGATAGTGTTGTATCAGTATGTCTGCAGATAGCAGGTAAGTGTGAGGTTGTAAGCATAAAACACTTGTGTAGGCAAGAAGCCAATACAAGGCCCCAAGCTGACACACCTTCCTCATATATATAAATATATATATATATATATATAAGATTTATGAGAAATATTAGTGTGCATGACAGCACATGACCTTTTTCATCCAAATGGAGGCAGAGAAACTTGCAACGCAAAAGGCCCATACTCCACAGTACTCATGCACAGATACATATCGTACAGAATAAATTAACTAAAACAACAGCACATAACACCTTCAAGCATGAATACTTCTTCAGATAAATGTGTATATGGTAAATGTGGACTCTCTAAATATGCAGAAGCATCCCGCGAGGATTGGTCATTTTATGAAATTTCAGAAACCAAAAGTTATCATTCAAAAAAGAAAATTTTTAGTAGATAATTAACACACCAAGTGTACATCTAGACATGCAAATTGCAAGCATGTTTCCGGCACAAATAAATGGTATCCAATTTGCTCTCTGTTTCAAAAGGCAAGAAATTGAGGCACACATTACAGACTGTCCACACAGATAAATCTAGGGAACATTGCAGAATGAAAATAAAACATGCAGAGTACAAATTGGGCAGAACCAACCCCAAAAGCAAGAATATTGCATAGCACTGAATACAAGCATTAAAAATGTGATTGCGAAACAATCATACATGACTTGTATTTGACACCAAGGGATGCAAATATCACATAAACAAAATATAAAGCAGAGAGACAGACAGAAAAAGAAAATTAAACCTGTTGATTTATAGGTGCTCCTCCATAGGCAACAACCACCTTCACACCAGTTTGGTAAGCAAATTTTCTAGCTTCTTCATGTATCTAAAAATCAAAACACATAACAAAGATTAAAAAGAAAAGACAAAGAGACCAAAACATGCACTAATTGGAGTTCCAACACTTGATAACAGAATATACCTGGCAAGACAGCTCTCGCGTCGGAGATAGAATAAGGGCGAGAGGGTAAACTGTCCGCGCACCCCGCGGCCTCTGAACAAACTGACCCTTCATGATCCCACTTATAATAGGGAAGCAAAATGCAGCTGTCTTTCCAGACCCAGTCTGAGCGCACGCCATTAGGTCGCGCCCTCCTAGGGAAATTGGGATGGTATGGCGCTGCACAGGCGTAGGCTTCACATACTTACACCTCCTTATGTTCTCGTTCAATGCATCCCCCAAATCAATATCTGCAAAGGTATTCACCGGCGGCGGCACGTTGTCCCCACTAGTCTCAACTGGAATATCCTCATAGGCATCAAAGTTGATGCCACTGCTCTCCTGCTCATCAGGTGCCTGCTGCTCCCCGCTATCATCATTATCAAAGGGATTTGCTTCCCAATCCCTCCCTCTATCCCATCCACCCATTCTGCCGCCGCTCCAGCCGCCGCCACCACGACGCCCGCCGCCGCCGCCAAACCCAGACCGCCCCAAATCCCGACTTGCGCCTCCCCAGCGAGATCCGCCAGAGGGAGCAGCAAATCCAGGGGAAGGCGCCGCAGCAGCGGCCGGAACAGGAGGTTCCGCCGAAGGTGGGCGGTTGCGTAAATGCGGAGGCACGTATGAAGATCGCCCGGCCGGACGTGGAGCGTTGTTGTTGTTGCCGCCCGTAATGCTGCTGCCTGCGGCGGCTGCAGCACTCTCAGACCCCGAATTCGCAACAGAATCCGCCCACGAAGTCCTCATAATTACTATCCTTAAGTAACCCTAACTCCTACTTCGATCCCAGCCAAAAGAAAACTGAAAACCTAAATCCCAACACAATTCAACTCCCTCTCCAGCATGCACTCTTCAAGCAAACAAGCGCAAACAAGCGCAAAATCTCAACTTCGTGAAGATCAGACCTTTCCTTCAAAACAACCAAAATCAAAACCCATCAAACAAACAAACAACAACAAAAAAAAGACCCTAATCTCAGATTCAATATCACCAAATCCAAATCAAAATAATAGAAAAAAAAATCAACAAACTAAGAAATCTCGATCAATTCCACTAAAATCTGAATAAAAAAAAACAAACACATTTACAATCAATAAAGAGATCTTGAGAGAAGAAAAAAAAAAAAAAAACACCTCTTCTTTTGCAGAGGATGGAGAGTAGACAAACCCTATAACCGTTTGAGAAAGAGAGAAATAGAATACAAATAAGAAACAAAGAAAAAGAAATAGAATGCAAGTATGAAACCCTAGATCTAGATTGATTGGGAGAAGGAAGAAGGAAAGTTGAGATGCAATGGAATTGGTTGCGTGCAAATATCGGTCATGGCAAAAGAAAGAGGCTAAGAGAAAAATATCTTTTGCTATCTATCTATCCTCTAATTGTATTAGACACGAGAACTTGTCTCTCCCTTTTCTTCTCTTTTTTTGAGTATACCTTCCAACAAGGGTATAAAACAAGAGAGGGAGGCCGTGGAAAGAGGGGCTCACGTTTTTGTATTTCACATAAAGTAGCGGTCCTAATGCAATTACTTGCTGGTGAAACGTGGAAAAAGGCTTTATGCCTTCGCATTTGTTTGCATTGCCTCTAAATTTGGGTAAAATGTGGCCATGTGGGGAAAGAATTTGCCTAGTGGTCCAGACTTTGGTTGATGATTGATTAAAAATAGTTGGCATGACTATGATTGTTAATATCTTGTTAGTACCCTAATTGTTATGTGATGAGGATTTTTTTAGCCGTGATAAGATTGAATCTACTATTTTGAGTAAATACCTTTAATTATATTCTTATAAATAATCATTTAATTATTTTCAATTAATAACCACAATTCACAAAGAACTTGTTAGAAAACTCTACAAGGAGAATGTTTCTTCAAATTAAGAAAACTTAGGTTTGGACCTCGCTTGAAAAATCTACATCAAGCCTTTATAGGCTGAGAATTTTCAATAAAGAAGAGCAAGTGACTGAAACCTAAAAAATGATGCTTCCTTGTACCAAGAGAAGTTAGAAAACCACAATGAGAATCAAGAATGGGGGGGAAGGAAAAAGATGCTTTAGGGCACTTTTGTGTATACAATTACCCAAAAAAAAAAGGGAAAACTTCAATGGAACCAGCTTTCCACGTGTGAAAGGAATGTTTTTTGTATTCGTGTAGAAAACCATTGTTTGGTTGTGCAAGGAATACCAAAATAGGAAGTGTTTTGGAAATTAACATAAGTACAATGCTCTGGCGCGGGTTTGTAGTCCTATAATTCTGTTGGGCGCATTTGAACAATCTGAACCATTCAAACTCTTTAGAAGGTCAAAGGTGGGCAGTGGTTCAAATTTTGTAGCTTAATTCATCATGGATCATGAAGAAATGTCAAAAATTCCAAACCATTGATTTGTCATATTGCAAAAAATGGGATTTTCTAGCCGTCTTTATTTTTTTTATTCATGTGGGCCTAAAAATCACAATCTGTGCTGTTCATCACCTCCAGAAGACCAAACACAGCTAAGTGGTCAAATATTAGCCATTGATTTCTGATAAATTTTGAGATACATGCAATAAATTCAAGTACCTAACAACTAAAATCTTTATTATTGTGGGCCCCATTTGCATGATTTGAATCGTTTTCCTTCTCCATAAAGTTAAAACGTAGAAAACACGTTGTTTGCCAAATCGTGGAGCTCTCCTCAAATATTAGGGGTGTTCATGGGCAAGGCCCGCTCAAGCCCGATCCAGACCCTGCCCGCTTTGGGCCAAATTTGGGTTAAGTGATAGAAAGCCCACAGCCTGTCTCGACCCCTGTAAGGAATACATGTAATTTAATTTTATTATTCCAAACAATTGCTCAAATGCCCACAAAAGTAATAAAAAGCTCGGTTCGGCTCGGCCCGGCCTGATTAATTAAATGGGCAGGCTCAGGCCTAACTTTTATGGCTTGTATCGGGCTTGGGCCCAGTCTAGGCTTAGCCCGGCCCATGAACACCCCTCTCATGTAACCATGTTGAGGATAACTTGGCTCCTAGGTAACACAAAGTAATCTTTTAAAGAGAGAATTTCTCTCTCATTGCACTTTAGAGGAACAGTTGAAGGATTGGAGGCTTTACAAGTCCTATATGAGGGACATTTCGCTAATTACCTCTTCTTTTTTTAGTATTTGGGAACTTTACATGTAGAATGAAGTAAACTAAAGGCTAAAATTAAGAAATAATAAAATATAAATGAATTATGATGATATTTTGTCTTTAGTTGTTTGATAAAGAATCTTTTTGACTTTTTGTATAAAACATGTGTGGTTTTTTTGCCTTTTAGTGGGAAAATGAGGTTGTTTTTTTACTCTCTTTTTTTTTTTTAAAGAATGAGAGAATTTTAAAAAATATACTTTTGACGTGACACTTTGTCTGAAAAATACAGGCTTTACTTCAGTCTACTCTACTTAGTGAAGTTCTCGAATAGGCTAACTAACAAGACCTCTTTACCAAAAATTAAAAAAATAAAGCTAACAATACCTAGCGCTTGACCAAGCTGGCCCTCTTCAAAGCCAGACGACCTTGCAACATCCATGTCCAGCACATAGACCTTGTTATAGAGGCCATAAAACCTCTCTACAGCATTATCTATTACAGCTAGGGCTCCAAATTTGCTCAGGGATGAAAATGGGTCCCAAGATAGTTGAATAATTGAAAATTAGAATTTACCTTTTTATAAGGCATTTGTTCAATAATTAGACCCCATTTAATTTGGGTTCAATTTTGTGTCCACCATTGCTTTGACCCGAATAGAATTTGGCTTTAGAGTTGGGGGTCCTTGGGTGTCATGCTCTAGGATTCAAATACTCCATGACACAACCATACATTACATATTGGGACATGAGGATTAAGTGTTTTAGTGTAATATATAGTATGTAAGTATTTTGGGCCTAAGTTATTGCTCTCATCAAGGTATAAGTCTAGGCCCTTTATATGAGTCAAGGGCTAGACATGGGTTTAGTTTAGGTATGAGTATAGTTCTGGTAAAGTGAGCCCTAGTGTACTGCAGGTCCTTTTTTTCTCTTTTGGGTAGAATGCATGCAGGTCCCTAGCTTGAGTTTTGAATTTAGACACATTATTGACCCAACTCAAATCCAACCTTTTCCTTCTCCTTTTTTTTTTTCTGCTAAACTGGGTTAGTGATGCAATACTCATGGGACAACATATCCATTATCCACCCAGGGAGGTTGTGTGAGATGAGACACCTGTCTCTATTTGTAATTGGTCATTGAAAAGGGATAAAGCAAAGTAGTGGCTTTAACACAAGTTATGAAGTTTTGTGCCTAAAATGAGTGCCCCTTTTTTTGTTAGCCTTCTTATGCTTCTCCCAATTCTGTGCTAAAATGGGTGAGCATGGTTGTTGGTAATAAAAACATGAATATGAAGGGAAAAATACATTATAAAACATATGTCCATTTAAATCAATCAGTGGACCATGCTTGTATATCTTTCAGATTTTTAAAATTTATTTTTATAAGAAATCATATGCCCCGTGTGCAATAAATCCCACGTCAAATAAACCAGATAGCAGATGTTATGATAAGAGATAAGATCTCCCAAAGAAAAGACTTAAATCTGTTGATGTAAGATGAGGATCCATAGTAATCTTCTGATTAGCGGGTCGGATCATAAAGCCCCATATAGGGCTGGCAAACGGGTTCGATCGGGTTAGAGGTGGGGCCCACTTTTTGAACCCTGGCCCGTGACCGACCCGTTTTTTAAAACAGGTTGCACACCATTTTGATTCGGGTCGGGGTCGGGCTAACGCACATTAAATGTGGGTCAGTTCAGGTTGGGCTTAGAAGACTCAAGCTCATAACCTTTTGCATTTTCAGCCGCATCTCTTCTACTACACCATCGGATTCCTCTATACAAATGTTTATAAAAAAAACTAACTAGACGACAAACTAATTAAAATGGAAACAAGTCCAAATATTTCTAGACTTTCAAGCTACTCAATTGACGGGTTAGTCGGGTTATTTGCCTTATTTTATTTGGGTTTATTTGTATATGTTATGTTTTAAAGTTATTTAGGTTTGAGTGGATGCCTTAATCTCAACCGTCGATGTGTTTAGAGTGTTGAGATTAGTTTTAGGGTTTATGATGTAATGCCTTCTTATGGCTTTAGATGATCATTAATGAAGAAAATCGAATGTCGTTTGCTCTCTTCTCTTCCCACCGAAAGGTGTAACTTGAGGCCCGTCACTACAAGAGTGAGTTTTGAACCTATCCCCCATCTCTCATCTTCATCCCTTGCCACCCCATATCATATACCATTTCACATCGATCATTTAGTATTAGAGACTAGTTTTGATGTTGAGACCGGTGGGTTATGGGCCCACCACACTCCCACTGCACAAGGGATAAAAATGAGAGATTGGGAATTTAAATTGAAGTATAAATGAAACAACTATGGATCACACCTCCCATCATGGATCTTCATAACAAAAACCCATGGGAACTTATATTAGTTAGTGGACCATGCTTTTCAGTTTTTAGATTTTCAAGATTTGCTACTTGGCTTGTGACATCATGAGTCTAACTCCTAATACCAAGACTATACCTCCAATATACATCCACATAATAGGATTTGTCACATAAACAAAGTAAATGAAACAACTAAATCTCACAACTCCCACATGGATTTCTAAAAAAAAATAAACCATGGGTATTTAAATCAATTAGTGAGCGTTGTTTTATAATAATAAGATGTACAAGATTCGCTGTTAAGCTTGTGATAAGAAACTTTATGATAAGAGGACGATAAAAAAGAGGAAACGTAAGAAACTCTCCGACGAGAGGACCGAAGAGAAATGTTGAGAAAAAGGAATGGAAAAGGAGAAATAAACAATAAATAATGAAATGTAGAGGAAAAAAATCCGACTTTGGAAGTGAAATAGTAAGAAACTTACCACTTCAACTGTATGAAGAAGAGTGGCGGCGGTGGAGATGGCTGGAAGTCGGTTGCGACAAAGAGGCAAGAAGGAAGAGGCATCTAGGGCTCTCTTGATATAAAGAGAAATAAGGGTATTTTAGTCATTTTTGCACAATGGTCTGGTTGTACGACTCCCTCTTGGGTCGTTTCTAAGTTTTCTTCCTTCTATCGTTGATTGAGAGTTTAAAAATAATTTAGTCGTAAAAATAAAAATAAAAACTATTGGGTTTCAAATAAAGTCATGTCAACTTGAGAACTAAAAACATTAGAACACCCATACTTATTAATTTGAAAAATCTTGCCTCGCATGAAATAAAGCAATGATCATGTCATCTATGTTCCAAAAAAATAAACATCAACGAAAGGGGCTGCCATTGCCTCTTGGATGGTGATGTGTTTCACAGTTATGCTTGGTGGGGGTTGTAACCCTAGAAATACGATCATATTAATATGTGACATGTTGATACTTATCTCTCATATCTGATGTCAACTACACTTAATTACTCTTCATAATATGGCTTAAATGGTAATCAATGATATTATACAAGTGCAAATATTGAAAAAAAATCAAAATCAAATAATAGGAGAAGTAAAAACAAAGATAAAATAAGGTTCTTGCGAACATTTGAGAAGATTATTAAAATTGTCTTGTTTGATGCCTCTTCAAATCCATTTTCGAAAAGGCAAATAACTAGTTTTTAAACAACAAATAATCACAATCGTGATCATAGTTGTAAACACATGTAATATTAACCTAATATAAGCGAACATTAGGCTATCAATAAGTCTTAACAACACACGATGGCCCTTATACAATCTTTGATTTAGTGATAAAAGCATGTAAAGCATACTTTTGAGAATAACCGTTTAAGCTTCTTCTTTTCAAAGTCTTTGAAACTAGAATATGAGTTTTGGAGTTCCTAATGAGAGCTTGAGGGAGGTTGAAAAGGCTTGGGGCATGTTTATTTAGCAGAATTAATGACTGAAGTTTGTATTGTTGGGAACTCAAATATGATGATGTGGTGATTGCCTATTGCAATTTCGGGATGCAATATTTCTTTAAATAGAATGTTGAATTCCCGTGACTTGAAATCAAGAATAACTTTTGGGATTCTCAAATTTCCAACATCCTTGGCAATTTTTTGAATTTCTAAGGGAGAAAAGGATTAGGAATTCACCTAGGAGTCAACTTTTTGAGAGTTTACAAATTCAGTCCAAAAATGAATTTTTGGAATTATGCGAAAGAAATAGGCCCTGAGGAAAGCTTGGTGAAGTCGTTGCAAGCTTGGGGTTTATAATGTTTTAGGCAGGGTGGCACTAGGAAAAATCTAAAATAATTGAGACCTGTTCTAGCACTGGAATACTGCACAAATACCCCATGGATTGGATGGTTGAAGAAGCAATGAATATAATCACAAGTCCTATTTGTCACCAAGCATATCCTATTGGGTAGTAAATGCTTATGAATGAATTGCGTCTGAGTCTTGCTAGAACCGAGCTGACCCAGACGAGTCCGAATCGACTTCGCCGAGTCAATTCAAGCTCGACACAATTTTAAAACCTGGGTCATATAATGCCACTACTGTACTTTTAAATATTGAACTTTGAGTCCTTAATCTAGCTCACCCTCACCATTTATGGACAAAGGAACCCGGTGTCCTACGTTCTTTATCGTGTATGAATGCTTCTGGAGTACTTTATAACCGACGAATGTTAATAAGATTGAAGGAAAAATTTTACATGACAGTAATTAGATCAACTCTGACCTATGGAGCAAAATGTTAGCCAATTAAAAAGCAGCATATGCATAAAATCGATGTAACAGATATGAGAATGTTAAGGTTGCTGCGTGGTAAATTAGGAAGTATAAAATTAGAAATGAGTACTTTCGAGAGCATTTAGGGGTAAAAACAATGGGTGATAAGATTAGATAAACTCATTTGCAATGGTTTGGACATGTCCAACATAGGCCAATAACGGGCGCTAGGAAGGAAAAGTTTAGCCATGAATGTTGATATAACTCATCAAGTAGAAAGGGTAGACTAAAGAGGACGTGAATGGAGATAGTAAAAATAAATATGAAGAACTGTAACTTATCTAAGGATTTAGCTCAAAATAGATTAGAATGGGAAAACATAATTTGTATAGCTGACCCCAACATAGTTGGGACAAGACTTTGATAGTGATGATGATGATCCTAGACTACGTGTAACTTATATGAGGATTTGACTCAAAATAGATTAGAATGGAGAAACATAATTCGTGTAGCTAACCTCAACATAATTGGGACAAGACTTCAATGGTGATGATGATGATCCTAGACTACATGTAGGCTTAGCTTCATTTATTGATTTACAACCATGTATGCATACTGTAGAGAGAAACCAGTGCCTGCGAAAAATAAATCCTAGTTGAAGCAAATTTTGAGAGTGCAATTTATCATACAACATCACTACCATACCTTCTAAATAAATTATTCTTGAAACATATTATAAAAATATTGCATCATGGCCCATAAAATCAAATACTAAATCTTTGTACAGGGATATAAAGAGCTGAGATGAATCAGGAGTGGTCCAAATCTGATTCTCACTATTTCACTTTTAGTCCTAGGATTTAGGCCTCCAAATTCCTATAATTGTTATCATTCAATCCAATTGGTGAGCATCAATAGGGTCCATATCAACCTGGCTAAGTGTTGTTTTGATCGAAATAACAAGCATGGGGATTAAATTGACAACAAGTGCACACTTGATCATTAAAAATCTACAAGAATATGAGCCTTATGTAGCCTTTGATGCAGAGTTTCCTGTGTTTTCTTTTTCTTCTCCTTCTTAATTTAAAAGGAGGAAAGGAACACATGACATGTTCATGGGCCCATTGGATGAAAGAGGAGGGTCCTGTTTGGCAATGTTCAAAAATGTTGCCAGGCAGTTGATTGGGGCAACCAAATGGATGGTTGAAACACAAAGTCCTTCCTTTTAACACTGATTGTTCATTTTATAGCTTCAAATTGAACAATTACCAACATAGGATCAATTTCATTTTTGTAGTCTACCCCTTGCATTTACTAATATATTTTTGTGCCTTTAGAAGACTCTAAAAGTAAGATTCCAATGTTCTACCATTTTTTTTTATTTTTTATTTTTGCAATGGTAGACTGTTTTGAGAAATTATATGTGCACTTTGGGTTGAATCAGCATCAAGACCTGCCTCTTTTTTCAAAAAGTAATTAAAGATAACTTTTTGAGTTTTTTCATATACCACGTTAAGGTTTTTAGGATTTGTAAATAGGTCCTTGTGATTTCCATATTTAGGGATTCATGCTTACTTTTTCATTTTAATACCTTCCATGTCTAAAAGTTAATATCCTTGCAACCACTTTAAGTTTCTAGAGTTAAATAGTGCTTTTTCCCATCTCTTTTATCTCTATATGCACAATTTCAAAAGCTAAGACTAATTTTTTCTCTTAAACTTGTAACATTGACGGTTGCCATTGTACATTTAGTGGGAGGAGAGTAATCCTATGTGAACACATTTTTTATCAATATGAGGCCCATTTCATTGAATCCAGACCGATTATATTGATAATCAACACCTATAGTGATAGTTAGTTACATTTGACCCAATTCATTCACAAGACACTATTGCATTGATGATTTCAAAATACATAACTAAGCTTCATGTGCATAAGAGAGTTATTGAGAAAGACCATTGGCACTTGGGGATAAAATAACGGTATTTTTGTAAACAATGATAAACTAATTTTTATTTAATGAATATTAGGGCAAAGCTCTCATTTTTATAAAAATTCAACACAAACCTTATGGTGATTGCCCTTTCTCATTAGAACTATTGATTTTTAGGACATGAAAGGTCTTAAAATGAAAACCAAGGTGTACCACTAAATACTTAAACTATAAGGGCTTATTTATAAATTCTGTAATCATTTGGGTCTATATACAAAACCTTTTTTCTCATAATATAACACCTAAAAGCAACCAAACAACTTGTAAACATAAATAAATATATACAAGAACGGGCGGCAGCAGGTGGAAACCTTGCTCCAGACTCCCCGCCGGCGACTGGGAGGGGGAGGAGGAGGGGGAGGGAGAGGAAATGAGAGAGAAGAAGAGGAAGGGAGAGAGGGAGAGAAAATAGAGGGGTAGGGAGAAAGAAAGAGGGAGAGGAGGGGGGAGGAAGGGAGGGCCGGCCAGGGCTACCGCCTCCGGTTGCCGGCTGCTCTCCCTCCCCGCTGGAGCCGAAGACTGGGAGGGTTGAGGGAGGGAGAGAGGATGAGGGTGGAGGGAGAAGAGGAGGGAAGAAGGGGGAGGAATAGTTTAGGATTTTTTTTTATTTTTATTCTTTTTGCTGGGAAAAGAAGTTTTTCTGGTGCCAATAGAAACTCTTTTTTTTTTTTTACTTCATTAATTTATTAAAATATAAGGATCTAATTGTAAAAAAATCTAATTTAAACAACTCTATTCCTCACCGACCAAACATTTCAAATAGGTTTAGTGTGCTATTTTTACAAGCTGCATCAAAGTCAAGGTTGAATTTATTATTACTTCTTTTGTATTTTTTTTCTGCGATCCTTATAGCATGAAGTGTAAGAGAGTCTAAAAGTTAAAACTCACTTTGACTGCTAGCTCAATTGTCAAAGGATTATGTGCCTCGAGAAGCGGAGAGATCTTGTGTACACTTATCTTCATTGGCCACCAAAAATTGAAAAACTCGCGACTTGGATTCGACTAGTTCAATATAAAAATAAAAAGGCTCGGATAGAGTCAACGTGGAGTCTCTCGAGATGATTTGGGAAAATCACTCGGGAGAGTCAAGAGTCAATTCGCAGAATTTTCCAACCTTGTAAACACCTCCTATAGTTTTACCCTCAAGTGTCCCTCTTGGCTTAGGGCCAAAGGCCCCTGGACTTTCCGGAATATACCCAGAGTTATTTTCTCAAATGTAATGAATGCAAACTTTGACTTTCAAAAGTGTGGACAATAGTGAGGACTTGGGAGGCAAGTACCAGGATGATTGAGGGTTCATGCACGTGTGTTACAAGGACCACAAGGAGCATTTTGGTGGACCCACAAGAACATGCATCTATTTTTTGCCAATATCAATTGACTTATACACTCAGGGTGGGCACATTACAAAAGTACTGAGGGGTCAATTTTGAAAAGATATTTCTTTAGATTGCCTTGAACTTGAAGACTCTTTTTAACCATTTTAAATTTCAGCATTTGAAGACCTACATCTATCTACATGGCATGTCGTGGTAAGATGAATCACTTGCTGCACCGAAGTAAAGGCCCTAAAAAGGATGAGTATGCATAAACCCATGCAATAATATAGGCCCCATCTCCATCAAGCAAAAACAAAGGCATAGCAGGAATGAATGTATTTCATGGATCTTTTATAATTCTTAACATTCAATTAAATGGTGAGTGTAAGGTCGTCAAATGAACCGATCAGAGATGAACCCCATTGAACTGGACTACACTTGCACTCCTCATGCTGGAGAAAATTTCCCAATTGAGAGAAGTCCCCAAAAAGGGGGGAAAAAAGTATCCAAATAAAGACACAGTTTGAATTAAAACTAAGTGATTGGCCAAGCAACCTTTAAAAATAGAATTACTTCTACAGAAAACCGAAAGGAAAAAGTGAAAAACAAAAGATGAAAAAAGAAGAGAAAGAAGTGGGGAAAAACACATGTTTTCCAGAAAATGATACACGCTTGCTGCAATATCCCCCATTTTGCAACCTCCTTCCAAGGAAATCAGCATAATACCATGCATAATCAAATAAGGGGAGCCTAACTGCTCATTGTACATGCATTGGCACCACCCAGAAAAGCAGCTTCAAGCCAACCAATTGGATTTCTCATCATCATCAGCAAATTCGGCATGAATGAGCATGCATACTCTCAGCTGCTGGAAACTTAGCAAGACAGCCGCATCATAGAAAGTAGTCTGGAGTTCTGCGTGTTACATCAGGCTCTCCTCTCCTGGGTGCTGGCTCAAACTGTGACATGAAAATGTTTTTCAAACCTCAAAAGACACGCATGCTCCAAGTCCCAACAGCAATATATCAAAAGCATACTACAAACCAAATCCAATACAAGAATTTGATACTATGTTACTCCAGTGAGACATTATCACAAATGCAAATGTGAACTTAAATTAATTCAAGATTTCAATGTGGCTCCCTACAGAGCTGTCCATGAATGATGGATGATAATGGTATTTAAGCAGTAAATTGCAAAGACATAGGGTTGTCTAGAATACACAATTGCTGAGTATTAGTGTATCATGGGATTATGTTCATGAAGGCGGAAAACACATAGGAAAAGAATAGTCTAACATAAACCAGTACCATAACACTCAAATATAGGATTATATGATGGCGCTAGACCAGTATCACCATACTCAAATATAAAAAAATGACCACAAACAGTGAAAATACCTGAATGAATGTGTGGGCTTTGCAGTCATCAACTTCCAAAATAGATGCCATGTTTCCACATCTGTAGCAATAATTAGGTGCACTAAATATGGTCACCACCTTTTGTTCCTGTTACAAGCAATAACCCATTAAAAACCACTGAAAGCTTTAACCCACAAGCAAAAGAGAACGAAGAATAAATGATTACATGTCCCCAGTTAAATCCCTCCATGACCAATTGATGAGCTCTTGCTATTAGCTTTAGATTGTTGGTATGGTTAAACTGCTCTGATATATCCTGCAATAATAAAGAATGGTAAGTGAATGCACCACATCAGCTTCAAATATGTACAAAGGATATGAGTTACTTGGCCAAAGGTATATCCAGCTCCACGAGGAGAAATTCCCCAACCACAGCGATCATCTGGATCAGACCATAAGAGATCACACATTGGACCTTCATGAGGAACTTCTTGAACACGATCAAAATTCCGAATGTTATCAAGGGTCTCAATAGATGGAGATAAACCACCATGCAGACAGAATATCTCTGATTCAACCTTGAAGGAGTAAAAAGAGCAAAGTGATCAGAACCTAACAACTCTAAAGCTGTCATAACAAATACTATGGGTGGTTATTTCTCATGTCAAAGCCACAAAATGGAAGAAAACAATTATTAATGGAAAAATATTACAGCAAGCCAGTCCCAATTCAACAAAATTGGTCAAGAGATGGTAGAGGAGAAGATGAAAAAAAAAGGGGGGGAATAGGGAACAGAATTCCAACTAACCAAAGCTGTCAATGGAAAATAGTCAAAAAGGTCTGTAAAGATCTTCCAGACATTTGCATTACCATACCTGTCAATAAACACAAGATAAAGTTTGTACCCTCAAATGACCAAAAAGAGAAGCATTTGTTGTTCATTCAAACAAATACAAGAGAGAAGTACTCATGTTGCTAAAACATAATAACTGATTCAAAGTCCAAGAACATATAACACGAAGCCACCTAAGTTTCAAGTCTACAAAGGGTTCAATATTAAAGAGTTTTATAAACTAAAGAAATTGCTGTTGATTGGGAAAAAAAAAGAAAAAAACAACGGCTCTCTTAATTAATCTCAAGAGCAAAAGGAAACCTGCTTGATCAAACTGCAACTGGTTATGCATATAATACGGACAACACCGAATGGATACTAGCAAAATGAAAACTGCATAGTCCTACCCAACTAGGGGTGTTCATGGGCCAGGCCAGGCTAAGAAATATCCAGGTCGGGCCTGGACTCTAAACTCTATCTCCAAGCCCGACCCAGGCCCAAATGGGGCTATAAGGAGTTGGCCCAAGCCCGGCCCACTTGGAAATATGTAAGCCCGAGCCCAGCCCGAGATTGATATATAATTTAAAACGAGTCAAAACTGTACAGTGTTTAGTGTAGCTCAATTGATTTGGTCTTGACCACTGCTGTAAGAGTACCATTGTTCGAATCCCACTCTACATTTTTCCTATCACCGTTTTTTTTAAATCGGAACGGGCCGGGCTTTGGGCTCTCTACAACTGAGTCCAAGCCTGGCCCATCTATTAAGCGGTCTGAAATTAAATGCCTGAGCCCAACCTGAATAATAAAACAAAAGGCCAAAGCCTGGACCAAATCGGGCTGGGCTCGGGCTAGCCCAGTCCATGAGCAACCCTATACCCAACTGCTCTTGGTTAATCACATCACGTTGGTTGACAAATAACACCCAATAGGAAATGTTACGAGCATGATATACCTGCATATGGCTTTAGGGATTCACACATAGGAGAGAGGTCCATTTTGGAGATATGGCCTTTTCCCACTAGACATTTATGAATTAAGGCATGGATAACACAAATAAACTACCAAGACTTGGAGTGGCAGTTCTAGCACCTGATATTGATGAATTTGATGGGACAAGGAATGGAGTCAAATAAATCCATCAGATTGCAAGAGAAGTATCTCCATTTTTGGTCATTATTTGCACTTGTGATGTAAAGAACAAATCACCATCATATAAGATGGAATGGAGATGTAATGCTTATGAATAAATCGGATTACACCAATGGGGTGGTTTGAGCCCTTATTTATTCAGCCCAGTCACGAACAACTTAGGGATGGATATCCAAGATGAAGTTCCTTGGTTTGGTTGTTGCAGATGACATGGTACATGTTAGCCAAACACACGCACGCGCACACAGACACACACACACACACACACACACACACACACAAAAAAAAAAAAAAAAAAAAAAAAAAGATAAAGATAAAGGATATGATAAAACTCTAGAGAGAAACTAAAAAAATAAAAAATAAAATGAAACTCTAGAGAAGGACTATAGAGTCAAATAACTTCCAAATTAGTAGATCAATGAAAGAAAAAGGAATGCAAGTTTATTAGTTCCGAAAGTAGAAGAGTTGGTGAAAATTAAAATAGCTTTTGCCACTTTGGTAGATTTCAATATTTAGGAAGCCATAGGGAAAAACAGAGGGTTTGAGATGGACAATGTTATTCACATAAAGTGGGCAAAGTCTAGAGAGTGTTATGCAATCATCTAGAGTATTCCAAATTAAAGGGGCATTTTTATAATAAAAAAAAAGTTGGATGGAGGTGAATGTCGGAAAATTAGAACAATGAGAGAAGCTAAAGGACATGCAGCTAAGAAGGGCACACTATAATGGGATGCATGGAGCTACAGGAAAAGGTAAAATTAAGATTGAGTAAATCATGGACTTTAAAGGATAGCTCCAGTAAAAGAGAAAATAAGGAAATGGCATTTGAAATTATTTTGATGTGTACGAAAGACCAAAATAGCTCCCTGTATGTATGATGTATTGATATTTGATACATACAAAGTTCAAGGAACCAGGAAAAGGGAGACCTAAAAAGACCTTGAATGAAGCAGTGAGGACATGATAAGACTGGATTTATGGAAAGCATGGTTTTCTATGGAGTGAGTCGAAAGGTATAACTCACAAAGCCAACCAAAATTTATGGGACAAGGCTATAATGATGATACTTCTGTACATTGTACAATCTACCACATCAACTTAAAGAAATACCAACATGGATACCCACAAGTGTCATACAATCCTGAGGCGATCCATGCACCACCCAAGGAAACACTGGTATATTTGAGATATGGAATAATAAAGATGGCACAAAAACCAATTCAAACAAATAAGACATGTAATGAAAACACAATGTCTGTCACAGCGGGACTTGAGGAAACTCTCCGTTGGGAGCCTGTGGTTGACCACGCTACGCCCCATGGTTAAGGGTGCCGCCCATACCGAGTTCTCTCAATGTCTAAACTTAAATATGATATATTATATACAGAAACAGGGAAACACAATGCATTTTTAAAATGGAAACGAAATAGAACACTACCAAGTACCAACATGTTCATCGAACAGGATTGGGAAACAAAAACCACCAGCAGCAAAGTGACTCAACAGCACAGTACACTAGACTACATATGCAGATGCTACATTACTTCTCATTGTGGATTTTGAAATTTTTTATATATAAGCGAAAATCTCTCATATATATATATATATATATATATAACAAGTTGAGAAGTATTACAGGGTAGACAAGGAAATAAAAATCATTATTTTGGAAAAGATTCTCTGATGACAGATGTAATGAACAATGCTTTCATTTGAGTAACAATTAGGAAGTATAAGAACGCAATGATACAAAAAACTCACTTCCTTAGGCATTCATCATAAAAGCCATACACCTGTGTGATCTGCAAAACAAATTAATATTATTAGTGTCCAGTAGAAAACAATTAATACAGTTTAATTCGAATTCAATAATAGCAACAACGCAACAATGATGACGACGTCGATGACGACGTCAACAACGACATTCAATTAATTCAAAGTCGCTGGAAAATACACAACAGCCATAAGCCCATAATGGCCTAACAACTATTAATATAAGAATAAAAGAGATGTTCCTCAATAAGAAAAAACATATTAAAAAATATCCAACTGTAAAGTGTCTCAAAACAGAGAAGAGCCACATTAAGACGAAAGGAAAAATATTTTATGTACAGTTTGCTACTGTACTTGATCACTTGAACCAGACTAGTAATGATAATTCGTACTAAATCACAGAAAATTATATAGGTGCATGTGCATGCACGTCTAGATTGGGATGATGGCCCAACTCTAGCATCTCAGATCCAAGGTCCAGATGAGATGTAAGCCACATATAATGAAGGCGTAGGTACTTGGGTGAGCACCCATCTGTAGCTAAACTTGCAAGCTACTCTCTCAAACCTTTACAGTTGAAGAGTTCCTAATGCACGGGCCCAACCAGCAGCAAAAGGAAACATCAAAAAGAGAGTTAAGAGTTAAATCAAACCTGACGACTTTCATGATTTCCTCTAAGAATGGTAATTCTCTGAGGATAACGCACTTTTAGGGCCACCAGGAGCTGAACAAATGAACGCCATCAGTAACATCAAAACAACGCATCTTCCAACAAAATTCAACAAAAGAATAACTGGATGTCAAAAAATCCCAAGATAAGAATTCATGTGAAGAACAGATACATCATAATTGTGGATTTCAATGGACAAAAAATCAATGCAAGTACAGATACAGCAACGAGAATCCCTCAGTCTCTGATTAGCCATGTGTAAAATTAAAGGAGTCAGCTAGAGACAACACAACAAAGCCATTAAGAGTGGCGGCCAATAGCCAACCCAGCGAACTAAACTGTAACCGTCTCACATGAAGTAGGTGCGTTGGGCACCTATTAGCTTCTTTTAAATTGCCATCTTCAGAGATTGTAAAGATCAAGTTCCAGAAAACCGACCTCAAAATTCTATATAATTCGTTTAGAAACTTGTACAAACCCATTTGCAAGCCAAGAAGCTTAAGGGTTGAAGCAAGTAAATTTGTTCAAAACACAGGAACCCAAGCATCAATACGAAGTTCACCCAAGGCCCAAGTTCAAAGCTGAAGACGAATATATATACAGATGCCTAGAAACTGTTCCATAAAACTAGCAATTTTATTGCTCTTGTTTGCCATTAAGAATTTTAACCATGAAATGACTAGCATTCCTACCACAAGTAACAACACTAAAATCAATAATGATGAAAACCTTGATTGAAAGATTATTATGCAAGAAAACCTCAGTATCACCGTGTGGCATGTATTCCTACAGTTTATAGTAGTATCTTTGTTACCTACTGATAGTGGATGTCTACAGGTACCATGGAGTCCAATTCAGTTATAAAGAGTGCACCTGTATTTATGTTCGTCATTTGATGCCTAAATTACAAACTAAAAAATAATGGATTGTGGAAATCAAAGAGCTAGATTTAAAGTGAGTTAACTGATGAAATAATTTCATGGCATGACGGTATGATTTATCTTAAGCCTCCACAATACAGCCAAACTCTGTAAATCTATGATAATTTATATGAAAAAAAAAAATTGCAGAAAGAATCATCTCCATATACAATAGTAAGTAGCGTCACTATGTGGGAGTGGCACTGGTCACTCGTGTAACTACATGGGCAGGGACAAACATACACATGATATAATGTGAATTCTAAACTATACAGACATGAGTTTACTTCCAACAGTATTTAACTTACCGATACAGTTTCAACTGAATAATAACCACGATCCACGTAGTCTCCCATAAACAAGTAATTAGTATCTGGACACTATCAATCAAGAAAAGTAACCATAAGAGTTCAAAAATGGATGTGTAAAGCATAGCAGAAATATCCAGTTATGAAAATCATGAGCAAAGGAAAAGGAATTGCAAAAATAAGAGCTATCAAATTAAGAAACATACAACAAAGGGTAAAAAGACCAAAAGCATCTTCTAATCCAACGGTAACTTAAAATGAAAAAAAAAAAAAAAATTGCTGAATAGTAACCATTCAGACCCATTTGGCCGAGTTCGGTGATTTCGAGACCGAAATCCATGATTTCCGCTGAAAGGACCAAAGTCCGGATATTTGACAGGGTGTGTCAGATGACTAACTGAACCAAAATATTTCAGGAAATTCGGCCGAACCAAACTGAAATTCTCAACTATGGTCTAGATCCCTGCGACCCAAATTGTGGATTGTGAGGTGGTATAGAGATGTAGGTAACCCTGTTTCGTCGCTATGCGTACCCATTTTGCATCACATTTGAAACTCATATGATATTCAAATTAGAAGAGGATGGTGTCCTTCACACTAGGTGCAATCAAAACAAAGGGCAAGAAAAGCGGCTGACCAAGAAGATCAATGCAACCCTAAATCCTAAGACATGCAAACAACAACAGGGTATTTTGAAAATGGGTGCCAAAATCCAAATAATGTAGTGTTGAAGTTTTTTTATCAATTCAATTGATTATGAAAACCACTGTAACTTTCATCGCCATTGAAGCCTTATCCTATCTATTCGAGGTCGGCAATCTGAGTTCTAGCTCTCGACTCAACCCTATTTGTAGCCATGCTTTTCAGCAACTTCATGATCCATCATGTCTTTCCTCACTACTTCATTTAAGGTTTTAACCGGTCTCCTTTTCCTAGTTTCTTGAACATGTAACCTTCAAAGTGTCTAATGGGTGTTTTTTTTTTTTTTTTCCCTTTTGTTGTACATGCCCATACAATTTCGAACATCCTTGATTTTTCTATAATTTTGTCTTTTAATGGAGTTAATTGTAAGTCATTCCTAATCTTGTTCTTTTTTGAAACTCCACACATCCTTCTAACCATATTCACCTCCGTAACATGTACTTTGGCATCTCGTTTCTTCGCTGTCAAACACTCAATCTCATATGGCATAGTCAGTCTAAATATCGTCGCGTCCCTTTAATCGAAGTGGCATTCAATGGCACAACAATCCCCTCTCGTCTCCACTATGCCCACCCAAAATTAATCCTATTTGTTATGTCCAACTTAAACCCTTTGTCAAGCCCATTGCTACAAAGTGCCAAAATCTATCACATTGTGGCACTAAATTATTTTCATCATATTCCCTACTATCAAATTTGCTAAACTTGCACTTCATATATTTTGTCTTTGATATGTTCAAGTTCAATGAAGTATTTCTTTAAAGTTCTGTCCATTCATTTGATTGCTTTCTTGTTTTACTTATGAGTACCACATCATTTGCAAACAGCATTCACAAAGGAACTACATCTTGAATGCCAATTACCTATCATTTAAGTGTCCATGGCAAAGGCAGTAGAGGGCTCAAAGCAATCAAACTCCAACTGGGAACTCAGAGGCCTCTCTGCGCACAACACTCACATCAGTATTGCCTCGCATTGCATGTCATGTATAATTACTATGTAACTATTGGAGGTGCATCTTCCTACCACTTTTTTGCCAAATAACCTGTCTTAACTGTCATAGTACCCTATCACAGGCCTTCTCTGTATTATTAAAAACATATGTAAATCTTCTTCCTCTTCTAAACTTTCCATTAGTTGTCCTAATATGAAGATGGCTTAGCTATTCTCTAATAGATCTACCTGGCATGAACCTAAATTGGTTCTCGGAAACATTTGGCTCTTGTCATGAACAATGTCTATTACTATCCTAAAGTTTCATGTATAGCCCAAACCAATGTAATGTAATGGATGCTATCCATCAACACTGAGTTACTTGCCCAAACTATTTTTTTCCTAATTACTGCAAAGCCAAACATATCAAATAGTGGCAAACATGTTATTGGAGAAACAAGGTGACTCGCCAAGGTAGCAAGGCACTCAAAGACAAACCCAATCAAATTAGACCATTGACACATGACCAAAATGAGAAGATTCCAAATTAATGGCATTTCATCTCGTTCTACAATACCTCAAGAGCACTTCACTCCTCATTAGCATTATTTGATCATTCTCATTAGTCATTACTATTTATTTAGGCAATCCTGCAGCTCAAAAACAAAGATGGGATAATAAAAATTACCTTCCCTCCAATTCGAAAAAGTTCTGCAAGATCATGAAACTGCCCATGAATATCGCCACATATCGTAACAGGACTTTTCACAGGCTGCAGCACAAAGAAAAACCATATTTTTCATTTTATTTAAAATATATATATATATGGAAATGGAAAAACAAAATTCATGTAGCTGACCCCACATAGTTGAGGCAAGGCTTTGATGAGGATGACGACGATGATGTCCAATCAATGCTGTGGATATGCGGCCACAAAAAAAAACATGTTCCATCCTCTTGGAAGACATGTTGATATCAAAATTCTAAGGAAACCCATTGATATGGATGATGAACATTTTCCCTTCACATTGGCCTAAAAATAATAGCATCTATGGGTTTACATGTTGTCTAGAACAACAGATATCAAATTAAATGGGTGCCGAAGTGCAAAACATTTGCAGAATTAAGTTAAGATTTATATAAAAAATGTGCTAATTATTCAATTTGCTGATTTGGGTCAAAGGGGATTTACCCGGTTCCCCCTGAGCCGTAGGGATTAGTCCGGCCCCAAGGGCAGAGACACCCTCCATTATTTAAAAAAAAAAAAAAAAAGAACACACTGACAACAGCTCCCTGCTTTTCAATCACAACTCCTAGCAAATGTATTTCTTATATGTTTCCTGACTTGGCTGATGATTAAATATGAACAAATCACCAACATGTAAATAGTATGGATTTATTTTATTTTTCCTTTTTTTTGGAACTAAATTGGACTACATTGAAGTACGAGCTTTACAAGAGTAAAAAGGTCTATAGAGAAATAGGGAAAAAGAACTAAAATATGAAAAACAGAAGCAGAAAAAATTTGATGCCCATAACTTACAAGAAAGAGACTGCATATCAAAGAGTGACATGTAAAAGGAATAAAGAAAGCACAACTAACCTGGACATTGCTTTCCACCATCAATATCTCCTTGGCTTTCTCACATAACCCTCTCACCTGAATTAAGTCAATAGTCGTCAAATTAAGTATGCATTCACGAACGACTGAAGATACTTTTGTTTCAAACTGATCTTCTTAAACAGTCAAAGAATTATCCCATCTAATTACAAGAATACACTGCCTGATTTTAGGCAGCCGCAAGAAAACTCTGTAAAACCCATTGAAGAATAAAAATGAGGAGAAAATGTAGTGGACAGTATATTTCACAATTCATTTCAACCAAGGCAGCATGCATAAAAAATTCAAGTAGAAAGGAAAAAGATTTCCAGCAACTGATTAGTTGTAGTAGAAGAAACACATTCCAAGCTCAATGAAAGGACTAAACTGCTGCTATTGCTCAATCCCATAAGCATAGAAGAAGATAGCATCGTCAAAAAATAACCCCCTGAACTACTAGAACTTGAGAAATGAAAAATAACGAGACACGCTAGTGTTTATGCATAATTACATATATGACAAATGATATCTGCAGCCAGAAGCAAAGGAGTTTCCATGCTGCCAGGCTTGTATCTGGTATGTGGCACTCATGGTTCTTGAATACAAGCCAGTAAATCACCCTAAATCCCACTCCCAGCTGCTGGAGGTTAAAACTGGTATGCAGAGCACAAGGTTCCTCAATCCAATCTGGTCCCGGTCAATCCAACACAAAAATCCCTAAATGCACACCACATTAGCATGTAAGTGGACCTCCGATTACTCAGCAATAATATTTCAACTGCTAAAACCCCTGAGGGCACATTTGTGCACAGCCATGTTTCGCAGAAAGGGGAAATATAACATAATTCGCCATGAGAATCTCACAATAGCAAATATAAATAAAACCATAATACATGGAGACCAAAGAAAAGTAGCATCTTTTATCCGGTCCCAGGCTTGAGGATTCCTAGGAGTAAATGACAAACGATCGTCAAAAAATGGGTCAATAGCTAATTAGCTATCATCAAACCCCGTTTAGGAGATGGTTATAGAAACATAGATTCCTTTCCACAGCCCTGCAGTGCAAGACCAGGACCTTCAAACATTGTCGCATCTCAACGAGGTACAGATAGTATTGGACTTCCACTTCGTAAACAATATTGACTACGTCAAAACACGTCGCGTCCAATTTAAAAAAAAGGTTGGGGGGTCAAAGGGGTCCCTCACACCTCCACAACAAAACAAAAATTCAAACCATTAAAAGAAGTGCAATTATAGCATTCGATTTTGGACTGGAAATGATTAATATGTTCTTGTAAAACCTTCCTTTTCAAAGAATAGCCCGCAACAACCCACAAGTAAATAGTAACTGCACGCATTTTCCGTACATTTCGAATAATTTGCAACCAATCCCCAACTCCCGTAGAAAATCCAATACAAAAATTTACACGCACGAGTAGAACTATTGAAATTACAAGCTCTCAAACGTCCGATCTAAATCTGAGCATTGACACCTAAGTCACTAGAAGCAAAGAACACCAGATCGTATATCAGATCTGATGAAATTCCACCAGCCAAACCACATCTCCAAACCTAATCTCAACCGAAATCACAAAACGTTCAAATCACATCGAAAAACGAAAAGAACACGAAAAAGAAGAATGAAAACACTCCCATCCTCATCCAAAATCACGAATCGAGTCGATTCTCATCGGATCGGGTAGTTCAAACGATAAAAAAATCAAATCTTGAACAGATTCGTAGCAATGAAGAGCAAAAGATCGAATTTTTCCAACGGAAAACAGGAGAAATCAAAGGAAAGAGAGAGATAGAGAGAACCTCTTGCTCGGTGAGGGGTTTGCACTGCATGAGATGCGAAATATGCTCGTCGATTTGGCCATGGGAGGTAGAATCCAAGCTCATCTTCGTCGTCGTAGTATCCAGATCAGTGAAATCAGGTAGTTTTCGTATGGATCGTCGTCTTCTTCTTCTTCTTCGTCTCTTGGATTCGAAGAGATTGTAGAATGAGAAGAAACCCTAATTCTCGGCTTCGTCTTCTCTCTCTCTTTGCGAAAAGGAGAAGGAGAGGAGGAAGCGAGCGGTGGTGGTGTCACCAAACGGAGAGAAACCCTCGCTTCACTTCGATCGCTCCTTTTATAATTTGTTTTTTGAGTTTCAAGAGGCAGGAGAGGTGGCCACACAAATTTTTGTGGAAGTGGTTCGGTAGTCCGCGGACTATTGGAGAGAATTTTAGCCCGCGCTCGTTCCCATCACCAATTCACACCACCTTTGAGTGGCTTCTCCTTTTTTGTGGGGCCAGCCTAGATGAATTCTTCTACTATGGTCTAAAATGGATTAGAAATGGGCAAAATATTGGCCCCATTGAGATGAGATCTTGACCCTCCAATTTAGGGGATGGTCATAATTTTATCATGAGTTTCAAGTTGTATATATACACCACACAATATTTATGTTTTGGAGCCTTAAATAAGAGGTTAGAATAATCATTTGTTGGTTTTATACCTAATACTAATTATATCGAGCCTGTGATTTCATTGCTGATATATTGTCTGGTATACCATAATTCCATCATTTGATAAGATTCACATAAATCATATTTAGATGGGCTAAGGTGATTACATCATTGCCTGGGTGCTTGGGTGGTTTCGTGATTTTCATTATTAGATGGATGCTTTTAGCCCATTTAATTTCATTTTTGGCTTGATTGTTTGCAAGAATTCTAAAATTCTTGTTAGGGGGTTTTATTCATTCGGAAATGCTGTCTTCACGCAATTACACAAATTCTCAAGTACTAGGCAGCATTTTGAAAATTGGTATCTTTGAAATTCTATAGGCCAAAAATAACATTTCGTATGGGTGATTTAATGAGTTCTCACCATTGAAATATGAAATTCATAATTCTCAAGAGACAACAACCATCGTTGTTATGAAAAATTATTGACGTGAGAACTCCTGAGAAATTCCTTTAAACAAACGGGTCCTTTGACAAAGGGAGCCTTCCAATATTTGACAATTGGAGGACCGATAAGAAGTATATCATGCATGGGTCATGGGTGACTTTATTACTAAGTGGGTGCATTCTGTTTTCAATTTTTATAAATTTAAGGTAAGCCTATCATGATGACATCATTTAATACGTACAATGCACCATCAATGATTTACGTAATTTTGTAAAATGGGTTACATCGTGATTTTGAAAATATGGGCCATTAAATTTGAAAGGCAGCACCATCCAACAAAAAGAGGTTCCACATTTTAAATAAGATTCCCACGAGGACACAACTATAAATACTCACATACATGCACGGCAACATCTACACGTCACGGAATATTACTCCTTAATATTGTACTCACTGCTACAAAAAAATCTTCAACCCCTCACTCTGTACTGTGGAAACCTCCAATTATTGGTCCAACCCCTACATGCTAAACTTCCAATCTTCATGAAGCATGCACGTAAATTTCCAATGGAGACCCTCTCGATGACATGACAGATCATGATTGATCCACCCCCAATCACTATCGTATTAGATATGGACTCTTAAGTTTCATACTCATTCATTCGTCATCCAATCAAACTCACCTTTGTATATAACATTAAAAAAAAGATTACATATGGCTGTTTTGCAAACTATAGTCTAATTTAATTAAAGTCTTCTCCTTTTTCCCCTCTTTGATAAATACTCACACACTTGCACGCTCGCACCACCCAAGTTCCAATCCAACGTACTCAATGATTGATCTCTAGTTGTATTGTGGATAGAGAGATGCATCGCCATTTGGCCTATAAGTCGATTGACAATTTGATCAAAGTCTACAATAAATAACTCTAATTTTTTAAAGCTTTGATTTACATTTAGTTAATTTCCTATTTTTTTTTAAGAGAAAAGCTATTATCTCACAGCAATATGTTTGACAATTGACATATACAAAGAGAAGAGCTTATTCGAGGGGCATTTTTCTCATTTTTAAATATATAATTCTAATTAGAGAAAATGCATGTCACGATCCTATTTAGCAATATATTTTTATTTTACACGAAAGTTTATATTTTTATTTTAAACTCTTCAAATTATTATTATTGTGAGATAGAGATACAAATGGCAATATGTTCTTGTGTGAGATGTGATTTGCTTCTTCTTGTGTTGGAGGAAGAGGAGTGATTTCAACAAGGCCTTCAAAGTTCTGCACGGATGTTGCTATTATATATCAGGAGACAAATGATGCAAACTATCCTTTTGTGGAGGGTGATGGAATTTGAGTTATGATTGTTCTTTGTTCATACTTTGTTCAGAACATCCGTAACTAAACCACTCTACTTCTTTTTGCTTTAAAGATCAACTTGTAATTAATAAAATTAACAATGAGAATGGTAGGATTTTCACGGTTCAATTAGAACACTAGTTACTGGTTTACCAAATAACAAAAAATGTAAATAAGTTCCATATATCAAAAATAAACTCTTAAATTTAGAGTTCATAAACGCCCCGAGCTGCTAAAATTCGAAGGCGTGGCCCAATTTTTTTGGCCACTTGATAATCACGATCAACTTCTTCCTTAAACACCCCCACCCCTACTGCCACAAGTCCAAATTGAACGCTCATTCAACCCTTAGTATAAGATTATTTAAAAAAAAAAAAAAAAAAAACTTTAGTATTGAATTGAAACCCATATATATATATATACATACATACATATATAGCGCAGCGCTACAAAAGCGCACAGGCATTTTTTAGGAGAAAACGCCCCTTCTAGTTTGGCCCACTAGGATGCATGATGGCTCATTCGAGTTGGGCCCACTAGGATACATGATGATTGTGGAAGTCTATTGGATGGAAAGATCTATATTGGGCTTACCTATATGCAAAATCTTGAGTCCATAAGATCATCCTAATCTTTTCATCTATGACCCTAAAATTTAATGGTTTAGAGGCATCATTTAATGATGATTTCAATTCAACCGTGATGAAAAGTTGAATGAGTGTCAAACTTGGACTTGTGACTATTCATGGTAGGGTAGTGTGGAAAGAATAGATTGACTCAAAATATGCCTCATGACCAAAAAAAAAAGGGCAGAAAAATGGGCATTTTTAAAGTAGGGTGTTTTTTAGAATTTCCCACATATGTAGTCTCTTTTTTTAGAAATTAGTCTCTTTTTGTGATTTATAGTAATCATAGGGTTCTAAATGAACTTTAGGGAGTTTATTAGTTAGTTAGAGACCCTTATAAGGAATTAGGAAGAATAAGAGTGGGTTTCCATATCAGAAATTGCAAAATAACTCGAAATATCTTAGATGCCAATGTACTTATCATAAACCATAATTAACAAAAGGGCCCTTTGGTGATTACACTTCCAACCAAAGCCTATAAAACATCCCATTTCCCTCCCAAACGTTCAAGCTTCTCTTCTCTCATTTCCCTCCAAGAATTCTCTCTCTATCTCTACAAGAAGCCTAGATCTAGGGTTTCCTACAACAAAGAAGAGGAATTATCTTCAATCTACAATCATCTCTCACCTAGAGGAAGCTCTCCATCTTCTAAATCTCTCATTTCTCTACACAACAAGGTAAGTAATCTCCCACAGCTCAATTTCCTTGAATTCTCCTTTCTATCTCTAGAATCCCATCTCCTAAATGCATTTCTCTACAGGAATTGGGTGTAGGGAGCCTAGATCTCTGTAAATCTAAGGTTTTGGATACTGTTTGGGGATTGAAAGCCATTAGAGCTTGGAATTGGTGATTTAGTGATTGGATCTTGAAGATCAAGCCAAGACCATTTGCTTTGGATTTGAGACAAGTACAATATACTTATTTAGTATAGAATGAATGATTTCTTCCTTAAATTTTATAATTCAATTCATATATATGCTTTGATTGTTAGATCTCTTCCTTTTAAGCCTTGTTTTATGATTATGATGACCATTGATGGATAAGACCTCCCATTAGGAAGATCAATGGCCCAATTGATGATATATATGTGTGCACGCGCCTCTTTTAACAACATTAATAACGGGCATTAAAATACGTAGGAATCCAATTCATAGCATTTTTTTTTAAGTGGTTAACAACAAAGACCAAAGGTTAGATATTCATTTCTCATCTTCCTTTTTGTTCTATTTTTATAAAAGAAAAGGTTATTTGATCTTCATTTTTTTTAATTTACATTTGATCTTCATTTTAACTGCTTAAAAAAAAACCAATATACTGAATTTCTATGTATTTTGAATGCACACAAACAGGCGCCAAGGGTCATAGATCAAACAGCTAGGATGATTTGGGTTTGAATATTTTTGACACCCTTAGGTCCCATGGGGATGTTTTCAAAAATCTAGCTCCTCCCCCTTAGCAAAAAAAAAAAAAAAAAACCACCTCCTCCCTCTCGAGTCTCCTCCATGATTAGCTTGGCCCAAGGTAGACCTCATATATATATATATATATATATATATATATATTGGAGATGCCCTCACCTTATTATGAGAGATAAGGTGGAGGGAGGCCCTCACATCCTTATTTAAGGCCAACAACTTAAATGTGAGGGCCTCCGCCTTATCTCTCATAATAAGGTTGCTCTTATATAAATAAGATATTGAGAATAATTAAGCCTGTATTTGGTTAGGTTGATTTTCAAGGAAACATACTTTATTTTGATGAAATGGAAAATAGTTGGGGCATTTCCATCCCCTTTTCAAGTGGGGCACATTTCTAGTTCCCTTGTTAACCACCCCCTTTAATTTCTGGGTTTTATTTCAGCAGAGGAAGATGAGTTGTAAGTAATTTGACTTTACATGCATTGTAATAAAATAAGAACAGTTCCATCCAAATCCAAGCATCAACGGACAAATCCAAGCATCAAAAGGACAAATCGGCCCATTCATTGTTGATAAATGTCCTAACAGGATTGTATTTGCCTGCAATAAGGAGCCCTTTAAGCTAAAAACTTCTTTCTTTGAGTTAACATCCAGAAAACAGAACTCAGGAGTATCTTTTGGAATGGAACTTGTTATATAAAACCAATGAGTGCCAAAAGGCTTATGACTTTTTTTTTTTTTTTTTTGACTAGTTTACTGCATTAATCATTCCTAAATGTTGTTCGTTTTTGTATGAAGTAGGAGACACACAAGTGAGAAAGAACACGAAGAACATGTTTGGTAACGGATGAGGAATTCACATATTTAAAGATTCCTCTTTTGCTCCCAAAACAGGGATTCCTCACCAAAGGTTTGCTTAGTGGGAAATTTCACATTGAAATCATTCCATACCTATGGTTATCGCATAGAGAATTTTGATATTGGTGCATATCTTAAGGAATTCCAAATTCTGGGGGCAGGAGGCAGACTTGAAAATACTCAAAATGAAAATTTTCACTGGCCCAAATCCTTGAAGATTTACAAATATCATACCCGGACAAATCCATGACTTTGAAAAACCCATGAGGAATCCTGAGGACTTGATTGCAAAATGTGACCTAGCGGCTCCTGTCTACGTAGAGCACCTACCGGCAAGAAACTACTGGGCATGAGCGAATAACAAATCACATGGAATGAAGGAGTGCCTATAAACAACTAAAGACATAGGTTCCCATGCAAGCAAGCCCTAGGCAAATTATAAGCAATTAAAGTTCATAGCTCTTTGTAAGCACAGCAATTAGCATGAAAAATTATTGTTATATATCTTTCTTTATAATATTAGTAAGAAAAATTCCTTGCAAATCCCTTTACAAATTAATTAATTAACCAACTCGATACTAACGAAAGATTAAAGAACATCACCTTTTCAATTCAATGTCACTACAAAATAAATCCAACATCCCATAAACTTCTGTAGTTCGTATAACTAAGTCTAACTATGCGACGCATGTGTGGAAATAAACCATTTTTTGGTATTTAAACACACTAGTCATTAGCTTAGTGAAGAGTTTCAAATGAATGGTATTTTCTTTTTATAGGAAGCATGAACTCATGGTTGTGAAAATGAGCGCCTTCCAAACTATGCTACTAGCTCGTCTACTATCTGCTGTAGCCATGTGTGTTGTTCATTGTGCCCACCAATGTGGTTCAGATTCAACTTCAGTAACATGAAATCTGTGAAAGCAATGAACACCTTTCCATTCTAACTGTACAGATGAATTTGAAACCAATATCATTCAAAGTAATGCAACTAATCTAGTTTAACAGACCAAAAGCATTTACTCTCTAAACTCTTCTCCATTATGAAATATGACATGTAAAACTAATCATTTCAACAAATGCTTCCTACCAAATATCACTACGGCAGGAAAAAAGAAATACATTGAAACGAGTGCTCAATATTAGTATACAGAGTGCTCAAACCTCGGCAAGTTGTGCTCTTGTTACAACCTTAGGTAAGCAAACAATGATGGGACCAGATCCACGACAGACCATGCAAGCCCTGCATACTGAAGAAATCTTATCCCAGTGTCAACATCATATGACTCTTGAGAGAGAACCATCTTCTGCAGATAACTCAAAGGCCTATTATCGTGCTTGTTTTTATTGTTACCAGATGCTTTCAGGGCTGGGATGTAGCAGGATGAGCTTATTGGAACACCCACGGTGTTACATACTACAGGGAGTGTCCATTTGGCTAAAGCCTTGCTGCAGAACTTCACAATAAGTATTGTGGGGATGCCGACTAATACTCTACTGATGAAAACAGGAAGAGGAAGTTGCTCCGAGAAGATGCGTGGAACCCCTTCATGATGAAACTGAAGGTATGTCTGTTGGACTCCACTAACCTGGATGTGATATCATCAAAACCATATTCTACTCAAAAGTCTCAAACAGGTAAGCAGAAGTGGTGCCAAGTTAAGTTACTCTTACAATACACTTCTAGATAATAAAAAGTTAAGATAAAGGGTCTGCCCATTACAAATTGCTGGTGCTTTGACAATTAGTTAAGAGGTTATCTTCATAAGACAATAAGCAATTTTTCAAATATTATGACTTGTAAGATGAAAAACTATTTATGCATTTATTCAGAACTCCACCTTGCTGAACCTCACAGTTCAAGGGCACATAACAAAGGGTTGTACACTTGTACTAGAATAAAGATGCAAAGAGTATCGGCCGTTGGTTCTCTCTCAGCAAATTAATATCGGTTAATATGCCAATGTCTTTCGTGTTTTCAAACGGCTCAATCAAATGTTTAGGCCCACTCATCTACTCCCTCTGCCACGAATGCTCCCATCCTCTTCATTTCGTAAGGTTGAGCGTGTGGATTATCACCCTAAGATTATATGTCCACATGTGTGCATGTGTGGGCTTCGATATAATCTGGGCCGTTTAAAAAGGGTGCTTGATTTCACACTTCAGAACAATGTTTTGCAACATGGGATTGGCTGGAGTCTGAAGCACATGAATTCAGTACATCATGGAAGCATCTCTCTCTCTCTCTCTCTCAATTTCAATTATGAGAACCACTGTCATAAACATTAACCTTCATTTACCAACCAACAAGGTCTCTTCCATCTCCATATCCTTTATTTTCTTCTTTAAGCAAAACTCAATCCTGTAACATAAAAAATGAAATGGAAACACAATTTCCCCAACAAAGGAAATGGAACCCCATTTTGGTGCAACATTTTCTTGAATGGATTGATGAGGACCCATCTCTGGGTTTTTCCATAGAGGAGAGATGAAAACCCATTTCCATGCTTAGATCTTCAGCAAATGAGATTCGAGAACCCCATTTCCATGTTCTAATCTTCTAAAACAGAAAACTACATCTTTGAAGAAACCCAACTTCTGTGCTTCAAGAGTGGATTGAATGGGGCTCAGATTGTTTCAAAGCCTTTGCATAATACTGATCTAAATAGGACCTGGAGATGAAAAGGAGAGAGAACTTAGGAAATGTTGTTTTGAAAGCTTTTCTAGTGGCATCATGCATTGTATTTTGTCATGAAAAGTTTGAAGACATTGATAAGATCATCTGCATTTGCCATAGTAATATGAGAGAGAGAGGGACTATGTAGGAATGGTGGCTTTAGTGGTTACTCCAACTGTCTGACGTCTTTTTCTTCTCTGTTTCTTAGAATCAGCATTTTTCATTCCTTAAAGACTACGTGGGTCAACCAGTTCAACATACAGGGAAGGTACCAAATTTGGCACGCTCAAATGAGTTTTGTTCTTGAAAGTGTTTTCCTGCCTATGAAATTGGCAAAACAGTGCTTCATTCAATTTGTATGAAATCGGCATGCTCAAATGTTGTTTCCTATATGCAATTGTATTGAATTTAGGGAGACCTATACATGATTCAATTGATAATAAGCCACATATACAAACCTCAATTCATATGGCCTCCCACAGTCTTGGGGCACCTATCTGTCTTGGAAATTTGATGACAAAAATCACTTACAGCTCCCCAACCTTCAGAATTACCTTTACAAAAGATATAAAGACCCTTCAAAGTCCTTTAATTCACAGCTATCAATCTCCTTAGGCCTAAATTACCCTCAGACCAAAGTGAAAATTTGGGCATACCCAGTTGAAAGTGGAAACTGAGGATCTCAAAATTGAAGGGATACTGCTATACAAACTGTAAAAGATGCTAGGCAAGGTGGTGACTATTCAAATGGATTAAGAAGACTAATTGACCATCTGAGCAAGATTGTAGTAGGTGTGGAGCTTTTGGCTCCACTCCTATCTTTTATAGTTGGTTCTGCCTCTAGCTTACTCTGCTACTTATACCATTCCCAAAAAAATCAAAAAAACAAAAACAAAATGTTTTGAAGGTGTTATAAGTTGTTCACAATACTACATGGTAATGGAAAATCAACGTCATCATCATTGTAGCATTATCTCATATAGTCATATATACTTTTCTAAAATAAAATAAAATAAAATAAAAAAGCTATCCCATATATTAGGGTTGGCGTTTTTTTTTTTTTTTTTCCTTTGTTGATTGGTTATATCAGGGGTTGGCTTTATGAGTTCTACTTCCAAATCATAGAGCTCCACTACTCCACAATCAAACATATTTGATTTAATCCAAGTCTTTATTGGTACTCCACTTCTTCAGGTTCCTTGAACTTGCAATACTTCAACCCTTCGCGTATAAGCTGTTTCTACCCTTCTTTGTACACGTCCACACCATCTTAAACAATGCTCCTACATTTTTCCACCAATTGTCACCTCTTATGCCATCATCCTAATTCTATTTCTATCCTTTCTTGTTACTCTGCACATCCATTTAGCATACTTGTCTCAGCCACATGAAGCTAAAACATAAGACCAAGCAATGTAGCTTTGAAGTGGGATGCTAAAGGGCAGATGAAACGTCCCAAAACACACAAGATATGCCAAATAAAACTGTAAGAGAGATCTTTATGCAACCTGACAAACTTACAATCTCTTAAAACAGGTTACCTTATATTCACTTACCCTTACCCAAAACCAAATGAACATAAACTTTCGTTCCTTTCTAAGATGAAGATCAAGACCCTAATGGGAAATTTTCTTGACTCCAATATGAGTTGTGAGATTAATCATTGGCTCCTTAAAATAAATGAAACTAGTCTCAGTGAACCACTATGCCTGCTCCATCTCTTTTCTGAAATAACCGAAGTACTATATCTGAGAGATAGTGAACCTCTAGGTCATATCTGAGTCATCTCCAAAAGTCACATGGGAATAACAAAGCCTAAAAATTCTGGAACTGATAACATGTACCACACTACCATGCATAGAGTTTTAGAGATATTAAAGCTGATATTGCCTGAGTTTTTAAGGTACTCCCATTTTGCTCTTATTGTTGAACCATTTCAGCAAAAAAAAAAAAGTGACTCGTAATTCACATGGTTATCGAACACCAAGTATCCAATGAAATAGGGGATAAGAGTGAGAGTTCGGTGCTTACAATTCCAAAAGCAACACCATCAAAGGCAGCATGATACTCGAAGCTTGGAGTTGGAAGCTCAGGTGTTGGATAGGCAAAGAGCAATAAGAAAGAGAGGCTGGCCCAGAAAGATGTAACTGCAGCATATGTCCCAGTCAACAACATTAACTGAAAACTCCAATCATATACATAGTGGTGATGAAAAAAAAAAAAAAAAGGGAAAAAGGCAAGTACAACTAATATGCATACCATTTTGGCCCGAGACAATAAAATTGTCGATGTATTCATTAACCAAAATCCAAAATAGAAGGATCATAAGACCCATAATGATTCCGCCTACAATGTCGACTAGGCTGTGCATGCCGAGGTATATTCTTCCTAACAAAGAAAGCATGATTCAATGAAATAACGGAAATCAACATGTTGATAGAAAATCCTCATAACATGCAAACCACATGTCTTACCTAAGCCAATTAGAACCACAGTAAGGCAAACCATGGTGATCCCAACCAACACTAGAGCACCATTTCTTTCATGGTTGTTAGTCAGGACATAGTGCAAAAGATAACTGCAAAATCCACACAAACAAATCTTTTTTTACCTCCCATGATATGGAAGGAGGCAAAATGGAAGTGAGTAAAGCAACAGAAATTAGAGCATACCCTGAAAGACAAACTGTGTTGAGAGAATGAGAAGAAGGCAACCCGTATTCCAATGCATTTTCTTTCTCATCTTTAGTAGCAGTTACTCTCCTAACAGGTGGAGAACTGGGTCTAGGGGCTGATACTAAATCCTATCATACCCACAAAAGAGAAGCAAAATAAATAAGAGAGAAAAATAACATGCAAACACTCTTCAAACATGTATTGGATACTAATTAAGAACGCAGTTGAAAGTACCCCAAATCTCAAGCATTTTAAACACATTGGTGGTTCGGATTATTGAAGTTTATCCATTTGGCTTCGTATTGGACCAGCATGAACATGAGAAATAAGTGTTTTTCTGCCTTTTCAGCCCCAAATCTTCAAACTGCTAGCGATGATATTAATCCGAGGAGAAAAGCAAGAAAAATGCATTTAACTTAATGTT
This sequence comes from Camphora micrantha, assembly GCA_003546025.1. Taxonomy (NCBI): domain Eukaryota; kingdom Viridiplantae; phylum Streptophyta; class Magnoliopsida; order Laurales; family Lauraceae; genus Camphora; species Camphora micrantha. The sequence continues at coordinate 14,443,884 of QPKB01000001.1, forward strand.
ATCTAACTTCTGGGCTGCTCCAAATGCACAGCAAACAGATTCCAGCAAAATATCCAAACCCTTCAGAAACCAAAAGAATAGGGGGTTTTAAAAAAGAGGCAAATACCTTAACAGAATTCCCCACATAATCACAGAAAGCCATCAACAAAGTCATCTGTCTGGCCAATTTACTATGCCCGCTCTACAACATCACAAGAACAAAACCAGGAACATCTTTCAACCATCAAAAACCCACAAAAACACTTAATCACAATCAAAATCAAAACATCACCAAAACAATAAATTGGAAACATACCCAGAAGAGGATAGGGAGAAAAGCAGTATAAAAAGGCACAGAGACGACGCAGGATAAAGCCGAGAAGAAAGCATCCAACAAACCGTGCCTGAATCGCTGCAAAAGCAAAACCCATAAAAAGTTTCAAACTTTACCTTCGAATTAGACTAAAGATCGCAACTTTATCTGAAAATTCTGCACAGCATTAATCACAAAAAAAGAGAATTGGAAACCCCATCGTGTGGGGTACCGTTTTTCTGCATCTTTTGCCCCAATTCAACACCATAGCCCATAGCCAACAGCGATTTGAGGCCTAGAACTCCTCAAAAACAGCATCCAACCAAAAAGCGAATTTGGCCTTGTGCAACCACCAGATTCAAATTTCAAACCAATTGCAATTTGGATGGGGCAGATTCAAATGTTCCATTAAAGGAGAAACGGGGATCTGGGTATTACTGACCTGTGTCTGGAGGATGAAAGGAGTGTTCTTTTGGACATGACGAGTAATGGACGGTTGGATGAGGGATCTGATCTTCTGGGTAAGTTGCAGAATGGAGGATATGAACACCCATGAAAGGATCGAAGAGAGAGAAACCACTTGCCATAGAGGAATTGCTTCCATCTTCTCGCTCTCTCCCTCTCTCTCTCTCTCTCTCTCTCTCTTTCCCTTTGCTTTTGAAAGATCGGATGAGCTGTGGATGCTGGCTTTTCAAGGTGTAGGCGTTCTGACCTGTGAAGGCTGACCGTAGATGACCTGTCTGCGCCCGAGGAGAGTTTCTGTGGTCTTCACGCCAAGGACAGAGGAGCAATTGAGTTTGAAGTTTGAAAGGTATGGAGCCCACATATGATTAAATATGTTGGGTGTGGAAATTTCACTCCCATCCTAACTATTCCCAACCCATAATCCATCCAATTCCTCTCACAAGGAACTATATCCCTATTTAATTGGCAGTGGCACTGATTACAAATTAATTTAAAAGATTTAGGACACATTTGTGTGGCAGGTTTTTTAAAGTAAAAGTGAGGAATGTGAAAACACTTTTTATCGATACAATAAATTAATGTTTGGTGTAACTATTTTTTTTTTTTTTTTTATGAGAAAAGGTGAAGAGAATGAACTAAAGTTTCTGTTATTCATCTGAAAAGCATTTCTTTTGGGGGGTTTGGATTTTTTTCCCGTAGAAAAAAAAAAGTCTATAAAAATTTGACTTTCCGTAATTATATAAAAGATAGGAATTGAATATATAAGAATTCATGGTTAGATGCGCTCTCCCAAAAATTATTATCAAAAAGGTGATGTGTGAATAATATGAGGTGATGGACAAAGGATATCATTAGGGCGATAGCTGCATTCATTTCTCAAATCTCATATTCTCTTAATTAATTTTTTTTATTAAAAAAGACTTATTTTATTGTCGTTTTTTTTTTTTTTTTTATACTGATCTTCATTTTTAACCATTTATGCAAGAATCCACGTGAATTCAATTCCTATATATTCTGCACAAACAAATAGGCCCTTAATGTTGGATTAGTCGTAATAAAATTGCACTTTTGGATCTCAAAGTTGAGGTTGGGAAAATCTGGTTACAGTAATACTAATTTAACTACTAGTCTGCATTATATCTCTTTCATTCTCCTATTCTTGTGATTGGACTTGGAAGCTCAGAGGGTTTCATGTCTAGGTTAGAAGATCATATTAATTTGAAAAGTTAGTATTTTGATTGATCAATAGGATGAATCTATCATACCAGAAGGACCCATTTTAGGAGTTCACATTGTGCGTCTATACTTTGTTGCTTTTAGTGAGGTTGATCGATTATTATATATAAAAGGAATATGATTCAATTTTACTCACAATTGATTTAGAAATTGGAGCTTAATTTTGATTTCAATTTTAACCGGATTTTAATTCGAGGGACATATTTTAGGAATTCGAGAGAAATCTTTGATTTTAGTCATCTAAATAAAGAAGCCAATTTAAAAGGACTTTTCTTTTAAAGAATCCAATCTTCCACGATCTCTAATCAATCAATGCATATTAAGATTTTCTTAAAGCTAATCTTATCTAATGACATATTAAAGAGTCTATCATCCAAACATTTCATCCATTATCTCGTGCAATCTCATCATAGTTTTCGATTTTAGATAGGGTTTAATTGGATCTAGACTCTTTAATCTCTCTTTAGCCACATAATCCAAACTAATGAGAGTGAGTGAAACACGATGATTCTTACAACTGCATTTTCAATGATTTATGCAACACGACCGTGTCATATCTCCTCCCTTTTTTAATTTGTTTCCTTTTTATGCATTTTCTTATGTCTTAATGAGTTTTGTTTTTTCCTTTTCATCATATTTCTGTTTTATTTTTATTTTTTTCCACTTTTGATGAGTTCTTTTAGTTTCCGTGGCGATGAGTTTTCATAGATTTGTGTTTTTCTTTTATTTCTTATTTTAACTTTTTTAGGCATTAAGTTTTCTACAAGTTTATTTGTTTCTTCTAAGTTGTATTTATTATTGGATTGTCTATGGAGTTTTGTTTTCACATTGTATTTTTGTGGTGTTTTTATCAATTTTATTCTTTTATTACGAGTCTATTCTTATGACTTCAAAAGAATGTCTGAAGTAAAATACTCCATTGATTTTAAACAAATTAATGTGCTCTCATTTTAAAACTAACTAACTATATTTCTTTGTTATTATTAAAAGTCTTGATTTTTATTATAATCTTTACCATCACAATATAATTTAGACTAAATATTATTTAAATATTTTATTTTTAATATTATAAACTATATTGTCCGTGCTAAATGTGGGCATGTTTTGCTAGTGTTCCGTTAAGTTGAAAGATCTTGTCCATCTCAATATAATTTAGACTAGATATTATTTAAATATTTTATTTTTAATATTATAAATTATGTTGTACGTGATAAACGTGAGCATGTTTTGCCAGTATTTTGTTAAGTTTGAAATAACTTGCCCATCCATTTCTTATCCTTGTTATGATAGCATGTGAGTTTTGGTTTTAGATGTTGTTGATCTAAAGTTATGATTTTCAGATAGGTGGCATTTTTTTAGGTGGGCCATCTACTAAGTGGGCCACTCATATCATCTTGTGGTCGGAGGCCTGGATGTACAAGTGGAATTAGATAAACTATGGGCCCAAACATGTACAACCAGACCTTGGGTCGTGGTCCTTGGAGTGATATATAATATATGCCTTGTTTTACTCAATCTTTAGATACATTGAACAATTAATCCACTGGTATCAAACCATCTGTACTTTTTTTTTAAAAAAAAATTGCCCATCAGTTTCATGCATATGAAGCCCACATAGCACATGACCCATGCTTCATCCCACAAAGTGTACATGAGAAGACTAGAATTCCCATCATCCATGTTAGAATAAGGATAATTTCTACTGGCCATCCATCCCATGATGTGAAATATATTAGATGGTTAGAACCTTCAAAACTTTACTAAAGAAGAAAAACTAATATCCAATTTAAGCCTTAAAAAAAATTAAAAATAGCCTTTAGTTGACCCACTTGCAAAATCAACATCATTGAAAACCATTTTTTTTTTTTTTGGTAAAGTTTGCGAACCAAATTTCGTTAAAATTGGAATTGACCTATTTTTAGACCCACAAGCATCAAAGCCATTTTCAACTATGTTTGCATCAGTTACGTGAATTTTTTTTTCTCCATTTCGATCTATTGCAAGCCGAATTCTTAAATAAATTGTACTTCTTTATAAATTTACTTTCTTTGGTCTCTTTTTTATATTAGTAAATACGCAAACTTTTTTCAAATAAAGGAAAATTTGACGAACTATTATAAATACAGAAACATTGTGAAGTTCTTGAGTTCCATAAGCAAGCTAAGTTTTCAGGCCACTTTCATGGACAAAACGAAATGCTAATTATTTTATGAAAGAGATGTCAATGGTTGAAATGAGATGCTGTAGCCGTTTGGCCGCCTGTGGATTAGATTCTCTAGTGTACAGAAGCTTCCCGCCAGGTGGAATCTACATTCTAGATGGCCGTTTCGTTGAGAAGTTTTGGTCGGAGGAACTCGAGACACGGTCTTCCCTGGTCACACCAACTACAGCAAGGGGGTCTCATTAGGATTGCAAATGAATATCCGATCACCTGATTAGTCGAAAGTTCTTACCTATAAAAGAAATTGGATCTGAAACTTATTTTAGCTTTTGATTCATAAACGGGTTCGAATTTGGAACCCAATTTAGATTCCGATTGATAAACGAGTCCGGTTCCATATCCATATAGGTTCTGATCCGTGGACCCGAGACCTGTCATATCAGTCTTTGATATTGTAAATTATACAATAAAATCAACTCTTTTTTTTTTTTTTTTTTTTTACATTTTTATGTATGATATTAAAAGTAGTAGACTTGATGCACTGTTATAAGTTGAATGATATGCTTATTTTTTTTTTTAAAATTGAAGAATAAAGAGAAATTAAAATCGATTTTAGAACTAAATTTCAGTCCTCTAGATAGATCTGATTCCAATTCCGAAATCGGATCCAGATTTTTTCTATCGGAATCGGATCTGAAATCAACAAAATAGATTTCAAATCAAAATCAAATTTAGAACTGCAATTTAGAAACGAGTCTAGATCTGAATTCACTATGGTTCAAATCCAAAACTATCCCGTTTGCAACCTTAGGGTCTCCAACCTTAGGGTCTCCGCCTCCCAGTCCCTTGAATTTATACTTCATCGGACTATCATTTGATTTGGTGGTCTTCGTTGTTGTATGACTGAGCGGTGATTTTGATGTTGTGGGGAACTTGGACGAAGTCAATAGGCGCGTTTCTTTGACGACTTGTGGACGCGGCCAAGTTGGACCTTGTGGTGGGACCCACATATAGTGGTCACTACATGAATATGTTTCTTTAAATATAGAAGTCTCAATACATTTGATTTTTCCTTTTAAAATGTATTTGTTTAACTGTATTCCAGACAAGTAGTGGGCGGAGTAGAATAACTTGTAGTTTTGCTCATGAAGTCTTTTTTTCAAACCACCTTAAATTTGTCGAACATGTATTTGTGTGGATTTTGTAGGTGTCACTTCGGAAATTAGTCATGTAAGATCAAAAATCTTAAGATGCCCGCATAAAAAAAAAAAAAAAAAGTATTCTAGATAAGTACAAGTTTTACCGGAGCCTCCACAATCAAAGTGTCATCATATATTATATTGGAAGGTTTTTAACTGATTTCGGCTCTCAAGGGAACTCATATCAACCTATTATTTTGTTGTTAATCAATATGTTGCTTTATTTAATTTATTTTAGTACACATTCAATTTTATTTTGAATGGTCTTCTTTTAATTTTCTTATTATTTTGCATACTAACAATCTCTATTTTTAATTTTTTACCTTATCAAAATTTGTTTTTATTTGATTCTTGCATTGTAAAATATTGTAATATACTTTAGGTATTCTCTCCTCTATCTTGGATAGTTAGTTGAGTTTTATTTATCTTTATTAATTATTTTATTCATACGATGCATATGTAGATTTGTTTTTCTTGTTTTTTGGTTTTAACTTTCTTTTTCTCAAACTGTTCATTGCTAATGTGATGTTTTATTACCTTTTTTTTCTCAAGAATTAAAATTATGATAATCTTTATCTCTTATATATTTTACTTTTTTGTATTACTAATTGGATGCATTTTATTTTTCTAATTTTAGTTTTATAGTGCCTTTTTTTTTTTTTTTTTGATATTCATGTTAGCTTAAGTCTTCAATTGTTTTCTCTCTTTTCTAGTGCCAGTATTTTTTATTCATGACATATTTTCCTTTTTGTTCTTCTAATAGATTATCGTTCCTTTCTTAAAAATTTTAGCGATTTTATGAAAAAATTATGCTTAAACCTCGATGAAATGGACAAGAGTATAAAAACATAAAAATGATCGATCTAGGTGTTGTATATTTTTTATTTATCATTTTTGTCGAAACCTACAACTCTCTCCTCAATCTCTCCTGATTGGGGTCTTTGGTGAGGGTGTGAGATAGAGTGGGTAAATAAGATATGGAAGGATGATGATATGTCGTAGTGATGGACATAAGGTTGTTGTATGGTCGGTTGATGATGAGTGATGGTGTACTCAAATATGCTCATTGGGTTTAGAGGGTCTAGAGGGGTTGGTGAGTGTGATTTCTAGGTTTGATTCATTATGCACGTCTTATTTTACTCTTTTTGTTGTTCTTTTTCTCCATTTGCTTATTCTACTTATGAAGTCTTAGGTCTTGTTAGGAATCATTCCAACATTTAATTTCTCTAACTAAACACGTCCAACTAACCACCTATAGTCTTTATCTTTCGGTCACCATCACAGTCCCACTCTCTTATTCTTCCTCATTAATTTGATCCACCAAACCCATCTCATCACCCTCACTACATCTATCCATCTCTTTAAATCTCTCTCCATCTCTCCTACACCCTCATAAAACGATTCAGATAAGGAAAGTAAAAGAGTGGAGTAGAAGGTTTCAATGATAATGGTAAGATGGGCGATGATATGTTAGACGGATAATATTATGCTAGAAGGGAAATTATGCAAAAAAAATAAAATAAAAATGTACAACACTCTAATCCATCACTTTTATATTTTTGTACCCATATCTGCTTAATCAGAGTTTAAGCATAATTGCTTCGTAAAAATACCAAAACTTTAAAAAGACAGTTAGTGTTGAATTTTATTTTCAATGTATTTGTTGCACTTTTACTATGGACACCCAAACAATTTCCAAATTGGTTGCTTGGAGTTTATGAATTTTTTATAATCTTACGGTTGAAGTTGACACCGAATCATAACGTCGGAAACCAATTCAAGCAACTATACAATATTGGATCGAGAAAAAGAATGATATAATATTTCAAAATGCAATGGGTCCACCAATGTATTCCATTTTTACATTCATGAATTAAAGCTATATATAGCCTCTTTTGTTTTTGGTGTTTTTGTGTCATCCGGGTCAAATGGGAATGAAATAGCTAACTCTTTTGGCAAGGGGTTGATAGGGGCAATGGCGAACTCAGAATTTTCATTTGGGTGGTGCAGGTAATTATCAAGTTAAAAAGTCAAATAATAAAATAAAACTTTTTAAGTATTATTTAAGGACTTTTTTGAATTTCTGCACTGCATCGTTGCTCTTAGGTGTGCCACTGGATATGGTTGGTCCTTTGGTTGCTTCTCTCTTGTAATTTTTCTTTTAATGTTGGTATAAGGCATGTGTATCAATACCTTTGTTTGTTAGTTAGTTTTTTTTTTTGGTTCATTTTTCAGTGATGTTTTGCTTTTATATTCCTTCGATTTTAATAAGATTTATTATTACCTGTTAAAAAAGATTTTCCTCAATATTTCAAAAGTTTTTGAAAGTGTAATTTGCAATTGATTTTAAACAAATTTCATTCTTTTTTTAATCAACCTAAGGGCTCTCGTTTTAAAATTAATGACTTATATAAATGGCCAACATTGCAATGGGCCAGCTCTAGTGTTGTAAATGGGTCGGTTCCGGTCCGGGTCCATGGTGGACCCAGAACCGGAACCAATAAGGAGAATGTGGAACCGAAATCGTTTTGGAATCGATTTCTTGACTCCAGAACCTGAACCAGAATCATATATGGGACAGGTCTGGATCCAGGTCCGGGTTTAGGTAGAGAATAATATTAAAAAAAACATGGTTTTAGGGGAGTTTTTTGAAAATTGAGGTAATATGTCGGGTCTTGGGTCCACGGGTCTGAACTAAGGTGAAATCGGACCCGAATTCATTTACTTATCGGGGCCTAAATAAGGACCCAGACCCAGTTTTTAACGGGTCGGAACCTCCGGGTAATTGGAGAATCAAGTACTCATTTACATCCCAAGCCTGCTCTTTCTGGTGTAATATTTTTGGAGCTCTTACTGTGTGACCCGCCAACTCAATTCGATGCTACTAGCTTCGATAAAACCCTCAAATCTAATTGTTAAACAAGGGTTTGGATTTAAATTTTCAGCCCAATAAACGGGCCAGGTTCTTGTTGAGCTTACAGATGTTACTCATGGTGTTCAGCTGGAATCTGAACCCGACCAATCGCCAAGCTTGGTCTAGCTAAGTCCAAGTTTGAAGCTGATGGGTTGAGTCTGGAGATCAGAATCCCAAATACAATAGCAATGGCCTCTAATCAGGCCAAAAAAGTTTTCTGGGTCTTGGCCAAGTTGAAACTTGTTGAGGACCCAGATGCTCATTAAGCTCTCTGTTTTTCTACCATGTTTTAGTGTGTTCTGGCCAGATTTTATCAAATTCCACCGAGTTTATAGTATAAAATAGAAAGAAGAATCCTGGGTTTAAGTTCATTAGCTCTGTCTCTTTCCATCTCCTCTCTGGGAGTTCTCTATCATCTAGGATTGCAAGTGAATCCAACATCTCCACAGTTGGGTTAGAGAAGGAGAACAGGAGACCACAGTTGAGGTGAGGGAGCCCTTAGGCGTGTGAAGTAGACCTTTTTGGGTGAACGAAGAAAGGTGGCATGCCTGCACCCTGAGGAGCTAGATAAGAATTGACGCCTCTTATCAATAAAGTGATATGCCGTTGTTGAACCTGCTTTCAACTGGACTGGGTAACAATTTATAAATTTATAATTGTATTGAACTTGAAAACCCACTATCAAACTCACCCAAAGAAGCAGGTTGGGGCAGGTCACTGAACTCTTGTCATCCCTATCACGTCCCCCACAAATTTGGCTTACCCACTGTGATGAGTAGAAAAGCCCAAAGGCAAACTAGTTGTGAAAGTTCCTAATGATGTTGTCTCTACATGGGTAACTATGTTATGGAATTGAATTGACAGGGGGAAATCAACATGAACCAAGTCACCCAACTCAACCCAGTGATATTTGCTAATTAGGTTCGTTGTGCATCACATGGATTGTTTATTAACACTTAAGAAAAGGTTACAGAAAAAATTGAACTATAACACACTCACCAAAAATTAGTCAGACGAAAGAAAAATTCAAAACACCTAAGTGGCAAGGGTGTGTCATCTCACATGGCTGCCCCAGATATCGACCTCTAGGCAGGTAGATTGTTTCACTGTGGCTTCTAACACTTGCACATCTAGTCTAGCAATAAAAGCAAGAAAGACAGACAAAAGGCACTTCCTTCTTTTTTTTTTTCTGTTGGAGTCTTGTCTTCAAAATGTCATTGGACTCTAGGAATCCTATTTTTATTTTTGAACTTTTTAACTTCTTAGATTTTTTTAGAAGCATGTAAATCTAAACTTATCTGTATAGGATTAGGAGATTAATCTAATTAGAATTTGAAGAATCCAATGGTGGGCTCTAAATCAAGAGGCTTTGCTCTTTCTATTAAATTCATTTATCATGATTGTCATAGGCTAGATTGAACATTAGAGTTGGTCTATATCCACTACAAACTCATTTGAGTGATCTTCTATATCTTATCTGATATATGAAAGATTTACTAAAATGACCCGGGAGTTTAAATCTATCCACAGAAAATTCTTTACTTTTATTTTATTTTTTTTTTTTAAAAAATTTTCTCGACCAATTAAATTCACCACATAAAAAAACCTTATCAGGGCTGTTGTCATCTAAATTGGACATTGTGGTTTGTCTACATCCACAATAAAAGTCATTAGAGTAGATCTTTTAGTTTGATATAAGAAAGATTTACTAAAATAACCTCAATCACTTGAACTCAAAGACAACCTAATTTTTGAGGCATTTGGATATATTTCACTTTTAATACCATAAAATTTCATTTGGTTCTAATGTAGTGAAATTACTTTTTTTTTTTTTTTCACTTCATCTGTACTCTTGTGGACTAGGGGATTTTTGACTTGGTTGAAGCAAGTAAATTTTACAGATATATCATCAAAACTGGCTAAAAAGCCTGTGCAAGGCAGGGGTGTCAATCTGTTTTTTTTTTTTCTAATTTGAAATACAAGTGAGATATGCATTTAAGTGAAAAGAAGATAGAAAAATGAAGATAATAAGAATACCACAAAATATTAAATTTATTGAATTTGCATAAAAAAGTTATTTTCTTTAATGAAGAGGAGGAAAGGAATAGAAGTCAGATAAATCCAGAAATGCAAATAAAGATTAAAAACCCCAAAACCCAAAAAACCCAGCCTATCAGCCTTCACAGAAATTGAATAAACAGAATTGCATTTTACCTTCATTTTGAATAAAAATCAAATATATTTTGAATAAAAATCAAATATCTGATATCGTAATATCCCAAATCAAGAACATGCACATAACAACTTAAGGAAAAAACATGGATGGATTGTTTTTCAGATTTCATTCGAGATCATGTACTTGCTGAAGCTGTTGATGTTGCTTGACATTAATGAAATTACTAAGTTTTTACCTCAGAAAAAAAAGAAAGACAAAAAAAAAAAAATAAAAAAAATGAAAAGAAAGAACATGCACGTAAAAACCTAAAATCATGTTCAATTGATACACGCACATGATTTTACTAAACCTATATTAAAACTGCCCAAAACTAATAATTCTTACATTAAATCTTAAATAAATTTATATAAAATAAAATAAGAAGATTTTATCCGAAAAAGACACTTAATATGGTCATTGGATCGAAACAGACAAATTAGCCACTATGCACTAAATATGGCATTTCGTCCAAAAATCCAATTTTCTTATTATTGACCATCATTTTATGTGTTGAGGGTCGACGACGACCTTGGATATTGCATAGCTCAAGGAAATTACATAGTGTGATATGTGCAATATCACATGGACCTAAGATATCACATGAACAATTGTCAGATATGTTTAGACATCAACCATTAAAATGCAAGTGTTAGGTCTTAGGGCAGTTTGTACGAGGCAAAATCCCTATTATTATTAGAGTTTTTTCTTTTTGTGTAAAACTCCTTCATTATTATAATTAGTTACTAGAGAAATTTATCATAAAAAAAGCACTTCAAACGTATAGTAGACCAAAAAAGTCACTTTAAGGGACTTCACACTTACTTGCCCTTCCTCCCGAAAAAAAAAAAATAAAATAATTATAATATTTTTTTTACTTATTTTTTCGAGGGTTGATATCGACGCAAACAAAAGGCTGATTTGGTGCGAGATTTTCCTCATAAAATTTTTTTTGGTTATTATTATTATTATTTATTTTTTCCTCCACTCTCAAGTCTCACCACAAAAAGGTCATTATCAGAGAGAGTCATTCCAGTCCTTGTACTGTGTTGGTGGGGACTGGATGAGGCAACTACCCTCTTTGGTTTGTGAAGTGAACAGTGCCACGTGCTTCAATCACCAAACCCCATTCCTCTTCCAGTCTCCATCCTTGAAAAATAGAGAGAGAGAGAGAGAGAGAGAGAGAGAGAGAGAGAGAATGGGAGAGGGAAGAGAGAAGAGCATTTGGGAAATAGGAGTAGAAGAGATCGAGGAAGCAGGGCTGGGTGCTGGAGAGGCTCGATCCTTCTACCAGGCCTTGAAAGGAACCATCGATCGAGCCCATGGCTCGACCCCCGACTTGCTGTGGCGCGACCTCTCCGCCCTCCTCACACCCTCTCATCCGCACTCGCTCCATCAGCTCGTGTATTACTCGGTCTACGCTCGTTGGGATTACTCGGCCGCAGGACCTCCTCCTTACTGGTTCCCTTCTCTGTAAGTCCCTCATAATCATATCCTCTTAACATAGACTCTGAATTTCTCATCATGGTCAAATCAAATGTTTTTTCACGGTCCAGATTCAATTACCATGCAACTTGACCCAATAAACCCATGTTTGGGTTTGGGCTCTGGTTCAGGAATTTAAGTAGAAAGGCTAGTTGAATTTGTGTAGGGCGAGAGGTTGCTTGGATTGGATTCGGGTTTGGGTCGGATTCTGACTTCTGAGTAGTTTGTTTGTCCTGGCTTAAGCTGCCGAGCTAACTCTGATTTTGGACAGGTCCTTGTTGGTCTTTATGGGATCAGGGTCGGGTCGGGTCGGGTCGAGTTTTGGGTGAGGTTTGATCTAGAATTGGAGTTGGTTTGGGGTTTGTTCAAAGCCCAATTCAATTCAACCCGACCGAATTGCACCCTTGTGTGGCCCACGTGACGAGCCAATCTAATTTATTGCTAGGCCTTGATGAATTATTTGGACCTTTTCGCACAGGCCACACTGACACAAATCCCTCAGAGTCGTAGGTCCCCATCAACATTGCCACCTACCACCATATACATAATACAAATCTGTGGTTGCATTTGGACCCATTCATTACAATTTCCTGCCCATAGTGCAGAAAGTACTGTCTGAATGTGGAAATTCTAGCCTTCAACTATGAAACAGCTACCTTTTTGATGTGGACCATTGCTCATTTGAAGACCCAAGGTCAGATCATGGACATTAATTGAAGATCCAAGGTCAGATCATGGGACACCAATGATTGCAAGATTTTTGTTGACCACTGGCCTGCTTAATGGACATAGGGGTAAATTCAGCAATTATACAGCTACATGTGTGATGGAGTTGTCTTTCATTGCAAACCAGAGTCAACCTCTTTAAATAGTGTCAGTATAACAGTAACTTATGATGTCCAGACACAAGACACAGCATGGATTGGGCAGAGACACTGATCTGACACATAAAAAGTGTTCAAGTATGGGATATGATGCAATAAGATATATGATGCAATAAGATACATTGCCAATTTTGAAGTATCTGGGTATCATTTACAGTTCCATGAACAAATGATTCTTTACTAAAATGTGTTAAAATGGACTTAATTGGACAGGGCAAGTGCCAAAAATACAAATCTTGGACGCATTATGGAAATTCATGGCCCAAAGCTGTTAGGATCATCGTATCAAGATCCCATCAAAAGCTTCAGTCTTTTCCATGAGTTCTCAGTAAATCATCCAGAGGTAATTTTAATTCATTAACAACAGTCATTTGAATTGCAGATCTTTACTAACCCATCTGCTGCTGCTTCTAGAAAGGAGAATGATTTAGTGAAATGTAATTTTCATTAAGAATGTATGATTTTTTTTTTTTTTTTTTGTTTTGAGATTGATACTTGTAATGTTCAGGTCTACTGGCCAATTGTCCTGAAAGAGCTATCAGTTGTGTTTCGTCGAGACCCGAAATGCATTCTAGATACCTCTGACAAATTAAAGCATGGGGGAGTATGGTTTCCAGGTGCTGTTCTCAACATCGCTGAATGCTGTCTGGTACCGATGAATCATCCCAAGAAACAGGATGAAGATGTTGCTGTTGTATGGAGGGATGAAGGCCAAGACGATTCTCCTGTTAATCGTATGCTGTTGAGGGAACTGCGGGATCAAGTAATGTATGCATTGAATTATCAACCTTCATTTCATCTGATGCCATTTAAATCTTAGTGAAGGCTGCTTCAGTGGGCTATTGGTTTCTCATGGCCTTCTTTGAAGCAACCGTAGATTGAGTTTGGAATGATGCAGTTATTTCTTATGTACAGTCTGCACTGATGTTCTTGAAATATATGGTTCTCAGGATGGTGGCAAATGCACTCGATGCAACATTCGCCAAGGGTGATGCGATTGCAATCGACATGCCTATGACAGTCACAGCAGTTATCATATACCTGGCAATTATTCTTGCAGGATATGTTGTTGTATCAATAGCTGATAGTTTTGCAGCTAAGGAAATTGCAACGCGCTTGCGCGTGTCAAAGGCAAAGGCCATATTCACTCAGGTGATTTTTTTTTCCTTGATTAGTTTTCTGAAAATAGAAGCTAAACTGAGGTATCTCTGCATAATGCATATTCTGGATATAATGTGCATTTCCTTTTGTGCTTTTCAGGATTTTATAGTAAGAGGAGGAAGAAAATTTCCCTTATACAGGTAGATGCTGTATAGTTGATTGGTCATTTAGGATTTTTGCTGTATGCTACTATGCACGGCACAAGGATACTCCATTTTACCAAATAAAAAGATTCCATAGCCCGACACACCAGATACTTATTATAAGTAGTAAAAAAAACTGTATAAATGATTGCAAAGTTAGATACTCCTTATATTTTAGTAGTGTATGTGTGTGTGTGTCTGTATATATACACACACACACACACACACCTCAAATGCACTTCTATCCTTACAAAAATATCAAAATATTGGGCATCTTGAAGTTGCTGTGTCAGATACCTCATAAATCTGCCCTCGTTATATGGGCTAGAATGTAGTCAATTTTCTTTAGTGAACTAGGGTAAATATATGTTATATTGCATTACAGAATACACCATTTTATACAAACACAGAGAACAGGCATTACAAATTTTAAGTGATATGAGGCTGAAGTCCCTGTATGGTAATCTTGTTTTATTAGTCACTGATTCACCATGGTCATATCAACGTAGCATGTACATTTTAAAATAGGGAGTTTTTGAGAATTTCTTATATACACATATACGCGCGTTAACAGAGTTAATAATCTATTTTCATATCCCTGCTTAGGTTTTACAAATTGCCATTGTAGGTCACAGTGATTTGTGCGTTATTCTTTTTTTCTTGAGAATATTTTCTGAAATCCTCTGATAATCATGATTCCATATTCTGCACCACTGATAATGATGATACACATCATAAGTAGGCAAAAGTCGCGTCTACTGAAAATGCATCTGAATATTCATTATCTTCTTGTTTTTGTAGCCGTGTTATAGAAGCTGGTCCGTGTAAAGCTATAGTGATTCCTGCTATTGGAAAAGATCTGGGAATTCAATTAAGGGAAAACGATTTATCATGGAAAGATTTTCTTTCATCTTTAGATCATCTTCCAAGGTATCTGAAATACCATTGTCTCAAATACTTCGAACTAGTTCACTGTGATAATAAACTATTTGAATATTTTTTCTTCAGTTCTAGTCAATTCTGAATAATTATCAACTTAATTTTATTTAATACTCAATTATGTTGTGTAAATATTCTTCCTAATGCTGTTTTTGGTATGAATTCAACAACCTATTATTGGCAGGCCACATTTTTATTCTCCAGTTTACCAACCAATAGAGTCTGTGACTAACATACTTTTCTCATCAGGAACCACAGGTAAATATGTTTCTTGCTTTCATACTCGATGCTTCTTGCATTTCGAAATTTCTTTCAATCAACTGATTCTCTCTAGTGTTGTGGTTTATCTGTAGGAGATCCAAAAGCTATTCCATGGACACAACTTTCTCCAATTCGATGTGCAGCTGATTCATGGGCACATACTAATACCCAAGCAGGAGATATTTGCTGCTGGCCCACCAACTTAGGTTGGGTAATGGGACCCATATTACTGTATTCATGCTTTCTAAATGGGGCTACTCTAGCCCTTTACCATGGATCTCCTCTAGGCCGTGGCTTTGGCAAGTTCGTTCAGGTGAAACACATTTTTAGATTTTCTCGTGGTTTCCTAAATTTATTAATTTTGATCTGAATGATTTGTGTGTTTCTCGTCCTTCAAAAATATTTTTAGGATGCAGGTGTGAGTATGTTGGGTACAGTACCAAGCCTAGTCAAAGCCTGGAAGAGCACCAGGTGTATGGAAGGACTTGATTGGACAAAGATACAGTAACTTCAGTTCTCACCTCATTTGCAGAAATTTTCAAAAATCTCTCAAAACAAAGAAGTTCTACATTATAAAAATAAATAAATAAATCATTTGTGGAAAATTTTCATGCAGTGGTTTTACATGATGCTTGATTGAGAGAAATGGGCTAGAGCCACCGCCAGCATGGTCAAATTTTACAATACCAATATTCTACAGTTAGGACTTAGGATCATCTATTTTCTGTTCTGCTAGAATCTTCTTTTCTTGGTTTATCAATTTGGCTCATCAAGGTGGCTCTATGTACAGTTTTCACTTTCAAGAACATTCAAGGTTGCAAATGGTTCGATCAAATTTCTTATATTTCTGCTTGTACAAAACTTCCAACCTGGTGCAGTTTATTTTCAATGCAGGACATTTGCTTCTACTGGGGAGGCCTCCAGTGTGGATGATGACCTATGGCTTTCTTCACGGGCTTTCTACAAACCTGTTGTTGAATGCTGTGGTGGTACAGAGCTTGCCTCTTCCTACATCCAAGGGAGCTTATTGCAACCACAAGCCTTTGGAGCATTCAGCTCATCTTCCATGTCAACAGGGTTTGTCATCCTAGATGAGCATGGAGTTCCTTATGTGAGAATTTCTTTGGATTAATTGTGGATTTTGATTTCTGTAGCATGTATACATAAAAGTTTAACAAATGAAGCTCCATTATCTACATGACAGCCAAATAATCAACCTTGTGCTGGAGAGGTGGGTTTGTTTCCTCTTTATATGGGAGCAACCGACAGATTGCTCAACGCCAATCATGACGACGTTTACTTCAAAGGAATGCCTGAATATAGAGGAATGGTATGGCGGTTTGTATGGTTCGTGTTTTTCAAAGGTTATCATGCTATATGAAGACAATGAAGGTCTTCCATATCATCGATTCAGGCTTTTACTGATTAACTGGTTCTTTGTAAGCTTCTCCATGGATGTGTAATGTCATAGTTTGGAAGCAGAAACCATATATTTTGTTTAACACGTATTAATTATAGAAATGAGTTTCTTGATTATTCCAACACAATAAATTACTTGGAATAGATTTTGATTACCATGGGACTTTGGAGAATGTTCCATAGACCATCTATCCCATTTCATGGATTGATTTCTTAACAGTAGTGCTCTACAGATTCTTGTGCATATGCAAGTCTAAGTTGCAAGCCAACTGGGCTTCCACCATTCAGTTGAATGCATTGTATTTTCCTTTCGGTTCCCAACAAAAAAAAAAGTTGAATACAATGTACTTCAAGCATTTTATTAAGACATAGATGCTTATGGTAGATTGCTTTCACCAAGTTTGTTTGTAATAGTTTCCTTAAGTTTTTTGCTCATAAATATATTACAATGGCTTCCAGAAACTGAGAAGACATGGAGATATACTTCAACGAACTGTCGGAGGCTATCTTATAGTACAGGGTCGAGCTGATGACACTATGAATCTCGGTGGAATTAAGGTATCCATTTTCCTACCTTTTTTTTTTTCACAAGGCCCTTATCGTAAATCAAATCAATATAGAAGTTCATGGTGAAATGGATGTTTTTCTCTTCCAATTATTGTGGTGTGGAAAACAGGAATGCATTATGTTTTATGTGGGCATTTTCTTTTCTACCTCATCTTCCTAGATTGATTTCTGGATTGGCCAACCTGAAATATTCTGATCGTTTTTCTGTTCGCCTAAGATATTTGGGTCATCCAAATGTTCTATAATTTATGAGACTCAAGGCTTGGATGAATTTCTTAACATGCAGACAAGCTCAGTTGAGATTGAGCGTGTGTGTGATCGAGCTGATGAGAACGTGTTAGAAACTGCTGCAATTAGTGTAAAATCAGAAACAGGAGGACCAGAACAGTTGGTTATATTGGTGGTACTTAAAGAAGGATCAAAGTGCAAACCTGATGTGCTCAAAACCAAATTTTCAAGAGCCATCCATGCTAACCTTAATCCTTTGTTCAAGGTAACATTACTTTCACAATTTTTTTTTTTTTTTTTTGGGATTTTACCTTCATAAGTTTGAAACCCAATTTCTCTTTTGAAAATTTCAAATTTAGATAACTTGTACACTTATCTAACATACATTAGTTGGAATCCACTGTTGATGGTCCTCAAAATCATAATCAGGCAATAGATGAATCTGTACATTGTCACTTAACTGAAGTGAACTAGATCATTTGTCCAATCCTTCTAAAATGGAAGTGGGACACATTTGTTCTTCTGTAATAAAAAACTCATTAAATGGAGAAACAACCAGAAATACAGTTTTTTTTTTTAATGGTTCCAGAAATACAGATCAAGAATGGCACCCTCGGTTCTTGGTAAACAGATTTAGGTGGGACAGATTACAGTAACCCAAACATGAGAATATGATGAAAATGGAGATTCTTTCCAAGACATTCAAACTCTAGGTGGTGGCCTGCCTGCCTGCCTTTTTGTGGCGGCACCCGAGAAGCATCTGGTGCTTGTTTGGCATCATTTTGGAAACGTTTTGTTTTGAGAATTAATTTATAGCCTTTTGATAGTGATTTCTATTTTTCCTTTTTCCAAATAAACAGGTCAGTTTTGTCAAAGTTGTTCCAGAATTTCCTCGAACTGCTTCAAACAAGTTGCTGAGAAGAGTCTTGAGAGATCGGATGAAGCATGAGTTATCTGTCCGCAGTAGACTGTAGACAATGTTGTGGTGCAATGTTTTGCAGTTTGGTTTGTTTGATTTTTGAATAAGCTTATTTATATTGTTCTCTCTGGTATAAGTTGAGATGTATCTGATAAAGAAGATACACTTGATTTATGAAAATGTAGCATTTGGTACTTTGCATGGTTCTAGAACCATGGGCCCGTGGCACACTTGCATGTGGCCAGCCATGGTACTGCCCCTTTCACCTCCATGAATCTTTTTCCCTTCTGAATAAAACAGCACGATCCTATGCTTCTGGAAGAGATTGTGACAGATATAATTCACTAATGCAACAGTAGAGCTCATAGCACATTTTGGCATGACATCAATCAAGATCAAGTGTATTAATATAATGTGATCACTCACACAATCCATGCTTAAAAGTATGATGTGATTGCGGGGTGCTGTTAGATATCTTAGTTTGAATTTTAAATAAGCTTGAGTTTGAGTTTTGAATAAGTTTCTCTATCTTATTCCTTCTTGTCTCGAGATGTTTCTTAGTATGAAAATGCAGTTGACTCATGTAAATGTGGCCTCCAGAAATTTTACAAGATTTTGATCTTGTGTTCCATCCAGTGCTAGACAATCTAGCGATGCAATGTTTGCTGGTTTGATTTTGATCTTGTGTACCAATGCATTCATCAAACACTGAAATTTCCCTGAAAATTGAGTTGCAAGTTGCACATTTGATTGAATAATTCTTCCTCAAGTTGGTATAACTAGTTTCTCATTTAGTCATCCAAAAGGGAACATCTTTCAATCATTTTCTATTTTGCCACCTTTCTTGCATTGTTTTGATCTCATGGTTCGACCACTATGTATGGGCAGACAGCAGGATGCAGAAACAATTTCAGTATCCAGTATGATTCTGGGGACATTGATCACATTTTCTCCTATAAGGATACATGGTTCTATGTTGGTTTTAGAAACATTTAAAATATGGAAACACACATTATGAAATGGACCATGGGCCCATTTAGATTCACTATGTGAGTAAGGCCCATTGGCCCTTTAATGATGATACCATTAAGCCTGCATGTATGAAATGGTCACCATTTTTTGTTGATTCATTGCAGAAGAATTAATGCCCATGATATTGTTTGCTTTACCCCACGGGCCTCATGCGGTTTTGTTTCTGATGGGCTTCAACCCATCAAAAGGCCTCATGCAAGGTAAGGGTGTAAGCTCTAGATATAATCTCATTCACTTTCCTTTCTATAGTCGATGTAAGATTGAGGCGTCACACTCACCCCTACATACATGAAAAGTGATCCAAACAAAAGTGACTAGACAATGATAGCTCAGTCAAGGAGATCATCAAGGTATATATTTTCTGGGTGAGGGTGTTTGTAAATGAGTCCAGCTGAACCAAGCTGAGCCTACCTGGGATTGAAAATTAAACTAACCTAGTCAAGTTCAAGTTTGATTATGTCAATCTGAGATAAGTCAGGCGTGAGCTTGATTTCGATAATGCATAATGAGCTTGAGTTGAACTGAAGCTCATATCTTTTGTAGCATGTACTAATAATGTATACATAGGGTTGCAAATGGAACTATTTCAGGTCGAAATCACACTGGACCCAGACTCAACCCTTTTCAAAGTAATGGTTATGGTTCGAGGCCCAATTTTGACTAAGAACTTATTTTGTTGGTTCCAAACCTGATTTCGATAGGAGAATTCGGATTCGGTTCTAAAACCGAGTCCACTTAGAGATTCATTCAACTTATAACAGTGCATCAAATTTACTACCTTTAGAATCATATATAAAAATATCAACAAAATTTTTTTTATTTTATTTTGAGCTATGGTTTGCAATATTAAATACTCATGTACTAGGTCTCGAGTCGGAACCCATATGGACCCAGAACATGACCTGTTAATCAATCGGAACTTAAATTGGATTCCGGGCCCAAACCTATATATGAATTGAAACCTAAAATAGGTTGTAGACCTGATTTTTTGTGGGTCGAAACTTCTGGGTAATCGGGAAATCGGATACCATTTTGCAACCCTATGTATACATGGTATAATGCTAAAAAATAAGATAATTTTCTTCCAAGTGACACACACATATATATAATAAGCACTATTTGAATGCACTCCCAATGGGCCACTTTGGGCTAAACCAATCAATAGGAAAGCATGGACATGGTTTTAAATTAGTCTAAAAGAGATCGCTCCTACTTGAGTTTACTTATTATGATTTATGACCTTCCCAAACAGTCCACTCAAAATTTGAAATTGGCATTCATCTTTATTTACTTGGCTTGATTTTGAAATTAAAACCTATTCTTTTTTTTTTTTTTAATGACTCTTGAATATTCTAAATTTTTGTTTTTGATTTTTTCCCCCTAAATTTTCGTTTTAATGAAAAAAGGCCTAATAAGATGAACTTTAGTACCAATATATCATCCCATATGTAAAAGGTTTTAGCTTGAAATTGTCTTTAAGAAGTCATGGGCAGTTATCATATGGCTTGCACAAGGAATGTTTAATACAGGGAGTTTATAAAATGAATGGTTTGGATTTCAAAGGGTAGGTCCTAACCCTTATGTATGTCAAATTAGATTGTTGAGAAAACTTATGATTAAACCTAACCAAATGCACCATAAATTAAATAGCTTTTGGCATCATACCCCATCAAGATTCTAGACAACCCCAACAAGACAAAACAGATGAGGGTGGTGTCTACTGTGGATTACACCTATAGAAGAGAGCATTTATGATAAGAAAGATATTTTTAAATATTATTTTTCTAAATAATAGTTTATGTATGTTTCAGAAACAGCTTTTTTGAGGATTCTACTTGGGCATTTTCCTCATACAATCTTAAAAATCTGATGGAAGATTTTTTTGCCATCAAAGGGTGTTTCTCAACATTTCAACATGTGTATTTACTTCTACCATAACTTGGAAAAAAGGATTCCATGCAACAGAAGAAGAAAATTTCAGGTATAGAAGAAGATATTTCTCCAATTCCATTTACATATCCATATCAGAACAACAGTTTTCCTCTACAATCAAATCACATACATACATATTATATACACAATTTGTAATTTGACATGGGCTTCTCAGATCTTTGACTCCTTCAATCTCTATATCTTTCATACACCCAACCACCAAAGCCCCAAAATCAAATCACCCCATCTCTGAAATCTGAATATTCTTGAAGCAAAACAAAAACCCAGATCAAAATCCTCCATGCCCATGCAAGGAGGAGGAAAAAAGCTCAAGACCCATCAGACCAGAGCTCTTTCCTCTCTGTTTTCTCTCCCTATTCTGACCTCTGCATATGATCTTTGTAATAAGCAAAAGGATAGAAGTCAATCTCGAACAGCATGAGCATTCCAACAGAGAAGCATGGTGATGCAACGTCGGAGGATGTAAAATCTCGTCCTCTGCTGCTTCAAGATCGACAGACATCTCTTCCCAAAACTCAACTCAGAGGACCTTGAGCTGATCATGATCGTCCTGCTTCTTCTGTTTGAAAAAGTGGAGTATCTCAAGCTTTCTTTCATCTCTTCTTCCACAAAATTCTCACTCTTGGGTCTCTCTCTCTCTCTGAAATAAAAATCAGAGCTTTGGGAATTGATGGAAGATGATAAGTGATGGAGAAGGATATGAGTGTTGGAGAGTTGGTTTTATAATTTACATAGAAGAGGAAGATGAGAAGATGTGGTATGCGCGTGTGAATGTGTCCCACCTGCTGAAATGAAAGTGACTCAAGCAGAAGAAGATGGCGTGCAGGTCCTTCTCGAAGGCCGGCTTGGCTTACTTGTCAAGATCGAGCCTCTGTTTTGTAAATGAGCAAATTGTCAGATGTGGAACATTGGTTTAGTACAGTTGGAGCAACGGCGGCTGTTGATACTGTGAGAGTTAGAAAGTTCTAAGTATGGTTAGCTTAGTTAGGGATGTGAATGAACTTTTGATTACTTTTTGGGTGTGTTGGGTGAGGAGGCCTGCTTATTTACAGTAGAATACATAGGTATTTGAATATAGGGTGATTAAAAAATTAGGAATCAAAGGTAAATTACAAAAAATGAGAATCAAATAGTATTTTTTTAGTTTTATTTTCAGAAAAGATATGTTGTTTTATTTGCATTTTCCAAATGAGTCTAAGATCTAAGAAAGATTTTTAATCCTTTTAGGAAATTATGAGTCTTGCTGTTGATCAAGATTTCTGAATTAATGGAGATGGCTATTTGTGAAAAAAAAAAAAAAAAGAAAAAAAGGATGATGGTTATTTATAATTATGCACATAAATCGCACTGCTAATATTTCGCGTATTGATTTATGTAATGATACTTGGGTAGATGATATTGATCAATCAATTTTAACCATTTACATAATTACATTACTTCAATAGTTTTATCTGGAGCACGTGGATAGGATTTGCAGGTGCCCTCAAGGATTAGTTCTTGACTTTCCATAATGAAGTATCCATTGGGCTTAGTGCCAAAGGCTCCTGGGTTGGATTAGGTGGGAGATACCCTAGATTATAAAAAAACCAAAAAACAACGCTCATATTGGGCTTTCACAATCCGAGAAGATTTTTTTATTTTTCGTTTTTTTGGGTTTTTTTTTTTTTCACTTCTCCAAACGCAACCATTAAATTTCATGGAATATCTTGTAATGGGATAAGGAATTCTCAATTCCTTGAAATACATGGCAAGAATAATTGGTGGGTACAACTTCCGCACATAGATTTTGGGGTACTAATATTATTTGCTGTTTGTGTCTAAAACGGCTTGGAAACTGGAAATCAGATCAAGATGAAGATGCCAACTAAGGGATCTAGAATCATTTCCTTTCACTGGGCTTTTTGGGCCGAGGACCATAGATCAGTTGTGAAACAGTCAAGTGGGTTGGCAATTTATGTGAGCCTTGTGTAACAGTGTGAGACGAAGATGTGGGGCCCATCATGGTTAGGCCTAGAATCATTTCCCCCCAATGGTAGGGTTTCCTTTTTCGGCTGTGAAGATCTGATTGGATTTTTGAAAAACTTTTGATTCCTGATATAATCATCATTCTCTGTCCAAATTTTCAATTAGCATTCAAGGCTTATTTGTTTGTGTAAAGCCGCAGAAATGCCTTTCTGATGGGAGAGGTCGGACTTGCATTTCTAGTCGTGCAAAGATCCGTCCCACAAAGATAGAGATTTTCTTGTAGCGTATTTGTACCAAACTATAAAAAAGGACTATGTGGAATATAAAGAGGCCTTGACTATTAATTTCTAAAGAAAAAGAGCCTGCACAAATATATCCTTCAGGAATCCTTATTGACAAAAATATTGGTTTTTGATATCTGTATGGAGATTTTGAGATTTTGGATTCCTCTTCCTAAAAGATCTGTGAATTTGTACAACTCATGTTAGGAATCCTTACATCCAAACAACCATTTAACCACAGAAACCATGGTAGGATTAGGAACCCTCACATAGATACAACTCTAATAATTAATTGCAAAGCACCTTTTGCCAAGGGGTAATGAAAAGGCAAAGAGTGAAGCCTGAGGAATCAACGGTCAGACCTCTAAAAAGGGCCATCAAATATGGTGGGACCCAGCTCTTTCACGCTAAAAAATAATAATAATAAACAATAAAACGAGAGATACACACACATGTCCCAACCCTGAGTGTGGAGGCCTTGAACTGGGGCCCTTAAAAAAAAAATACCACCAGATCTAACATCATCATACTAGAGGATTCTATAAAACAAAATTTGTCCAAGCTGCTGTACCCCACCTCACAAAAAAGAGAAAAATAGGCTTCTAGAGAGGTGGCCTCTCATGTCACCAAGGGCACTAACCTCCATAAAAACTCTGCAAATATGTTGGTCATACACATTGTCAATTCAGTGAACTTTGAGGAAGTTGCCAAAAGGAAAAGCAAATGAAAGAACAACATGAACATGTATTGTTGTCTTGGTTGGACTTTCTGTTATTATCTTCCACTAAAATAATGTTTGGGGTGATGACTTTAGGTCTATGGTTCTATTCCAGAAGATCTTTACTCACCTAACCAACATCACATGGTCCACCCTCCTGTCTCAATGTATTGTTAGTAAATGGTGTGTAATGCATGTAACCTTGTTTGTCTCAACTCGGAAAAGGGCCCTGATACAGTGACTGAATCGAATAGGATCCGAGTCATGCCTCTAAAATGGGCATGAAATGGAAGATGATTAAGAAAGATACCTACCAATCCAATTCATTTGTATTCTGTCTTGGGATAGTAGTGTGGACCCACATGATGTAATGACCTGCTTTTGTTCACCTTGAATGCACGCACTGTCTGCTATGATGATTCATGAGTCATGACCATAGCTAGTGTGGACCCATCTTTGTGGAATAGTTGAAAAAAGAACTTTAGGTTTTATTTACTCATCATTTCATTTGAGGAGGGCTTGTTTGTGAGACGCTGCTTCACTCTTTCAAGAGAAAAGATCTGTATGAAAGTTTTGATTTTCCATGTAAACTCCTGCTACACCAAACAAGAACGAAAAATACCTGGGACAAACATGCCAGGATTAGCAATGGGTTATGGCAATGGGTCGAGCCGAGTTCGGGTTAAGGTGTTTTCATACCTGCTCTGATAGACATAAAACCCATCCCAAACCCGCCCCATTCCGTGATGGGTTTTAATGTTTAAAATTCAAATCTGACCCACAAACTTACATTAAATTCCTTGAAAATAGAATCCTTGATGACTTGGTTCCAAATTTAAGGGTCCAAGTTGAAATTTCTTAACTAATTGGAATCATATATTTTAAGAAAAGACTATTTATTGGGCTGGATATATATTTTTTAATTTCGATTGACTAATGGGCCTTACAATTAAAAGGAATAATGAGCCATCGGAGTGGGAAGACAAAACCCGAACCCTTCCAAAACCCATGATAGATTTTTCACCCAAACCCGCAAACATTTACCATACCTGTCCCAATTAGGAGTGGGTCGGGTCAGGGCTCGCCTACCAGCTCCAACCCATCCCCCTTAAAGTGATTTCTCAATCGAACTGAGGATTTCTATCATTCACAAATCACAGCGACCAGTCAACCACTGCAAATTTTAAAATATGACAGTGAAGGAATTTGTGGGCACACTGGCCTACAACTACAAGAAAGCTTAAAAGCATTTGTCAATTGTCATGCGCAAGTAATCAGTTTGATTGGATGATTTCAAGCTGTAGGAGTTTTAAGGTCACGAGACTGACGTTCAAAATAAAAACTTTGCTCACTGTACAATCCATTCCATGTGAGATAGCAACATCCAATACATCTCTTGTTTTAATAGCAAGTTCACGATTCATTAGCAACATCCACTACATCTCTTGTTTTAATAGCAAGTTCACGAGTCATTAGCAACATCCAATACGTCTCTTGTTTTAATAGCAAGTTCACGAGTCAGTAGCAACAGCCACTACATCCCTTGTTTTAATAGCAAGTTCACGAGTCATAATTTGGTATCTAATAGACCAATGGACTCACTAGCTTTGTCTGTCACATGTGGCCTATACGATAATGTTAAGGGAGAAGACAGCTTTGCATTCAGAAGATCCAGATCGATGCACATACAGTACAGCATGACTATGAAATCTAATCCACTCAAAAAACAACTATTCTCCATGTATTTTACTTTGAAACTATTAAGGTTTAACATTTTCCCCAAGAATTGATCACTGATCACTGGACCAAGATCGCTGTTAGAAACAAACGACTGCATTTCTTGGTCTCTCCCACTTCATTCACATAATCACATTCCATTCACTTCTACTTTTGACAAGTGAAATCTAAAACTAAATTTAGAGAGAGTAGCAGCGAACAACCAAAACCTCTTCAGCTTCCACAGCAGGAAGCCATCTAGTGCTATTTAAAATGGGCTACGTCTCAAAGTTTGTAGGGCCATCTGGGCACACCGGGCTACCAAACGTATGAATCCAGCGAAAAAGAAAGTCGGGTATAAAAATAAAAGTAAAACATTTAACTCATTAGATGTTACCACCAACTCAATCTAAAGTCATGGAATGAACAGCCAATAATGCTTCCAGACAGAGTTCCTATGAATTCTAATAAATCATTCCTATCAAAGGTATAGAAAGTGAATGAACTAAACGTGAAGATAGGGGGTCATCAAAATAATTCACTTCAACTGAGAAAATGTTTATGCAGCAATCAAGCCTAGTAAAGTGAATCCCAAGAATGCAGCGTTTCCATCACCACCACCACCACCTTAGATACGTCTCTCACCTATTTAATAATCCTTCTATTAAACCAACTGACAAAAGGTACAAAAGATATCTTGAGGCAAAGGCCCAATACCTTACAATGCTAGGAGCCTTACCAAGCCCTTGAGAAGGTTCAAGCTGCCCATCATTAGTGGTGTAAACCACCAGGTGAATCAGAAGCCCCATAACAGAGGATTTAGGCCTTCCAACGATGTGTTTCTGCAGGCATTTGCAGCAACAAGGATCAGAACCAAAGCCTCTCCTATAAAAATTTTAGTTGCAGCCTGGTATCCCCTCAACCACCGTTCCCTATTCTTGCCAATCTTCTGATAGGTCAGGTCAATGGTATTTAGAAACATCCCTCCCTCAAATCTGTCACTCCATCCATCATTGTCACTTCAGATGATCCAAGTAAACAAAACACAGGAATCAACACAGGTGCAACACACTCCTAAGACAAAGTAAAATCAGACAAAAGAGCATGCATGCGAACTCATTATGTAGCCAATTTCGCTGCAAGCAGAGGTGCTTCCTGCTAGAGACGGCATTAAGTGCCACTTGGAGACCATAATTGGTTCCTATCAGAGATGGTAACATTAATTAACTGTTTGTAACAGCACATCAGATTCATTAAAGGATCTCTAGCTCCCTCTGATGCTTTGGAAACGAACAAATTTTTCTGCTCCCAAAATTGTGGAAGAAGGACCATTCAGAGCCTTTTCAGATATGGCATTATGCTAAGCAATCATCTTTCATGGATAAGCACAGCAATATTCTCAACACACTAAGAAAGAAGTGAGGATGAGATTTTCTACAAAGTTTTTTTTTTTTTTCCAACCAACGGTAATTTTTCTACCAAATCAGAAATCAAATGTATAATCAGCCCCGAAAGGTGCAGAATTAAACCACATTCGGTCAATCTGAACTAACACTGGGAACAGAATTAAGGGAGAAAAACCTAATACATGCATTTGAATGTGTGCTCCCTAGTTTTCACTCACTGAAGGATGCAGATCTTTCTCGGTGACGTTGCTTCCTTGAATAACCTTCTGGGCTCCGACTCCTTGAACCACTATAGTAGGGTGACCGGGAGTAAGATCGTTCTCGACGGTGCCTCCTATCATACAATAGAGTAGAATGAATGCCTAAGGCCACTCAATGGTAGATGAGTTAATGTTATGAAATGAAATTCACTTACCTAGAACGGTTATTAGGGCTGCGGGATGGAGATCTTGCATGGCGTGGAGAAGGCGAGCGAGAATAGCGTGATGATCGCTGGTCCTCATTACTCCTAACAACCAGCACAGAGCACACTGTTAAAATCACAGATTTCAATAGGCATGTCTTGAATATATATATATATATATATATATATATATATATATCCAAAATGTCTCCATCTATACTGCAGTATAAAACACTGCATTTTTATTTTAGGTAGAAGGCCAAAATAATTGCAATTCTTCTATCTTCCACCAAAATACTGCATTATAAAAATGTTCAGCTTCAAGTTTAACAATGCATCATGCTATCTCCTGCATTGGGCATTTGGATAGCACCAGTATGGCAATAAAAATTAAGATTGCTATATTGCTTCTAAAAGATATTGGAATATTGGAATATGGCTAAGTGATGCAAATATGCAATATTAGGCTCATTGAAACACACAATGGTAGAAACTGGGATTAGAGAGATGGTCACGGATAACGACACCTTCAATCACTAACAAACCATTGTAACGCATGTTGGCAAGGATATATCCCAAGTTTCAAAGATGCATTTCTCTAATATATCCAAAATGCCTTTTTTCTTTTCTTTTCTTTTTTTCTTTTTTATGTGGTTTAGCTCTTAATATTGGAAGCCAGATAAAATTATATTTTACAACAAATTAAATGGGACTTTTAAAGGTAGTTCTTTTCTTTACTTCTTTCTTTTTTTTAAATGGAAGGAAAGTACTGGCTTTGTTAGGACCCTTTGATATACATTGTTTTGTCGTTCACCAACAACGCAAGCTTTTGGTGTTTCTGATTATTAACATGGTATTAGAGCCGGGGTGGGGTGGGGGTGGTGGGGGGTGTGTGTGGATATGCATTGTTCTGCTGTTCACTCATAGGTTGAGCTTTCGGTGTTTCTAGTTATTAACAGGCTTGACTACGATTAAATAAGTATTTTTCTTGAATCCAAGAATGGCGCATTGTAATGCAACTACAGCAAGGGAGAAAAGAAAACCTGATTACCAACTCAAAGGGAAAAAACATAGAAGTTCAAAATTGAGGTGACAAGCAATACCCAAAAGAGCAAATGTAATCCTTAAGACTTGTACCTCAATCTGTCTCTTGCTCTCATGTCCGCTGGTCTCTTCCTGTTTTCCTCTGCGAATACAACAGTCAGCTCCCTGCCAAGAAGTATTTGCCTATCCATATGATACTTGGCTTCTGCTGCATCGGAAGGGTCCACATATTGGACAAAACCAAAGCCACGTGGTTCTCTGAGCAAGAAATTAATTTCAGATGTACAAGTAATAGCAGAATAAAAACAACTTCATGTCGTCACCATATTTAAATAGTGAAAATTAATAGCCAGCACGACTGTTCCCAAGAAACATAGGATCATAAGCTGAGAAATACTCCCAGTGGTTCATTCGACACAATTAAAGCATGCACAGGGCTGCTGACCTTGCACATAGTTAAAAGATGACTTCAAAATCTTCAAGACTTCAATATCTTCACAATGTACAACTTCAAAACCAAACCTCCTCACAAACATTACATTCTCTTCATCAGATTCTTTAACTTGATGTCTTCAAATCTTTATTTTCACTGTTAAATCTCAACAACCTTAATAAAAAAAAAATCCAAATTGCAATAGAAAAGACAGTAAAAAAAAAAAAAAAAACAAGTTGTAGCATCCCAGTTGTAATTGTCACACACATGCACACATTTAAACACCCACACCCATACCTACTCTCCCATGCGCATGCGCGCGCACAGAGATTGTGAAAGACTTTTTTTTTTTCCTTTTCTTTTCTTTCCCAAATGATCACTATGAAAGATATTCACCACCGGATTGAAGCATCTTCAGTCTTCATATTGTGTTACCTCAATTCACTTGACTTCAATTCAACAGTGAACATCGTCCCCATCTAAGTCATGTTTGCATCAGTAAAACAAAATAATCTACATGTTCTATTTTCCTATAGAACTTAACCATTAGAAATAATAATAAAAGTTATTTCTGATTTGTATACTTTTTCTGTAGCTCTTCATATAATCATATAGTCAAATTTATCACAATTCACAAGTGCATCCCAGCAAAATACACGATGCTCATGAAACCAAATTGTTGGAATCACTCCCCTCTAATGTCAACCCTAGGATCCAAGTCAGACAGATCTACTGAAATAAAAATAAATAAATTGACAAATATAGGTTCTTTTTCGTATAGGTAATTATAAGTTAATTAATAAAAGCAAAACAAGAGGCCAACATAAAACCACTCATAGAAAGAAGTATTCCTTGAACCTTGCTCTTGATGGACAGTTGGCAACAACGCTTACCCTGTATAATAATCTCGTGGCAGGTAGACATCCTTTAGAGGACCAAATTGTCCAAACGGCCTACGAAGATCTTCTGGCCTACAAGATAAACCCAAAATGAAATTTAGGTGTTGCGGCAGAGGACACTAGAGTTTTATATAATATGGTATGAAAAAGCAGTCACACCTTCAGATTCTATGTAACATAGCATGAAAAAGCAGTTAAACGTGAAAAAAAAAACTATGTAGTTATTACCCTGCGACCGTACCATTGGAGCAACCATGAAGAAATATTTTTTGATACAAAGAAAAAGAACTGTTTCTTCATTTATATAATATATATATATATATATATATATATAGGGAGGTGCTCCTGTGAGAGTATCTCTCACCTTACTAAAAGAGATAGAGGTGGGGGAACTTAAATGTGAGGGCCCCCACCTTATCTCTCATAATAAGGTGAGAGCATCTCCCATATATATATGTGGAAAATATTCAAGTATAATATATATATATATATAATGCATCTATATAAATATATGTATGAGTAGCGCTAGGAAATGCCCGGGAATTTTGGAGCACAAAAAAGCCCCCTTACAGCAGTAAATAAGAAACTAGAGGAGTTAATGTAGGATTTATGATTTCTACCAAAAAAGAATGTAGAAGTTATGAGATGTCATTCTTATCCTCTTAGCAATAAAAGCCAGACATTAGTTTAAGCTTCCCTATATTTTCTCCTTTTCAAAAAGAACAAGAATGTGTACTACCAAAAGAGAAAAAGAAACATAGATGGCCTTAATGTATTTCTAAATGAAGCCATAAATGGGGCCAACACATAAAATTTAATTGTGAGGCTAAGTTTCATAGAACCGAACTTGGCTCATGTTAATTCATAAAATCTGTAATTTTGAATAATTTAGATTATATAAGTGGGCCCACTAGTAGATTTCATAGCATTTCTTTCATGGCAACATAAAAAATCCATCAGTGGGGCCCTTCTTGTGCAATCCAAATAGATAAGATTTTGTTCATGATCATAAGTATGATTAGGGTAGAAATTTGCTCAATAATAATTTACAGAAAGATAGATTGGCCCACAAGGGTTGGATTTTTATGTAAGGGCCTACCAATCGATTTATAGCATTTTTCAAAGCAATATTAGGAAAAAGATATATTGGTTGGGCCCTCGTGTCGAATTGAATGATTTAATTAGTACCAAATTGAGAATAATGGTGATTCATGGTGGGCACGCCCTCTGTCAGTTCAAATCTCTTATTTTCAATTGCTAACGGGTTCCATGTAAGTTTCTATTTTTTCTCCTATTTTTACTCGTATTCACATCTCCCAATGGACATGTGAATAAAAGCAAAACGGCTCCTCTTTTCTTCTCTCTCTCTCTCTCAAAAAAAAAAAAAGAAAAGATTCTTATACAAGCAATCCAATATATTGTCTATGATACCTAGATGGTTCAAAATAAACAATGAATGATATCATATCTCATCCCTTAGGACTTGCACTTCATTTTTCTTAAACCTAAAATTCATATACCAGCTGACTCCATGGGTGTTGCTGCTGTATCCATTTCACATCTACAAAATAGATCCTGTTGTTTTAATCTTCAATTTTCAGCCCTAAAAAAAAAGTAACACTGCATTCCACTGTCTCCCTCATGTGGTCAAGGTTATAATTCTTCAAACAACAGAGCAAAAGTCACCTGCTTATGAATTGTGGAAAGGGTCCACAATAAAAGGAACCTGCTCTGACCTAAGGTTAGAACTTCATTAGGCCATGTCAGGGACTGAGTGAATTCTATAAAGGATATAGTTGAAAACCAACTTCAATAAAATTTGGCTCCACCTAAATCCGACTTGATTCTAGAAGGGCGAGTTGAACCTGACTTAAACTAGGCAGGTGTGAACCTACTTCATATAGAGTTTATTGACCAAAATCAATGGACGTGGTCATGAAACATTGAAATATTTTATTTATTTGTTTTAATAGTACTGAAACTTTTTTTTTGAAAGGGTGACTGTATTAATTGCACAAAAAATTTATAGTATAAGAGAACTATACTGAAACAACAACACAAAAAAAAAAAAAAAAAAAAAAAAAAACACCATAGTTGTCAATTCCGTTCCGGTTTGACCCTATAGTGGAACATTTCGGCATTCCGATCAATTCCGATATTTCGTTCAGGAAAAGGCATGATTGAAAAATGAAAAAATATATATAAAAGAATACCTAAAATTGAGAAAATAGTTGAATGCTAAAATAATACTAAAAACGCATACTTACATCACTTAAATTAAACTACACTCTGCAACTGACCATTTATAGTTTTCACTGCATACTAATGGAAGTATGAAATCTTCGCCGGAATGGGGCGGAACTGGTCTGGAATTGGAACTAGAACGGCCAGAATGATTAAAACTAACCGGAATTGGGACTGGAAACTTTTAGGGGGCCATTCCGTTCTGCCCAAGGCCAATTCCGGAACATTTTAGCCAATTCCGGCCAAAACAACTATGAAAAAAAAACCCCACAAAGAAGGGGGAGCAATCAACCAAAAGAATGAGAACCAAAGCCGCAAAAAGGCTAGACCACAGCCCCAGAAAAGCTACATACAAATTAACAACGTAAAACAATCAAGGAAGGCTAAGAGACTCCCTCTTTAGCAAGCTTGTCCACTTCCTCATTCGCCGAACGTCAAATATGGGAGAAGGAAATATTCAACTCCCTACACAGCTAGGTCACCTATTCAATGATATCTGCCAGATGCCATGGACTCTAGGAAGCACGGACACCTCTCCGAGGCCAGAGTGTCAGTGTCCGACACGTGTCGGACACGGACACGCTCCGGACACGTGTCGGACACGCAAAAAAGAGTGTCCTGTTTATTTTTTAATGTTTTATATTTCGGACACGCTGGGGACATGTTCTGGACACGTTTCGGACACGTGTCGGACACGTTTGCCTCTTTTAATTGGAAAAAAAATAAAATTAGAGTAAAAAAAGAAAAGCAAAGGGGGCTTTTTGTAAATGGTTATAACTTAAAAGCAAATGGGCCATCCTTCTGTTGCCCTGAGGAGGTCGGGCGATGGGTTTTTGCTGTTTATATGAATCTAGAAAATCTATTTTTGCTGTTTATATATCAAATCTGTTCTTTATATCAATTTTTTTTTTCAATTTATCAGCACTGCTTCTTCACCTCTACATGACAATTTGGAATTTAGGAATATGAATTCACACACCTCCAATGAAGAAGATATAAATAAGCCTATGTGGAAATATGTAACCAAGTTTGAGAAAACTAATGAGGGGGGGAGGGGGGGGTTGAATATTACTTGGCTGTGGAAATAGTATCTTTTAGTATATGATTAGATATATTATTATTATTAATTATTAATGTGTCCCCGACGTGTCCGTGTCCTACTTTTTTGAGAAATGTCGTGTTGGCGTGTCCGTGTCGTGCCATGTCCGTGTCCGAGCTTCTTAGCATGGACTAGAAGAATGAAGAGATGCCCACTGAATGGTGCAGGTTGAATCTCCTTCAACCAATAATCGATGAGGACTCAGTGTCGAGGCTTTTAGCAGGCCAATTTTCAAGGCTAACAATTCAGCCTTATTGTTAGAACAGAACCCAGCTGGACCCGAATAATAGTACTGAAACTTATTTATTAGAATTCTTGAAACTTTACATTCGTAAAGTGGGCCCGTTTGGTAATTTTACTTTTAAAATAAAGTGAAGTGAAGTGAAATAAAGAGAGGGAATAAAATATAAGTTGGTTATGATGGTATTTTGTTTTCAGTTGTTTGGGAAGTATAAATCTTTGACTTTTAGTATGGGGAAATGAAGTGTTTTTGTCTTTTAGTGAATAAAGGTAGTTGCTTTTTGACTTTTTTTGAAAAAAGATGGAGGGAGTTTTGAATTAAAGTGCTTTTGATTTGATGCTTAACTTTACTTGACAAGTAAAATTACCAAACGGGCCCATGCTTTTTAGTTGAGTTAAAAGTCTTGTGCTTTGATAATTTGTTTGATAAGTTGTCTAAAATTATGGATTATCAATAGTTATAAAATATATATATATATATATCAGTTATCAATAGTTGGTACTACAATTCTTTCAAACTGAGCTTCGTGCCTCTATGATGCCCATATACGGATATGGATAAGAACACTGATACAGGGATCGCAAATACAAATCCTCACTTTAGAAAACCTAAGACACGGATATGGATACGGGTGTCCTACCTTTTTTTTTTTAGATCAATTTTGAATCAATGAAATTATCATTGTTTCCATCCCTTTCTAGCACTTTTTTATGGTGAAAAGTAAAAATATTAAAAGAACTATATGAAATAAAAGACTTTATAATTAGGATATGTTAAACTTATTCCCTAGAAATATCGGTGCAGTATAAAGTACCAATACAAGTGTCATATCGGTCCAATATGGATACGTTGGGCTTGTACAAGTATCCGGAGCATCATAGTCGTGCCTAGCCTATACCTTGATTACACTATAGAGAAGATAAGTCTCATGTGCATAACATGTGAGAAAAATGAAAAATGGGGCCCATCATTAAAACCAAAACAGTCGCAAATCCATAGTTGTATGTCAACTTACAACCACGACAACTAAGTTGAGGGTTCACGTCATGTTACCATTCCATAAAAAAAAAAAAAAAGGAATAAAACCCTTAATCAGCTGATCACAAGAACAGAACTTCAAAAATAGATGTCAAAATCAAAATCCCCTCCATGTGACCTATCTAGAGATTTATATTATTCTCCCAAACTCCTTTTCTAGTAAACCGATCAAGTAATGAGAAGCTGAATGGGACAACCACCCACCCATCCCAAAACACTAATGTACGCACAAATGATCACCAATGAGCTTTGTCAAAGCATTTGAGCCAAATTCTATACATTCAAAGCTCATAAAAGGCTTTCTAAGTCGACAGCTATCAAATTTTACAAATCTCTCTCCATGTTAAGGATTTTCCTGCAAGAGTTTATCACTATATACAACTCAAAACCAATAAAAGGACTTAGCAAGTAGATAGCTTCGCAGCTTTGCAAAAATCCCTCCATGTTAAGATTTGGATCCCTTAGAAAAATTCCCACCATCTTTCACTACAAGCATATTTAATCTAAAAAAAAAAAAAAAGGAAAAAGGAAAAAGGAAAGAAGAGATCACTTTTTTTTAGATCTTTTCATGCCCCTTGACCGCCCACTTTCTTTTTTAAATTTTTTCGCGTCTTCCCACTTGTCAAGTATGTGTTAAAGGTGAAACATGTAACTCTTCTCTCCTAGAGCAAATGTTTCTAAGATAGTTCTTCTTCGTTTTTCCTTTGGTTTGGCCAATGGAATAAAAGAAATAAGTAGGAAACTGTGAAGTTCGATAAGTTGATCTTTTAAAGATTATCCAATGCAACATCAAGAGCCACACTAAAACATGAAAAGGATTAAGAAAGCGATCTGTAAGAGAAAGATTAAAGTTACATATATCATTCCACAGAGAGAGAGAGAGAGAGAGAGAGAGAGAGAGAGAGAGAGAGAGAGAGACTTAACTTGCACATGCCAGAGTAAAAATGAACAAACACATGTCACAATGCATCTAATTATGATGATATGATCATGATCAAAGTACACAACTGTATCCAACTACACAATCACAAGAAAAGGTCTAAATAGCAAGTGACTTCAAAATGAGTGTATGTGTGACTCTACGCATGGAAAGCAACTATGGAAAACAAGTAAATGAAAGCAAAAGGGGAGAATAGTAATTCATAAATTATATTGTAATCATCACTTTTTAAAAAACACAAAAATAAAGTAACGGAATTAGATGAAAGTGAACCTGCAATCATGGCGAAGGTTGCGAACTAGAAGGCTGGTAGGAGCATCTCTACCATGACCTCCATAGCGACCTCTAGGGCTAGGACTTCGTCCTCTTCTGCCATAACCCCTAGGTGGTGAAGGACTATAGCTGTAGCTTCTTCCTCTCATTTTAGCACATCAACTATACCTGTATACAGCTCAGGACAACAAAGCGGACAAAAACTTTTCATCATCAATTTATATGAAGGAAATTTGGAAAAGGTGATACGAATGGTCCAATCACGATTGATGATCGTGTGAATGAATGGGCATTAGCATTCATGGAGGTATTAAAACAAACACATGGGAACCGAACCCATGTGTAAAGGTCCCAAAATTAACTAAACTCACATGACAGAGACTGTTTTATTATAACATTAAACATGGGGGGTTTATTGCAGTTTTTCAATAATAAAAAAAAAATCAATTGAAGAAAACAGTGAAAAGGGGCTGAACGTATGTAGTTTTGGGAACTTAGGTTAGTGGATCAATCTAAGCCCAACCTATTTAAGCCCTGTATCAGGTTGGTCGCCCAAAGCCCAAAGGTCCACTATAGGATCATGGGTTTCTTTTTCTTCAATTCAAGGGCATGTGGGGTCCACAGCCTGATTTGCAAACATGTGCAGGAACGACTAAGCCAGCTGAATCCTCTGGGTTTTTGCCTTTTTCATCTCCATTCTAGATGTTACTTGCATGTTTAAGCAACTATAATTAGTAAAGAAAGATTGTATGGCAAGGAAGATTCATTTCCTTAGGGTTTTCTTGAAGTTCCATTATTCTATTTAAGTTGTATCAGCTGACTGTGTGTAGTAGTGCACAGTTCAGACATTATTATTCAATAACAGTGACGTAATTGCATTGGAATCTGTGTTTTTTTTTTCCTCCTTACATCAATTCCTCTTAATTTATGGTGTCTGTGTAAGAGAAGGAGTGCTCTCGGTGGCTCAGAACTATGACCAGTTTGTCAAAAGGGGATATTAGACATTGGAACTGTTGTCATTGGGTTCTGTTATTATCCGTGGCTGCATCAAAAGGGTGAGCAATATTACAGCTTACAAATGACTAAAAATCTGTTTGCACATAGAACACTTAAAGTTCAATGTAATGCTACACTAATAAAACATAGAGAAACAAAGATGGTTCCAGAAATCCACTAGTAATCCAGAATCACATTGTACTATATAATGATCTTGTCATAAAATAAGTTTAAAAAAAGAGAGAGAACATTATGTGATTTTTAAAAAGTGGTAAGTATAGCATCTCTATGCTCCAAGCTGCAACTCCACAAACCTATGACAAATAAAAAGTTTGAACAAATAGCATCCGTTCATTTTTACAAAGAATTAGACACTGACATATGATTGGTGCTGGTCTCTTCGTGTGATTTCTGAAACAAGCAAAATTTGAGAGAGAAGAGAAGGGAGGGGGGGTGGTGGGGGGTTGCACATCCAAGTCATTTTTCACCAGAACATGAAACACCGCTAAAGTACACGAAAGAAAAAGGAGGATAAACCACAATTCAAAGAACCTTTTTTTTTTTTTTTGGTAGAACCAGATATCCAAAAGGTTATTATTGAAAAAGGAAAAAAAAAATTTTAAAGAATGGCAACGAACAAGAAACAAATAAGACTTAGACAAGTATAAACTCGCAAAATATGAGCCCATCGCCAAAAGCAAATGGACAGTTCATATATGAAGTTCGAAACAAAAAAAAAAAAAGGGAGAAGTAAATTCACAATCTTGTTGAGTCAAAGCAAGGAAAACTAGTGACTTTAATTACATTATGTGCGTAAGGAATATGTCTTGGCTACAAAAAAAAAAAAAAAAAGGAAGGCATTAATAGATGGTAAACATATTTTAAATAGCTACTGAATACTGAGATATTAGAAGTGAAAAAAAAAAGATGATGATGTTTAACCCAATCAGGGAGTGAACAACAAAATCTTAGACCAGAAGTCTCTCTTGGATAGAATGAAAGAAAATAAAGCTTTGGGTCAAAATGGTACGCCTCATTTAACTAAATTAACCAGATTGTTCAACCAAATCTTGATAGCGATTAACGAAAAAAATCGCTTGGTGAACAGAGAAAAAGCAACAGCATTTTCATTTCATTTCATTTCATTTCAATCAATAGTTTCCATCCACTAACAAACATGTCAACATTGCAAAAAATAGTAATGAGAACAAGATTGTTAGCAAAAAAAAAAACCAAAGAAAACAACGGAACAAACATACACCATTATCTATTTTCAATGGTTCCAACAACACATATGCCCTTTCTCAAAACGATTTATACACAAATCTAAACATCTTATTCATTTCAGATCAGACTTTTTTCGACAAAAACGCTGTCGATCCTAGCAAGAAATCACATACTCGCTTTAAAATCTTAGTTAAGAGACATAAAAATGCGTTCTTTGGAGCAAAACCATCTAAATTGCAAGAGAAGAAAATCCCTAAAAGAACCTGTTTCTTTCTTTCAAAGACGAGATCGATCGTGTGCGTGTGCGTGTAGAATCCATCAATGAGATGGAAAAAACGCATGGGAATCAGACATAGACTATATAAAAGATGCTGAAACCCTAGATCGAGATAGAGAGAGGGAAAATACCTCGATCGATCCCGTAATCCTTCTTTTTGTTCTGCTTAGAGATTCGGCTTCCGTTCCAGAACTTTCTCATATGTATATATATTTGGAGGGTAAGCAGTGGAAGACGTATTCGCTCGCATAGTCATAAGTTCCGAGGGAGTGATCCTTGGGCTTGGGCTTGAGTAGGCTTTTTCCAGTTGAGCCCAATTATGTTTGTGTAATATTTTTCCACGAAAAAAAAGTCGGTAGGGTTTTCCCTATTGGGCCCAATTATGTCCGTGTAACACTTTTCCATAGAAAAGTTGACGGTTTTCCGTGAAAATTATTTCTGCTTTTTTTTTTTTTAAGAGGTCGCACAAATGTGCCCTTATATGACAAAAAAAAGCCCTATCTTTTGAAGGGTCTCTGTCAGATTCTCACTAAAGATTTGGACCAGTGAATTATAATAAGTGAGAATTTCTTATAGTGATCAAGCCAATGTGAGCCTAACATTTGTTGGAGTGAAATTTATTAAAGAATCATATTGAAAAAAAGGGCATTTATTTTTTAGCATGTTAGAGATTTTTTTATTTTTTTTTTTGAGAGGCACACCGAAACACTTTACTAGTTTATTGCAAGGTCTAACCTCGGAAGGATCCAAATGTTTAGCACATGATTTGCAAGATAATAGGAATATTTAGGTGACCCCGTCTTTCTAAATTATGAATTGCTCAAACTAATCAAACTTGAGCCAACTGATAGACTTGATCAATTTGACAATGGGTCAGACTTTTATGATTGAATATTGCTCGAGGCCACTGTGGTGTAAACCAAGAGCAGTTTAAATCTAAAGTTTCGTCCATACAAGTGGTCTATGTTAGAAACAAAATAACATCATTGAATCTAGGATCTATCTAGAATCTCAAAATCAAAGGTATAGATCCATGCAATTAATATCACAAATTCATAAATCCAAGTTACGCGTAGTTTCCACCTCTATTCCTTTTGAAACCTCTCTTTTGTTTGAGGGTGATTTTATATGTACCCCCATAATGTGCTGGGCACGCCCAACTCCCTTTATGAACAGTGATTTTCAATCACTGTTCATAAAGGGGGGTGTATGTGCTCAGCATAAGGGAAGGGTGCATATAGAATCACCTTTTATTTTAAGCTCAAAGGCTAGAGACGGGGACCGCAGGTAACCTATAAATTTGTTTTAATAAAACAAATGTGGCTGTTGGTACTACATATTAGGTGAATTCTATAAGCATATATTGTAAGAAGGGATTACAAAGAAATGGTCTAATTGCTTTGACCCATAACTCCTTTTTTCTTATGAAATTGTTCATATCTCATCATATCACAATATGTCAATCATCTCCCAACACCAAGGGACGTGTTTAAAACTTTCTGAAACAACCATTATTGAGACTAAACCCATCCAAAATGTTTTCTGACTCTCTCTTCTCCTTCACCTCTCCTCTTTATCCTCCCCAAAACTCTAGCCTCAAAAGACACCCTTGAAAACCCCAAAAACCCCAGTAGAAGAAGATTTCCCACTCGCTGTATATCAAGCAACATAGAAGAAGAAGAAGAAGGTAGATAGATGCGTGCATGGTTAGCACTATCCAATGTGTTTTGAGTGTACTTGTGATTGACTGGTATAAGGTGCATTGATGGGTAGGGAAGTGAGACACGCAACAATGATCAATGGCTAGGATGCTACAAATGCTACAAATGTGCAATGGGTACTGTATTCATGGGTATTTGGTGGGCATTTTGCTGGTGGAAGAAAAAGAAGGTAAGCATTGATGGCAATAGTATAATGATGGTTTTCCAGTGGGAAACTTCATTTTTGTGTTTTTTTTTATACACCCCTTTAAGGTTTATATGATTTAGAAATAAGCCCATGTGGTTTTACTATGGTTTAGATCAATTGTAACTAATTATTAACAAATGTATTGATTGTCGTTATAGTAGATTTGGATTTAATGAAATAGGCGCTCTATTGATAAAAATAAATTTACATACGGTTATTCTCTCCTACTAAATGTAATTATCAATGTTATAAGTTTTAGAGAGTAAAAAGTAAATTCAAGCCTTTGAATTTAAGCATATAAGGATAAAGAGATGGGCAAATGTGTCATTTCACGTTAAAAACTCTTGATAGTTGGTGGGGACACGAAAGGTATTAAAATGAAAATGTAGGGGCCTATCTGCAAATACTAAAACCATAGGGGCCTATTTATAAATCCTACAAGGTATGGGGGTTTGCCCTTATACGGCCGAAGCACCCAGGCCTTGGGCCGTGTCGTGCCTTGCCGCAACCAAGGCCCCCTGGTCGAGCACGGCCTCAACTATCCTCGGCCCGACTTGGGAAATTTTGTGCCCCCCCTGCCCAATTTGCACCTCTACATGTAGTGATGCCGGCTGTAGAACAGACTCATATCATGACTAGAACAGTTGTCTTCAACTTTTGCCAAAAAAGAATTTCAAATAAGGCCTTAAGTTTTTGTCTTATTTCAAAAAAAGACACAAATTTCAAAAGTTTTCAAGTTAATCCCAAAGTTTTTCAGTAAGTTTTCAATTAAAGACATCCGGTCATCTAAAAGTATTTTCTAGCGACTTTGTTCTCAATTTTCTTAAATACCCAAATTACCCTCATTTAAAGTCGTCTCACATGGTTTCGACAGCCACTACACGCAATCGATTTTGCAGGGACATTGGTTGTCCTCGATCACAATGAGGACGTACGCCAGTTAAAAAAAAAAAAAACAAAAAGGAAAATATAGAGAAAGTGAATTATGCTTTTATTTCAAAGAAGGGTAATTTGATTATTTTAAGAAAATCGTGAGAAAAAGTTATCGAAAAGATTAGCATTAAATAGACAGACGTCCTTAAATTGAAAACTTTTGAGAGAATTTACGGACTAATTTGAAAAGTTTTGAGACTTGTATTCTTTTTTTAAAATAAGACAAAAAAAGTTAAGATATTATTTGAAATTTTCTAAAAATCTAAAGCGGCTGTCTTCAATGCACGACCGGGTCATCAGCACACAACGCAGAGACGTGATTCCACGCTCCGTATTACTCGAAGACTCCCGCTGGACTTTTACTCATTCCAATTTCCAAACGACAACGACCCAATCAACAAAGATTTCTGCGCGGCGCCGAAGTTGACCGGCCAGCCGCAATGATCAACTTCCAAGTCGAAAAGCTTTCAATGCTATCTTCTTCTTCAACCCCCCACATCTCAAAATAGCAAGATTGCAAAGTGATGAAGAGAGAGAGAGAGAACAGGCAATGGCCGTTGTCCTTGCACGGTGTGAAATCTAATCTCTGTTGTACTCAACTGTTAAAGACACGTGGTTGGAGATTTTCCATCCAGAACCCTCAACTCTCCTATGTATATATATTTCCAAACAGCAGATGGACATGAATAGCCAAGAAACCAACGTTTCCCTTCCTTTCTGATCATTTTGAAAACTGGAATTTTACAGGCATCTAAAGCAAGAAAAGAGTAGGGGA
Source organism: Camphora micrantha (assembly GCA_003546025.1). NCBI lineage: Eukaryota > Viridiplantae > Streptophyta > Magnoliopsida > Laurales > Lauraceae > Camphora > Camphora micrantha. The sequence goes on from QPKB01000001.1 coordinate 14,486,170, forward strand.
GAATTCATATATTCTGCTTCTAAATCAACATTCTTCTTCTTCTAAATCAACACTCTTCATCTTTCTTAATTACTTCATTTCTTCATTCCCACTCTCAGCTTCTTTCTCCCTCTCTCGTTCTCCTTCCATCCCTGAGGGGGTCAAAGCCTGGATAGAGGTACGATGCCAACTTGAATTAAATGGGAAATGTGTTATATATTTGATTTGCTTTGATTGTTTTTTTTTTCTTTTTTTTTTTTTTTCTAATATTGTCAATGTGGAAGTAGGTATTGTAGTTATTGTTTGGATTTTTTGAGCTTGAGGTCTTAAATGAAGACTAGCATAATAACCTGTGCTCAAATATGGCCAACGTTGCAATCTAAATATTTATGCATTAAAAAAAAAAACTTATACATTTTAGAAAGAGAAAGAAAAAAAAAGAGGGTTATCATGAGTACTTGTTTATGTAACCCAAGAGCTAATAGATAGAAAGGAAATAGGAGATCGAATTAGAGTAGAAAGGGAATGAAAATTGTAGTAGAAAGGGGACGGAAGAGTATGGATGAAAACAAAGCCTTTACTAAAAAAAAGTGGAGAGAAGATAAGTGATTTTGATAAGTAAATAAAGTAGGTAGTTGCAGGAGATAAGACTGAGGAGATAACATGCAAGATTTAAAAAAAAAAAAAAAAAAGTAATGTAACTTCCTGTCAAAATTATAATTGACGATCAAAATTGAATTCAAAACCCTCCTCTTTAATATCATATCACTGGCACAATAACCCGTGCATACCACGGTATCTCTATGTATAAAATAAATGATCATACACTAAAGAAATGAGGAAGTTGCGTAAAATGAAAATAGAAAAATTAGAGCAAAGAAGAGAGTTTTTACAGAAAAGAAGAACTTGAACTTTAAAAAGAGGAAATAGATGTAATTAGTATGATCAAAATACCAAAAAAAAAAAAAAAGATATGTGTGGATAGTTACATGAGATAAGTAGTGGAATATGTGAGCAAAAACGCATGACTGTTAGTCAAAATTAGAATTGCAACTCAAAGTTAAAGCCAAAACCCTTGGCTTTAATTTATTATAATGGTTTTTCATTGTGCATTTTATCTGAGTGAAAAGGGTTCGTTCTGTTAGATGAGAAAGAACAGTGTATTTCCTTTTATGGATTAACTGGTATTTTTCTGTTAATTGAATATGGGTTTTGCTTATTATCTTCAAATTTATTGATTTTGTGCTGTTATTATGAAACGGGTTTTGCTTATTACTTTGATACAGTTTTTTAATTTCTTTATGTTATATGAAAATGGGTTTTGTGCATGATGTATTATTCTTTGCAGTTAAATAAAACATGGGTTATTTCTTCTTCCATCCTCGATAGTTCCAATTTCTGTAGAATGAGAACTGAAGACTCATTTGCTACAGTGAGTTTCTATTATTTGGTACAGTAGAAGATTCTCTTCAGTGAAATGTGTTTCTACCTCTGGTCTAAAACTGATGAAAATGGCCCCTACCTCTTGGGAAATTACAGAAATGCTTTCTCCTTAGAAAATGAAATCCAAAAAGAAAAAAAAAAGAAAGAAGAAAGAAGAAGCTGTCAATACATTAATCTCCCTCATATACTGTTCTTATTTATCACGGAATATGCCCCACTACACAACACACAGTGTCTATTTGTTCACATATAAAATACATAGGAATTTATAGTCAAATAAGCTCCACTCAAGGATTATTCAAGTGGCGAGGGGTGAAGGATGTAAAGTTAGTGCGTCAACGGGACCTTAACTTTTTTAATATTTAAATTATTAGGGGTAATGTTTGGGTATCCATTTCTCATATTTCCTTGATTCATTTTTCATTAAAAGGGAAGTTATTCGATGGTCATTTTTGTATATTCACATTGAATCTTCAGTTTTAACCACTTATGGCATGAATTCCTATGTATTCTATGCAAACAAATAGGCCCTAAAGTGGATGTTATTTGATGGTCATTCTTTTATATTCACATTTGATTTTTCATTTTCAATTACTTATAGTCTTAACACACAAAAAAAAAAAAAAAAAAGAACTACCTATCGAAATATAGAGTCTCGGAATTTCTAGGAATTCAAGTACATGAAACAAACATGCCTCTATTGGGGAATTACTTACGAAGAATGTACAATCAGAAAATCAAATAAACAATTAGAATAAATAAAATTATGAATGTGAGCAATTGAATAAGAAAGCAAAAGAAAAATAATGAGCAAGGCATACCAATTAAGATGCTTTCTTAAAGAAGGCAATTTCCCACATGCATGTGGTTATGATGAAATTCTATCCCTTTGATACAATGACCAACTCTAATTCGAAATCTGCACACTAGAATTATAATCAGGCATCTATATTCTACACGCCGTAATCTTAGCGAATACTCTAGAGCCTTACCGAAAAGACCCATAGGAGGCGGGACATGACCTCCACATCCGTAAAGGCAAACCCATCAAGAGTGCTTTCACCATTCTGCATTAAGCCATGAATTTATTAAGGACTAAAAAGTCCAACCTAACCTAGGCAAAAGCTAAACAATGTACGAACCTTAAAGATGAACAAATTTGGAACACATCAATTTCCCACACTAGTTTTAAATAAATGTGCAATGTGAGGAATATCTCAATATACCCTCTAGTGGATAACACATCTAACCAAGTTTTCTTTGAACTCTAACTTATAAGTTAAGAGTAGGCTACAGTCAAGACTATCCCTCTATGTCGATAAGTCCATCTCCCTCAGGTTTAGAGTTTCACTCTTAATAATATAATATCATTTTGAGAAATAATGGAGGTATTCACCACAATTTGCACTTCATTTATCTCAATTTTACATATGTCCATTGACATTTGTTGAAGAAAGAAATACATCAATTGGTTGTATCATATCTCTTATACTGAACATGTCCACAATCTGTCATCTGATCTAATAGATGATAATGCAATGTCCACATCTGTGATCTGAATGATGGATGATGCTGATGATACACTATCCACAATGTGAAAATGTCATCCAATCATAGATACTTACTCTGCATAATTAAAAAAATACGAACACAAGAAAAACATCATTATTTGATTCACCAATTAATAATTCAAGAATACATTAGCTTCAAGTTGTACACAAATAAACATAATTATTGATGCAAGACACATCACATAAACCAACATATATTCACATAAAGTACAAATTAATTTAAGATTTTTCAACATATAATCACATAAATAACAAATTAATAATAAAGTTGGTTTTCTAGTTCTATTAAGGCTACGCTTTAGACTGAACACTAACCCAATCTTGTTTTAAGGTGTGAAACTCTTGATTTTATACTTAATCGAAGGTCCTATCTAAACTGTTCTTTGTTTTTCCGGGCTGCAATTCCTTTGGGAATTGAGTAAGGCCCGTTCCGCTTTTCTATTCCTAATGAGTGAACAATTAAGCTTTATGTTTACAGTAGGGTATATCTAAAGGTCATGGTTATCTCAAGCCGCCATTCCCGACTTTAGCAGGGAATGGAGTAAGGCTCTTTCTTTCCTTAATGAGTGAGCTAGTCCGCTTCCTTAATGAATGAGCTAGTATGCTATTGAGCTTAAGATGAGGAAGTTAGTCTTAGTAGATCCTCTCATAGGCTAAAATAAGTACATAATTCCTTTAGTTTAAGGTACCTTTAAGGTACTTAACTAACTCATATGAATATAGAAGCGAAAGAGCCTTACTCCATTCCTACGGAATGACGGCTCGACAAACAAACACCCTTGGTGTTAGTCCTCGGGTTTCATCCAAGAATTCTTGTTTTCAACTTTAAAAACAAGATTGGGTTAGTGTTCAGTCTCTTGCTTCGCCTTACTAGAACGAGAAAACCAACTTTATTGAAGTGTACAATCAAAGAGAAATATGTTAAGCAGTCGTGCTTCTCCTAACGGGAAGCCCTCCCTTTCCTACCGGCTGTTTATAAATCAGATAATCTCGATCAAATGTGTAGGATAGGTACATAGTAAGCTTCACCCGGGAATAAGGCTTGTAGAGCGAAATCAAAAATCAAAGGAGGGAAAATAAATAAGAAGAAATTCCTGGGAAGGGAAAGATTAGGGAGGGTTGAGGGCCCATTGTAACCAATTTCGGGACCCACAAAACTCTCTTGAATTTCTTAGTGGCTTTGCTTTACAACACGTTTTCCAGGGTCATACGGACATGCTTCATGTGGGTACTCGCCTTTGTATGCCAAGTCACTTGACCAGTGAAACTTATTCTCCCGAGTATTTCAAAGTGGCTAAGTCCAATGGATTAGTCTCAAAATATGTAAACATTTGCTCGAAAGCACTTAATCTCGCCAATGGATCAAATCAAATGACCACATGATGATCTTAAGAATTTTAAAGGCTTAATGCAAATCATGAGAGCAATGTAAATAAACTCGATCCATATGCAAGTTGTGTAGAATGGATGGCACTATTTCAATGGGCCTAAACTATAAGTATAAAAATAAACCTCTTGATCACATGATTGTACTTAGAAGTTAAATGAAAAGTAAGTCCAATATATGTGAAAGTTATACAAATCAATCAACTCAAGAATTGAAGATCTAATAGATATCAACTTAGATAAATAAAGTTAAGTGCATACTTATGGATCATGCTAAAAGAACCCAATGGTCGAAATTAAACATTAAAAACAAACATGAAAAAAAAAAAAAAAAAAAGGACTTGGGCATAGATAAAGAGCCTCACATGCATTTTTAGTCATCATGGCCTGCTAAATGAAAATGATGTCATGTCCTTTCTCAAAAGAAATTTAGCTAAATCTTAATTAACAGGTATTAAGTATAATAGAAATTTAACATTTTGAAATATATTGTTGCATGATATTGTACAAAATTTATGCAATCTTGAAGTTTCCAGCCTTCTGGTTTCAAGTTTTCTTCTATTTTACTGGTTGATTTTTAATTTAGTTCATCATATAGGATAGATTCTAGGCCTTTGTCATTGAATTCAAGGGATATCTTCTATTTAATCCAATGGGGGCATCTTTTTCCCACGCTTTCGCAGATTTTGATGATTTGGAGGACAACTTTGAAGCTATCATTGTAAGATCCATCAGTTTCAAGTAAGATGAAGCTATGAAAAGGAGATGGAGATCAGTAAGTCTTAATTATCGGAATTCGGAACCTTCCATACTGAAATCTTTTGGGCCTGTAAAAATGACCATAGAAGGATCTTTGAGCTTTAATGGGAAAGGATTGGACCCCACCTTCCACTTCGAAACCAAGTTTTTGTTAAAAAATCCTTCTTTGCCCAAGGAAAGCCAGTTAAAATTGGACAGTATCAATGAAAAAGAGATTGGAGATCCTTTACTGGCACAGAACACATTACCTGAGATGGTTCCACAGTCGCCATCACTGAAATCAAGTAGCCCAAAACATGAAGCTGCAGTGAAGTTGCAGAAAGTGTACAAGAGCTTCCGAACGAGAAGGCAGCTTGCAGATTGTGCTGTCCTTGTGCAGCAGCACTGGTATGTTAGTCCTTCAAATTGTCAAACTTTGATACCCCTTAAATCAAGGATTAAAATACCACAAGGTCCCCATTTTGAATCCACTTATAAGTGGACCTTTACCATATACACAGGTATATGAAGTCCTGTCAAAACCCCTTAATTATGTGGGATGTGGGACTTTCCCGACACTCCCCTTCACGTGTAGCCTCCACATAAACTACACAAGAACAACTCTGATACCATGCACCAATCCAAAAGCTTGAAGTTGATAAGTGGAAGTCCCAAGCAAGTACATGAAGCCCTATCAAACCCATTACTTGGGCGATATAGGATGTGGGGTTTTCCCAACATATAAACCCCTACGCCTTGTGATTGGGATGCATTCATGTGGGTCCCATATTCCAGGCCGTGATTTGCTTTAGAACGTGCTGGCCATTCTATTTAAGTCCATATAGGCAGATAATTGCCATTCCAGAGCATTTAATTTCCTTGCAATCCCAACTTCTTACAGACACTAATGAATTAGTACTTTGCACAATTTGACTTTCTTCTGAATTTTTCTCACCTTTGGATTTATCATGAAAAAACACACCTACACACAAGAGTTGGTTCTTCTCCATTATCTTATTCAGCATTCCTCTAAATGGCTATTTCAGGTGGAAGCTATTAGATTTTGCCTTGCTCAAACGAAATTCTGTATCATTTTTTGACGTTAGTAAACCAGAGACCGCTGTTTCTCGTTGGTCAAGGGCAAGAACCCGAGCTGCCATGGTAATTTATATATTATTTTGATTTGCATGTCCACAATGTGCTTCTGTAATTTACTACAACCAATATTTTAAGTCTCTTTCCAATTTCTATTGCAGGTTGGAAGAGGCTTAAGCAAGGATAACAAGGCTAATAAACTCGCTCTACAGCATTGGCTTGAGGCAGTATGTTTAGAATATAATGACTTGATCACAAATATAATACTCATTAACAAGTTCAGATCAATGTGAATTATCTAAACAAAATGTTCTTTTGACAGATCGATCCACGCCATCGTTATGGACACAATCTCCACTTTTATTATGTCAGTTGGCTCCAGTGCGAAAGTAGGCAACCATTTTTCTACTGGTAATATGAAGCATCTTTCCCTTCAATAACCAAGCACTACATATTGTATAAGTGAAAAAACAATTTGCAATCAACTGAAGATAAAAGCTGAGAATATTGTGGCTAGATCTTCCTGTTTTTTTCTTTTTTTTTTTGGCAGCCCACATATGGTGGGACCATTGTTCAATGGTCTGGATAACCCAACCATGGACCCCTCATATGGATTCCTCCCACAACATGGAATTTCTATATTTGAATGTAACAAGGATTCAACACCATTGTATGAAACCAGCACTGTTAAGTGTTAAGATTTATAGTATTGTAAACTCAGATTAATAGAACCAAGCATTGAAATTGCAGGCTAGATGTTGGAGAGGGGAAAGAGGTTTGTCTCGATGAATGCCCTCGACAAAAGCTTCAACACCAATGCATAAAATATCTTGGCCCAGTAAGAAGTGTTTCATTGGATTCCATACACATGGCTTCAAATATAGATTTGGCAAAATAGAATGCTAAACTCACCTAAAAGTCTTGGCATCTATTCCATATTACAGAAAGAAAGGGAAGGCTATGAAGTTATTGTGGAGGATGGAAAGTTTCTCTACAAGCAGAACCGTGAGCTTCTTGATACATCTGAGGGACCTGAAGAAAAGTATATTTTTGTTCTCAGCACAAGCAAGGACTTATATGTTGGGCAGGTGAACTCTTTCTCCAGAAAACTACACAAGAATATTTGTATTGTCATGAATTCCATTAAATTATATTTGTCGCCCTGCAGAAGCAGAGAGGCACATTTCAGCATTCAAGCTTTTTGGCAGGAGGAGCTACATCAGCCGCAGGAAGACTAGTTGTAGAAAAAGGAGTTCTAAAGGTACATGAAGCAGCTGCATTTCTTCAGATGCTTATAGAATTGCGACTAAGTATATTCATTCATATGTTTTCACAGGTTGTCTGGTCACATAGTGGGCATTACCGGCCAACCCAGGAAAATTTTCAGGAATTTATTTCCTTTCTCAAGGAAAACAATGTAGACCTCACTGATGTGAAGGTAATTATCTTAATTCCTCAAATAACTCAATCTCCTTCAAAGAAAATCAACCTCAATAGATTGATAACCATTGCTTAATCCTCGAAACAGCGCAAATGGGGCCACCTTTTTCGTTATCTGAAAAACTCTATGATGGCCCCTCTCATGTAAGACACTTCAAAGAAATTACCCAAGCAAATGTCCCACTTGTACCATTCTTGATCGAGCTTAGAAGCGCCATTTTTCATGTTCTCTCTCTTAATTGAGTTTCTCTTCATGTTGTTCAGAGTGATCCAACTGATGAGGAGAACAGTTGTTTGAAACAAGATGGAACAAACATTGGTTTTAGACACAACTCATCTGAACTATATTTACGTCTGTCCTCTGGGAGCCAACATGGAACCAACTTATCCAATCTAGACATGGACCAACCAATAGTTCAATTGGATACGGCTACAACTGACAATGATCAGCATCTTGTGTCAAAGAACTCTTGCATCTTGGAGAGAAATAGCAAAATAGATGGATCAACAAGTGTAGATTTATCCAAAAAACCAGAGAACAATGGTCTGGAAACAGAGAGTCATTTGTCAAAATGCCAATTGGATGATGATGAGCTGATGGAGGACTCGCTTTCAGTTGAACATGATTATCTAGTCAAGAAGTTGAATTTATTCGAGGAAGAAGAGGAGGATGATGAACAAGTACCACAACAGAAGATACTCGACAGGATCAACTCAAAGAAAGACATGGACTCGTATCAATTGGGAAAGAAGTTGTCTTTCAAATGGACAACAGGAGTGGGGCCTCGAATTGGATGTGTAAGGGACTGCCCAACAGAGCTCCAGTTCCGCTGTTTAGAAGAAGTGCACCTATCTCCAAGAAGTCATGTGGGGCATTCTCAAAGCATGGTCTGTCCGAGTCCAAGGTCGCCTAGAAATATGGCCTGTCCAAGTCCAAGGTCACCTGGGACATCTTTGCTGAAAGAAAGCAGTGCAACAGCAACAGCATCGACGACTGCAACAATCATTAATGTTAGGTAGAAAGGAGTTTTTCTTTGAATCATCTTTTCTTTAGTGTAGAAAGAAAAAATTAGAGAGAATAGCATTGTGGTTCTTTTCCATAGAACTTGAAGTAAATATGGGCTTGAAAATTGTAAAACCTTAGCAGGTCTGATGGCATTTTTAATAGAATTAAACATTTTATATCGAAATACATGATGGTGGGTTGAGACTTTTAGGCACACTTGGATGTTCCCTGATATAATGTGTGTTGAATGTTTTAGTAAATTTGCTGGATTTTTTTCACGATAGGAGTCTTCAGGTGAAGGAATTTCAAGGGATATCCATCTCATCTTCTGAGAAATGGGGCTCATCGATTGAGGGGTGAATCAAAGAAGATAGAGGGCTGTTGGGTTGGGTCCACACCAACAGATTGTTCTAGATTTAGTGGAAGATCATTAGGAAATCCACAACCATCAGGCGCAAGTAGCATCATCATGGACAAAAATGTATGGTCATGTCTTTTTCTGGGCTAGTCAGATTTGGGATTCCAATTGTTCAGAAATCTTGGCAATTAAGAAGAGGCTCAATCACATTCATTCCCACAAGTATTGGCCAGTGCTAGTGATATGTAATCTGAGAAATGCCATTTATTGGGCAAGTTTAGAGGCCCTTGTGTTTTTTCTACTTATAAAATGAAATTAGAGCCTTGTCAATAGTTACCAAGGCCATGTTTGCCATGTTCGAAGAGATGAATCAGAAAGTGGACAAATCAGCCACATTAGGTGTCAAGAGGGATGATTTATTGATATTAATGTTTTAGTTGTTTAGCCTTCCTTTTCTTTTGTGGAATTCTTATTCTTCAATATTTAGTTGCTTAGCCTTTTGGTTTCTATGGCTCTCCATCGTCATGTTAGATGGGGGCTCCTCCTTGTACATTCTTCCTCTTTAGTTACATGTTTCAGTTCTGTCAAAAAAAAATGAACTTTCTGATCCATAACGACTACAACATTAACTTGACAAGATCTCCAAGAAAGGAGAAAAAGGATTAGATCAAAAGAAGCAAGAACTACTATGTTATTTTCTTGGTTAAAGAACTACTAGCAGTTGCACACCTAGTCCCTCAATTTAACAACTAATATCCAGCATTCACCTTATTGGGGTTAATGATTTTTCTAATGATGTACTAGTCCTTTTGAAAATCCTCTTGTTTCTTGCTTTTCAAATGTCTCAAATAATTAAGAAACACTAGAGACCTTCATAAGAAGGTGCCCAGAAATATAAAATGAATGGGTCATTTTGCAGTGTAAAGGGAATGCATTTCAGTTTTCACATCGAACACCTGAAATATGATTCATTGCTTTTGACCACATAAATCACTTCTCAGTGATTGTTTGCAAAAGTTGCCCATGCAAACATTTTTCCCTAAAATCACTCTCCAAACATGGGAGTCAAAGAGTATTTACATGACATGTCTTTATGTGAAACCCCTCTTTTGTTCAGCCAAATAGCTTAGAAAAGGGCAGCCAGAAATATAGGTCTCTCTCACTCTCACTACGTTGTGCTGCACTTAGTTTACCTATAAATCTGGTTGACTATAACTGGCTATGGCAAAGAACAAAACAACCATTACTTACAGGTAACTCAGATTGGCCAACACAAATAAACCTTTAGGCTTCAGATACACTTCAAGATTCGAACGGGCAATTAGGTTTGTTCACTCAAGTAGCAGAACTAAGCAAGGGAGAGAATGGACCATACTGGGAAAGTACATTGCCATTTCACAGAATTCAAAGAAGGAATTTCCATGTCATTGCAGGGATATGGATGTTTGACAGGCAAGTCTCCACCATTGTTTTAGGCTAGTTTTTTGAGTCTTTGTAAAAACCAGTACTGCAGGTAACTTGGTTTACATGTAAATGATGTTTCACGCATTTGTAACTTGAGTAGCATGTAAGTCATAGTAATTAGGTTCTTCACCATGACCAATTACAGGTAAATACAGGTAATTAAAGTTACATGTGACTGATCACAGGGAAACTGAGTTCCAAGGATCCAAGCTAGAACTTGCTCAAATTTCCTGACTTGACTGAAGGAGATGTTGATCAAAGAAAATAGATTTGAATCTAGAACCACGTCATGTCACACACGATAGCCTTTTTTGATAGGCATTATAGTTCCAACTTGCAAGTACTCATGTAGGCATATTAACTGCTTGGATCATTGAACAATGAGCATCAGTTGCTCAGATTGAAACACCAGAGAAGGGTTTTTCGCCATTTAACTCTAATCATTTGGGGAAAATGAAGGCTGTCAAATTAAGTTTTTTTGCTCATGAGTAATCTGTTCCTCTCTCCAAAAAAACTGAATGGCTTCTTTTGTGGCCAGTTTTCTCCACTTCCATTTTCTGCACCTTTTCTCCTCATCCAAACAAGGCCTTGCTACAAAAAGAGCTAAAATATAAGTTAAAGATCCAGCAAGATCAAGTAGTCCCCCAATGACTCAAAACAATTACCCATCCATTACCCTTGTAAATCAGATTCTAGAAAGGTGAGTGGTTGAGGGGCCACTACATCTTCCTCTAATATCCTTCACTTTCCTATTCAATACTCCTTTGTTAGAACTAAAATCTGTTATGAATTTGTAGGAATCCAATACAGAGTGTGCAAGTCAGCAAAAAGTGTATTTATGACAAAAGTTTCTTGCATTATTTTCTTCAATAAATAATAGGTAGGCCGCCTTGAAAGTTGAAACATAAGCAAGCCTTTGTTTGCATTGCTGTTTGATGGGCAACTGAATAGGTGGCTTTTGTATTACAATAGCAACTAATAGCAACTGAAGGCAATGGAAGGGGCCTCACCTTGTCTGATAGTCTAAATGGCATCTTTCAAATCCTCACCTTCAACCATTCAATTTCAACCCCTTCGGCCGGAAGGAATTGCTTTGAAAGTCCAAAACCTTTCTGGTCTCATAAAGCTCACCTAGACGCATAAGCGGCATCGTTTATAAGCTTTGAAAAGCTTTGAAACACAGCTTGACTCAGAGGTACCTTGAGTTCAGTTATCTTGGGCAGCTACTCAATTAAGAGTAAAGAGTAAAGACTCTGCCATACCAATTCAACTCACCCACTCCACAGATCACCTGGCTTAGTAATTCAGGCGAGTTTCCCTTGAGTTGGGATGAGTTTTCGAACTATGATGCCATTGTAGAAAGAGTCGAGGAATGAGGTGGTCTTATCCCTACATTAGGGATTGAGATGAGCAAAAAGATGACTCACCAGATGATGCTAAACCTTGAACTTTTATCGTGGTCAAAGCAACACCACTAAACCAAATGTAGCATGAATGTTCCTTCTGTAGATGCTTAGCATTGCAGAGGGACCAAAAAAGGCACCCCGAAAACTGATATCTGCTTGAGGAACATCTGATCTTCCTTAATTTCAGTTTTAGCATTCTCCTCCCCCATTCCCAGTGGCCCAGGCTCAAGTTAGTGAGTACTGAGTAATATTAAAAATCTCTCACTCACTAACTTGATTAACATGATCATCCAAGTGACGGGATGCGTACTAGTAGGATGCATACTAGTAGGAAATGATCCAACAATCAACCAGAACACCTGTGGATTAGGGTATACAAAAGAGGATAATGAGAACTTTCTCCTCTCCGATAATGACAAGAATGGGCTCAAAAACAATCTTAATCAGCATGGTAAGATCCTTTTTTGCAAAAATTTCTACCTCGTACTAAAGCCTATCAAACATGAAAGCACTTAAACAAGAATCATAGTCATAAAGGTATCAAAAGAAAATGAAATTCCAGATTCTTGAACCCCATGCAGAGAGAGGGAGCCTCAACGCAACCTCCTGGCTTCTCTTTCAGATTCGAGCAGGGTAAGCATGTCGCCCTCCCTGACAGGTCCCTTCACATTCCTCATGATGATCCGATTCTGGTCATCCAGAAACTTGACTCTGACCTGAGTCACCTGTCCTCTTGAGCCTGTTCTCCCCATCACCTTCACCACCATTGCAATCTTAGCTTGAGTATCCATTTCGCTGCTACAAAAATAAAAAAGCCACCCATTTAATCAATAAATCCGACATGAATACAAGAAAAAAAATACTTGCTAGAATTTTTGCTATGTAACCATAATTTCAGAGAGATGCAAAAGCCAGGTATTGCATATATCACATTTGAAAGTGATGTGCATTCGCCTCTAAAAGTGTATGCGGTCCTCCATGACAAATAAGCAAACATATAAAATCATATGGAATGAAACAAATCCCACACCAAAAAAGCAAGGATTGCCACAGTTAAGTTCGTTAAGAAACACATCTTCAAAAATATTTTTATGATAATGATGATGATGACAGTGATGGCATGTTGGAACCTTCTACAACAAAATGCACCTACTGAGTGATGACCTCAAAGCACAAAAGTTGAAAGGCTGAGCTCTTTCAATTTTTAACACCCTGGAAAAAGGCATCATTGATTCAGCAACTCCAGCAAGGAGTGAGCTTGCTGACACAAAGATTCAATTATGGGAAAATTGTTTCAATTAGGGGCAGCAACAGGCAGGATAGAAAAACCTTGATGGTTATGCACATAAATGGGCCCCAAGACTTTAATCAAGGCCACTTGATTGATCAGTATAGCCAAAATTCAGGAACATGCGAAACAAAATGATGATCATGAACACGCCTCGACTCCAACCCATACCAAAATACAAAAAGGAAATGTAGTTGACCCATGGGCCAGGCCAGAGGCCAGCGGTGGCTCAGAGGATGGATTAGGCTGGCCAAAAATAAGTATAGGAGATAGTCATTGATCAAGGGGCAAAAACAACTAGTGACATGAATATAACTCAATTCAATGAAGAGCAACCTTCAAATCTGGATAGAATTCAGGCATCTTCAAATGCAGGGGGGTTCGTGGTGGGTGTATTGGATCCATGTTTAAAATAACAGCCACTTTGTGATAATTTTGCCAGCAACATAATAGTTCCAATATCAATGGTACCATGATGATCCAGAACATATTAAAACACATAGGAATAGTACCAACAACCAACACCTAATAGTATATTATAAAAACCATACTCTTGAGCCATGTTTTGTATTGACTGTAGGTAAGCCCCACGCAGCACATGCAAGTTGCTAGTAGGGTAATGTTCTCATATTATGTATGCAGCTCACAAAGGTCCACTTTTCTCCTAACTTTGTTTTGAAGGGTATCAGCGACTTGGGTATATCAATGATGGGCTCTAAGGCACAGATTCTAATAAAGCAGAGCATATTCATGGTGTAAAATTCAATAAACACCATTTCATGATGGGGGTGCATGTGGTGTGAGAGGCTTGCATTCATCAACAATGGGGCCATTGACACCACTTCAAAAAATAAAAACATCAATAAAATAGTGAAGTTTAAATATGTCCAGCATATGTATGTGCATTGTGTTGGCCTTTGGAGAGTGATGGTTTTGTCCTAGTCCTAATCATTGTCATCTATGAAAAGGATAGCAATCTTCACCAAGAGACAAGAACATGGACTTAAAAGCTCCACTAGAATAAACCCCACATCTACTTATATAGACATTCTTGTTTGCTTAATCATAACTCTGACCATCAATATCTTCACATTAACAACATTCATATTTCTTACAGTTATTATTACAAAATGCAATTGTATATGTCTTATAGGTTCCTATGAATCATGTTTCAAATCTTTCACAAACAAATTGAATCACATTAATACAATGAGTTCCTACCAAAGACTAATGTGCAATTGGCTCAAAGATTGCAGTTTCAATTCAATACATCTGTGATAAGATACAAATACAACTGAACTGAGTAATTAACATGTCATAACTGCTTGATCTATGGCCTATAAGCCCATAAAGCCCATATGGACTCATTAAAACTAAAACCCTAGTAGAAACAAAAACAAGATAAAGAATCATGGTTTTTGCCCATTAGCCCATATGGACTCATTAAGACTAAAACCCTAGAAGCAACAAAAACAAGATAATGAATCATTTGTTTTCTACTTTGATTGAACAACTTCAAAAATTCTTCCTTCTACATTAAAGAATAAACAAACATCACCATCGAAATCAAAGCTTATCAATGAACAGAAAAAACCCTAACCCTAGTTTTTAGTATTTTTTACGCACCTGGAAAGAGGAGAGACGATTTCAGCAGTGAAATTGAGAGGTCTCTATTGCTTATATAGAGAAGAGTTAGGGCAAGAATAGAAGGGGATACGGTACACTCGAGTGCAGGGAAATTTTGGTACACCCGCTTTATTTTTGGCAAGTTGGGATCGTCAAGGATCAGATCTGAACCATCAATCTGGTGGAGCCCACATTTGATCTGTTGGTAGCTTAATAGGGATCAATTGGGTCAGGGCAATGTTGTACTAGAAGTCATATGGGTTGGAAAAATTTTGGCCCGACCTGCCAACCTGACTCTATCTCGACCCATACTATTAATGAGTTGGACATGGGTTAGGAGAACCGAGAACCTAATCTGCATTTAAACGGGTCAAGTTAGGGTCCATCCTGCTTAACCCATTTAATGGGTTGTTTGGGATCGACCGAATGTACATATACTCATTCAATTCAAGCAATTTGATGGTTACTTCCATATGGAATGAGTTGAATTTGTGCCTGCAACTTAATCAAAAATATATTAAAATTTAATTTTTTTGAAATATTTTAAAAAAAGAGATAGATATAAAAGAAACAAATATATTATCTAATAGTAGGAGTAAAAAATCTAAAATAGTTTAAACTCGAGTATTTAAGATTACAAATAAGTTATCAAGAAACCAGCAGGCCGTATAAATAATGGTAAAAGAGAAAAAATGTTGTTAAGTGCACCATCCACAAAATAAGCATGTCTCGGCCTATGATCATACCCACAAAAAAATTAGATGATCATAGCCACCAAAAACTCATGTAAATGTGTTTTCATTTTTATGATGTTTGTATTATCTAAAAACCCAAAGGGGTTGTTATACTCATGAAAAAAGGCCCGTGCTAAGCTTAAGCGGAAATAAAAAAACTATATTTTCAATTGTAGTTTATTTTTTAAACCATACATGTGAAGAAAGGAAATCTAAAATAAATAAAAAATATATAAAATGAGAAATATTTAGTACAATTACATAAATTACATTATAAATTTGAAATTATAGAATCTTACTTATTTTAACTTTTTATACAATTTGTATGTAAAACAAAAAGAAAAAATAACATTTTCTAATTAACCAATTCCATAAACAAAATAAGTGATCCAAAATCTATATTTTAGTGATCAACCACCTTGTTACTATCAATCATAATTTATGAGGTGTTTGAATAACTGCATATAATATAATATTAGCAAATTTGAATATTGTAAGATTTCATTATCACATAATTAAATAGTATCATATTATAATATTATATCACTTATGGTGTTTAGTGATTTCTACTTATTTCAATATATTTATAAGATGATTTTACGGGAAAAATCTCGAAATATAGTCATGTATCCCGAAAGGTCTTCGCAAATTGTGAAGCAGTAATGAGGTCCGTCAGTCCTTATTTCCTTTTTTTTTCAACTTTGATAAGAGCAACGCTAGCGTCGCTCGTCAGCGCATCTCCTAATGCACAATTTGCTAGTGGGGGAGATGGAGAAATATACACAATTTACTATATCGTCACTCATCAACACATCTCCTAATTTTTAAAAAGGCTACTACCAGTTGCAGCTCTGCTAATAAGCATCCAATCCCTATATTAACCACCTAGTTTTGTGAGTCAAACCCATCTTTTAAAAATAACCAAAAGGATTTGTGTCAAGCCATCAATCTGGTTGTGTTTCTCGGTTGGGTGCTTGAAATATCAATGGTCTGCATGTCTCCTTTTGAACCTTTTACCAATAGGGATCTAATTACAGTCATTCAATTTTTAAATTTCTGTTCCCTCTCATAATGCCCATCTCCATTAATTTTTTCCCCTTCTTCTTTATTGTTTAAATAATAGAGTTGGATCTATCTGTTAAACAAACAAACAATCAGTGCAAGGGTCTTGATTAACGGGTAGGAATGGATCTCATAGATTATTTTTTCCAAAGAATAAGTTTGATAGAGTTAATGGGTGTTGTGGGAATTTGTATCTAGCTGTTGAGGCTTGCTGTCATTGGTATGCATTAGGCTAATAGCCGTTTATTAGTGTAATTCTTAAAAATGTGTGGGCGATATCCAAAGGAGAGGAAGAAAAAGACATTAGGAGATGTTCTGACTAGTGACGATATAGCAAATTGTGTATATTTCTCCATCTCCCCTACTAGCAAATTGTGCATTAGGAGATACGCTGACGAGCGACACTAGACAATGACAAACGACGCTAGCATCGCCCTCATCAGATACGAGCGACGCTAGTGTCGCTCGTATCAAAGTTGAAAGAAAAAAAAAAGAGAAATAAGGCTTAAGGGACCTCATTAGTGCTACACAATTTGCAATGACCTTTCGGGATATATGGCTATATTTCGGAATTTTTTCGGTAAAATCATCTATTTATAAAGTATCTGGCAATATATAATCAAGGTGAAATAAGCGAAATAGCTTATGAATATACGTATAACACACGAGTTTAAATAAATGCAAATGACAGAAGATGTATGATAAATCATTTTTTAATAAGACACAAACGTAGCAATACAATTGCAGCGTATTAACAACACTAAGTAATTATTTTAATGAGATTACAAATACATTGAATATTTATAAGTTAAAAAGTGATCGTAATGTAATATATAATGTATCATTATTAATAATTTGTAACTCGGTATTCGGGTTAATAACTTGTTGGACTTTTGAAGTTGAATTTCAGATCTTCTTAGACGCACATAAACTTGAATTTCTCAAATATACCACCAATACATACCAACAACTTTTCCTCCCTTTTAAACAGAGGAAATCTTGCAAAAGTTGCAAATGGACAACTTTTCCTTCCTTTAGAACAGAGGAAATATTGCATATATGGGGAACATTTTTTTGCTCCCTTCATAGCGGACAAAAATCTTGCAAAATCAAGTATGCCACTGATGTACATGGCGGTAAGCCTGCCAAAAGCCTAATTCTACATTTCATGGGAACCAACTATATTCCATTAACATCATGTAAACTAGGAAAAAAAAAGCACTAAATAATACTTAATGGCCGGCCCGTATATTGTATTGTGGATAATTAATAGATCATACTTCTCTTTTTTACTTTGTGTGCTTATTCCAAAAAATAATAACCATTAAACTATTATAATTGATTGGACTGTGAGAAATATAAGGATGGAGATTTAATAAGGAGGCCCCATAAAAAGTAATTAAAGATTCTTTAGCCCGTAAGAGTGGCCAAAAGAACATATAAAATATTAATAAAAAAAAGAATATAAACAGATATTAACTTAAACCGATGAAGAATATAAAATACGAGTAAAACTAAAAGACTTCAAAATTAAAGTAATTGAGAATTTCAAGAAGATGAAGAGCAATGTCTCCCTCATGTTCCTCACTGGCGTTCCTTAGAATAAGAAGACAATTGGAAAAGTTATGGTTTTTTAAAGATATAATTAGGGAGAGTATAAATCTAAAATAAATAAATACACCATTTGTGATTCTTAAAAATGTATTGAAAAAGAGACTCGGTTTATAAAAGAAAACAAAATATTTACATTGATCATGAGAATCATTCAATTCATCTACATGGATCTTCAGCCAAATAAACAAATCAATATTGGTAGGTTCAAATTTCTTAGAGAGAGAGAGAGAGAAGAACATATATGAATAAATGAATATAAAAGAAATAGTATACGTAGGAAAATAAAAACCTACAAAAGATTCATGTGAACAACATCAAGATTTGCGAATATCTTTGCGTTACTTCATATCAACATGGAATTGGTTTATCAGGTAGTGTGTATCAAGTCACCCATAAATAAAAAGGCATACATCAATAAATGATTGGCAGAATAAATTACCTAAAACTAATTATAGCAATTATAAAAATTTATGGAAATGATTTTGCCTCACATATAAGTGAATTCGTGGATAATTCGTTGTGAAAAAACATCAACCCTTCATTTGCTTATAAGGGCCACATTGAATTCACCAGTCCAGTTAAGAAAATATGGGAAAAAACTCCGTAAATTAAAAATAAAAAAAGAAAAAGAAAATTAGAGTCAGTCATATTAGTTACTTCACATGATTCAGCTCGTAAGTTTTTCACACCGTCTCAACAAGAACACTACCAAATTAGAAAATCCAGATGCTTTTACTCTTGAAGATCTCTGATGCATTAGAATCATGATCATTCTTTGAAAAATAAATATCGAAACCTGCACTTGAAGAATAAGCTTTAACATAAAATGCATGGTCTATGAGTTTAAAACTTTTCTTTATGATCTCCTATTTGCTCAAAGAAGGAAACTTAAGATCTGGAAAGACATGAAGTAAAATGAGGTGAGAGGCGTGGGTGTTCAGTAAAAAGAAACGAAAAGCATAGGTGAGAAACTTTCGAGATTTAAAAGAGAAAGAGAGAGATTTTAGATGTGCAAGTATCGCAAAAGCTAAATAGGGGATTTAAATTATATATTCAAGAGTTTAAAGGGAGAGATTTTAGGAGGTAAAAACTGATAGATAATTAAGTCTAAAAATGAATTAAACTGATAGAGACTGATGGAGAGATAGGAAAAAGAAAAGATCGGATACACGATTCAAGAGGAGTTAAATAGGATTTGAAATCACAAGCGATAATAAAAAAGGAAGAGAAAATAGTTAGTTAGAGAAAATTCAAGATTGAATGGGAAAGATATTATAGGGATTACGATTTATAGAGATGGGGTTATAAGAGATGAGATGGGTTTGGCACTTGTCATTTCGAAAGCCCAAAAGCAAGCTCCCATGAAGAGGGTTTCTGTCATTATATATATATATATATATATATATATATATAATGTTTGGAATTGATAGATTTTAAGTCACGTTAAACAGGGATGACCTACATTGAATGTGGTTTATTTGGGTGGCATAAGATTGACCGAATGGGTGCACTTTGGGTTGGACTTCGCCCTATAGATATGCATTCCCAACCCAACCCATATCTGTAAGCATATACAGATCAAGCCCAGGTTACAAAACCTATATATATATATTCTTTTATTGTATGATACATTTTTTTTTTCTTGACACCCAGCTATAGGGAACTGGAACCCTACCCTCGGGTGAGGATAGTAGACCACATGAGACTCTGGGAGAGGCGATGGAAAAGTGGCATGCCCATGGTTTGAAACTTTGACAACCATATGAGAATTAATGCCTCTTGCCATTGAGGTGAAAGGTTGCTCTCAATATGATGCATCTTAATATGGTTAATATTTACATATATTTGCTATAGTTGTCAGATTGAGTCCTAGCCCCAAGGACACAAACCCATACTCTCCAAACCAGAACTTATTTATTTGTTGCTAGATGGGTGAGTAGCACATAATGTGTGTCATAATCTATCTGCCTAGGGATCAATTCCTAAGCAACTATATGAGATGAGACACTCTTGTCACTCAGTTGTCTCGAGTATCTCGGACCTTAATTAATTTTATTTGGGACTATAAAATAGACCCAAACATGGGCTTATAAAAATGGATACCCTAAATCTTTTTTATTTTTAATCCAATTTTAGTTCGGGTTGGGTATATATTAAGGGATCTATATTTCTTCTATTATTCTCGATAGACCTACCTTTTAAGTGTGCTAATGGGCCTTCAGTATGTAATTCTGGCACATGAAATTGACTCAAGGCTACATTTCCAGCCCATTAGCTAGATGAACCCTTATAAGAATAGATTAGAACATTTTAAGTATCCATCAATTATAGTTCCAATTAAACAGAAGGGCCTTAGATTTCCAATATGCACAACTGTTTATAAGCTCTATTTAATCACTGGCTTTCAGACCTAATCACATTGGCCCAATATTTATATACCCTGAACAATAGACTGGTTTAATCCTATCACATTGATGCTCAATATGGGTCACCATGGATCATCAGCCGGTTCAAAATTTTGCCAGGACTCGGACTTAAAGGGCACCAAATATAATCGAAATCGGCCCAACTCACCCAAGTTACTTGAGTCAGTGCCCTTCTTAGTAAATTGGACCTATCAAGTCATAAAAATATAGATACGAAGAAGTGAAACTCGAGTGATAGGATTTAACTTAGGGTAAATAAAAATGAAAAAATAGAATTTATATAGCCGACCACCGCATAATTGAAACAAGACTGTGATGAGGATGATGATCAATGGCTTCTCTCTACCATCCATTTTCTTGTGCTTGCATGACCCACTGTACTTATGATCAGGAGGGGCCCACATCTGCCAATGCAGCAACTAGCAAGCATGAACATGGTGGCAACTTGCATATTGATTTGATAATACAAGTCAGTCAACGTGGTTGGAAAAGGAGCACCTACACTCAAGTGTGTGGGTCTCACCACTATTGTCATCCAATCAAATTATTCAATTTGGCACCTGTTCTCTCACTCACCTCTCGACATTAATCTTCTACAGTAATGATGAAATTGAGAGGGATTACAACTTTTCAGACTCGTTGTAGCATTGCTCACCGTGAAACACTTGCAACTTCACCATGAAACACTTGCAAGTTGCAACTCATCATTTGATTTGATGATGATTGATAATGTTATATTCTGAGTAACTACATGTTGCTTGTGTGCAGTTCACCTGGACAGGGTCACTTGGATGAATAGATGGGAGGATGGCAGCAGGCAGGCTCGAGATAATTTGAAGCTTAAAGTGATAATTTTAAATGAGCCTTTTTTTATGTTTTAATATCATTATAAATATTTTATTAAAAATTTATTTTTCTTATTTTTTTGTGATGCAAAATTACTAATTAAATTTTTAATGTCAAGTTTTGCTAACCTATCTTAAGTTCACCTCCAAAACCCAAATGAAAATTCTCGGCCCATCTCAAAAAACTCACATGGAAATCTTGGGTCACAAAATCCAACTACCTATTTAGCTCCACCCCCACAAACAAAGATGAATAGATGGGAGGATGGCAGCAAGCCTGCTCGAGACAATTCGAGGCTTAAAGTGATAATTTTAAATGAGCCTTTTTCTATGTTTTAATATTATTATAAATATTTTATTAAAAAATTATTTTTTTTGCTTTTTTGTGATGCAAAATTAATAATTAAGTTTTTAGTGTCAAGTTTTGCTGACCTATCTTAAGTCCACCTCCAAAACCCAAATGAAAATTCTCGGCCCATCTCTAAAAGTTACATGGAAATCTTGGGTCACAAAATCCAACTACTCATTTGGCTCCACTCTCACAAACAAAAATCTTGAGTTTGCCACTGGTTGGGCTCGGAGCATTTTCACTTGCGCACGATGCTTATATGCACCATGAGTCATGATCATCCAAGATGAACTTTAGATGTGTGCCCCACGTATTGGATGTTCTAGATTCACGGTGCTCATATGCACTATGGGCAAGTGGATAAATTCCGGTGGGGGCCCATTGTTTATCTTAAATTTTAAGATTTATTATTATGGTTGAAATTCCAAGCTATGGATCTATTACAACCACATCATGGATCTAATCTGAATGGGCTCCTGTTGAAATAAGATGTCCAAAAATAATAAGGAAGGCTTGTGAAGCAAGTTCATGACTGAATGTATGTTTTAAATTTGATGCACATGGATTGTTATAAATATATTGGTGTGATAAAATCAATTGGACTCCTAGCTATAGAAATATAAGGGGCATATTTTGAAATATAATAGGCCATAAATGACAATTTAAGGCCATATGAAAATCTTTATGGTATCTTCTTAAGAGAGTTATTATGGGGCCTTATATTTTTTGAGAGAAAAAAAAAAAGGGATGGCAGCTACCAAGTTTGCCAAGTTTTCTTTTTTGAAGTTTTAAATGATGTCAGCTGCTATTATTGGGTCTTATTTTTTAGAGTCTAAGGGCTTGTTTGGTATCTCTATTCTTTTTTTTATAGATCCATCTAAAATAGATCCATTAAAAAAAGAGTCATAAAAAAAGAGGCTACTTCATAAAAAAAAACGCGTTTAGGTAACGCATGAATTTATTTTAGTTCATACATCGCCTCTATATTTTAAGACCCAAAAGCTCTATTTCTCATCTGCCTACTTTTGGAGCATTTGGATTTTAGAGGATTTGGCTCTAAATGTCTAAAGCGGAAAGAGTCTAAAATTTTGTGCCAAACGCTCTAATTGTTCAAACATATGAACGATTTAGACATATAGAGAAATAGAGGTATGAAATAGAGATGCCAAACATAGGCTAAAGCAATGGCTTTGTTGGGCTTTATGGTAAAGCCGACCTTGAAATCAGTCAAAATCATCATTTTTGCATGAATTTTGTGAAATCAATGATCTACTTCATCCTAGTATCACACCAATTAGCTTATAGGAACATGCATCGCCAATTAGTTCATGTGAATCTGGTCAAATGGGGTGCACATTCAAATATGTATCAAAAGATCTCTGTCTTTGGTGTTTCGAAATCTAAAATTCTATTTCCTAATACAAAATCTCCAAGCTTTGAAACTCAAAATTAAGCAAGAGTCCAAGAAGGAAAGTAGATCCAAAGAGTCAGATTTTAGATCTACTTTCCATGATTAAGAAGATCCATAAAGGAAAGTAGATCCAAAGAGTGAAAAATCTTTATATTTTTAAGTGTTAACTCAGAAGACCACTTCTCAGTTTGGGCCTAATATTTATCCTATATACATGTCGTCATCGCTATGTTAATTATGCAATCCACGTTAAAATCTTTTATTTTCATTTTTCAGTCGTACAATTAGGACCTCGATATGGTTCTATTCCGTTCATCGTATCGGAGGTTATGTTCCTTTTTGCTCTTTTTCGGGCTTCTTCTCATTCTTCTTTGGCACCTACGGTAGAGATCGGAGGTATTTTGGCCCCCAAAAGGGAGGGACCCACTTGGTTGTACATTCAAATTTTCAAAATATCAAAAGATCTCTATCTTTGGTGTTTCAAAATCTAAAAATCTATTTCCTAATACAAAATCTCCCAGCTTTGAAACTCAAAATTAAGCAAGAATCCAAGAAGGAAAGTAGATCCAACGAGTCAGATTTTAGATCTACTTTCCATGATTAAGAAGATCCATAAAGGAAAGTAGATCCAAAGAGTGAAAAATCTTTATATTTTTAAGTGTTAACTCAGAAGACCAAGAGCCCGTTAGTAAACCCACGTCGTGGTCAAATAACTATACATAAACCACGTTTGACATCTCCATTCTCAACCTCTATTTGTCTAAATGTCTAAAATGA
The DNA here is from genome assembly GCA_003546025.1 of Camphora micrantha. NCBI lineage: Eukaryota > Viridiplantae > Streptophyta > Magnoliopsida > Laurales > Lauraceae > Camphora > Camphora micrantha. The sequence continues at coordinate 14,510,188 of QPKB01000001.1, forward strand.
ATAGAGGTTTGAAAAATAAGAGCGACTGTCACATTGTTCTGCCCTTTACTCGCTTTAGTGAAGTAAAGGCAAATCCTCTTAAAACAAACGAGACCATTTAAAAATTTTGTGAAAATATGAATTTTAGCGTTTTTTATTACTCTTTTTTCATAGCTCAATTTTGGATGACTTTGTTGGAACAATATTAGAGATATCAAACAAGACCAATGATGCCTTTGGATGGGGGTGATCACACCATTTAGGTGCTCCTGCAGAGTATGTTACCAGTCAACCAAGGCTGAAAATGAAATAGAATAGTGGGGTCTTATACAAAAACAAGTACAGTGATGGATATTTTTTCTTTTATTCTAATCCCAGAGTGGGAAATTAAAAAATGGTTTCATGACAACAGCTCAGCAAAAAGTCCCAGGTTTCACAATTAGTGCTTCACCAGAGGAGCAGTGGGACCCCTTCAGATCATCACTGATGGGACCCACCTTTCACAATTGGATTCCAGCTTGCATGGGTCACCTGTATTCTTAATCTAGTGGTTTGCATTCTTCCTATGAATTAAATATCAAAATGGGGATGCCTTTGTGGTACAGCTAAGAACAAGTTTCCTACAGTCTTCTCACTTCTATAGGCTACAGCAAACATGTGGCCCACTTCTCAGTGAATTTAGAAAGGAAGCAGTAAATCCTGTCCCCATTTGCACGTGACCAATTTAATAGTATGATGCAGGGCCCTTCATCAATGCATGGTGGGGCTCACCTTTTTTAAAGTCTTGGTCCAAATAGGATTTGTGACACATTATATTTGTACTTAAAATATAAAGTTGGCTTTTAAAAAGAACACCGATTTTTAAATTCAATAAATTCATATATTATTTCTTGATTGGTCCAAACAAAGTTTCTATTTGGTCCAAATAGGGGATTTGGATTCCCTTTTTAAAATCCAATCGAGTCATCTGCTTTAACATCCCATGTCGAGATCAAAGGGTAGATTATTATTCAAATATGTAGATTAAAATGGTTGACCATGACACTCAATTAATAGTCAAGGTCTAGTTCACGACTCAACCGGAACTCAATCACCCCCACCCCCAAAAAAAAAAAAAAAAAAAAAAAAAGATAATAGTGAATTCCACAGTGTTGGATTTAGGTTGGGTAAGTTACAATTTGATTCATGATCAAAACCATATGCATCAAAAGCATATATATAGACTGAAATTGTTCTTACCATCCAATAAAGGCCCAAGGTGTCTCTCCATTAACATCAGGTCCGTATGAACTGTGATTTACCATTTGGCATAATCAAATCGTGCTCCTGCGGTGCACGTTATGGTCACGATCCAAGATACCTCGATTTCCGCGCAACGTCATAGCACGTGCATCGTGACAAAACTGCACGTGGATAGGGGCTATACGAGTCCGGCTCGTTCCGGAGTTCTTGCTGTGGTTCCGATTTAACTCTCCACGTCATAGAGAGTCTGGATCGTCTGAGGTCTTGACTCAGTGAGATTCTGAGTTGAAGAAGGGGAACTCAACATTGAGGCCCACCTCCAATTCAAAATTTGGATCACTCAAAATAAAGATCCCTCCATTAAATGAGTTATTATTAATTTCACTCAAATAAAAGTTGATCTCACTGTATGATTGATTATTTATTTAGAAAAACACGACGTGATTTTATTCATATTGTTTTAGTAGTTTTTTTAAACAATACTCAATCTTATCTTATGGTATGACCAACTTTCAATGTGGTAAAATTTAAAGATGCCTCATCTACTACAGAGAGTTTGTTTTGGGTGCCTTTGATCTTTAATAAGTCAACCCCACCTTAGATTTTCACTCATTCAACTAAGGGGTTCCTTAACCTAATTCATAATATTACACAATAACCTTTTGAGACCATTTGAGTCAATATACTACATGGATGTTTTTTTTTTTTTTTCCTTTGTGCTATCGGAAGGAATTTTCAACTCTTTAATCCCTGTAGCCCTCGTGTAGTAGTGCAGTTTCGAACATACAATCTCCGGATGCAAATCGTGGTCTAGGCCAACTGAGCTATCCCTTAAGGTTATACACTACATGGATGTTAAAGAAAATAAAGAGAAATAAATTCTCTCTCGATGAAATACAATTTATCATATTTACATATATAATGATGGAAATAATTTTCTCTTAACTAGGTTTTTTCAAAATGTGGGACAAATATTGTTCATAAGGATGTTAATAAAGTTTTAGTTTTTACCAAATAAATTTATTTTTTGTTAAATATAAATTAACATTTGTGCATTTGAGGATTAGATATCTTAGAGGGTATTTATACACTGTTTTTATATTAATTATATCATCCATAACTTTCTCCTTGTAGATTCAAATATAGTGGAGGGGTGGCCATAACCCCTTTTAAACTTTTGAAATCCTATGTAATATACTAATATTAACAATTTGGTGGCCCCAAAAAAACCACACACACAACCCCAATGGCACTTCAAGAAGTCTTTTTTAACTCTCCCCCTTGATTGGGAGATGTATGCATTGATCAAAACCGAGGAAAATATTTACTGCAACTAATGATCAAACAGATCATTAGACCTTTTAACTTTTGATCTTTTAAATTGGTGGTCATAATTACAAATCTTTTATATTTTTGTGTGAGCAGTTGAACCACATTATTACGTCCCTATTTTGTGAATTGTGATTTTAAATGCAATTTTAACCCCAAACCATGGCGTGTTTGGCAATTAGCTAGTAAAGTTAAAAGTCAAGTAAAGCCTCCATTATATAAATAAGAAAAGACAAAGAGACATATAAAAAATACACACATTCATAATTCATTTCTTTTTAAGAAAAAGAAAGTTAAAAATACAACCTATTTTCTCACTAAATGATAAAAAAAAAATCATATTTTTACACAAAAAGTCAAAGAGAATCCCCATCGAAGAACTAAAAACAAAAAAACATTATAACCCCTATATTTTTTTCCATCTTCATTTAATGCTTCACCTCTCTTTATTTCAATTCACCATACATCCAAACACGTCAGTGTCAGGTGTGAAAATTTTAATCCTCAACTATGAATTGAACTTGTGGGCGGGGTGAGGGTGGAAAATCATTCCCTTTGTAGTGAATTCGGTCATGTCGGACTTATATATTGAAATCTGAACCGTCCAAAATAAACTTGATCCAATATTTTACGTTTTCACCGTTGAATTGGTTGCTTAATAGAAAAAAAAATAATTAACACAATTTTATGCGAATTTATTATCAAATTCAATACAATGGTGGAAAAAGTTAGAATAATATGTCAAGAGTTTGTTCATTTGAATGGTTTGGATTTCAATAAGTGAGCCTCAATGATGAAGTCCCACTCCTTTTAAATCATAATTTATCTAGGCTAATCTTTCAGAGGTCAGGATATAATTCAGTAGGTGGGTCTATGATGGATCTGGAATCGAAACCGTTAATAAGAAGATAGAACTGAAATTGATACTGATTTCATTTATGAGACTGGATTTAGTATGAGACTGGACCTAGTAAGAACCAAGGTGGATCTAGACTCTAGACGAAGACCCATCAACACCAAAGTTAGAACCAAACCGATTATTAACGGGTCGAAACATCCCAGCAAAAATTTGATGCAAAAATTTGATCCCTACTGAGGGGATCCAAATTCATTTGCAGTACAAGACTCATACAACAATAATTTGGAACGTGAGGTGCACTGGTCGAGTCATCGCAACCCCTCACCCACTAGATAAAAAATTGGATACTGCATGTTAAGAAATATACTTCCTTTCATCAATCAATGATCATCCAACCGTTCATCTAGGCAACCTCTCAATTCAACAGCTACAAATCATCAAAATCCAACTTCAACTTCAATCCATATCCAATCAGCACTTTTATTAAACCCCATCAGACCACATAAACAGTAGTTACACTGGGCCCCACATTGCTCTAAAATATCCCCAAATCAAACCCAACCAATCATTTTAAGTTAACCTAACCCTAACCCTACCCGCCCTAATCCCCAAAACCCACCCCCCCTCAAAAACCCTCATATTTCCTCTCTCTCTCTCTCTCTCTCTCTCTCTCTCTCCGGAGGCGCTTTCGATAACTACGAAAAGAATAAGCGAAGACAAAGGCCTCTTCCTCTGCTACTAAAATCCGATCGCTATGGACTCGGTATCGCTGACTCAGTTGCAGGAATCCCAACTCGCGGCGATCCTGGGCCCGGACTCGGCCGCGTTCGAGACCCTGGTGTCGCACCTGATGTCGACTGCGAACGAGCAGCGATCCGAGGCCGAGTCGCTCTTCAACCTCTGCAGGCAACGCGACCCGGACTCGCTGGCGCTGAAGCTCGCCCACGTCTGCAACTCGTCACCATCCGTCGAGCTCCGGGCCATGTCCGCCATCCTCCTCCGCAAGCAGCTCACCCGCGGCGGCGGAGGAGACGACCCTTCCTTCCTCTGGCCACGCCTCTCTCCGCTATCGCAGTCGTCGCTTAAGTCGCTCCTCCTCGCCTCCGTCGCCCGTGAGGAGGCGAAATCGATCTCGAAGAAGCTCTGCGACACAGTGTCCGAGCTCGCCTCCTCCATCCTCTCCGACGAAGGCGGCGGCGCCGCCTGGCCTGATCTGCTCCCCTTCATCTTCCAGTCCGTCACCTCCGACTCGCCGCGGCTGCAGGAATCCGCCCTCCTGATCTTCTCCCAGCTTTCGCAGTACGCGGCCGAGGCCCTCCTCCCCCACCTCGCCACACTCCACTCCATCCTCCTCGAGCGCCTCTCGAATTCCCCCTCCGCCGACGTCCGCATCGCCGCCCTCTCCGCCGCCGTCAACCTCATCCAGTCCCTTGCCTCCGCCGCTGACCGTGACCGCTTCCAGGACCTCCTCCCACCCATGATGCGCACCCTCACCGAAGCGCTCAATTCCGGGCAGGAGGCCACTGCGCAGGAGGCACTCGAGCTCCTCATCGAGCTTGCCGGGACCGAGCCCAAGTTCCTCCGCCGCCAGCTCGCTGAGGTGGTGGGGGCGATGCTCCAGATTGCAGAGGCGGATGCCCTTGAGGAGGGGACTAGGCATTTGGCTATTGAATTTGTGATCACCCTTGCGGAGGCGAGGGAGAGGGCGCCCGGGATGATGAGGAAGCTGCCCCAGTTCATAGGGCGGCTGTTTGCGATCTTGATGAAGATGTTGCTGGATATTGAGGATGATCCTGTGTGGCATAATGCGGATAGTGAGGAGGATGAGGATGCGGGGGAGACGAGTAATTACAGTGTGGCGCAGGAGTGTTTGGATAGGCTGGCAATTTCTCTTGGGGGGAACACGATTGTCCCCGTTGCGTCGGAGCTGTTGCCGGCTTATTTGGCTGCTTTTGAATGGCAGAAGCATCACGCCGCCCTTATCACCCTTGCCCAGATTGCGGAAGGATGCTCAAAGGTATTATTATCAGTAGAGTTTATTAGAGAATTCAGTGTTATATGTCAAAATGAATTTTACATCTTTATTGGATGCTCAAAGGTATTATTAGTAGAGGGTTTAGTATTGCATGAATAGGTTGAGGAATTGGGATTGCAGATATGGGTGGCATTATAGAGATGGATTAATTTCAATGACAGTATCTGATTAGTCCTTGTGTTCCAAATGGTTCATTATTCAAAGCATCTGTTGTTGGAATATACAATTCAATGGTTGATTTCTTCAAACCATTTTTTTCGTATGAAATTTCAAACTATCTAATTATATGATTTTACTCCATATTTCTATTCCTTTCTCTCTTTTTAAGACTTGATTCATTTTTTAAAAAATTGCTCATCATCATACATTTTTGGTCTTTCCTTTTCTTTTTTTTTTTTCACACGATTCTATTTCGATATATGATGTTGGTGGGCAACTCTTAAAATCAATTCAGTTGATGAGTTCATTGTGTGTTTTTATTCGATGACGCTTCTACTCCCATTTTTACAAATTATCATTTTAACTTATCCAAAGACGCATACAGTGGGCGCAGTTTCATCATTGTGGGCATCTTCTTTAGATCTTTTTTGTGGATTTCTAAAATACGAATAAAGAAGTTTTCTGATGTTCCATTTGGGTTGGAACCAATACTTGTGACTTGTTGATCAGCTGTGTTTGTTAGGTAAGCTAAATTATAAGTTCTTTAATTTCCTTTTCTTCTTTCCTTTTCCCCGTCTTTTTTTTTTTTTATTTTTTAATGATGTGCAGGTGATGCTAAAAAATCTGGAGCAAGTGGTGACAATGGTTTTGAATTCCTTCCATGATCCACACCCTCGTGTCCGTTGGGCAGCCATTAATGCGATTGGGCAAATGTCTACAGACTTGGGCCCGGACCTACAAGTTAACTATCATCAACGGGTGATGCCTGCTTTAGCCTTGGCAATGGATGATTTCCAGAACCCTCGGGTACAGGTTAGTTGACATCTAACCTCGCATGCCATTTCTTCATTATTTCTTTTTTGTTGGTATTTGGTTATAAGTAAAACCATTAAATCAAGTGCAGATCGCCTTTAGGAAATGAAACCATACAAACTAATACATGGATTATCTATGCATTTGTTAATTGCTTTTCTCAGTTATCCTGTGCAATGATTGATTTGTTACTTTAATCACTTTGGCTCATGATCAACATTCCTTATATTGGAGAAGATCATGAGTTCCTAATCAAAAACCACTTTAAGCTTTAATAGATGGTTTTCATGTCGCTCTAACATGCAAGTTATGGGAGTGGTTGCTTTCAAGTACATAAACAACAACAATTGTGTCCTTGCAACTAACTTCAATAATTTTTAAATTTGTAATGTGGTGGATATTCTTGTGAATTTAGGGATTTGTTCATATGCAGGCGTTAAGTTTATAATTGGAACATTCCAATACCATGCAAGTTTTGCTTATTAACTAAGAGTTTGTTTGCGTGAAACTGCAGAAGAGGAGACACACCTTATCTCTTCAGCGGCAACTGAAATACTCCCAACCCTGAAATGCATTTTCTCATTGACAAGGAAAGAGGCACTTTTTGGGTCTTTCCTCGATGAGCTGTACATGCACCAAACATTACATTGAGGTGGAGTGTGGAAAATTCCATTCCTTTTCTGCGGCTATAGCATTGTACAGATGTACCATAAGCCCACCTATAAACATACAAGAATTAATTACAAAGAGGGTTGTGATGGGGAGACATACCAGCTAAAAAAAGGAAAAAAATATGCCCAAAGAATCTGAGGAAGAGTAGATCAATAGAAATAATTAAGTAAACTCCAGGCTCATAGGGCGCAATTTGTTAGAGGATTTGCATTTGTGCACATCAGTCATCTTCAATTTGGACAACACATTGCTGTTCTGTGATGTCACAGTGACGAAAGTGGATGTAGTGAAAAAGAATCCTTAGATGTTTTGGAGCCATATATTGACTTAAAATCAATATGGGCAGGAGCAATCATAGGTGGGGATGGGATTGCAGTTGACAAAGGTGTCAGAATTGGCACAAATATTTATGCCGGTAAGAGTTTGTCCCACTATAAGACTGATCATATGGCATTCTTAATCATTTATGATTAATCTCATGGTGGAGCCAACACCTACTGGAGTAAAATTTGATAAAAAAAATCCACAGCAGGTAATGGAGTTTAGTTTTGGGTGGCTCAGATATTCAGCACATGGGCCCAATGTAATGTTCACACCTCTCATAGGAAGCATGAGTGGGACACCTGAAGGATCCAGACTCCTTTACATCACATACAATTTATACGTTCGAAATTATCTTTTCATAAGTTGGGGAATAGCTTTAAATATTATCCTCTTAACCATCTATGCCTACGGCAAGCATTATGGCCCATTAAAATATCATGAATTACCAATCAATGGATTTTTATTAACCAATAGTGTGTATATCTGGTCAACCCATCATGGGCTGTATTTTTTTTACCTACATCAGGGGTTCAATCTCATGCACTCTACCCATACACCCACGTCCCTAATAAGCTACGCCGCTACAGTACAATTGAGGGACGCGTGTTGTATTTTGATTACAGTGAGATAGGACTTTCAGTGCTAAAACAAGGAGAAAATAATTAGTTTGAGCAGTTTAGATTCATTATAGTGAACCCTATTATTTTCTTATTTTAATTGCCCTCACAAAGTTTTGAGAATTCTTTTCTTAGAAAATGTTGAGCACGTTCAATTTTAGGAATTTTTTAAAGTATTTTTAAAAATGTGCAATTTTTTTTTAAATTATTAATAATAAATCAATAAGTTTAAAATTATCACCTTGACTATCACTTGCTCCCTCTGGAGGAAATGATCAATTTTTTTTTAAATTATTAATAATAAATCAATAAGTTTAAAATTATCACCTTGACTATCACTTGCCCCCTCTGGAGGAAAATGCTGACTCCACCACTGTGGCATAGTGAACATGACCGCCGATCATTAATTAATGTAGATATGCAGAGGGAGTATGGACAAAAGAAAATCTCCTTGCTTGGAGTCTCTTGGGTACTTTTGGAGAAGTTGCAGCCAACATTTATTCCATGAGGAGCGGGTCCATTTCATAAACAAGTAGTGTCTTGTAGAGAGTGACTCTACAGATGATACTATGTTCCAATTGGAAAGGAAGAAATCAGCATGTATTCTGACATTGAGAGAGGTGAACAAATGAAATATTCAAATTTATAGGAGTGAGAGTCGCACATCAGATGGTGGTTAGAAAGGCATCCAAGGGAACGAACTTGTCGGATTTCTTGTTGACTTGAAAGCTTCCATGTTGACTGTCAATGAAAGAAAACCAAAACAGGCCATTTGTGACCATCAAGTCCAGTTCTCTAAGTTAGTGTCGATGGCACATGCAGCTAGAGTCAAAACAGGACCGGCAGAAATAGGAGCAGCATTGATAAATAGCGGAGAGGTTTTATTGTCATTCTCGAGCATGATGGGAGTAAAAGAATCTAACGAAGCAGAGATTCTTGCCATTCATCAGTGCTTAAAATTTCAGAGATCATGGGTAAATCACAGAGGGTGACTGCAAAAATGTAATCAGATGGTCTGAACAAAAAGGGGAAGATTTTATTTGCGATGGGTGAAGAACCATGGCGGTTAGCTTTTACTTTAAGTGGAGATTTGGGACATTACTTCCTCAATGGCAATGTTATTCTTGCATGTGTATGGAGGAGGCAAATCAAATGAACAATTCTCTGGCACAACTGGGTTTGTGCTAGGATACAATTAAATTTTTCTGAAGTTCTTAGAGTTTAGTTCAGGGAGAGCAAGAGGGGAGAGGGTGGAGGGTTGGTTGGAGTTGGGAACCGAGTTGAATATCTAGGGTGAATTGGTCATAGACTCATAGGTGTGGAATAGGTTCATGTCTAGTTAGATAAAATCTTCATCCATGGGATATTTGGTCAGAAAAGTTGATTTTGAGTGGATGCGTGGGGGGCATAGTTGTCAATTCTGTTCCGTTCCGGATGGAATTGGCCGTAACGTTCCGGAATTAGCCTTGGGCGGAATGGAATGGCCCCCTAAAAGTTTCTTGTCCAAATTCCGGCTCCAATTCCAGGCCAATTCCGCCCCATTCTGGCCAAGGTTTCATTCTTCTATTTACATGTAGTGAAAACTAAAAAATGGTCAATTGTAGAGTGTATTTTAATTTAAGTGATTTAAGTATGCATTTTTAGTATTATTTTAGCATTCCACTATTTTTTTTTCAATTTTAGGTATTCTTTTATATTTGTTTTTTCATTTTTCAATAGCGTCTTTTTTCGGAATAGAATACCGGAATTGACTGGAATGCCGAAACGTTCCACTAAAGGGTCAAACTGGAAGAGTGACCAGATCGGAATTGACAACTTTGGTGGGAGGTGAATGAGTTATTCAAGGTCGAGTCGTAAGTGGATAGAGTTGTTGCCAAGAAGGGAGTACGTGTTGGTCAATGTTATGAGTTCTTATTATTTTGTTGGGGCGGGGGAGTGTGGTCTTGTAGGGAGCATAGTTTTTAGGAACAGAGGGACAATAAAACTTGGAATTGGGTTTTATGAGGGGTTTATTTAATGCCTTTCCTCTTTTTGACCCTCCTCCATGCTTTCCTGCTTGGTCAGTTCTGATTGCTCCAAAGGTGGAAGCCTTTTGTTGGTTGGTATTTGCAGGATGAATGCAGAAGACGGACAATCCATTCAGAAGAGATATTGATTCATCAAATGCATTAGTGTTGTGTTCCCTTTGTGGCAAAGTTATACGACCATCCAGCATTAATTGATGTAGATATGCAAGGGAAGTATGGACAAAAGGTAATTTCCTCGGAGTCTCTTGGGTACTTTTGAACAAGTTGGAGCCCACATTTGTTTCATGGGGAGAGTGACTCTGTAGGTGATACTATGGTCCAATTGGAAAGAAGGAATGAACATGTTTTCCAACACTAAGAGGCAAACAAATGAAGCCTTTGAATTTTTAGGAGTGGGAATTGCACATTGGGTGGTGGTTAGAAAGGAAATCCAAGGGAATGAACTTGTCAGGTATCTTGATGACACAAAAAGCTTCCATGTTGGGTGGAAATGAAAGAAAACCAAATAAGGCCATTTGTGACCGCCGAGTCTAGTTGTCAAATTCGGTGTTGATGGCACCTGCTACTAGAGTTAAACCAGGGCCAGCAGGAGTAGTAGTGTTTAAAAATAACGTAGCTTTTACTTTAAGGGAGATTGTGGACATTACTTCCTCAATGATGATGTTATTCTCACTTGTGTATCGATGCAAATCAATCGGCTGATTCTTTGGCACAATAGGTTCTGGCAGTGCTAGGATATGCAATTGAATTTTCTAAAGTTAACAGTGTCTAGGTGGTGTTTTTTTATTTATTTTTATTTTTTTTTGTTGTTGTTGTTGTTGTGGTGGTGGTGGGGAGGGGAGGGAGGGGGGTTGTTAATTGTTTTTTTTCTTGAAAGAAAAAAAGGCGAGTGTATTTGTATTGTGTGTGCTTCCCTTTCCTTTTATACACGCACGCGCACGCGCGCGCGCACACACACACACACACTATTTAGAGAGGAATTTTCAAGTGCGCTCATGCTCATTTAGCCTAAATGAGCACAGCCAATAAGATGGGTGCTAAGAGGATGCATAGCCAATGAGATGCATGAGTTTTGCCTCCCTCTGGATGATGTCATCATATCTAAAATGGGCAAACCTCCAAACGTATCCTTATTGGCTGCGCATCCTTTTTGCACTCATCTCATTGGCTGTGCTCATTTAGGCTAAATGAGCATGTACTCACTTGAATATTCCTCTCTCTCTCTCTCTATATATATATATATATCTTATATGAATAACTATACAAAGACTAAAATTACCCGGGTGGTCTTAAATACATCAAAACTCTACCTACCCTCTCTTTAGCTTAAGAAACTGCTACTCCATTTGCACCTCTCAATGTGTGCCGAATGACGAAACTCTGCCTTTGGATCTTTGTTTAATTCATTAATTTCCGTAAAATATAGATATACTTCCACGGAGGCTCTCCTTGCTTTGTTAGCTATGATGCACATATACGCCATGGATACGGCAAGGACACGCCATAGACATGGATTTTACACATAAAAAGTGAAGTATCGGATACGATACGATATGTTGCCCATTTTGAAGTATCTGTGCATCATAGTTTACAAGACACTACTAATGGTATCTAAAGATTTGCCATGCACTAAGAGGTTTCCTGATAAAGATGCTTTGTTTTCTGTTTCTGTTTGGTTTCAGTGTCTTAATTGTTTGTGGGATTGGCTTTTAATTTAGTCACCATCATTGGTTCATGAATCCTGTCTTTTCTTTTTGTATTTTGTATTTTGTATCATCATCACCACCACCATCATCATCATTTTATAAATGTTACATTATCTGTTGACAACTGAGGCAACTACAAAACCATTGTATTTTCCTCAAGGTCTTGATAAATGGATTTAGCTCCCCTAATGGGAGCTTCCCAGTCAGTGCTGTAGTTGCACTTTTGGTTTGCCTTTGGATCAACTGATCTGTTTTCGACTCTTCTTCATTTCTTCTTACCACTGAATTGTAAGAACTTGTTTCATCATTTATTTTCTTACTATGTAGGCGCATGCTGCTTCGGCAGTGCTAAACTTTAGTGAGAACTGCACCCCGGAAATCTTAACACCTTACTTGGATGGCATAGTGAGCAAATTGCTTGCACTCCTACAGGTATATTCTGTGTTATTTGTCTTGTGGTATTGCTATTTTTTTTTCAGTTCTTTCTCCTGTTATGATCTATTGCTGTGATAATGGTGATGGGTTTTGAAATATTCCATGTTTCCTTATATGTAATCCAGAATAGGAAGCAGATGGTGCAGGAGGGTGCTTTAACAGCTTTAGCATCAGTTGCCGATTCATCTCAGGTCCTTCCTGAAGGCTGTGTTAGTTATTTATTTACATGGTGATTTGAAATAACCTGGTCTAACATCAAATGTGTTTGCCCAGGAACACTTCCAAAAATATTATGATGCTGTCATGCCTTATCTCAAAGCTATCTTGCTGAAGGCAACTGACAAGTCTAACCGAATGCTCCGTGCCAAATCCATGGAATGCATTAGTTTGGTTGGAATGGCTGTGGGCAAGGATAAGTTTAGAGATGATGCCAAGCAGGTATTTGTTGAACTGTTTCTGTCTGTTGGTGCTCTATCTGTTAGGGGTCATTCATTTGCGCTCGTTTCCATACATATGTAAATGATTCACATGCATAATGGTTACACATCATTACTTTTTTTTTTTCTGCTGATTGATGCATGTGGTGCGTAAATGGGGTGTAAATGACCCTCCGTTATAAAAAAAAAAAAAAAGTGTGTAAATGAGGTCATGTACACACCCAAATTTTCACATCTTAACAGGTATGGAAGTGTTTTACGCCCGAACTAATACGCTTACATGGTGATGTTTTCCGTAGGACCCATCAAACATGTTTATTTTTTTATCTTCCTGTAGGCCCCATATTTGTAATTCAAACATAATGAACTAATAAATCGCAAGACCTTGAAGCTGATTATTTTAAATCTTCCTAGATTTTGAGTAATTTGTGAAAAAGTCCCAACCTATGGATCTAATTTTTTGGACTTTTGTGGGCCCCCAATTCATGATCCTAACTGGTCAATATTCTTGTTTTAACTATTCAATATTCTTGTGTTGATGGTTAACATCAAGACATAAAGTTTCATGTCTTAATTCTTTATGGATTTTGAAAAATTTGTGAAAAACATCCAAAAAATTGAAATAAATCTAAAACCCTTGGATATACTCATTTACTCAAATGAAAATGATGATTTTGTCAAACATGGTAATGTGTTTCACATGTGTAACACTTGCATATGTAACATTTGCACATGTAAAACCCATTTTTCTATCACATGCATAAAAGGCAAATGACTGCTTAGGAAGTGCTTTGAAATTAGATATGAGATGGCAGATTTCAGTATATACTACATGAATGTTTATGATTTTACAATATTTCTCTTCCAATTAATAACACCAGTTCCATACCATTTTCTCTGATCATACAATTTATCACATCTGTTTAACGTTTGTGTGAAATGTACCTGTTAAGATTTAAAATTCAATCATTACAGTAGCAAGAGGCAATTAATGCTGCTATTTGGAAAATTGTGATCATTCATTTTGTTGCATCTTCGTTTTTGAAATCGAGGCCAACTGTATAATCGAAGGGGATTAATAATATCTCTGTGATTGACAAACGAATGTTAAACCTTTTTCTATGGGGAAACTAGAATAGACATAATCTGTCTGCGTTCGAAACCTGCCACTCGAGATAGATAAAACATGTGTCTTTCTTGTCCAATTGGGCATGATTGTGGTTTGTATGGAAGTTATTTACATTTGGGGAAAAAAGTGCATGCAGACTGTCCATTGGCATGCAAACACATTCACATAACAGAATTGTCTTTTTTGGAATTTTTAAAGGTCATGTAAAATCTTTACATTGCAGATAATAAAATGGGTTCAGCATTCTGTTGCACGCTTCAATAATACATGCTAATCGATTTTGCTGCTTGTTCTTTTACCGCTATTTTTTTTCTTCTTTAGCATGTCCTTTTGGAATGATTTCCTTGCGTTTCGGCTTATTGTTTGTTGTTTCATGCTAGGTTATGGAAGTGCTTATGACACTGCAAGGAACTGCTACAGAGTCGGATGATCCAACAACTAGCTACATGCTACAAGTAATTTTTTTATTTTTATTTTTTAAATTTTGTTTTCTAATTGTCGTTTGTGGACATCTATGCAATTTGGTCGGTATCCCTTTGCGTCGGTTCATTTCTGTGAATGCTTTTCGTAGGCCTGGGCCAGACTCTGCAAGTGTCTAGGACAAGATTTCCTTCCATACATGAGTGTTGTGATGCCCCCATTGCTGCAGTCTGCTCAGCTTAAACCAGATGTGACCATTACATCTGCAGACTCCGACAATGACGATGACGAGTCAGATGATGAAAGGTCTGCATATACTTTCCTTGAAAAAGTAAATGGATTTCATCTCAACAGCACTTGAAAATCATGACTGAATGAAGTTGGACTCAGTAATTTTTTCTGTAATTTTTGGACAGATTGCCTTATGAGTTTACTCAATTTGATAGATTAAATGTGGGATTTTTGAGATTCTTTTTATTATTGAGATTTTGTGAAAATATCGATTCTACCTTTTGGCCATTGCATGGAGAAGTGGGCATGGAGGCTGATCTGTTTGCTTTGGGTAATGTTGCTAGACAGTTCTTACCTGTCAGGGGAATAGTGACCAGTGTGCATTATTGACCTTAAAGCTTTCTGCTTTCACTTTGTATTTTATACTTTTCAATAAATTCTTCATGCTAAAGCATACAGTATACATTCAAAATTTTGTTAGACCAATGTCTGTTGAAAGAATGATTTATTATTCCAACAATTGAGCTGCTTGAAACCAGATTTTTTTCATTCAAATAACTGTTGGGTTCTTTCGATTTTTGTCCAATGACGGTGGAGGAAATGCCTAAGTTCCTCTTGATATAATTTTTCTTTTCACTAAAAGAAAAAAAGAAATTGCTGAATTTCTCTTGCTTCATTGTATATTTGTTCTTTGTTTGAACTTGTTTGTTCTCTTTACACATTCTCTTGCAAACTTCGCTTTATACTGGTTCAGGAGAGAGTAGTCTACACTCTACACGACATGTCCATTGAAAATTATGTACGATGTTTACTAATCCTCAGAAAAGTATACCTATGCGTAAATTTTTAGCAAGACGAACCAAAGGTTTAGAAACAGGTTCTTGGGGTGCAACTCTGTCACTCGAGTCAAGTTGCCGAACCTGCACCCAAAAGCCCTCAATTTCCACAGGAGATGAAAAAATTGATTTAGTTCTGAAACATCAGAAATTAGTTTCCAATAATTCTAGAATTTAAAGACATGTTTTATGGTCAAAACAATATGAATTGCAGTCATGAGGTTGTGGGTTCAAGTCACGTTACCAATAAAAAAAAGAAAAGAAAAGAAAAAAAAGATAGAAAAAGAAGTGGTTATCGGCTGCCGTGCTTATTATGTTGGAATCAGTTTTAGTTTGGTTGAGGGCTTACCATATCTGAGCTGGATTTGTTAATATTGTTGACTGCTGTGGGTTGAATTTTATGAGTTATCCTACTTGTTTAATTTATTAAAAATTCCCAACTTAATCAAACTTATTATGATAGTGGCCCCAAATGTGGATCGCAGTTGTCCGTATTATCATCGGTCTATGCTAACCATCCATTTTCTCTAGATCAGAATGAAAGGCTAATAATGAATAAATTAAGTTGATGGTCCAAATTCAATGCCATCCTATGGGGCAAAATGGGATATTTGAGTTAGTATCCATCTATAATAAACCTTATGATCCTCATGCTTCTGTTGCACACAAGTGCGCATGTTTCTAGATTTGCATATATACACACTTGTGTATATATCTCCCTTATGTACGTGTACAACTGGCTACTCAAAGTTTCCCAAGCTATTTGTCTGGGGCCCTAGCTGCATGGAATCTACTATGCATAAGACCAAAAGATACTTTTAAATCACAAATATATTCTGATGTTTGGGTTGGTATGGGCCAAGTCCTATATAACTCCGCATGGTGGTGAGTCGTGACGATGCAAAAGGTGCCGAGTCTTTGTTGATTGTCTTGACTGATTTATAAAACCATGTTGTTAGCCAATCATAGAAGAGCTGTGTTTTAGAATGGGGGTATGTTCTGTGAAAATCGATCACTTCACTCCCAAAACCCCTGAGACATCTAAATATAGTTTAGGTTCTGGTGCAATGTTTATTTTTCAGAGGCTCCAATATTCTTCAGGAGTACTAAAGTTCAACATGGATGGAGCTGCAAGAGGAAAGCCGCGGTTAACTGGCATCGGAGGTGTTCTAAGAAATCACAGAGGGGAAGTTATGTATATATTTTCTAAACATATTGGGATCAAAGATTCAAAAGAAGCAGAAGTTATGGCTATATTGGAAGCTTTTCACATTTATCATTCCTCTTATCACCAATCACTTATTGTGGAAAGTGACTCAGCTAATGCCATATCTTGAATGAAATCTTTTACAGGTCCATTGAAAATGCAATTTTTATTCAACGAGATTAGTTTTCTAGTATCTGGGTTGCAAGTACTGTTTTAGGCTTTCAGCATGTGTTTACTGCAAATGGAATTGCGGATTGCTTAGCCAAGCAAGGGGTATATTGTTCTTGTAATCTAAGTGCCCATGTAGTGTGGTGGTGATTGGAGTCTGGTGTATATCTCTTATCCTGGTTTATCCATGAGCTATGCCCTTTCAATTTAGTCTAATCTGTAATCACTCACTGCGGTCTTGTCAAAGCAAGGTCCTGGGAGGGTCCTGAATGGAGACAGACTTAACCTTTTGCAATTTTACATGGCAATTTTAGTCTAATCTGTGTTGTCCTTTTTTAACTTTTTATAAAATGTTATTGTTACTGAAAAAAAAAATTTCTTCAAGATGTATATAGGAAAATGTACTTCCTCATTTATTGTTCACCATATAGGCTACAAATCTTCCCAGAGGAATTTGTTGAAAATCTGATTTTTATCTTTGTGCTGTGCTTGTTATTTATTTCTTCCTTGGCTCTGCAGAACAGTGGTTTTGTTTAATATTTGTGGTCTGCACTTATGTGAGAATTGTCTTGTGCAGTATTGAGACCATTACCCTTGGGGGTAAAAGGATAGGGATCAAAACTAGTGTCTTGGAAGAGAAAGCTACAGCTTGTAATATGCTCTGTTGCTATGCTGATGAGCTGAAGGAGGGGTTCTACCCATGGATTGATCAGGTTGCTAATGGTGTACTGGCTATTTTTCCCTATTAAAGGCATTTCTCGTCGTAAAATGATACCATTGATAACATGTTACTAACAAATCATGCAGGTTGCGCCCACTCTAGTTCCGCTTCTAAAGTTTTATTTTCACGAAGAAGTTAGGAAGGCTGCCGTTTCGGGTATGTGCTGAAGCTAAAATTCATTAATGTGGTTCCATTTATTGATATATTTGGAATTGGTTATTTTTCTGAAGCATTTCATTTTGTGTTTTTAAGCCATGCCAGAGCTATTACGCTCAGCTAAATTAGCTGTAGAGAAGGGCCTAGCACAAGGACGTGGTGAGTCCTATGTTAAGCAGTTGACCGACTACATAATTCCAGCTTTGGTTGAGGCATTACATAAGGTCATCCTAATATTTAATTATTTATTACTTCTTGAGATTTTTTGTTTCTGTATCATATTCTTATTATTTTTCTGATGGCATTCAGCATTCTTTTCTATACTAACTCTGGAAATGGCTTACAGGAGCCTGAGACAGAAATTTGTGCGAGCATGTTGGACTCATTGAATGAATGCATACAGGTTTGCCATGCTTTCTAATGAAGTTCTGTTTCTTTCCTTACAAACACATTAAACTCCAAATCATATTAATGCTATGTGTAATAGTTTTACCTGATAAAGAAATTTGTTCTCTCTCCTACATTGCTGCTGAAAACTTAACATTGATTGTTGATGGCCTGTGTATATAAATGAAGATTTTTGAGACTTAGATTAGGATATATCCACTATGCCATTGTTTGAGTTCATAAGAATTTGTGCCATCTGTGCCCCTCCAAGAATTCCTTAATATGGGTAAAGTGAACTGCAAAACATAATAGTGAAAGTCTTGGAAAAGGTTGTGGATGGTGATGTTTGATGCGTAGAGGATTTCTTTTCCTTTCCATATATTCGACTTTACATTTGCGGCAGAAGTCTTATTGCATTGTTTTTGTAATTTCAACTTAGGGTTGTGGGCTCTCTTGTTCTCTCATATAGGGCATGATGGTCTTTAGTGATTTATGCTGCATGTACTTTCTTTTATAACTCCACAGTCACATGTTGAAGATTTATGATACTGTCTTGTTCCATTCAGATATCTGGACCACTTTTGGAAGAGAGTCAGGTCAGATCGATTGTTGATGGGATAAAGGAGGTAATCATTGCTAGCTCAACTAGAAAAAGAGAAAGGGCAGAGAGGACAAAGGCAGAGGATTTTGATGCAGAGGAAAGGGAATTTCTTAAAGAAGAAGACGAACAAGAAGAAGAAGTTTTAGATCAAGTATGCCCTAAAATTCATGTTTTTATTATTATTTTTTCATGGATGTTTTGGAGCTAGTTACTAGAGCTAGTTTTATTGTTTTTTTATTTGTATTTCGTAATCTATACATTGGAAGCCGTTGGCCAGCGTTCATTTTCCCCCTTACAGTTCTTATCTTCTAAGTGCAGGTTGGTGATTGCTTGGGCACGCTGATTAAAACATTCAAGGGTGCTTTCTTACCTTTCTTTGACGAGCTTTCTTCTTACATAACTCCTATGTTGGTAAGTTGAGTCAAAATGGGTCAATATTTATTGATACTTTATGTTGGATGTTGGTTTCTTGTTCTAGAAAATGACAGACATTTTAGAATATTTGCATTTTGGAATGTGGTCATTTTAGAATGACTGTTTTTGTAATCTCATGTTTTGTATATCCTGGTATTCTATCTTGGATTCTGATGTTTTTACACTAATTTATGGGCTTGTCTGCCATTCTGATCTGACTGAAATAGGGCCGATTCAATTAGATCTGTTTGAAATTAAAGCCTTTTCAATTAGAACCTTTTACAAATAGATCGGTATGTATCTTTCAAGTAAAAAAAGTACACTTGTCATTCTATGAAAATTACATGGCAAAGTATTCATTAAGTAAAAGAGTAGTACAGGTAAACTTATCATATACTCATATTATAAAGTCACGCAGGCAAACTCGTGTAAAAAAGAGCAAAAAGTGAATTTTTTTTTTTTTGGCTAGTTTGGGCTACTCATGAGTGATACTTTAGTCTTGAAGACCCAGGGATCGATCCTTGGGCATTTGTGTGAAACTTAGGTGCCAACACCAGTACACCACTCACTCAAACATGAGTGTGTTGGCGGCAAAAAGTGTCTTGATTACTGTAGACATTCATGTCTATTTGAAAAGATTTTGTTTTTGATAAAGAGGCAAAAGGTTTTAAAGCTAATTGAATTAGACCTTCACATAAACATTGCCATAACAGTTTAAGGCACTCAAACATCTATTTGAATCAGTTTTAAGCCTATTGAAACAAAAAGTAGACTTTCCAAATGGCGTCTATGTTTTTATCGTTTTATAAAATATAGATATAACTACAACTTGTAGATGTATTGGTTTTTTGTTTTCCCTTTAAAAAATCACGATATTGCCCTGAAATTGGTTTTCAGTTCTTCATGTTCGACATGCTTGTATTTTGCCCTTTTCCTGAATAAAATTAGTTATCTTCTAAAAAAAATTTACACAGGTTGCCTATTCATTATGCAGATGAATTGCAGTTTTGGGTTCATCAGATCTGTCGGCAAATTGTGACTCATGGGCAGTGTCATTTTTTTGTATTTTTTTAGAAAAAATTGCCATATTTTCTAAAAGAGAAAACTAGAAGCACCAAAAATTTATGGTGCAGTTGAGAAAACATGATGCAAGCCGAACTGACAACTTATTGTCCTTTGTATGCAATTTTCTTTTTGAGAACAAGAGGAAACTCTGATCATGGCCTTTCCTGTACGTAGTTTGTTGGATTCATTTATAAAGTTTCAGTTTTCCTTCACTCTTTTCACTGCATTGTGATCCTTTGGATAATTCAACAGTTTATATTTTGGTTCTGATATGAACTTGAAACAGTCTGCTCCTTTTATTTTCATCCTCGGGTTGATAAAATGAGGTTTTTGAATTTCAGGGTAAGGATAAAACGGCCGAAGAGAGAAGGATTGCCATTTGTATTTTTGATGATGTTGCAGAACAATGTCATGAAGCAGCTCTTAGGTTGCCCATTTTTTAAATGTTAAAATTAAAGTAGGCATTCTATTTTACTACTTTCTCTTTCTAACATATTCACACTTACTTTGATTGACAGATACTATGATACTTTTGTTCCATTTTTATTAGAAGCATGCAATGATGAGAGCCCTGATGTTCGACAGGTTTGCACTTAAACAAGGCCTTTTATGGCTCTACATTGTTACCACAGAAGGTTTTCTGATCATATTTAAGCCTTTTTTTTTCAGGCTGCTGTGTATGGAATTGGTGTTTGCGCAGAATTTGGTAGATCTATGTTCAAACCTCTGGTTGGAGGTATCTTGCTTTAATTTTGTGCACATCTTTAAGGAATTATGCCCTTTTAATATCAATAATAAACATCTGCTTCTATTATCTATCTACAGAGGCTCTTTCCAGGATAAATGCTGTGATTAGGCAACCTAATGCGCTACAATCAGAAAATGTGATGGCGTATGACAATGCTGTCTCAGCTCTAGGGAAAATATGCCAGTTTCATCGTGACAGTATAGATGCAGCTCAGGTACATGCACTTCGCCATCTTCCAAGGTTGTCAAAATGCTTGAACTAGACTAGTCGTCCAGCCCTCCTGGTCCCTGGGCCACTCTAGCCAATATCTAAGTGAACTGGAAAGCGATAAGTCCATCACATGAATGTGTTGTCAATAAAGAATGTAAACAATAAAGAATGTTGAGTCCTATATCTGTTTGCTTTGTTTGGACCCATAGGACACGCTGATGTTGCGATCCTTTTTTTTTAATCACTATTCTGTATAATTGGGTGCGTTCCTTGGTGATCCAGATAAATTGATCTGATGGAGCCTACTACGAGTATCATGTTAGATCTTTGGGTGTATTTTCTAGATCTTAATAGGAAAACTGAGAGAAGTTTGAGAGAGTAAACTGATGGTCTCTCAATGTGACGGTCTTCTATAAATACACTTTGTGGATACTGTCTAGTTAATCTGTATCTTTTGTTGTAGAAGAGAATAACAGAGGTATGGTTGTCTAAAGCGGTATACATAGGATGGTGAAGGGAAACTAGTACAGTGATCTAACGTATATGACATATCTTCCCTTTCACAGAACCCCCTTCTCCAAGTTCATGATGCATGGGCTGAATGTAATGCGAGTTTGCTTAACAATTGATTGATTCAAAGAAGAGTATGACTTTTGGCAAAGTAGCCCACAAGCTGAACAGCCGTGGTGATAGGTGTGAGATGTCTGATCTTTCTGTTCAGGAAAGAATCTTTCTTTGCCATAATGGGTGAAATCATGAGAGAACTTTTGGTCACAGAACCATGGTGTAGGAGAGTAAAGATGCCTGTTTCCTGTCTTGAGTTCTTCAATTTGGAAGGAAATTTAGATTGAAATCAAAGACCACGTCACCGAGTGGCATGATAGCCTTTTCGTGAGACTTTAGATGTATCGCAGGCAATTGATTCTGCAACTGCTGTGTCAACAGATGGTAGCAGAGAATGATAGGAGGATGAGCCCTCATAAGGGTTCAAATTCAGACTGAGGAGCTGTTAACAGTTGAGCCAATTTTCTTCTTGATACATTCTGAAGACGCCTACTAATCACTTGGAAATTTGGAACAGTTGAGCCAATTTTCTTCTTGATACATTCTGAAGACGCCCACTAATCACTTGGAAATTTGGGATCTACCAATGCTGGTTTACTACAGCGTCTGGTCATTACAGTTTAAATTCTTGGATATATAAATATTTACCAGCTTGTGTGATTGGGTTAATTTCAATGTCTAACTGATCACTCTTGGTGAAAGGTTTCTAAACATACAAGGCTTCTGTATTATCCCATAGAACTTTGATTCTATCTGACTGGGTCAAATTTATGTTTCAACAGAATTGATGTTCCAGATCAGAATTTTGGAAGACAAAAATGCTCCCAGAAACCTGAAATCTGGATATTATAGATGAAAAAATGTGAAAAAATAAAATAAAAAATGCACTCATGATACAAGGGAATGGGACAGTTCTCATGTGCAGTCCACCCTATTTTATGCGCCACCTGGCCCATCTATGAGCTATGATCAAGTTATCTTCCTCACACTCACTACTCCCACGTGAAATGCCACAAACCAACAATTGATTCATTCAATGACTGTTGGATTGAAATCGAAGAAAATGAACCCTTAACTGTCAAGCTCAAGGGCTATAGATTGAGGGGTTGATAATTTGCACACCTTTAGGTTTCATTGGTTAAAGGTGAACCACTTGCTTTTGAATTGCTTCATAGCCTTGGCAGTTTCTTGGGTGCTTCTGGGAGCCATTGATTCTCATTATGAGACATGGCATTTTGGAGTCCCTACTCAACAAGGGTAAGCTTCTCTGCTTGCCATCTTCATTTTGACAATCTGGTACCTTTGCTGCTTGGGTCAGTGGCCAAGTTGGAGGGATTCAAGCCTCCCACTAGGGATCGATCCCTCGTGGGAGGGATGGGAGCAGGAGCCATTATGACTAGGCCATCCCTGTATTCTTCGAAAATCTGGTACCTATGGAAGGGGAGGACTATCAGATGCTTTAATAATAAGCGGATGAGTGCCAGCACTTAGTCATTCTTATCAGGAAACAAATCATCTCATGGGCCTTGTCTTTGGACTTGTTTGGAGTTTCCTTAGATATGCTTGATATGTGTTGGATGGAGCTGGAAGCTCATCTTTGATGCCAGCACTGTGGGTAATTCAGGTAGGGCCCTCATGGGGTTTCTCAATCGTGATGGCTCGGGGAATCTGAGGAGCTAGTTCTAAGGTCTGGGTACAAGAGGAGAGCATCAGTGAAGCTGAATTTCTTGCCATGTTAGTAGGGATGCATGAAGCCTGCATTCTGGGCCTTTTGCCCTTTAGTAAATAGGTGATGATTCTGCCTTCTGCCAACTCATAGGCAGATGGCCGTCATTGCCCTTGAAGAATTAGGTCCTGGTTGGATGAGATGAGGGGCATCTCTGTAGGGTTCGACTTCTCTTCTCCCATTTATTGAGGGCAGCTGATGTGGAAGAATATAGACTAGCTAAACAGTTATTGGGGTGGACAATCTGATATTTGGCTTGTAGACCTTGATTGATTTTTATTTTCTTTTTTGGGTGGCTTTCCATCTTCGCAAACCTTTTATATTTCTGTCCTTTGATAAGTTGTCTTGTCACATTTAACGGAAAAAAGAAAAATACTGGTGAAGAGGTAGCTAAAATAAAAACTGCAGCATAAAAATCATGAAAGAGTAGAGGCTGGCACGCCCTATCAAGTTCGAAACGGAACACATAAAAGAAGTTTCATAACTGTTAAAAACACAAATTTGTTAGTTCTGTTGGTGAGGGACATGGGGATTTCAATGAAAATCCGTGACTTCTGAGTCCCCATTGTAGAATATATTTGAACTTCATTCTACCATCAGTTTGTAGGGGACCAGAAGTCTAACCCAAAAAAATCATAGTATTTGATCAGTTGAGTTTAAAAACTACCAAATTTGTGTATAATGATGGAACTGAGATTTTGGTGAACTGATAATGTTAAAAATTCATGAAAAACTTGGAAAACCTTGATAAATGATGGTTTTTTAAAATCTGAAACATCAAGTCTTGGCTGCCAGCTGTGGGTTTTATAGAAATGATCCCACCAACAAAAATTTCCTTGCTGAAGTGAACCTGACTTATAACCTGTGATCAGATGAGTGTGGGCTTGATACCATGTGTAATCTTAGGTTATAGTCTCCAGATCTTAATAACTAGAAATCAATGAAGATTCAATAGAAACAAATAGAAAAAGAGAATAAAATAGAGATAAATCGGTGGACTTCTCAATTTGAAGTTAAATACAACTAATCTGCATCTATATCTTGTTTTACAAGATAAAAAAGCTAAGTTAGTATGACGGAGTTCATGAGAAATGAAGCGAATGTCCAAAGGTGGATGCTTAAACCTCGATGATTGAATTATCCTAATCATCCAATTTTTGGCCTACAAAATAAATAAATAAAATGCTAGCAGTAAATAAGAGAACTTCCAATTTCTCACATGTGGGATGGCTCAAACGTCTATGATCGAAGGTCATAGAGTTTTGGTGAGAAATGGATAAGGGTTGGATGGTGGTGGATAATTCAATCGTTAAGGTTTATGCATCCATCTTTGAACTTTCCCCTGGTCATTTCTTATGAACTCGTTTAGCTATCTTAAATATGATGCTAGCTTCAATTTATGCTCGGTTCTCCAATTGGGATGCATCTTAACCAAAATTTACTCCATGAACGTCTCCAACAAAATCAGCAATAATTTATTACTTAATTAATAATAATAAAAAATTCAAGTGAATACAGGTAGTTGATTTAAATTTCTATGTTAGTGTATGATTAGATGTAGGGTTGATATCACTTCGCATTATGGTTCCTTTTTTTTTTTTTTTTTTTAAACATTGTATTTAAGAAAGCTTATTGTATAGTTGAGCCAGGTTATTATTATATTTTTTTTTCGGAGATTCATCTCTCTAAGATCTTTGGTGTTACTGTGTTAGCCTTGCAAATGTTATCCAAGAACCTAAATCTTGCTTGGGATGCAAGCCTTGCAGAGGATGCAAGTACCTTAATCTTATGAGGGTGTGATTCTGTCCTGCATTCAGGGTTCTGTCTTCTTGATTTATCGGGCTTGGGTTTCAATTGCACCTATGCCTTCATCACAAACTAACAAGGCACCAATGACTCATAAAACATAACCAAAAAAAGGGCCCGCCTTTGTAGCATTAGATAGAGGGGCAGTGTTTTCTACCATCATCAACACCTTTAAAACTACTTGCTTCTTCCTTCTTTTCTTCCTTTGCCTTATTCATATGTGGCATGATTCAGTCCTGGGTTTAGAGCTGTGTGTGTGGGACACAGGTTTCCATTAATTGAGTAGCTGTTTAAAACACCCCCCCCCCCCCCGGGCACCACCACCACCACAAAAAAAAAAACAGAACAAGGGAAAAGAAATACTGAAACGCTTATGTTTTGTGCTAATATGTTTGATGGGTTAATGCTCTATAAAATTTATAATTTACTGCATAATATTATTATATGATTATAAAACAAGTACATGGGACTAGGACTCTAATAAAATCAATAATTCTGTTTGTAAATCCTGTCAAATTAAAAAAAAAATGCGAAGTTATGTGGTATGATAAAGTATCAATATTTAGAAATTGGCACATGTGAATATTTTTTGCATGCTCTTTTTCCAACGGTTTTAAGATTGTAATCCCTTTCTCTTTGTTTGTCAGGTTGTTCCTGCCTGGTTAAGCTGCTTGCCCATCAAAGGTGACTTGATTGAAGCCAAAGTTGTTCATGATCAGCTGTGCACAATGGTTGAAAGGTAATGGCTTGCATTTTGGTGAATGTTGCATCAAATTTTTTGAATTGTTTGTCACATTTTCTTTTTCTTCATAGCAATGAACCACTTCTTATAATAAGTGATAGTCTTTGAATATACACTGAACATGCAATCTCATATTTGTCATCTATATACAGGTCAGATATGGAGCTTTTGGGCCCTAACAACCAAAATCTTCCCAAAATTGTTCACGTGTTTGCTGAGGTAAAAATCTTGTCTGGTTTCCATTTTGTTGATCCCCAGGTCTTTTTACCATGAAAAGAGAATATCAGTAGAGTAATATCCAATTCTCAGCAAAACCATTTGCTCAGCTTTTAAAACAGTGCATTTGCTGCACCACACCTCAGGCTGCATCCACAAATTGGTTGGCCTCATTAAAGGTGGATAAGCTATCAGCCATTCTAAATCATTGATAGCGTTCAATTCAGCCCTTGTTTGATCTAGATCTTTGGCTGAAGTTGTTCATTTACTTGCCACCACTCAGATTTTTAGGAATGGCTTGCTATTAAAGTAGCTGGCCCAAGTGGCGGACCCAGGATTTTCGTTTGAAGGGGGCAGATGATGGCTATAATATTATCGTCTTTTGAGGGGCCCGAGGCTTATTTCTGACGGGGGTATGGGCTAATTTTTTTAATTATTTTGGATGGGGGCATGGGCTTATTTTTCCGTTCACCGCTGGCCTTTTGGGCTTTTCCAGGTCCGATGGGTGCGATTGCCCCCAAAACCCTATACCTGGGTCCGCCAATGTCTGTCCCTAACATTGTTGGGAGGAGGCTTTGATGATGAAGGCGGCTGACTATTAAAGTACCTATCAATGGTTGGCTTAGATTGCCCATTGGTAAGTCCCACCTGCATCTTTGCTCGTCGAATATTTTCTTTGAATCTTCATGCGTCACTACTGCGAGACCTCCTGATCCTAGCTAACCATTAATGTGGGTTCAAGCCATAAGATCATTCTTTTGGTGCTGTGCGTAACAGTGTGATTTGGAGTCCTAGTCTCTCTTTCAATGTACTAACTTTTGGGTTAGGGAATCAAGATTGGCACCCGGTTTTTTTAACTTGTAGACCAGTCTCTTTTCTACTTTGTTATTATTAGAGTATCACATAATGATACTGATATGAGGTAATTCGATAAAATCTTCTACCAATCTAACGAATGCAGGTCTTATGTGCGGGCAAAGATCTTGCGACAGAGCAAACTGTTAGCCGGATGATTAATCTTCTGAGGCAGCTTCAGCAGACTTTGCCACCATCTGCTCTGGCCTCAACCTGGTCTTCTTTGCAGCCTCAGCAGCAGCTCACTTTGCAGTCCATCCTGTCGTAAGATCATGCTCTTTTGGCGTCAGATTGGTTATTCCCTATTTCATTTACCCATTCTTTATATACATATTCATTCCTTGTGTGAATTTTGTGCAAGTGGATTCCTGAGAGTGAAAGCTGTTGTAGTTGAACAAGGGTTTTGGTGTAGAGTGTGTGTATATTACGAGCTATTTATTATGTTGCAATGCCCGAAAGTTGGGACAAATATATAGTGGTGGGGCTTGTTTTTGGCATTTGGGGGTGGCTTTGGTAGAACACTGAACAAGTGCTTTTACAGTCACCCCTCTGGAGCAGTTTTGCGGCTTGAATTTTTTTTTTTTTTTTTCTTTTCTTTTCTTTTCTTTTTTTTTTTTTTTTCAGTTTTCCATGTCTTATTAGTGATAAAAAAGAAAAAAAAAATCCAACTTTGTATGCAGCTTGATCTTTTAAAAAGACGGATGGATGTTTGGTTTTCTTCAATCTCTCTCATGTTTGCTTTCTCTCCTCTTCAAATCTCTCTCATGTTTGGTTTTTTTTTTTTTTTTTTGTGTGTTGGGGGTGTGGGGCTGGGGCTTGGTCAACTTGGGAAGCTCATGGACCGAGCCCCTTTTGATAAACTAGGGATGGTCCTGGACGACCCGGTCCTGGCTTGTCACAGGCCCAGCCCACTTTGGGCTGGAATTGGGTCTTATGTTTAGCATCTGGGCTGGGCTTTGATTTACTATTTGGGCCATATGGGCTGTGTCTGGGTTCTATAGTCGAGAGCCCAAAGCATGGCCCAGCCTGGATTAGAGAGAGAACTATTGAAACTATTTACTGAAACAAGGTCCATCCCATATGTTAAATGTCCATTTTGCCATTTATAGGTCTTCACCTTCATTTCTTCATTTTTAATCACTTTCAGGAATGCATTTGTGAGAATTCCATGTAATTCATGAAACAAAGGGACCCTTACTTTTAATTTATGGACAAACCCAAGATTTATGACACACTGACGAAACCCCTTTGGTTCTCTTGGGAGGTAGTAGGTTACTTACAAGTTACAAATGACCAACTACAGCCATTAGTGCCTATGTGGGGGAAAAAAGAAAAGCTATCTTTACACTGCAGGCATATTTGCAGGTTACTAATGAAACTCTGTTTCAAAAAGCTTAGCAGTCTGGTGGTTGTATGAAGAGCATGTTACACCTATTCAACCACCTCTTGTACCATAGTTTATCAAAGTAAATTATAATTATATTCTTTGAAATGAAAATGTACTAGAAGTTGATGAGGATGATACTTTGAGCTAACTGTATTATAATAATAATATTGAATTCAACGCATGCCCCTGTAGATGCCATGTCTCTCTCATTCATAAAAGAAAACAGAAAGAAACTATGAAAAAGTAAAATACAATATAATTTTAGGAAAGGATCAGATGGAATCACTTCTAGAATTGTGCTTGTTTGACATATTAATGGAAGCCCACATCTTCCCATAGTAGGAAGATGAAGATCCAAGTTTTGAATATTTTCTCCATCCTTCCAGAGAGAGGCAACTTACATATTCACACATCTGCAGCTGGAACATGATAGGAATGTACATATAGTGTATGTAATTTCTTCATCACATGTTGGAGAATAATAAAAAAAAAAAAGCACAAAAGAAGGGTATGCAGTCGACCCTAAAATAAGTAGGATTTAAAAAAAGAAATCTTTAACAAATAAGATCTTGTATTTACTTTTACTTTTGTATGAAAGTAGCACTTTACTAGCTTTATGTTCATGGAATAGATATTAGTATGTTCCTCTTTTGTTGATGGGTATCGAGGAACTATTTATTATTGTAGACATATATATTAAACTTTTAATAAACTCAAGTCAAATTCATACATGTGCGGCCCGCCTGCTTCTCATCATTGCAATTTGTTGGATCTTAATTCCTCTCGCAATGAGCGATTAACCTGAATATGAGTAATATTAATCAGTAGATTAAAGCTTAACATGATGTGTGATTACTTTACCTGAAAAGGTTATGGGAGCTAATCATGCTCCATTACATGAAACAACCAATTGGATGTGGCTGATATCTATGCCCAATGCATCAAAATGGAAGTGAGATCTAATCCAAAGGATTTTGTTGCCTCTTTTCATGGGAGCCATAATGTGAGTAAACGATCTACTATGACGGTGCTATGACATATTTAAATGCCAACTTTACAACCCAACAGTGTGGGTCATGTGCCAATGTGTAGGCCACATATGAACATGGCCATTCAGAGATCACCACCCTCTAAAATGGCTTTTGTCTTGCTACAATATCCAATCAATCATAAATAAATTGTGGGTCCATTTTCACTTGATCCAATCTTCTCGTATCACACACTTCTGACTATATTAAGAACTAACCGATATCACATAGACTCCAATGGAATTGCTTCTAAGTCATGCCCTTGGCCTCATCCTAGCCATCTAAAATTACTTAGATGGTGATAAACCTAAATCATAATTATTTGAGTAGGTTAGATAATTTGAAAGTGGGCCCCACATGGGTCAAACCTATTTTTTTATAAAAAAAAATATATTATGTGTTATTAATTACCTGTTGTCATATAACATATAAGAATTGACATAAAATAAGGTTGTTGTTAGATGTGAGCAATAGTAGTGGGATCAATGCACTAAGGAATGCTGCGTGCACGTCATGCTTTGCACCCTCTCCTTATTCTTTCCTTTTGAAGTGTTCGTCTCGTCGTTTTGCATCGATTCCTAACCTGCTGCCACGTGGAGCATGGGTGTGTCGTTGACCGAAGACTTTGGGCCAGGACAAGGACTAAGGCACAAAAATATCCACAGTGAATGAATGCATAAGAAATGTTCTCCTGTCTCAATTTTTTTTTTTTTAATTCCAAAAGGATCCTCTTATTTCTTCTAATGACAGCTTAGACCCGGAGCAATTAATTCATTATTACTAGTAATTATCGATTTTACGGTTTTATTATTATTATTATTATTATTATTATTATTATTACTACTACTACTACTAATTTGTGTTGGCTTTTGTATGATCAATCCAATTCCTTTACATCATTCGCCTCTGCTCCTTGTCAATTGTAACTGGCTTAGTTTGACAGTAATTTGAATTTTTTTTAATCACTCAATTGATTGTGCTAAGTTTGGCACCCATCCAACTTTGTTAAATGTTTGAATTTGATCGATTTGAAACCCTTGATACTTTACCTCGTGTGATCTGATGGTCCCCATTTTTGCCTGAAAAATAAGCTTTGGTTGATTCTCTCTAAACTCCGACCTTGATTTGCATTATTTCAGGTGGGGCACAGAGCCTAGTGTATTCCATGCATACCAAATATCAGGATAAATAACCTTAAGGGGTTGGCCGAGTGGTCAGGACCACGGTTCATTCCTCTTTCGGAGCTAGAGGTTTTGATATCGACTCCCGGTTCTCCTTTCCTTAGGAATCGAAGGTTGAGTCCACTAGTGCTACCACCTTGAGGCAACAGGGGTGCTTACCTGCTTCCCTTTGGGCTCGGAGGGGTCCAACCCAAAGGATTGGGAACCCTCAGATATAAAAAAAATAAAAAAAATAAAATCAGGATAAATAAGAATCTTAACCAAGACATATATATATATATATATATATATATATATATATGAGGAACATTCATGTGCATCCATCCCTCACCATAGGGTGATGGACACTTCCATAAATGAGAATTTTCAAGTACAAAAGTGAATTTTCAAGTACATAAGGTGACGTACACTTCCTTGTCTATATGTGCAAAAAGGGAAAGTGCCCTTCACCCTATGGTGAGGGATAGATGCATATGAATATTTTCATATATATATATATATATATATATAAAACCTACTTTTGTGTCCAATTTTGGATTGATGATGATGATTCAGGTGTAAGATATTGCGTATGAATAATTTTGAATCTGAGTCCAAATACTGCTCAAAATATAAATACATATTTGGCTTTTTAGACTTGGATCCATTAAGCAAATGATGCTTTCAAGAATTTTTTGGAACCAACATCCTTACGTAGGAAAAATAGACTTGAACAAGCATACCCTTGAGAGTTTGAGACATGACAAGGAACATGCCTGGCTTATCTAAAGTCCACACAGCAACAGAAACCTAATAAAAGGTAACACACTATGATAATGTCTTTTTCTAACAACTGCTTGTTTCCTCTGGGAGACTCAATCATTCTTATAAAAAGGCATAAATCCAATTAGAATCCAGACAACAACATGTAGACAAAGCTCTCCACTACCATCAAAGGAATAGAACTAGAAGCTCCTCTCCTCTCTCTCTCCCTCCCCTTCTTAAACCAAACCCAATCTCTCTCTTTTCTCCCCCCACCAGATTCTTCCAAACACTACATCTTCCATGGAACTTCATTTCCAACAAGAGCAACAGCAGCTAAAGAAGGAGAATTCAGTTTCCAAAGGCAGCAAACTCAAAGGAAGGAACAGAGGAAGCAACAGCAACACCACCGCCACAAACAAGTTTGTTGGTGTGAGGCAGAGGCCATCTGGGAGATGGGTGGCAGAGATCAAGGACACCACACAAAAGATAAGGATGTGGCTTGGCACCTTTGAGACCGCTGAAGAGGCCGCTCGAGCCTACGATGAGGCCGCCTGCCTCCTCCGAGGATCGAACACCCGCACCAACTTCATCACCCATGTCCCCACCAGTTCACCGCTCGCTTCTCGCATTCGCAATCTCCTCAATCACAAAAAGGCGACAAAACAAGCTGCCCACACCAACAGCAGCACCAGTACTGGTAATACTACTAGAATTACGAGTAATACTAGTACTAACACTAACACTAACACTGCTGCTGCTACTAATACCAGTATTGCTAGTAGGAATAGCAGCAGCAGTGTTAGTACTAGTAATACTAGTAATTCTAGTAGTATTACTAGTACTCTTTCTCTTGACAAGGTAACAGAGATCCAGATGTATGATGATGTTTATAGACCAGATATGAGTAGTTGCACTGAGGAATTCAGCTCGGTTTCTTCGCGGTCTGATCTCTCATGGATCCATGAACCGGGGTTCGACCGATTTGCATTTACACAGGATGGGTTTGAATTGTCTAAACAATCATTTTTGCCCGAGAATGCCAATTCGGAGATAACTGAATTTGAACGCATGAAGGTGGAGAGACAGATATCAGCATCGCTCTATGCAATCAATGGAGTTCATGAGTATTTGGAGACTGTTAATGAACCTTCAGATGCTTTGTGGGATCTCCCTCCTCTGTGTCAGCTGTTCCTACATACTTGAACAAGGTTTCATTTCATTATCTTCTCTCTCTTTACTTCTCTTTCTCTCTGTTGAGAAAATTAAGAAAGGGATGGAGATTGGGTTATGAAGGTACATGTGGATCAGTCCATTTTGCAGGATCTATCTGATGAGCTTCTTCTGTTGTTTTCCCCCCTTCTTTCTTACTTTGGTTAACCTTTTGATTGTAAAATCAATGGAATATTATCAAATACAACTTCTCATTATAACACAAGAAGTCTTCAACCATTATCTTTCAAGAAGAGAGAAAAAAAATTCTTTAATCACTACCATTAAAGTCTATGATACCACTTGCAATTATAAATTGCCCACTTGACTTTGTTTAAACTTGGGGGGGTATAGATGTATACTTAATGCCAATAATGCATCAGAAAATGTACAATGCTGGGGCCCACTAAGATGTACAGCTCAATGGTGATTTCATTTGAATAGATGGACTCACATATCAGATATCAGTAGGGTGTGTAAATTTTAATGGGCTGGGTTGGGCTGGTCCTATGAGAGCATGAATTTTGACAGGGATGCTCTGAAGGTCTGGGGTGCCTATCATTTAAAAATCCAGGACAGGCCAGTCCTAAGAACCCTAGATATTGGAATTATTGAGTAGATGAGGGATGCTTTCCTCAGGCAACTAACACTGAAGAGAAATGATCAAGTTTTATGTGTCTAACGCCAACAAGCCATCATAGGGGCACAACTTCTGGATGGGAGGGGCATCTTGAAGTTATAATGACAAGAGCTCCAATTGGAAATTTTTGGCTTGGTTAGGAGGCCCACCAAATTCATATACCAGGGATCTGTGGCAATCAAGATATGGGCTCAAAAAAGAGAAAAAAGAGAGGAAAGAATAGCCCACCAAATCCATATATCAAGGATCTGTGAGAGTCAAAATATGGCCTCAAAAAAGAAAAAGAAAAAAAAAAAAAAAAAAAAAGAGTGAGAGAGGAAAGAATGGCCCATCAAAGTTGGATCTCAAATCCAAAATTGAGAATAGTCTGTAAGGTTGCCTTATGGGGTCTACTGGCAATTCAGGGGAGGGAGAATTTAGTCTTTGTGAGGTTGCCCCCAGGAGGTCCCTCCCTGGCCTAGGGGATCATCCTCCTATAGAACAAACTCTCTGTTAACCAAACCTTTCTATAACCAGGGGCAAATCCAGGAAATTCAACTTGAGAGCTCTATGCAAAAGAAATATTAGGAAAACGACCGATGTAAATAAAAATATATTAATTTTTAGAATTTGCAGGGGGCTCTTAATAATTTTAATCCTTTTTAGGTATGGGTGGGGGCTTCAGCCCAGACCCTTGTACCTGAGTCCGCCCTTGTCCATACCTACAACAGTTGGCTGTCATTGTAACCCTAAGAATACATCTAATACTGTTATAATTAGAATTTATAGTACTTTACCCAAAAGCTCCAAAAGTTTATTCCAATGTTACTGCCAAGTCTTCACTTTTGGTGATACATTGTAAGCATCACAACATTATCATG
Source organism: Camphora micrantha (assembly GCA_003546025.1). Taxonomy (NCBI): domain Eukaryota; kingdom Viridiplantae; phylum Streptophyta; class Magnoliopsida; order Laurales; family Lauraceae; genus Camphora; species Camphora micrantha. Next base: position 14,544,073 of record QPKB01000001.1, read on the forward strand.
AGAATACTGTTAAGTACTTAATGAGACTTGAGAGATCGTCTGATTAATTTCCTTATATTACCATATCTGTGAGAAAGGTTCCATCCTTTCCATCATCATTGGGAGAACACCATTTGTGTGGTCTTATGAAGTAGTTTTTAGGCACATGGATGCACATATAGTTAGATGCACCTTTTCCACTTTGTTGCCACCTAACTAAAGCCACCTAGCTCACTCACCTATTATTTATCTACCCCTATCGGACTCGATGGTCTCACTATCCTAATCTCCCTATTAAACTTTGAGGGGAATAAATCAAGGTTTTAAGGATAGTCATAATTGAGCTTCAATTACATCTTTCCATTGTCTATCCCATGATAGTCATGCATTCAAGAAAGATCAGCAATTAGGTGAGCTCCTGGTATTCACCTCAATGTAGATTATAATCTTTGGAATTGACCCATACCTGAATCAATCCAGGTTGCCCTATTTAGGACCACCACCATCACCCAATCGATTCATTGGCACATACCAAATCAACCCTTTCCCATCTTTCCCCCTTGAATTAACATTTATCCTAATTTTACATCCTATTACTTATTGGATTTTATTGTAAACAAATTTTCTTGGTATATAGTCACCATGTACAAACTTCTCTCTTTTTTTTAATGAAGTGTATATCATGACCTTTTACCCAACAAAACTATTTCCTTGGTGGCACGTGCTAAGCGCACGCCCGAAAAAATTTCGGGAAGTTTCAAATGCAGGAAGCAAGCTCACGCCCAATAACTCCCGAAGAAGGCATCCTTGATTTTTTTGCATCTAGGTGAAAATTTAACAATTGCGGATCAGACCGCATCCCTTTTGCAAATTTTTAGCTGATTGTCCTTAACAAGAATAATCCTTTTTTTTTTTAATATTGATAACATGTCCTAAATAAGAATAAGGGTAAATTAGCTACAAGTCCGTAAGTACGGTCTTCTCGGGCATTCGTTCTAACAACTTTTTCTCTAATGTCTATAGTCCATATAGCTGATGATATTTTGGTGAGAGGTCCCTAATATGCTACATCATATATTTTTATTACTAATTTGCCCCTTTCAATAGTTTGAGCATAAAACTTTGAATTTTAAAAGTTCAAATATTCCGTTCTCCCACATTCCTAGGCCAAATTCTCTCTCATTCTCTGTTGTCCCGAAGAACCCATTCCGTCTTCTTCTCTAGGAACGAGGGATTCACTAGAGAGCTCTGCAAATCGAAGTCGACTATCTCCGACTACACCAGCCACGATGGCGATGGCCTGGCGATGGAAACGCAACCAGTCCCAGCCTTCTCCGGCGATGGGTTCTACATAACACAAAAACCCACTGCTGTCTTATTTTTTCTTTGCTTTTTCTGTTTCATGTAATTTTACCTCTTGCAATCATATCAACAAAAAAATAGGTTCTCTATCTCTTTCTTGCAAGAAAACTGTTGCTATTTGAGTTTTTGAATATTTATCTGAGTTTTGAAAATAAGTAGTTTGGAAGGAGATTGTTTTGTTCGTTTTATGGGTTGTTTTGTTCTGCTTGTTAGCAGAAGCCTACACATAGCAACAACCTTCTTCTTCTAAAATGTTATCTGAGTTTAGATAATTTATCAGAGCAAAAACTCAGATAAATTATCTGAGTTTTTGGCAAATTTATTTTTATTTGAGTTTTGACAAATTTATCTTTATCTGAGTTTCCGAAAAATTTATCTAATTTTCTGACAAATTTATCTCTGTTTTGAAAATTTTAATTGAGCTTTTGAATCAATCTCTTTGAGTTGTTTGGCAAATTTCTTTGCGTTTTAGCCTTCTTCTTCTAAAAGTTATCAAAGAATGAGATATTTTAGCTCCATCAACAACGGGGCCTACAACTTGGATAGTTTGGATACAAGCATATACATGTCACGGTCACAATTGCTATGAGCATATGTATAGATTCATCGTTTCAAACAGGTATCAAATGAGAATGAAGTTTTTTTTTTTTTTTTTTTTTTTTATATGGTATTTTTCACACATTCACAGGAACTCTTTGAATGATGTGCAAAAAACAAATCTGGGCCTGGATGTAAATACTTAAAAGGAGAAAAAGACCTAAAATCCAAGTAAAGTAAAGCAGTGACTATAAAAGGAAACAAGAAAGATGATGCAGATAGACCTCAAAGGCCACATGTGTCGGGCCCAAATGGAGTTAGGAAGTTTTCTATTTATCTAATTGTTATTAGTTACTAGTTTATTTGATGAGTTGTATTTAAAAACTTAGATAAATTTGCCAAGAATTTAGATTAATTTCACAGAAACTCTGATAAACTGGACAAAAACTCAGATAAATTTGTCTGAGTTTTCGACAAATTTATTTGAACTTCTGGCAAAACTCAGACAAATTTATCTGAGTTTCTGACAAAATTCAGACAAATTTATTTGAGTTTTAAACAACTTTTTGAGTTTCGAACAATGTATCTGAGTTTGGACCAAAACAAATTTATCCGAGTTTGAGAAAAATAAACTCATTTAAAGTCCTTTTTATTTGATATCAGACAAAGATAACTCAATTAGGTGAGGATGGACACAGGAGCTTGTTTTGATGTTGTGGATGCAGAATACATGGGTTCGGTCATTGAGCCTCCATGGATAAACTATGCTAGGAAATGGGGTCCTACAATAAACTACATCGAGGCGTCAAATGTGGTGGAGAAATTGGTTCTTGATAAACTCAAGTCTTCTCCCGAGAATCTGGTTAAGGTTTTCCCAAAAGAGATTTATGAGGAGGAAGGGCCTACAAGACTCAAAATGAAAAGAAATTGGAATGGAGATGAGAATTGATGAAGAGAAATTAATTAGAATGGAGATGAGATTTTAGTGTGTGGTCCGGAAGAAATGTTTGGTATTTATTGTTTTATATTATAATTTGATCTGGCATATATTGTTTTGTATTTGAATTATTGTTGAGTTTTGACAAATTTATCTGTGTTTTATCTGAGTTCTGCTTTTGCTGACGTGTACAATGGACTTTTTATCTTTTTAGTGTGTTATTTTTACGAGAAAATTATTGTCAGTACGGTAAAATATTATGAAGCTTTGGCTATAAAAATAAATTATCACCACCTACCTCCAAAGGCCCCCAGGAATAATCAAAACCTAGATCTCTTCCCTTTCTAAACATTTCCATGAATAATGAAAGGTGGTAGCTGGAAATGGCGGCAACTTCAATGATCTAGTTGCCGTGGTAGCTTATTATTTTAGCCAATGGGTCACGTGACATAGCAAAATTAGGGTTTTTTTTTTAGCCAAGGGAGTTTCATTTCTTTTATTCTCTGCTGAATTGACTGGTTTGCCCTTTGTTTTGATGGGCTGGGTCTCCATTCTTTAGGCCCGGTTTTCGATCTGGTAGCGGCAGGCCTTTTATTTTTGAATTTAGGCCTGTTCATGGGCCTGCTTTGGCCAAAAGGTTATACAGGAAATGCTATTTACAAAATATACACACCCTTTGTGTATATTATATCAAAATGGTCCTGGCCTATAAAAATGCATGGGCCCAGGTCTGGTCTATTGAATGGTCAGGCCAGAAAGTAGACCTAGGAATAACTCACAGCCCTAAAAACAGAGCCAAATCTAGCCCCATGTGAGCTGTGCTTGGGTCAAGCTTAGTCCATAGCACTCTACTTTAAGAGCCAGGCATGCTCACTTATTGAGTGTTCTATTTGAACTAGAGTTTAAAAATTCAGAAACTTGACAAAACTAGAAAGGTCATTGGTCCATGTAACTTTGGAAAATATGGCCCATACATGCTTGGAAACTTATTTTGAAAGGTCTTATTTGTACAACAAGAGGATTTTATGCTCCGAACATTTATATTTCCGAGGGGAGGAAGGATCTTTTTTACATTCCTATTTCCTACCCCTCATATCGGAAAACAAAATACTGTTTTTATCGATGAAAATTCATTTTGACCTTTTTTACATGACAAATGTGATGCTCCAAACAATGAAATAGTGGACTACATGAAAATCAGAATAATTTTCTTCTCTAATGTGGAATCCATTCCTTACAATAACGCGCACGCATTAAAAATACTTCACTTCTAGTCTCTCCTTCTGTCCCTCTGTTTCACAATTGAACATAAATCCCATTTCATTCAGTGTTCTCAGATCCTCCTGATTGGACCCAAACCTGCCTGATGCAGGCCCATAGCCTTTTCTTATTGTCATTTCCAAAGGTGTTTGGTGGGTAATTTTGTAAGAAAACTAGGTCTAGGTGATGATCCCAACTCCCAGCAGAAAACCATACTCCTATTTTAGTCCTTGTACTTTTTGTCTTTTTGCCAGAACTACTACTCATACTTGGAAAAGGAGCCAGTGTCTTCATCTCTACAGCTGCTTCTCTTTCCCCTCTCTCTCTGTGATTCAAACGAAATGGGAGAGGAGAAACCAAAGCCAAAGCCTAGCGGTGTTTGGCCTACAATCAAGCCCTTCGTGAATGGCGGAGCCTCTGGAATGCTTGCCACCTGCGTCATCCAACCCATAGACATGATCAAGGTATGATTTTTCCGCTTTGGGTCATCTCAAAATCGTTCGATTTTGGTAACGAACGACATTTTTGAGGATTTGTGGTGTTGGGTTAAATGGGTATCTCTACTTTTGCGTTTTAGGCTAAATCAGAGATGGGTTTGATTTGGTTGATTTTGATGGGGGGTTTTGATTTTTGTTCATTCGTTTGTTTGTGTTTGTAGGTGAGAATTCAATTGGGGCAGGGATCAGGTGTATACGTCGCTAGAACAATGCTCCGCGACGAGGGTTTTGGCGCATTTTATAAGGTTTGTGCTTCTGAACTTGAGATCAGATTTCTTTATCTTTGGGTTGATTCTGAACTTGAATTTGCTATGATTTATGAACTGCATTCTATTTGATCTTCTAGATTTATTTCTTAAACCCCCCCAATTCATCATCATGTTGGGGTTGGCTACATGAATGCTGTTTTTTTTTTTTGATCTATTACACACCAAATCCTCATATAGGTTGCTCTTGTTCAGATCTATTGTTTGTACTTCCATCCATGTCCCCTTTTACCCTTAATTGTGACCAGTAAATTTTTTTGCAAACAACCGGTTATTTGCTTGTAAATAACAATGCATCACATAATTTTGGCTAATTGTTATGGATAGGGATTGTTTTTGTTTTTCAATATCTTATTAAAGTACATTTTCCTCTGGAGCAGGGGCTGTCTGCTGGATTGCTTAGGCAAGCTACTTACACAACAGCAAGACTTGGGTCTTTCAGGTAGGGTTGTCTTTCTGAACTTTCAGTTGGGATTTTGCAGACATGAAGTTGGTAAGTTTTTAGGACTATTAGAGTGAGCTCATGTAGTAATGGGGGAATTTATTAGATGATAAAATACTCCTCCTTGGGCATTTAGCCATCTAAAATTACTGAAATTGGAGAGGTTCTGGAGATAAATACCAGCCCATTTGAATGAGATCTTGTGTCACCTCATGAAGGAATCCCCTGGATAACAAACATCAGAGTAGATCATGAGGTGCAATGAGGAGAACATATGCATTCTTTTTCTTCCTGTCTCGTTCTTTCTGAAACTGGTAACATGACTCAAACCCACAACTTTTTGGTTTTAACAAGGCTCAGCTTTCAAATGTGCAGACCATCATCATTCCCTATTGACCCTGTTTGCAATGTTCTTTTTTGTTTTCTTTAATGAAACTGCATTTATACCAATAAGAAAAAATCTGTCCTTAGGATTTTGTTCTGTTCAATCAATTGCTGGTTTTTCTTTTTCTTTTTTTCTTGTTATTTGTTCTATTTTACTTTATGAGTCCTACATTATATTCACATATGCTTTCTATGCATCCAGGGAAGACCTAATGTTGTGCTGGGGCTAACTTTCTGCTTACAAGGGAATCTTTAGGCATTAGGGTGAGGGTTTTCATAGGGGATTATTTTCAGGATCTAAGTTATACTACCCTTGTTTTTTTCAGTTTTTTAAAGCCATATTGGATGCCTTGTATTCTTTTTCTTTTTTGGATGGCTTACCAACTTATCCATCCAATGGCCCAAGATGTTGTGACTACAATAATGCATTCGAGATGCTATTGCCAAAATATAAAAGGCGCTCAAAGAAGTGATGAAATTTAATTATTTAATATATATTTTTAACAAATTATCTGTAATCTTTATTTTATGATCTCTTACTCTCCCCCCACCCTCTGTAGTAATCCTTTCTTCATCTCCTCTTTCTGTATATTCTATCCCCTTCTCAAACTTCTACATCTTTCTTTCTCTCACCTTTATTCTCAGCATCTTCTTTCCTATTTGGCCACTTTATATCACACATGCAATTTGCATTGTTGTCTGAGGATACTTGTCTTCATCTCCTCTTTCTATTTATTCTATTCTGATTTTCAAAGTTCCATTCATTCTTCTTCTATCACCGTTCTTCTTCCTGTCTTTCCTGTTTGGTTGCTCTATGCCACACCTGCAATGTGAAATGTTGTGCAAAACAAATTCGGTGTTCCATTTGAGGACACAAGTGGCAACACAAATTTGCATCTTACGAGCAGAGTGCAGTTTGTGCAAAGACTATTTTCTTCTATAATGGTTCTGCTTTGCTTTCTAAGTCATGATTCATAGTTTGTTTCTCGATCATTGCAGCCTTTGTTGTTCTTCTGTAATTGGATGTCACAAAATGGCTGGGACTTAAGTTTGCATTTTGAGTAAACCATAAATTAGTTCCCATACAAACTATAAATGGCGGTTGTGAGGACTCAGATCAAAGAAAAACTCAATCAATGGAAAAATGGGGGAAAATCCATTTTCTGTCTTTTGGAAAATGGGAAAATACTATCCTATCTAATGGAAAAATGCTAATGCAGAATAGCCTACTCAATTGAAGATGAAAAGGAAACTTCATAAATTGTTTACCATCAAGAAAAAAGGGAGATTTGCCAATGAGATAGCTGATCAGTTGGCAAAGCAAGTGGTGGATTAGAGTTAATTCCTTTGTTGGCTCTGTTGTAGTTCCCTTGGTTGTTTTTGGTGGGAGATCTGGGGATATGGCTCCTATACCATTATTACTATTACTATTATTATTATTATTATTATTATTATTATTATTATTATTATTATTATTTCACTTTTTAGTTCTGCATATGTAAGTTATTCCACAGGATTTGAAGTGTCAGGAAAACTTGTTACCCTAAGGAACATGTTCTCATGTCTTTGTGTTGAGGTAGTGCTATCTTCTCACATGGTGCTATTTAATAAGGTTGAAGTCCCCCAGGCCCCAGCAATCAGCATGAAATAGAAGTTTAAAATTTTATAATTTTGTCGAGGTTACAATTTTTTTCCCAGTATGGCCATATTGCTCTGTATGTCATTTTCCTTGGTGCTTCTGGTCATAATATCACATGTATGCTTGTTGTAGTTGTTGGCTTCTTGCTTCTTCACACATACGAGCCCAAGCCAAGCCCTAGGTTTTTGCCCATTTTCCTGCTAGGTGTTAGAGTTGGGTGCTTTCCGTTCTGTTTAATCAGTGAGAGATGTGGGTTGCTGGGTGGGTCAGTTGTATTAGGTGGCCTCTTTGATCAATGAAAAAATAGAGTTATGTGCAGGAAATGATCTGGAAATTGTGGATGCAGTTATTGAGATGAGAGAGTTATTCATACACTTTTGCATCCCGGCCTAATTTAGGCAGGCCCAAGCCTTAGCCCTGCCCGAATTTCACTTGGCTTAAAGTTCTAGGCCCAAACCTGCGCCCGTCAAGTGCAGCCTGAATTGCATTTTCATGTGGGCCGGGACTTGCAGGTCCTGTCCCAAGTGGCACCCTAAGAAAGGAATAGGTATATTGATTGATATGCTTCCTTTTCTTTTCCTTTTTTATTTATAATGCAATGATAGTGGGAGTCTTGGGGTTTTAAGAAAACTGTTTCTTTTTTTTCTTTTTTCTTTTAAATTCTATAATATCACTCATTTTCAGTTGCTGTAGGTTTCAGGGGCTGGCCCTCTTTGTGCTGTTCTCATTGGCCTCTTGCCCCGTCAATGATTCAACTTAAACATGCTGTTTGATAACTCATTTCATATTTCTGAAGAATGGAGTACTAAATGAGATAATATCTTTGTTATTTTTAGAAAATAGAATTTCTATTAAGATCATGTATGTTTTACCGAGTAACTATCACTTGACATGTTGTGTAGGATTTTGACAAACAAAGCAGTCGCTGCCAATGATGGGAAACCACTACCTCTTTATCAGAAAGCTCTTTGTGGGCTTACAGCTGGAGCAATTGGAGCAAGTGTTGGTAGTCCCGCAGATTTAGCCCTCATCCGCATGCAAGCTGATGCCACTTTGCCTCTTGCTCAACGTCGGAACTACACGAATGCATTCCATGCCCTCTATCGTATTGTTGCTGATGAAGGGGTTTTAGCACTCTGGAAAGGTGCAGGTCCTACTGTTGTAAGAGCAATGGCATTAAATATGGGAATGCTTGCCTCTTATGATCAAAGTGTTGAGCTTTTCAAGGATTCTCTTGGTTTTGGTGAAGCTAGTACAGTAGTAGGTAAGGTTCTCAATTACTGTGCTTGGAATTTAGTTCTTACTGTATTATGAAAATGACGTGGATTTCATTTGAATATTATTTATAAGAGCTGAGAAATCTGATAGCATTCAGTGAGAAAAAAGAAAGAAAGGTAAGAGCTGAGTAATTTTATCCTGGAATATGTTGACATATTCAAGCCAAATATTGCAAAGTGTGTTTTGGTTTGAAGCCTTCTTGGAAGAGGTGTCAACTTGTGTTGGGAAGATTCCACTTTGCATGAGGCATGTTTCTCACCTTTTCTTGGTCATAAAGAATATAAGTCCCTTACAGCACTTCATCCAACTCTTTTCTTATGTAACTGACAAGGTAGATTATGATTTAACGGGGGCCCTACCCCTACAGCAATATTTATGCCTTGCAATTGTCTCTTCTTGCCAAGAGATTTTATATTCTCACCTATTTCAAACAATGGCTTGCGCAACTATTAATATAACAATATTAACAGATGTGATTTTGAGATGTAATATGAGATATATATTATTAAACTTTTTCCCAGGCCGCCCCCTTGCAACAATCTAGCGAAGATTTTTTTTTTTTAAATCTCGTAGTTGCCTTTTGTGTTCAAAGCTTCAAATAGAAATAAATATGTTTAGCCTTTTGATGTTTACCATTTACAAGTTTTTGAGTATACTATATTCAGCGCTACCTATTTATTTTGTTTTAAGTTTATTTAATTTTGTGTTAATATTAGCTTCTGCCTAATGTTCCAATAAGTCACTGGAACACATTGTTCTGGGAAACCTCTGCTGTAGATCTTGGCTAGTTTGTAAAGAGAATACTTGCCAGTTGCCGGCCTAATCTGATTCCTAATGCTGTACTTCCATCATATGCATTTCTTTACCTCTTTCCATGATTGATGTATCTGAAGGGCTGAGAATAACAGAAGTCTAGAATGGAGATTTATCACAGAAATTTTAGAGCTCGGTTTCACTGTAATGATCTGTTTTCTGCCGACAGGTGCAAGTGCTGTCTCAGGATTCTTTGCAGCAGCGTGCAGCTTGCCTTTTGATTATGTCAAGACCCAAATACAGAAAATGCAGCCAGATGCCACTGGAAAATACCCGTATACTGGCTCTTTGGATTGTGCAATGAAGACACTGAAATCTGGGGGACCGTTCAAACTCTACACGGGATTTCCTGTGTACTGCATTAGGATTGCTCCTCATGTTATGGTAAACTCTCTTTTAGTTTCTGTGCCGTAGTATTTCATCTGATTCCTCGTTTGATTGATTGATCATTGAATGCCTTGATCTGCAGATGACGTGGATATTCTTGAACCAGATCCAGAAACTGGAGAAATCTGTTGGATTGTAGAGTTCCTGCCACAGAACTCTTCTTGGAGCTTTCAACTATATAATAAGAGTTCGGCTCTGTATTGTAGTTGAGGCTGGTTTTGGTAACTTGACAGCCCTTATCCATTTCTCTAAGAAGAGATTTACACAACAATTCTTATCGGGCATAATAATTCATTACAGACATTGTATTAGAAATTCTTGCCATTGACATTATTTCGGCTTTGAAAATTGAATTTAGGATGATCATTTTTGATGAGAAGTTATCAATCTCCCTGTGATTTGAGATGAAAGACGAGACTTTTTGGGATTTGGAATTTTGAGTTTATGAATTACATTCCCGAATGTTTTTGTTTCAGCTTGATTATAGCATGTTTGCAAGATTGCCCACCAGTGCCAAAAGCTAAAGGGCAGGCTAAGATGATTTCTATAGAAGAAGGATTGATCCAAAGCCAAATAAGCATTTGGAATTTTTTTGAATTTTTTGCTTTAATCATCTCTCCTTACTTGTTTTTGGGTCAGTAAGCAGTTATTTGGACCAATGATCTCAAGGTTGGAACAAAAAGGCCTCTTTGGTGATGCATTTAACCACACCTTTTATAATCAATATGCAGTTGTGGCATGGGGGATTTCATAATGTTTTAACAGCTCATATTTGATTATATCAATCTCTTTTTCTCTATTTGGGCTGGCCATATTAGCGGTTGATGGATGGGATGACAATGATTTAAGAATATGTAGCAAATATCAATAGGTTCACCTGCCACTTCTTACAAAGAGAGAAAACTGTGGAAGAAATATAAATTAAAAATCATCTTAAATGATTTGAAGAAGGTTCTGGCCTATGGGGCTACTTGGGTCCCTTTATGATCAATCTCAGCCCTTTGCGCTGCCTTTCCATGAATTAAAACTCATCTGAATTTAACACATCATGCAACAAAAAAAGAAAAAAAATGGAGACTAGTATTGCTTCTGACCATAAAAAGCTGTCAAATTTTGACAATTAAGGTATAAGTGATCAGATGGTCTACATTTTGCACGCAAAACTCTTTCATAATTTGAACTTTTTATCCTTCATTGGCATGCATTCATATACCACCTTGGCCTTTAAGAAGACACCTTAAACTTAAAAAAGCACAATGGTAAGGCATGTCCTCTCTTCCGGAAGGGCCAGGGTAGAGTTAAAAAGGTTGTGAGGTCAAGCTTCCACTCCTGAAAGTAAAAACAAAAAAAGAAAACATGAGTCATTTTGTTGATACAGAACATTCGAGAAATGGTCTTTGTCATTATCATTATGAGCAAAGCCTTATTAAACACCCACTGCCAGTTTAGCAACAGTATAATAGAACACAATTGCCCTAGAATTGATCCCATGGACAGGCAGGGTGGCCAATCTTATGCATTTCAGAATTTTGCACCACTTGCCAAACCAGCCAAAAATTATTGTCATCTAATGCCTTCCTACTTTTTTTAACTAACCCCTCCTCTTTCTACTACTCAATAAAGATTGGCCCTTTTTCTGGTCAAAAGTGATGGTTGATCATGCTATGGCCACCCATTCCATCAAATTGTTAGAAACTCTCCAATCAAGATTATACCCAACTATGGGCCATCCCAACTGAACGGTGTGGATGAGATTAGTAAACATTGGGTCCCACTCTGGGCATTGCTCACTTCACCTCCCCAGGGTCATACAAACCAAATAGATAGATAATCTCTCTTCCTGTTTTCCCACTGAGAGAGAGAGAGAGAGAGAGGTGTTTCATGATGGCAACTAGCACAGGTCTAAAGGCAGTGGCTGTGATTACGGGCAGCAATAGCAGCATCAGAGGCTCACTTCAGTTCGTTCAAGACACCAACGGTCTGATTTGCTCTTCTTTCAAAATACACCCATATGACTATCCGTTTCTATCCATGCTTCTTCTCTGTCTTTCTTATCATCTGTTTCTCTTCATTGGGTTTTGTATTACAGGAATTACCCATGTAAAAGGAAAGATCGCAGGGCTTTCTCCAGGCCTGCATGGCTTCCATATTCATGCGCTTGGTGACACTACCAACGGTTGCAATTCCACAGGTTTCTTAAACACCCATCTCTTGCTTTTTCTATCTCTGTCCCTTCATCCAATTGAGATTTTCATTTTCCGCTTCATTTATTGGTTGCTGGTGGGATTTGTGGAGATGGGTTTCTGTAAAGCTTCTTTTTTTTTTTTTTCTTTTACCTGTTCTGTTTGTGTTTCATCTCAATTTCGCTGTGTAGTTTCATTAAGATGGAACTTTAGACTTTCTATGATGTTTCTCCATTTTTTAAGCTTTTGACTTAGATTGTGGAGATGGGTTTCTTAGAACCGATTTCTCAGATTCCATTCATGATGACTAATGGTGCTAAAGTTGTGAATTTCGCCACTTTTTCGTCTCTTTCGTAAATTCTGGCAGATGGGTTTCTTTAATGTGATTTTATGATTTGTCTGTTTCTATTGATTTTTACCCAAATTTTAATTTTTTGGCATTTGAGTTCATATTCTGCAGATTGGTTTTGATATTTTCCCCCTTGTAACAGGTCCACATTTTAATCCATTGAAGATGGATCATGGAGCTCCCACTGCCAAAGAAAGGCATGCAGGTGACCTCGGTAACATCGTGGCAGGCAAAGATGGTGAGTATCTTTTGCCATAAACCCCACCTCTCTCTATCTATCTCTATCTCTATAGTTTTATGTAATTATATGTGTGAACATGCTGGCTGTAGGTGTTGCTGAAGTTAACCTGAAGGATATGCAGGTGAGATAGTTGAGACTTGACATGCTGTGGATTTGTTTCTAACTTCCGTCGTCTATAGATTACTTGAGTTGTGGTTTTGAGTCTTTGGCCACTTATTCTAATTTGTAGATTCCTCTAAGCGGGCCCCATTCGATACTTGGAAGGGCAGTTGTTGTTCATGCTGATCCTGATGATCTTGGCAGAGGTATAGTCTTTATTTGCTTCTTTTTGTATGTTGTCCTAATTTACAGATTTTTGTATCTCATGGACCATGCATCTGCATATTTTCATTAGCTTGTGGATAGTGGGATACTCTTCAAAACAATGAGTAGAGTTTCTGTAATAGTACTTTGAACTATAGGATAAATGTTTTCAAACAATGTGGGAAAATAAAAGGGTGAGGTCATGTGATTCTGAGGCTTAGTGCAGCAGTGCAGGGAATTTGTGGATGTTTATGCTGGAAAATAAATTGGAAAAACTTTCAGTAAACTTCTAAAGTTATGTTAGATATAACTTAGGGATACTCAGAAGCAAATGTACTATAATAAAATTACCAAGAAAAAAGTAGATGAAAACCTGGCCTACTTCCATTCATCAGTGTAATTGTTTCAAAGAAATACAGAAATTACCTGCTCAATGCATACGCCTGAAACACCCTTTAGTGAGTAATTCAAAAATCAAGAAAATAGTGAAAAAGAGCAAGGGCCTATTTGACTAACCAAATGAACCTTTATTCAGAGAAAGGGAATCTTTTTTTTTTTTAGAGCGTACGCACATTTTTTGTCTTTTTCTTCCACTTCTTCTTGCCGCAGTCACCATTACATGCACCAGCAGCCTGTTGCTCCACAACATATTGCATAAAAAGAATGTTGCATCTATTGTCCACCACATGGGTTCTCCTCCATTTTGAAAATTTTCAAATGTCTGTGTATGAGGGGGCCGGGAGGAGGGTAGGGGTGCAGGTGTCATGCATACTTATGTTAAACTTGTTGCCATCCATTGTTACGTACTGCTGTGATGTCGATAAATGACCTTGAACTGGTCTATATATAGGAGAAAATGGTGATAATGGGGTGGATTTGTGTGTAGTATAGAGTATAGACTGAGACAGGATGGGGTTGAGAACAGGTTAGAGGTGCAAGTTGTTAGGATTGGCTGTTAGCAAATTGCACAAACATGGCCGTGACTCACGACAAAGCAGCTTACATTTATTCATGGTTTACAGAATGTAGGATATTTACGTGATGTGGATGATTATATAGTGGTTCATTTGGATCTTGTTGGCAGTGAGAATGGTGAAAGGCTACGGGTTGAAACATTTTCTATGCCTGGTTTTTTATTTTATTTTATTTAGTTTTTTTAAATAGCTGGGTTTGATTGTAGATATGATTGATGGTACTTGGTATATATGGTGTTTGGACACTGAGATATGGTTGATGATGAAGGTGATGGCAAGGCAGACCATGTGAAGTCTCTTGATGTCTATTAGCGTAGGAAGGTTGGTTGGAGATTGTGGGGGAAGGGGGTGTTGTCTCATGGATGTGGCTTTTGGAATGGTTGATGATGAAGATGTTGGCAAGGCAGAACATGTGAAGTCTTTTGATGTTTATTAGCGTAGGAAGGTTGGTTGCAGGTTGTGGGGGAAGGAGGTGTTGTGTCATGGATGTGGCTTTTAGAAGAGTCCTACGTCAATTAGGAGACTTGGGTCATTGAGTCCATGTCAAATTTACTTGCTAATGTTTTCATTTGCAGGGAAGAGGCAGACATTCGCATTTGGAAGGCATGTCCTTCTGGGTGTTCTTTGAAGTCTTTGTACAGAGAGTTGATTAGGATGCTTCTTACCAACTCCCCCGGCTAGTATGTTTGGTTGGGTTGGCCCCTCATAAATTGGAGGCTCTCTGTTGGCTTGCTGTCTTAGGTACGGTGTCTACTGCGGGTGATCTTAGGAGGAGAGATTTGTCTTGGAGGCAATTTCAGACATCTGTTGGCTTTGCAGTAAGGAGGGAGAAATGGTTAACCATCTGTTCTTACATTCCGGGTTATCTTATTATTTTTGGTGCCTTTTTCTAACCCAATGTGGTGTTTCCTGGTGTTCCTTGGGATTTGTGTCTGGTTTGCTTGGGATGTGGAGGGTGCTTCCTTTCTTTAGGTGCAGTGTGGTTCTTTGGAGGTTTATTCTGTCCACTTTTTATGGTCATTTTGTCAAGAGAGGAATGGCAGATTTTTTAGGGGGCTTTCTATGTCCAGGGATGACCTTCTATCTCTGGTGATTGGGTGAATAGCTAAGTGGGCCTCTTCTAGGAGCAACTTTGATAGCATAGACCTGACAGCCTTTTTCATAACTGGGACGCAACATTGTCTTGTGGGATTCCTAAGGCGAGAAAAGTAGTGATGTGGTCTCCCTGCTTGTGGATGTGTTGAAATTTAATGTGGATGGAGTTGCAATTGAAAAACTAGGGCTGGCAGGTGTTGGAGGAGTGCTTCGTAATAGTGATGATGATGTCTTGGTGATGTTCGTGTTCTCTATGTATGTCGGGATCATGGAGTCAATGGAACTGTTGACTTTTTTAGGAGCACTCTGGATTTTTGCGACTTATTTTCATGTTAAGTTAATTGTGGAGAGTGATTCAAGGAATGCTGTTTCTTAGCTCCTCTTCTGTGAGTGTTTGGAAATTTCAGTTTCTTTTCAATGAAATCAAAGTCTTCTTTTTTTTATTATTATTATTAAAGTGGCATTCCTTCATGTTGGGAGGTTGGCTAATGGTTTTGCAGACTCACTTTTTTTTTTTTTTTTTTATGATCGGTAATTGAAACTTTCATTAAGAGAAGGAGAGAAGGGGTGGCTACAAGGGGTGGCTAGATCTTCTCCTTTAGTTGCTTTTACTATGTAATTTTGTTGTTTCCCTGGTGTAAACCTTTTATACCTACGTAATTTAATCCTTCGATTGGTGTTATTGTTGTATTCTCTTTTGGTTTTAATGCAATCCGTTCTTACTGAAAAGAAAAATTAGGGATTGGATATAGAAGGCTGGGTAGGAAAGGTAGTAGTAACTAGTAAGAATAGGAATGCAGAGGCTTGGCAACGGGCTGAGTGGCGAATGTGGGCCAAGGGCAAAGGTGAGGATATGATGAAATAGACGATGGGTGAGGGTAGGTGGGTCGATGGACAACTTCGTGGATGCACAGATGACAGGTTTGTGATATGCAATGCAGTCAACCAAAATGTTGAGTGGAGGTGGCCAAGGGCAAAGGTGGTACTTACCTTTGGATTCTTTTTAGCTCTTTGATCAGAAGCCATCTGCACTACCATAGGGTTGGTCTGATTCAAGGTTGTCTCATTATGCATATTTCGTATGTACCACCCTCATGTGATGACCTACTGGGTTAAACTAGGGACTAGATTTTAGGCTTGAGTAGCATTAGACCAGGTTAGACTGATTCTGGCCTTGTTAAGACTGGTTCATTAACACCACCACCACATTCAATAAAAGAGTTTTGACCCTGGTGTAGACACTATTAAAGCATTGTAGACACTATTAAAGCAACTGCCAACTTGAATTGAGAGTTTGAGAAAGTGATATTTTTTTATTGGTATCCAAAGCACTAATGGATTAAAGAAAAAGAGTTACAGATTTTACACCCGAAAGCACACAGCACAAAGAACAACAAAGCAATATAAAAGAGTTATACCACTTGAAAACAAAATTACAGGGAGAAAACAATCAAGTTGGAAGCCCTATCATTCCCCTGTTTTGCTGAAGTGCCAAACCATCCGCAAAACCATTAGCCAACCTACCGACATGATGAAAATCCACTCTCAGCGAAAGCAAGAGGCCTTTGATCTCACTAAAGTATAAATGAAGTCTCCAAGGCGCCTTGAGGGGATTGGATGCTTGCGAAATGGAATTCAAAGAATCACTTTCCACCACTACAAAACTATGAGAGTGGCGAAGAAATAATTTGAAGTGCTTGAATAATAGCCAGCACCTCTGCCTCATTGGACTCCATCCTCCCCACCTTAATGGAAAAAATGGCCAACACTACACCAAGATGATTACGAAGAACCCCTCCTATCCTTGCCGGATCTGGTTTGCCCCTTTCTACTCCATAAACATTAAATTTTAACACCACCTCCCTCGGAGGAACCCAAGACACCAAAATCTTCTCCTTCGTTCTTCGGCAATATTAGGAACCCTCCAAATTGTGAATAATGCCCTCAACTTTCAGTCTATCAAAGTCTTCCCTCATAGAAGCCCACTTCGCAATGCACACAAACACCAAAGAGAACTCATACTCCACAGGCATTGAGACCCCCTTGAAAACTCTAGTGTTCCTCTCCTTCCAAATGGATCAAAGAATGGCAAAAGGAATGAGCTTCCAAAGAACCAAACCACTTCCAATAAATGGGGACATTCCCCAAGCCTCCACTAAGCCCCCAATGGTCCCTGGCATGCCCTACCACACTCCACTCCAATATAAGATGTAGGTGACATCGCTGTGCAAGAAAAGATGATCAATGGTCTCCCTCTCTATTTGACATAACGCGCACAAATCTGAGATAGACTCCAAAGAAAAAACTCTCCTCCGTGGAGACTTTTCTGGATGTGGCTAGCCAACAGACTGCGTCAACTCTTGGGGGAGCCAAACTCAGCCAGACCGAAGAACTAGCAGGTTTGAGACTATCATTTATGGTTGCTGCAAAGTAGACAGAAAAAGGACGGGAGATCTCAGCTCAGCAGTTATATGGCAGGGAGTTTATTTTGTTCAGCTTTTATTAGACGACAAAATGACCCTTTAAGTCACAGGTGGAAAAGGAAAAATAAAAGAAAATTACTTACATAAGATAGTATAGATATCGCACTCTTAAGAGGACAGCACTCCCCCTCAAGCCTAAACATAGATATTTGTCATGCCCGGCTTTACGGAAAAATAATCTCTCAAAAGAGCTATGGCAATATCAATGAGCTGATTCTGTAATCTGAGGCAGGAGCAAATTTATCTGTGATTAAGTCCTCTCCCTAATAAAGTGACAATCAGCGTCCATATGCTTGGTGAGAGCTTTATCAATTTACACATATTATTCACCTGTTTATGTGATTAAAATGTCACCAGCCATAAATAAGAGAAAATAATCGGCATCTCAAGAGAGAAATACCTGGAAAGCTGATGTGTGTGGTTGGTAACCTATCTTATGCAAACCTCAAGATTACTGTTCAATCATTATGTTTCAGTGAAATTGATTGTGATGATGATGCTACAGGTGGACATGAGCTAAGCAAGACAACAGGAAATGCAGGTGCTAGAGTTGGATGCGGTAATCTATCACCTCATATTTTTATTATCTCCTGAAGAATGAATGAATGGTTCTTGACTGCCACCCAGGATGTGCTTACCGTCCATAAGCCTTTTGAGCACTAGCACTTTGGTATTTTGTGGTTATCGATATCATTGGTCTGAGGGTCTCCTATATACCCTTGGAATCTCCTTGCTGAGACAAATTGTAAACCTTAGATGGTTTTTGGATGGAAAATTATGAAATGTAACCACTGCCTATGTTTTTCATGTATTGGGTAGCTCCAATTGGGGTTATTTGTGGTGCATGGTCTTCTGGATGCCCCATATTTAAACAAAGGTCTAGCAATACTCACCATCCATGATCCATCAACCTGGGGTCAAGTATCATCAAATTCATCTCCTCTTTCATGTTTCTTTCTCATCAATGCCAACTGTAGTAAAATATCCATCTTTTATGGCAGGCATTATTGGCCTTCAATCTGCAGTTTAGCTGTATCACATGAAAAATACACTTGTGGAGGTTAAGAACATCCAGACATACAAGAGATATTTTCTTCAAAGCGCTCTAATGTAGCTTTTCCAGTGGGCTAAAGGGCCTTGATGTTGAATATCACCATGTGTGAGAATGGTATTGCATTTAAGTGTTATCTTTTCTGCATATGTATCCAGTGGCCTGAGGAGCAAATGTTCTTGATGTTCCGATCTTGTGCAGTTTCACCCATGTTCCAGCAATCCAGAGGCTCGTGCTTATGCTTGGCCTAACCAAGGAGTCATGATTTGAACAGTAGTAATTCAGTTTAGCCAGCATATGAGCACCCCCCATTCTTAGATCTAGGTACAAAAGTAAATCTGACATGATCAGAAAATGAGACTGCATTTGATATGCAAAATTATTGAGTTGATAACACAATCATAGCAACCATAGAAAGCGTCCATCACCTTTTCTTAGTATCCAACAAAACACAAACACAACTGTTGAATTGATCAGATGAGAGCTGGAGCTCCAGTTTTTCATTTGATGCCGGATCTGGATCTTGCACATAGGATCCATAAGAGATGTGGATTAGAGATGGCACCTCCTAAGTCCTAACATGGAACCAAATCAGGATAAACCACTGTTACGTTCCACCCCAGACCTGACCTGACCTGTTTACATTCCTATGTTTAGGTTCAGTCCCAACTGTTACTAATGCTCATATCGTAATGGAAATCTTTATTTGTCGTCATAACTGAACTTACGGGGATTTTCAAAGATATCAAATGGACACTGTATTTGTAGTAATTGGAGAGTTTCAAACTAGTGGTTTTATGTTGGATATTCATTCCAACATTGGATATTTCAAAAAAAAAAAATAAAAATATAACCAACCCAAGCAACGGTACAAGTGACCAATAAAGTGGACCCCACACGTATTGAAATCGGACATCAGAGAAAACTGAAGCTTGAGAAATGTAACCAAACAATGTTCACGGAACTGCTACTCTTTCAGCCCAGAAGACATTCACCTGACCTGTCTTTATGGAGGTAGGGTCAGAATCGAAATTCCTGCATATTGTTTGTTCTAGGAGAATATTATTCGAAGATGCAATCTTTTAGGGCAAGCTTGCACGGCAAAATATCCATGAAAAAAAAATTTGAAAATTCTGTAAGTGCATGTCAATCTGATGTTCAGTAGCAGTCTTCTCCTCTCTTTCCATCAGAGCACCAAGCAAAATTCAATGTTCCACGGGTGAAATACACAAAGGGTGCCTCTTGAAAAATTGTTTTGATTTTCTATTCAGCTCAAGTTCCTTCCTCCTTCCTCCTTTTCTTTTTTTTTTTTTCACACATTTTGGTCGCAAAGAAATAAACTGATTTTCCTTGATAAGAGGAAATTTTGATTTCCTGTTAGAAGTGAAGGCAGCCAGGATTCATCATCCCATGGAAAACAAAAAATCTTGCTTGATGACCAAAAAAAGTAGTACACCTGGATTTAGCAAAGCTGTTTTCGAACATGCTTGATGGCAGTTTTGAAATGATGGAAAGATTAAAAAAGGGCAAAGTTTTTTAGCAGTTTTTCAAAACATGACAAACAAAACTTGGGTTTTCATTTTAGGACTAATAATTTACCAATGGGATTTCTAGCCCCTTCTGTTGATTTAGCATTCAGTTATGAGTGAGAGCTGTGTGAAGAAAGAGGGAAGGAAAAGGAGAAAGGCAGGGAGGAAAATAATACCGGCGACACCCTGCAGTCACCAGCGGTCACAGATGACGGAGGAGACAAGGATGAAGAGAGAAGGAATGAGGTGTGACTGGAAAGAAGAGAAGGGAAGGAATGACTCGCGTTGTATTTGCTTTGAAAAAGCCCTAGTTGAAATCCCATAGGTCCTAGTATGAAAACCCAACCTTTGTTTCTCTTGTTTCGCAATACTGCCAAAAACAGTCCCTGTTTTGAGATATTCCCTTGAAATAAAATACATTGTACCCTGCAATGACAAGTGAAATTTTGAGAAAGGCTGCAGTAGATGTAATCATTTTGCAACTTAGATGCAAGTCAACGACAGCTATAAATTTTTAAGTCTTCTTGATCATGTTATTATGTCATTTCCTAAAAGATGTACTTTAACCATAGCCCACAGCAATTGCAGTGTGATAATATTAGCCTTTATGCTTCGGGTTCCACTTTAATTACTGCACCCATAACAAACTTCGTTTGAAAATAAATCTAATTTTGGGACAACTAGTTCAGATTAGTCACAGGAAACGAGGAACATAATGCGATGCCTCTTTGTTAATTCTTAAACTTTCTTTCCCCTCCATCTACTTAGTGCAAATACTGTAACAGCTAGTTTTGTTGGAAGATTTAGTACAATAGATTGGGGATGCCAAAGGAAAATATCAGCAGCATTTTGGTAATTGATATGGAAGGTTCAGTAGCAAGCACGCAGAGATGCTATCCTCTCAACCATGTGTTTCTAAAAGATGAATTATCACGCAGAGAAGTGTTGTGCGCCTTGTATTCCATCACATAGCCATGTGGAAGCTTTAGTTGTCGCTTAATGGCATCTCTCAGTGACATCACAGCCTGCAGGTGACACAAAAAATGGTTTAACCAGACAGTTTTACAGCATTGTCCTTGTAAACAGAGACTGCTGTGTTTATTGGGGATGAACCCGTACTAACCTGGTTGTCAGATGCATTGCGGTTCCAAACGCTCAAAATGTCTCCATTGAACCGAATGCTTAGCACAGCTCCACAGATGTCATCCCCACAATCCAACTGGTCGCCAACAAGTGCTAGAACCTAGCCACCATGAAAATGAAAACACAATATTTTCAGAACAGAGAAGGTACGTAGCAAGATTCCGTCAATCATTTTGTTTGTAGTGTTGATAAGAGCCAGTAGTGCAGTTCGAAGGTGCTTAGTTTTGCAACCTTGCCACTGTGGCTTTGACTCATGTAATCTACCCAACGAAGGGGATACAATCATTCATGACTCTGTTCAGAACAGTTCATGTTCTACAAATTGCTTCAACACTTACATTTGGAAATAACTTATAATCAAATTCAAGTCATCAACTCCATCAAGGCCTGATGCTATCGACATAAGGTCAGTAATCTCAATCCTAACAATCGAGATCTCTCGTATTCCAAGACCATCTAGATATAAGGATTGCAGCAGCAGTGGCAGCAATCACAGTAGTAGCAGCAGCAGCAGTAGCACAGGGTGTTCATGTCTTCTTCCTGTTTCTAACTTTTTAGTGCACAGTGAATCATTCATAATAAAAAAGCAATCTCCATCTGAAGAGACTGCTTGTGCATATAAAATAAAATATAAAAAAAGCACTTTCCTTTCTATAAAGAAATCATCAGGAATAAAGAACCATAACATTGTCTTGGTAAAATGCGATGACACTGCTTTATAACACCAGAGCAAGCCACATGGAACACAAACCAAAGATATAGAAATAGCATTCACAAAGGAACCATTGGATGCAGTGCTATAGAGGTTAACAGACAAAAATGACATAAGCAACACTTAGGTACAACTGTATGTTAAGCACCAAGACATGAAGCGGGGAGTTGCAAGAAATGATATAGAATTTGGTGAGTAAATAAGAGAGAATCTAAGAGAGGCACTAATACAAGTGAAATCAAGGAATGTTGTCAAAGATAGTTTAGACGTATGTGCAAAAAGGATCTAAAACAGTCCCATAAACTATTTAAGTCTCTACAAGTTCAGGGAACCAAGGGATAGGGTCACAGTGGAGACCGCATAGAATGAATTGCTGAAAAAACAGTTACAAATAACATGGCTTATCAAGGTGCTAGAAAAGTTAGACCTTACAAAGCTGACCTCAAATAGATGGGATGAGGCTTCAATAATGATTATGATAAAAGATGAAGTGAGGGAAAAATTACCAAGTCCTCCCAAAAGCGACCAGACACAGCCTTTTTGAATCGTATTATCCACTTTCCACCATTACAATTTGCAGAGTCCTGGTCAAAGGACAATTTTAGATTGAACCAAAATTACTTCAAAAAAAAATTATTTCAAAAAAAAGTACCACTTTTTTCACTACAAATGCAACAACTCTCTTCACAATTGTTAGAAGACAACAAAACACTGATTCAAAGGAGCATAGCGTGGGCTATAACAGTTACCTCCCACAAGGGCCGGATACCATCCTTGAAAAGATGCAAGTCAGTTGGACTTGGCAAAGTAGAAGGACGAGCAAGATGGCAATAGCAAACCCAAAAACCTTCAACCTGTAAACTTATTAGATTCAAAAGCAAGTCTTAAAGTTTCCCTTATTACTAATCCCCCAGACCGTGTGTTTGTGCGCACGCGCTCTGGGGTGGGTGGGTGTGTGTGTGTGAGAAAGAGAGAGAGATCAAAGAACCACTCATACAAACATGTGCACAACCACACAGCCACAAAGGCATACCGTGCTGAAGTCCACAATTTTCCTTATGTTGTCCTCATATGATGTTTGAGAGCGCACACCAGGTGTTCGACGCGTGTACCAAAAAATGAACTTGTGCTGAAAGTTTGAAGCACCGCAGATGTGTTAGGCTGTTAGCAAAAGATAAGTTAACTCTACAAAATAAAACCCAAATTTTGTAGTTTTTTTTAATGGTATTAAGCATGAGTAAAATAAAAGTAAAATTATAATTATCTTTTCAAGCTGCTTATGGACCTATAGACAACATCAATATGGTGGTGGACACTACAAGATCAACAATCAATGTCAACCGCAACAGCAGTAATCAATATGATGATGATGCAGGAGTTCTCGGATAATTTGACAACTTTTGATACCTTGAACCAGAAAAAAACACAATGTGGTGTTTTAGAATTGGTTGTCTCCACAGCCCCACAGCCCCAACCCTCAGTTAATATTGAGATTTGTAGGGTTTCGTGTTTTAATATTACTGTCAACTGAAGTTACAAGTAATCATGATAGATTTGTACTCTGGTACTCTATGATCCTTCAGTTAGCTACATGAATTGATATTCATCATGCCTACATTCACAATAGCTAAACAAATCTAGAACTGATTTAGAATACACTTAAATCATCGTATTTACAACTTATTTTTTTAAAGATTTTTCTATTATTTCTTATTTTTAGGCTTCTCCCGTGCTTTATAAGACTGACATGGTCAACACCTATTCATACTGGTCGGGGAAGATTGATATCAATTTTTTCACCCTAGAGTGTGACCTCATCCCCATATCAACCTGAATCTTGATTTGGGTGAACAACCAAAAGAACCCTAGTCTCTGAACCCACCAAAGGGAAATTGATGCAGACCAAGCTCACCCATTGACATATTGAAAAGACAAAAAAACCCACGTGAGGGATTTTCATTTTAGTAAAGCAAAAGGGATTGTAAATTGTAATGCAAAGTTCAGTTATGTATTATAAGCATGCAAAGAATTAATTAAGTTCAGTGACACTATATTAGACTCCACGCCAAAGATCAATAATGGAAAAATCTATGAACTCTTTTGTGGTGAAAGACAATAAGCTGACCAAGGATTGCACTCGTTCACAATTATCACATGCAGATACAGCCACATTTTGGAAAGTGCTACCGTTCTGCCCCAACCATATGGACCAAAAATAGTGACCAACACGCATTTACATAAAATGAGGGCGTTTATTTATTTTTAATTTGAATAACCTGTTTTATTAGCTTGGGCATGTAAAGATTCCCATGGACTGGAGTTCTTTTCACATGTTTTTTTATATCGCACGATAAATTCCTCTTGCTTTCATCGATGACTGTATGACAGGCATTCATCATTAGAGATCTGGTTGGACTACTTTCAGTAATTTTCTAGTGTGCATTTAAGGCTCAAAGGCCGGGTTAGATGTGTGATTGATTTACAGTTCCTAATGATAGATCCAGTAGACTAGTGAAACTCACAGGTCAGATGTTTCTTCTTATTTTCTCCATTCTTACCATACTGCCTTCGTGTCAAATTGAGGATTTCCTAATCCTCGTTCATATTAAAAGCTAAAATGAACTTACAAAATCAAAAAATCTATTTTGAACCTTGTCTGCATAAATGTTTAGCATTGGATCTCTAGCATTGGATCTCTAACTCTACCATGCCTTATATGTATCTACGACCCAATTCATCCAAGGCATTCCTTTCCCAGGATTAGCAGCCTCATTTCTCCCTTCGAAAGGAATCAAAATCAAACTAAATAGCACTATTGGTATGTCCAAAGAAGGGCGGTCAAGCGAGATGCTTTCCCACCCAAATCAGTATCCATTCAGCTCACAAACTGGGTACATCCAAAAGCGCCAATAAATCTTTAAAACGCATTGTACAAGCACATAAAAGAACACTAAACTCATCCAAGAATGCATTTTCATTCTTTCTTCTGCGAAATCATCCCATCCTACCATAATTACGGAGCTGATTACATCCAAAACCTAATCTATCACGGAGGGTCCCATCCCACCTTTTCGTCATCAAACCCTCTGATTTCTACATGGACCCATCTGCACGGGAACTCATATCACTCCAATTGAAGTAAAACTCGAACTGATTAGTGATTCCTACACAAACATGTCCGAGTGATACGAATGGGTTCGATCATTTCTCTTTAGTTCTTGCTAACTTTCCCAATCCATGGCAAATGTTCTTCAGAAATCCCTAAATCCGATCAGAAGTGAAGAGATCGAGAATCAGGGGTCACTTATTTCGAAACCCTAACCCTAATCTTGCGGAGAGAGGAGTAAGAAATGGGATTGGGAAGATTAAAGACGATACCTTTAAGGGATGGAGGCCGGCTTTCAGCTCGCGCGAGTGTCGATCTCGATCGTCCGATTCTCTATCAACAGAGTAATCAACGGCAGGAAGAGCATTCGAGGCTTTGATCTCCGTATCCTTCTTCTCTGCAATCTCCATCAGCTTCCTCTCCTCCAAAACCCTAGAAATCTTTCTATTTCAGCTGAGAAGAAGAAGGAGAAGAAGATGAGATACTTTTATGTTCTTGAAAGTACGAGAAATGCAGGAGCGATTTATGTAATGCGTGGCGAGATCAGAACCGTTCATGGCAGTCAAAGGGGAAAAAGATCAGGTGGTTAAAGGTAGACTGTAGGTGCTTGATCAGGGGCCCACATCTGGTACGATCGGAGCCGTGAAATGAAACCCTGCTTGCATAGATAGCCATGATTTTTGAGATTTTACTTAAATGATAAAAGATATACACTGTTAGACTGATTATACTTTGAAATAAAGAGTCTACGTATTGTTGATTAAACAATGAGATGGTATTTCAATGCATGGATTTCTATTTCTCGTGTCGCTCGAGGTGGAATTCGTAAATCCTGCTCTCTCGATTGAGCATTTGAAATTCAGTAAAATGTAATAATTTTGAAATTTTAAAAAATTCAAAAAGTTATTCGAGACTTTTAGATGATTGAAATTTAAAACTTTAATAATAAATATGACATTTCGGATGTAAGAGATGAAGTATTATATCATGTTAAGAAAACGATCACATCATATCAAATTCTTGTTAAAATCTTCTGTAAATGAATTAAATGGACTACCTGTCCAAGAGTTTAGTCCAAGTGGTAGGTTGCTCACCCAAAATTTTCTTACTTAAGATGATTGTTATCTGTGCACTTGGCACAACATCACTTTCAATGGGGGTTTATTTCTTAAAACAGATTAAAAATAAGTGGTGTGTTTCTCTAGCCATTACAACCTTCCCCTCAACATGGAAGCTGAATTCTAATCAGCAGCAGTGAATTTTCTATCCATTGCATCTTCCACTCAACATAGATCAAATGGTGATGAATCTCCAATCAGTAGATGTGGGGCTCATCAAACAGACTACTGAAATGGAATTGTATTTCTCCATGTGCATGTGACCCTGCAGTAGATGTGGGGCTCATGAGAAATTGTTAGTGTCTATGAATGTCACATCAGGTCTGATGGCAATCACAGGGACACTGAGTGTGTGAAGGAAATTAGATCATTGGTGGACCCCACAGGACTCTTGTTTTACGCATGTGGCCGAACAAGGAAAACAGTATGCAGGGGCCAGGGAGAGAGAAGATCAGAAGAAAAATTGCAAATGGTGGTAGCAAACAACATTCTAAAAATTTCATTGCATTTTCTGCAAGGGGATAGTAAACAGAGAATCTGTCCCAGAAAGAGCTTTGAGTTTCACTTTCTCCCCACCATTCATCAGGCTTGAGGTTTCAGTTTAGGGGTGTTCATGTGCAGGGTGGGTCGGGCTAAGGCATATCCAGGCCCGTGCCTGACTTTAGAATCACTGGCCGAGGCCCGGCCCAAGTCCAACACGGGTAGTAAAAGTAAGGCCTGAGCCTGCCCATTTAATCAGTCGGGCTGGTTTGAACTGGGCTTTTTTATACATTTTGTGGGCATTCTAGCAATTGTTTGGACTAAATTAAATTACATGCGTTTTTAGATGGACCGGCTGGGCCCAGCTTTGGGCTTTCTATCACTTAATTCAACCCTGATCCAAAGATAGTTGGGCCTGGATTGAGTTCAGGTTGACCCGGCCCATGAGCAACATGCTCATAAGAAATTTGAACACTAAATTTGGGTTCGTGCTTGGCCGTGGGATTATTTGAAGATTCGAGCCAAATGCAAGATCATTAGCAACCCAAATGTGGGGTGTCGGTGCTCCAAAACACGTGGTAGGGCCCACATTTTGATTGATCCGATTGGGCCATGAAATAGGGACTCCCCCTGATATTCATAGATCAGGGGCCATCCAAATGAGCTTAACTGTTGGATCAAATGTGCACTTGTTTTAGATGGTTAGAATTTGTTGGCCATAGATCAAGTGGGGCTCAAGATGACTATGACATCCGTCACCATACACTGGCCGTCTTGGGAGAGATCTTTCGATCCCCCTGGTCACATTCCCGATCAGAACCCGAGGTGGGCCCTACAAGCACACGCACTAAGCATACCATGAGCATGGCGGCTCGGTGGAGGGGCTCCCCTTTATATAATATATTCAACTTTTGAGGAAGAAAAAAAAAAGAAGAAAGAAAGTAATCCTATAAATTACAAATATTAGGATAATTTGTAAAATTTACAAGGCTATCAACATCATACCTTAGATTGAGTTGTCCTAATGTCGTCAACTCCAACCCATCCTTAACTCTACCATCTTCCCCAACCCACCTATATTATATTTGAGATTCATGAGTCTTAACTCTTCTCCTTTTATTTGTATTGAATTTGATCTTCATCTTCATCTTTTTAGCAATAATTATCGCATAGCGGGTCTTGGTGGATCCTTTAAACTTTACTTCTCCTTCTCTACTTCTACTTTTTTGTTGTTGTTGCTGCCGCCGCTAGTTAGCCCAATGGCCAGGAGATTTGAAGTAAACTTGCCCAATCCCTGGGTGGAGCTGTGGGAGCGGTCGTGCTATCCACCGTGGGAGCTCCATGATTCCCTTCTTTATCTCAATTTCTACTTTTCATCGATTACTAGGGTGAAAGGATTTGAGTAGATGGAAGTAGCTTGGGGTAGAGAAAGATATCTTAGTTTATGAAATATGAGAAGTTATGCTTTGGTTTTTCTCTAACGATAAAATTATATTTTTGATTCTCAAATTCTTAATAAACGATGGATTGAATATGGTTGGCTTGGACAATGAAATTGAATCAGTTGAGTAGTGTCAATGTATTTGATTGAAACTAGTGAAAATCAGAAATCTTAATTGTAGGTATAATAACTTGTAGGTTCGTCTAGGCATATGCCCATGGAAAGTAAAATCCAAGGGTAGAATATCATATCTTGAGGAGAGTAAATTTTAATTTTTTTTATTACTGCCTTTTAAGGGATGTTTGTGCATGCACGTCTTGCTTTTATATAAGATTTTGTATTTAGCGCATGTTGCTTCTCCACATAAAAGATGCAAAATATCCCCATTTTATTTTGTTAAAGAGGATTTGTAAGTCAGTTGTCTCCCCAGTAAATATATTTATGCAGAAGACGAACCCCTTTTTCACGGCGTTACACAAACATAACCGTACAAAATGGGTTTTATATGACTGCACAAAGTAGAATATCCTATCAACAAAATTCCTATACTTTTTTTTTTTTGTCTGTACAATTTTTTTATACCATTAATACTACACGAGTCTCTAACTATCATCGCCTACCACCAAGATCAAACCCTGGTCGTTTTCGCCAAAAGGAAAGTTTTATTAGGTAGTGAAAAGTTTTAGTAATTTCATTTTTCCATTTCTAAAGCACAATCAAACTAGCTTTACATCATTTTCCCTTCTCATTGACAACTTTGCAATGCAATGGAGTGGGCTATTATTTCTATTCCAAGGCATTATAATAATTTTAATCAAAAGTTAGTCCAAGTTAGAAATATTTTGTTAAAATTTTCCTAGATTTTATGTGCCTGTCCTCTGTGGACTCAAAAAGGAGGTTTGGTGAGAGAGAGAGAGAGAAGAAAAAACAGAAGTCAGAATTTTTTCCGCTCGTCCTTTCTCTGTAGCATCTCCACCATTTTTCATGGCAGCGTCCGCACAAATCCATCTCCTCCTCCTCCTCCTCCTGTTCTTCTCGTTCTTCTCCGCGCTTCGATTCGCCGCAGCTTCATCTCTCTGCCCTCTTCAATCCACTTTCTTTATCACAGACATCCAATCCCAATGCCCTCTGCTCTCGATCTCTCCATCTACGCCTATGCAGGTACGATTTTATCGCATCTACTTCTTTTTTTGTCCTTTCTTTTTGTGATTTCTCATTCGATTTTATTGTTTTGGTTGATGGGTTCTCGGGAAATTGTGCTTGGTTGATAAATCGTGATGTTATAGGTGATGGGTCTATCATGATTTCTCGATTCATGAAGAAAAATCTCCTTTTTGTTAGCATGGCATAAAATAGATCATTTTTTGCTTCATGGGTTCCATCTATTTTTTTAGGATGTCGTAGGAGGAATCGTTGGTTTTTTTGTGTGTCCAAAAATTTCATTACTTGTTTAGGGCTTTGATATTCGAACGGTGTCGTTTGGTCTCAAAATCTGGGCAGTTTGTTTCTGTTGATTGTGCAAAGTTGGTGTATTGTTTTGCGTTTTGTTCTTTTAGTTTTAATCTTGGTTGCTTGGGATTTTCACCCAATTTGAAAGAATGATGGAATATGAGTATTGGGATGTTGATATATTGACTTTGATTTTTTTTTTCCTTGGGTAGCAATATATTGTCTTTGATTGTGTTTCCTTTACCTTGAATTAGAAATTTCAAATATAAAGTCAAAAGGTGATAGACCTGTAGCGGTCTTTGTTGGTTACATAATCTAGAAGATATGAATTCAAACTTCCTACTATGTAAGTTTCGGTGAATAGAGTTTCCAGATTCCCCATCCTTTGTTAATGTGGTGAAAGTGTCATTCTTATGATTTTAGCCCGAGGAATTTACTTCCTCCAAGGATTTTAGGATGAAGACGAGGTCTTTTTGCAAATGGTTGATGCTCTGTGTTGTCATGGAGTTCATACTAAATTACTAATTGCATGGCTTCTACTTTTTTGTTAGTGGATTGAAGAAGGAAACTCTTTGAACTTAGATTAGAAGGGAGTTTTATTATATATGGTTACTTATGCAGGACCAAGGCTGGGAAGTACCCTACATTGTACCTCTCAAGAAATGCTCCTGATGTACTGTGCACATGTGTGTTTATTCGAACCGTGACCTGACTCGAACCCATATGGGTTTCTAGATTAGAATATCCTTGTTTTTAGGGATGTACATGTTTTCATGTTGTTGAATGATGCTTGATTGACAGAAAATTAGGTGCCAGATGGATTATTCAACTACCTTTTTATGGGCTCATGGCCTATTTACTAAAAATGTAGAGTAGTTCCAAATCGTATTCTAGCTAGAGTCTCTTTTCATTTCGGGTGCTTTCTTATTTTAAATCTTGAAGTTAATAGAGTGACATTATTCACCTGCGCAGTATGTTTTATGATCCTATGCATCCCTACCATCCCAAGAGGTGGGACCCACCTCTGAAATTCATATGTTACACATGATGTGTGGTCTGGACGTGTGGAGCACAGAGAGCGGGAACGCAGGTGAATATTTTCCGGTAAAAGAGTGCTGTTTTGTTGGAAGATAGTTGGCATAATTGCCAAGAGAGGGAATGCTTGGAAATACAGTAAATTTAGGCGATGCCTTGACTTCAGTCTCAAGCCATAAGTGGTTATTTGCCTTTTGTGTATTGAATGGGAAAATGCGTTTTACATATGTGAAACACATTACCATGTTTGTCACAATCACCATTTTTACAAGAGTGAATGAGTACATCCAATGGTTTTTGATATGTTTGGATTTTTTGGACTTTTTACACAAACTTCTCGAAGTCTATAAAGATTTCAGATATCAAACTAAATGTCTTGATGCTTATTATTAATATGAGAATATTGAATGGTTCGGATCATGAATTGGGGCCTCCTCACAAAAATGCAGAAAATTAGATTCGTAGGTTGGGACTTTTTGGATGTTTTTCACAAATTCTTAAAATCTATTAAGATTTGAGATAGGAAATTAAACCTCTTAGGGCTTATTAGGCTAATAAAAAGATGAACAGCTCGAATTACCAATTTGGTGCTCACAGAAGTGCCAAAAAAATGTGGTTGAAGAGGTTCACGCAAACTGTCCGAATGGATGCCCTTATTGCAAATTGTACCACCACTTCTCCATAGTTTCTTAAGTAACCATTTACAACCTTCTCAAGTTTGTAAATGAGAGGCTGAAAATGGCCTTATTGACAAGCGATTCTCACGCCTCATTAATTCATCACATGCATAAATTAGTGCAAACAAGCATGATCATGTGTAACCATTATACGTGTATCATTTACATATGTAAATGTGTGCAAACAAACAACCCCTTAGGTATTTAAATACGTGTACTCGGCAACCCATGTATTTATGTGTGAAACTTTACTTTATTCATGGATTTTCATGATGATTCCGGACCTTCTAATAGTGAAGCCAACACTATGTTGGGGTTGGCTACATGAATTCTTTTTCTCTATTCCGATCTATCTTAAGCCAAATCCCAGATAAGTTCCACTTCTTTAGATCTATTTTGACTATCTCTATCCATGTACTCTTCAACCTACTCCTTCCCCTTCAACCTACCATTTCCCATTGGTAGGCCATCGACCTTCATAACCAAACTTTTCCTTATTGGCACCATTACTGGCCTGCGTTGGACATGCCCAAACCATCTCAAATGGGTTTCTCTAATTTTATTCCCTATTGATGCTACCCCTAAATGCTCTCGAAATCACTCATTTCTAATTTTATCTTTCCTAATTTATCACACATTCACCTCAACATTTCCATTTCTGCTACATCCATTTTGTACATATGTTGTTTTTTGATTGGCCAACATTTTGCTCCATAGGTTATAGTTGGTCTAATCATTGTCCTGTAAAATTCTCCCCTTAATTTTGTTAGCATTCGTTGGTCACGAAGTACTCCAAAACCAAGTCTCTACTTCAACCAACCCGCTTTTATCCTATGTTCAACATCTTCATCAATCTTTTCATCGTTACTAATTATCAAGTAAAGGTAACGGAAAGAATCTCTATGTGGTATCTCCTAGGTCCCTATCCTATGAAACTGAAGTTTGAACTGTTGAATGCTAGGGTAGATCTCATCTTTTACTTATTTCAAAAGTCTTTCCATGGTCAGAAATAGTTTTGACTTGTAAGAGGAAGTTTGGTTGGTCTCCTTTTGAAGTGGATTTCTGTAGACGAAGACGTAAACAATCAGGTTCAATCTGATCCATAGGTGACCCAAACCCAGTCTGGAAAACATTGTTGGACAGGAATCTTGATGCAGTACTCAATGGGTTTCATGACTGCGGAATGTGGACTCAAACCTGGACCGAATTGTCAATCAAGCCTATATCAAGGGGCCATATCCATTTTTTACGGATTGGGTCTTTCAAGTAGTTTTGTAAACGAGCCAGTTGTTATATCTAGCCATTTCATATTAAAGTTTTAAATACATTTAGGTATTTAATTATGGATCCAATTTACGGTCTTCCCCACAATAAGCGCCTTACTGGAGCACTTATTTTTCTTTATTTGTTTCCTTTTTTTGTTTTTTTTTTTTGTTGTTGTTTTAGAAGAAGGGAGAGGGGAGAATAAAGATGGGGTATTGGTTGGGTTTGGTGTGGGTCTTTTCTGGTACAGTTTTGCATGGGCTAGGGCAAGGCTCCAGCTGATATTTCTATTACTCATGCTTGAGTCCAGCCTTATAATGATATGGGTCTAAAGAGGAAGGTGCAAGAAACTCCATTGCAAGGCATCATCTTAGAGGCCTGAGCCTCACCCAAGAGGGAGGGAGGGGCGGGCATCCCTGTCTTTTGGGGTTGGATACTTACTTGTTACCCTTAGGCTTTAGTGAACCGGGTCTTCCTTTTCCATCATTTAAGATTATCCCTGTTAACAGTAGTGATACAAAGCCCACCAGGCCCAGGCCCATTCATTGTAACAAATTAACCCATCATATGGGATACGTTTAGGATATACTCAAATCATTGTAATAGCTTTCGTTCCATACCAATAGATTGTATCAAGATTTGAATTGCCTTGATTAAGGCTAAGTGAGATTATAAAAGGGAGGGAGGATCGTCCATTAGAGAGATCCAAGTATTACACAAATATCATTGTCCATTCACTATCGTGACAATCCGCACACCTTCTGGCTCAGGTTCCTTAAGGAGCAGCCATCCACGTTTGATTTCCACGAGTATAAAGAGGTCACTTCCATGACTCTCTCTCTCTCTCTCTCTATATATATATATATATATCTATACACACACACATATATATCAGTCGTTATCCTATGCGTGAGATGCGCATGAGCTTTCCATACGCACCTCGCTATGGGCCCACATGCTGGCCCACTTCGGGATGGGACTTGGGGGATTTGAAGATTTGATTGGAGCCCTCCTATGTACAAAAAATAACCCCATCTGATCATCGTAACTTGATCATTCGAGGCCCACAAGTTCAATCCATTCGGATGGGTGTTCAGTCGATCCAATGGTCCAGTACATTTGGATGAGTGCAAACCTAGGGGGTGTGTGACCCGGGGGGTGGGTGGGTGGGTTTGTCGTGCGGTCCACTCAAATAGACCATTAGGTGGACCCCACTAGGGGCGCACACTATGCATGAGATGTGCATAGGATAATTTTCCTATATATATCATTGGACCGTTATATCATTACAGAGTAAAATCATTTGGAATGCATTTAATCCTTTTCTCTTAAAACCCTTTCAACCGGCTAGGATTTAATCTTTAAAACAAGAATTATGGAGGACTGGACCATTATATCATTACAGAGTAAAATCATTCGGAATGCATTTAATCCTTATCTTTAAAACATTCAACTGGCTATGATTTAAATTTTAAAGCAAGAATTATGGAGGACAATAAAGCTTCAAAGTTTTTTCATTCCTTTCTTTTAGATTTCCCAAATATTTCCTGAAGTGAGATTTCACCAAAGGGATTATCTTGTCAAGTCCTTGGCTACTAGATTTGGAGGACTTATTCATCATCATCATCAAAGCCTTGTCTCAACTATGTTGTAGTTAGCCACGTGAATTCTGTTTCTCCATTTTGATCTATCCTGAGCCACATCCTTGGATAGGTTGCACTTCTTTAGATATATCCTTATTACTTCCATCCATATGCTCTTTGGCCCATCTCCTTGGTGGGCTATCAACCTGCGCAGAAAAACTATTCCTCAACGATGCCATTGCTGGCTTGTAAAGAAGGCATGGCCAAAAGGGATGGAAAAGAGTTTGTTGAAGAAGTATAATTTTCTAGGCAATTATTGTTGTAGGTTAGATCAACCTGGACAAGTTCTTGTTAGCCCAAATTGATCTATTCAATCCTTAATATGAATTTCAGTTTAAAAAAATGTCACCACAAGTAATTACAAGTCTGGTTAAGGTTCATGCGAAATTAACAGTTAAGTGTCATAATTGAGTTAAATATGCTGATGAGAAGACATCCAATACTGCAGTCCTGTAATCCCCAAAAAAGTTCCATTTAGCTATCCATCCAGCCATAGTTGGAAGATCTTATGGGCTGCTGGACTGATTTGAGATTCTACAGGCCATAGAAGAGAGTGTGACTTGTTATGTTTCTGACCCATTACCTCGCAAGCTGCATGGCATATGACACTATGCAAAATAGTAAGTGCTCTCAGATCCAACAATGAAGTGTAGGAGACAGCGATAGGGCAGAGTTTTCAATAACTTTAGAAAAGTCCGACAACAATCATCGAAGGTTAAGAAAAAAAAAGGGAAAAAGGGGCTGGAAATGCTCCTGGCATCACGTTTAAATCTCACACAGAGGCCGAAAAGGAGTAAATTTATAAAGAAATCACAACTGAAAGAGTCATAACTGATGTATATCTTTATTACATTTTATAAATTCTCAAGAATTTCTTGGCTGATGGTCCTACACTGCTATTTAATGTGAATTCAGTGCAAAACAAAACCTCTTAATCACAACGATTCATTTGTTTCTAATTTAAAAATAATCTTAATTAAAACGCAGAACTAAAGAGGAAACTAATTCTTAAATAATAGGAAATAGTTAAAGACGATTTATTTATTTAGGAAACTTCCAAAAATCTCACAGCTGAAAGGGATCTGCACAATTTAATCACATCTTTCATAATTAATGTGGGTCCCAACTGGGACCTTGTCCACACACAGATCAATTTCGCATGAAAAAGAAAGCGTCAGTAAGATTTTTCACTTTTTGGATAATTTAGAATTTTGTTGGTCTTTGATGTTCGATAAAAAGCCTTAACCTCGTAGGGGCAAGAGAAGTCCAAACCAGGGCATTTTGGATTGGAAGGAGGAAGAATCATTGTTGAATAAGCTTAGATCCTCTATCACTTTCATTGGGGGATAAGTCTCCATTGTGCTCAGCCGAGTGTGTCAAGGAATTCAATTGCAAAATCCATGAAGTGAGGTTCCAAATCGAATTCTTTCTGCTCCTCGAAAACAACAATTAATTGTGGCCCCCTATTGTGTACACAATGAAAAAAGCTAAGATATTTGAAGCAAGTGGGGCCTCTTGAATCCATAAATCTTCCAACAATGCATTCCTTTCTAGTCTCTAATGAAGCTGAAGTTTATGTTCTTCTAATTGGGTGTTGTGAGCTGCGTATATTGGACGGTCATAATGCTATAATTGAAGGCGACTCTTTCTAGCTATTCAATGGGGTTCTAGGAAAGCTTTTGTTCCTTGCAGGTTTTGGTGGATTGAGCGGAGGAGGTGCAAGATATCTCAAGACAGTTGGGCATAATTTTCAAAATCGGAATCGTTTCGTAATTCATAAATCGTTCATACCCATGAATCAAATCAAATCGCGACTCGTAGGATTTTTTATTTTTCTAATAAAAATTAAATATAATTAAAATTAAAAAAAGAAAAATTAATTATTCATAACCATCCATTTCCCCATTTATAGCAATATAAATACAATAACAAGTAAGTCTATCATATAATCATATCAAGAACATTATGACATATATTATATATATATATATATATATGAAATAAATGATGTATATATGAAATAAATGATGTGTAAATAGTTAAATAAGTTTAAGATATCAATATATATATATATTTTATTATTTTTAAATTAAAATATAAAAAAATAAAATCCAAACCATCAATCTTATACTATAGGAAATCTCTTGAAGTCAAGAAAGTGTTCATAAAAAAAAAAAAAAAACCAAAATATATTAAAAATAGAAGAATATATAGACAAGCACCATACATACAGTCAAAAACTTTAATGAAATGCATTTTCTTTAATTATCTTTAAAACCTCATCAAAGCCACAAAAAATTCTTAGAAGGTTTCATTAACTCCTAAATAACCTTTTAAAAATAAAAGCACTAAAAGAGAGAGAAAAAAAAAAGGTAAAATATTATTAATATTAACATATTGATTGTAGCTAGTTTCGCTTGGCCGAATCGCTTGAATCGTAAGATTCTATGAAACAAGTATTGAATCGTAGGATTCACAACTGAATCATAAGATTCATCTGTAAATAGGATTCGTTGCATAGATATGAATAATTTTTCTTAAGATTTGGGATACGAATCGGGATTTGGGATATGAATCGTAGGATACCGGTAACTATACAATTAGGTGCCTTGTTCCATCATATTTTATGAGAGGTAAATGTGATGGCAGATGGCCTTGCAAAGGAGGGAGTTTTCCGTGCTCCTATTTCTTTTGATTAGTTAATCTTTGGTTTCTTTTTGTTGTTTTGGTGGTGTTGGTTGTTTTGAGGTTGGCCTTTTTGGTCTTCTCCTTTTGGGCAATAATGTCTATAGTTATAAAAAATACAAAAAGAAAAAAAGAAAGGAAAAGGGTAGAAAGAAAGAAAGATGCCTAATCCTTCTGCATTTTCATGTTCCTTCGAAAATAGAGAAAACCACCTGATTCAACATATCCTCAAATTGATATACCTTTCTGATCTCCATTAAAATAAAAAAGATTTCCCTTTCTGTTCCCAAGAACCAACTCCCTAGCAGCATGCCTGGATGCCACCCCTTGTTGAATCCTCAATATGTTGATAAAATTACCTTCCTCCAAAAGGCCTCCTACTCATCACTAAAGCTCCAATTTCTCCCTTTTATTTTCCCTACCTCAATCTCCTCACACACTTTTCTGTTCTGCAGTTGCTTATAATTCCACTTCTTGAAGTGGAATCTGTGCTAGCCTCCTGTCCTTTTTAACGGTAGTCTCTTTGGATTTTTCCCCTCTCCAAGTTAAGCTACATTTTAGCTGAGATTTTGGAAGGATAGATGGTAGACTGGTAAGTTTGATTAAGTGGATTTACAAGAGTGACGTGACCACCAAAATAGAGGACCACGTGAATGGGTTTCTAGATTTGTTGTGGTGGGTATAACAAGATATTTGATTAGAATTTTTCTTGATGGCAATAAACTACGCCCCGTGACTTTTTTTAAGGGCAGGGAGGTGGCCTTTCCCAATAAAACTGAAACGCTAAAAGGTCCTTTAGTTAATTTTGGTCACTCCACAAGATTCCTCCTTGTAAACATTTGGCAGTTTTCTTTGAAAAAAAAATGATCTGTTAAAGATACAATTTAGTAAGATTAATTACTGAGCTTTTGTGGTGATGTCATTAAGTAGAGAGCTCTGAAGCCAAGGGTTTGTTCTTGATTCATACCTATAAGAAAGGATTCTTCGTTAATCAAGAAAGATCTAGCCTGAAATAGTGCAGAATTTGCTTACGTAAAACTGGACCCTTAACAAGAATGTTGGTCATTTTGGTTGTCAGCAATTTTAGTAGCCTAGAATATATTTGAATGAATGTGAGTCATCCAAACCCCATTTGTCAAAACCTATGAATATGACACTAAGAAAGTCAAGGAGATCACCATGAACGAATATCTTTCCCTATAATGATGACAATAGATTCTTAAAACTGTTTAAGAGCATTTGGCCCTTAGTTATAATTTAATCTTTAATCTTTGGCCCCTGAAAATGTTATCTATTTTCACCATTCTTTGTTGTAAATATTGTTGCTAATTACTATGAGCTTGACTATCCACATTCCTCTGGTGATTTTGCGATTCCAATTATTTGAGTCTGGACTTATGTGTATTATTGCTGTTAATAGAGTAGCTTCATTGTTTTCTTCTTGAACATTATTGTGTTAAAACAGATATAAGGTACTAAAGAATTTTTTCCAATGAGCGGGCTACATGTACAGTCCAGCTCTATGGGTCCACTTGGGCAAGTCTTTGATTAGTGCAACTCCTTTCACACTCTTATCCTCCCATGATTTGGTATCATGGCCAATTTTATGCTTATCAAACCATTACTCACTGTTAAATTGATTTTCAAAAAAAATAAAAATCTATGGTTAGTAGACCATTAAGCTTTACGGCTGTTAAGTTGAGGGCTAGGATAATCTAATGGGGATGTTTTTCATTATTTTTTATCGGTAACTTTGAAATTTATTTATATGAAATGGGGTTGATTTTTTGCATGACCATGTAAAGAGAGCTTTCCATCTATCTAGCCCCCAATAATAGGAATGCATCCAAGTGGGCCACACGAGCTGGACCGCATGACCACAGTATGTGGTCTGCTCATAGGTGAAAATCTTCCTTAAAGCCACTTATTAACCATTGTCATAAATACCGGTTTCAAGTTATTTATGATGGACTTAACTTTTTTTTTTTTTTTTTTTCATCGATAATGAGATATTAAAAATAAGTTTATGATGGACTTATCGATGTGAGATTTTCAAAGTTCATCATCATCATCATCATCATCATCAAATCTTTATCCCAACTATGTTGGGGTCGGCTGCATGAATTCTGTTTCTCCATTCCGATCCATCGTGGGTCAAATTTTCATATAAGTTGCACTTCTTTAGACCTATTTTTACCGCCTCCAACTACGTTCTCTTTGGAGTTCGGCCTACCCCTTCCCCTTGGTAGGCCATCAACTTGCATCAAGTTTTCCTTATCGCCCTTTACCAGCCTGCATTGGACATGCCCAAACCATCTCAAACGGTTTGTCTAATTTTATCCCCTATTGATGCTACCCCTAAATGGTCTGAATAGTGCTCATTTATAATTTTATCCTTGTTACTTTTGCCACATATCTGCCTCAACACCCTCATCTCTACTACATCCATTTTGTGCATACGTTGTTTATTGATTGCCCAACATTATGCTCCATAGGTCATAGTTGGTCTAATCACTGTCCCGTAAAATTTTCCATTCGATCTTGTTGGCATTTGTCAGTCACAAAGCACTCTAGATGCAAGTCTCCCCATCCTTGCTAATTATCTAGCCAATGTAATGAAATGAATCTCTTTGCGTTAACTCTTGGGCCTTAATTCTCACAGTAATTTCGGCTCTTTGTAAATACCCAACAGTAGTTTCAGCCTTTTGTAAATACTCAATGAAGTTGCAATCCATATATTTTGTCTTTGTATGAGTTAGTTTAAAGGCTTTGGATTCAAAAGCCTCCCGCCACCTCTCGAATTTTGCATTCACACCATCTCTTGATTCATCCACCAATACTATATCATTTGCAAATAACATACACCAATGTACTTCCTCTTGAGGATGAGCAGTTAACTCATCCATAATTAATACAAAGAGATAAGGGCTTAGGACTTAACCCCTGATGCAAGCCTACGGTCAATGGGAGCTCACCTGTCTCTCCACAGGTAGTTTTTTCACTCGTTACTAGTCCTTTATGCATGTCTTTAATAGTTTCAGTATAACCTTTTAGAACGTTCCTTTTATTTTTAACCCACCAAATTAAATATCTAAGTACCCTATCATAAGTTTAATTGCTATAATTCTATGACCCGGCCTCTCTATCCCACATTTTTCTCTTTCAAATCCTTATCTACAACTATACCCACTCCATTTCTTGTATTGTTCTTTTCCACATAAAAGGTTTTAATAATCACCAGTGAGCTCCTTAGCTTTATTCCCTTTCCACTTTGTCTTCTTTAGACAGGCTACATTAACTCTTCTTTTCATTACCTCGGCCAACTGCTTGCTCTTGCCCGTCAAGGTTCTTATATTCCAAATAGTAAGTCAAATCTTCCTCTTCCTCTGGACTACCTTCTTTAATCACACTCGTTCAGAATGCTAGCCCTCACCTACTTTCCACTGCATCCGGGTAGTGCTGTGGCGTGTTGCTTAAAGCGGGGAACACCCTAGCATGATCTCGAAATGTTGGGTTTTCTTGGGTTATTAACAAAAAAAATACTGCAAATAAAATAATTGAAACATTTAAAATGCTTAAGAATATTTGAGATTTTAACAAAATACCATAAAATTATGTTGATGATATCACACTATTTTATTTCATAATGAAAAATTCAATTTCTCGCGATTTTATCATGTTAATTTTTGTGGGCTTCGAATGTTATTAATGCAGTATTTTACAAAGGGCCGGATAAATTGCGACTGTTAGTGGACTAGATTTATTCCTGTGGCGTCCATGTACAAGAGTAACAAGATAGATATTGCTTAGGCAGTAAGCCCTATTGTAGATGTGCCAAGTGCTAAAGATTGCACTGATAGAGGATTGATATGGAAAAAGTCAAAATAAGTTGAATTGTCTAGTTTAATTTTTTTTCTGAAAAATTCCTTATGATGAACGATTAGGAATTTATGATTGTATAATCATGGTGCATGTTGCTACAAGATGAACAGTTCAGACAGTCATACAAATCCCATGTGTGACCGAGTTGCTAATATTTAAAGCAAGTATAAAAGTAGTACTTCTACGTGTTCCATGTGTCTCAGGATAGAAGGTTTCTTGCTGCTAAATATTCAGATGTTCCCACTAAGAGGTCATTTGTTTGCAGTCATTTACATTTGTCAATGATTCACGTTCGTAATGGATATGCATCATCGTTTTTGTTTGTGCTCATTTACACATGTGATGCATGAATGAGGTGTGAAAAAGGTGTAAATAAGGCCACCACCAAAATTTACTCACCTCCACCAAAATTTACTCAGCTGAAAAGGTGGTACAATCATTTGCGCACCTCTCTTGCAAAAGGCATTAGTATTAGTAGTACAGTCTCCACACGATATTTTTCTATTGTGGGCCCTATTGAAGACCTTTATTTTTTCATTCCTGTTGGCAGTGGGCGTCATATCTGTGATCCAAACCACTCAATTTTTTTATTGAACTAATATACCCTAAGACCTTGAAGTTGATTATCTTAAATTCTCATAGATGTTGAGTAATTTGTGAAAAAGTACCAACCTATAGATCTATTTTTTGGACCTCAGAGGCAACCCAATTCTTAATCCAAACTGTTCAATATTCCTGTATTAATGGTAAACACCAAGATGCATAGTTTCATATCCTAATTCTTCATTTAATTTGAGAAATTTGTGAAAAACGTCCAAAAAAATCCAAATACATCTAAAATTATTGAATATACTCATTTACTGTTGTGAAAGTGATGATTTTGACAAACATGTGTAACACTTTATATATATATATATATATATAAAACCCATTTTCCTATTACATGCGTAAAAGGCAAACGACCCCCAAGTCGTCGTCGTCGTCGTCATCATCAAATCCTTGTCCCAACTGTATTGGGGTTGGTTGTCCATTCCGATCTATCCTTAACCAAATCCTGACCCCCAAGTTTAGGCACCAAATTGGTTGGTTTGTTTGTTATTGTGAAAAAGGAAAATATATTTCCGGGATAGAATTATTGTATATCCCAACTAGCTTTATAATGATTGACTGGAAGGTGTTCTCTTTGTTTGCGGGTCATATAGAGTGGAAAAGTCTCTAATATCATGTTAA
Organism: Camphora micrantha; assembly: GCA_003546025.1. Lineage (NCBI taxonomy): Eukaryota > Viridiplantae > Streptophyta > Magnoliopsida > Laurales > Lauraceae > Camphora > Camphora micrantha. The sequence goes on from QPKB01000001.1 coordinate 14,585,926, forward strand.
TCCTTTGTAGGTTGATGGGGAGTCCCTAAACAGAGTTTTGAGCTCCAAACAGGGGAACACATATACTGCTGTACTCTTCTATGCTTCCTGGTGCCCATTCTCACGCGGCACACTCTCTACCTTTGATGTTCTTAGTTCAATGTTTCCTCAGATGACACACTTGGTAGTCGAAGAATCTTCAGTCTTGCCAATGTGAGTCTGATCAAGCACACTGTCTGCTGCTTCTTTGGAGGCTGTCTGTTTTTTGGGTAGGATTACCAGGTTTAATTGGATGTAACGTGAATCCCTCACCCGTTTCCCTGTTCAATTCCTATTTGCAGTGTGTTTTCAAGATATGGAGTTCACAGTTTACCCGCTATATTAATAGCAAATCAAACAACGAAAGTGCGGTACCACGGTTCAAAGGATCTCAGCTCCCTTGTGCACTTCTATAAAAGAATTACAGGTACCTTTGCCAATGAGTTAAATTTTATTGCATCCTTTGGTTTAAAGAGGAATTGGATGATGTTTGATCATACCATTTGCTAGGCCCTTCAAGCTTTACCTGTGAAACTCATCCTTTTGATGGGTCCACTGTGCACTGGCTATACTGTAAATGGGAAATGGTTAGAGAAAAACTTCCCTCATAAAATTATTTTAATGAATTTGCCATTGTTAACATGGGCTGTGTCCATCTGCATGCAATTATTTGTATAGCTAGGACCACCTGAATAAATGAAAATGTTCTCTTTCCATTCATTCTGTTGTATGAGCTGCTAATTTGAGTTACAAGATAGCTCTAACTGACAATTTCTATTGTCATTTTGAACCAAGGTTTTGAGCCAGTCCAGTATATTGTTCTCGATCAGCCTAGCAGCTGGGAGAGAGAGAAACCTTTCCTTTTGTGGAATGGTCCTCCAAGGGAGTTTTTTAGAAGGGAACCATATCTAGCATTTTCTCTACTGTTTCTCTGCTTGAAGTTGTTCCTCTACTTCTTCCCTGGAATGTTATCCCGTCTCAGAGCATTTTGGGTTGCCTATGGTTGGCATTTGAACTTGGGGATCTTTGGGGAAACGAGTCAACTCTTGGGACGTGTTCTCAATGTTGTTAACTTGAAGATGGCCTGGAACGAACTGAAAATGTGCAAGGCAAGGAGATTACACAACGGGGCCAAGAATGCCCGAGTTTGGGCATCTTCTCTTACTTCTGTGTCCTTGGGTGAGTCATCTTCGGTGAGACCTTCATTGGACTCATGATCTAGAGCACCTTTCTGAAAAAGAAAAAGAAAAAGCTTAGCTATTGCAACCAGAGACCTTCTTGGGTGGATAGCTTCTTGTGATTTCAATGGTAGGTATCTTCATCTTCATCTTCTTCTTCTTCTTCTTCTTCTTTTAATCCTTCTCTCTTTATTAATCTAATCTTTTGATGAAGTGAGGGCTATCTTTTTTGAGTTTGCGAATATCAGGATCATGTAAATTTCAGATCCTCATCTGTATATTGTATTGTTTGGCTTTTAAAATAACTTAATACCATCATACTCAGCAGTAAAGCTTCATTAGGGAAACAAGCACAATGTGTATTGTTTATTATTATATCAGTTTCTGATCACATATGAGTATTTCTTTAGCGACACATCTCTAATTCTCTATATCTCACTTCAGTTCAAATCTAGGTGCCCGGGCATGTAAACTGGAAATGTGTTACATGATATAGCATGGAAGTGGATCAATTGCCGAGAATCCACATGGGAAGTTAAACTGTAGGCGAATCATATCACCTCCCAGTATCAGACAGAAGTTTGTCCTGCACTTGACATTGTCTCCTAGAAGTTTCAATTCTGGTGGGGTCCGTTAATCGGATACCTGTACATGATAAAGGAACTTCTTTCTCCTGTGGATTTTGCAGGTTAGTTAGATCATTCCACAAACATATATAACTATGCCGATCATGAAATGGGTCTGGTTCTGAATTTCCTACCTGGAGCACTTTAGCCAGTTTCTGAGGGTGGCCCTCTTCGCTTGCAACCCTTTCTGGAGTATGAAATTCCTCTCTGGCCACATTTTTTCACAGTGGTCAAGATGAACAAAAAGGAAAAAAAAAAAAAAAAAAAAACGAAAAAACGTGTTTCTAGCTGAAACAACTAAGATTTTTTAGCGTGATCCTTTCCTGAAACATATGGTAAACTAAATTGAAAATGAAAATGTCTTTGCCTGAAAAATGAGTCTAAAATGCAGTGGAAATGAGTGTGTGTGCAAATTAAAAAGAATAGGAAATTCATTGGAAATATGAAAAACTACAGAAACATTTGGGAATTGTATGATTACATAAATAAGCATTAATTAAAAGAGGATGACTAAAGTTGAAGAGTGTGCTTGTGGTTTTCCAAACATTTCATAAACCACTTTTCAATTGCTTTTCAGTTTTCTTTTTTGGTGTTTGTTTCATAATTTATAGATTCTTCTCTCTCAAATTTCATATTAAATTGTTGCAAACTGGACTGGGTGAACATAAGAAGTTTGAAGTAGGCTTTGGCCTTGGCCTTTCCAGAACATGGTAAATATTTGCCCAATGAATTGACATTTAGGGCGTCTCTTACCACCTTCTTAACTCCCTTTTCTTGTACCCATTTGGATCCTTAAAACTCAGTTGCATTGCACCAAGTTTATTTGTAAATCTCTTATAACACTTACAATTGCGGCTTATAGGGGTAATTTAGGTTAAGAACTTTTTTTTTTTTTTGGGTGCATAGGAGACTCACCCTACCCACATACCTGTGTCCCTAACCACAATATGGAAGCACCTATCTACAGAGTGACTCTGCGGCTTCTAAGCACATGGCTACGGCCTTTATCTATGTTATCTACCACCTTTGGAAAGCTAGAAATGATTCTATTTTCAATTATTTCAAGGCCTCTTTCAACATAGTTTAAGTCTCAAATTCAAGACTCTTTCTCTCTATATCCATCGGAAAAATTTCAAAACCTTTTCAGAGCGATCAACTTTGGTCTCTCTTTAATTTTTGGGGAATATATGAAATTCCTCTCACTACACCTCTGTAGTGCATGCAGTTTTGGTTCTGTTTTCTCACATACACTTGTAAATTTCCTTTGTGCCATCTCTTCTATTCTCCTTTATGGGGACTCTTTGAGTCCATGTATTTGTGTTTTTTTCCTTCTTAATACAAACAACCTTTTCGGCAAAAAAGAAGAAGAAAAGAATCCACTATTTTTGTGTATTCCGAATTTCTTCTTTTTTTTTTTTGTTCGCTTCATATATTTTGCTGACACAACCACAATCCATTCTAGAATAAATAAAAAATTACTACTCAATGGACTCAGAATTATATCCAACCCGTAAATTGGCTAGATATAAGTAAATACTAACATCGTCCATTTAGTAGCCTTCTGCCCTTCTCCTATCTATTTTGAGCAAGAGAATTGCCACCCCTAATTTTGAGTGGAAGAAAAGCCTCTATTAACCACGTCAAAATTTTCCCCAATCAGTGGTCATGACCATCGTTTATGGAGAGTTTAAATTGTGGCCCACCTACATAATTATGTGGGGGGGAAATGTGGTTTCCATCATCGAACTATCACATCTTGTGGGCACCATAATAAATATGTTTGTACTAGTAATACCAACTTATCAGCCAAGGTCTTCCCCATGTGCTCCACCAAACTTCTACCCAATTACACGCTTCTCTACACTTTTTATTATATTACTTTTATTGTACCTGAAAACAGTTATCTGCCTACCTTCAACATCTTTGAGACAAGTTTCAAGGACCACCTCTTTAATCCCACCTCTACTGAACCTGGTCTCTGTCCCACCTCTTTCTTTCACCAAGTACAAGATCCCAACTGTTCATCTGTCAGGCCATGGCCCACCTTATATTAGGCCAACCACATTTGCTGTTCAGATCATCCAATTATACTATCATTGGTGCCCCGGCAGGTCATCTCCACGAGGTACAAGTTAGAATTGATATTAGAGAATAGGTAGTTAACAGATAACCAACTTCATTTTTTTTTTCTTCAAATACTCTCATAACTAACCACTTGCCTTTTGATTTTTCTTTCTAAACAAATAACCACATTACTAATCCAAATATCCTCAGTTTGCCACTTTTATTGGCTATGGATGTCATTTGGGGTATGTTTAGGCATTAACCTAATCAAATTAACTCAATTTAGTGGTTTTATGGTTAGCGCCCGAGCTCAAATCAAATCAGGTTAGACTTGAACAAACTTTTATTCTTCTATGATGAAAAAAAAAAAAAAAAAAAGTTTTGGATTTGTAAACTGCTTGTTGCTGGTCAAGGTGGTTCATTAGGATTTTCAGATTTATATGAAGGTGATAAGAGATGGAGTTTATAAAAATGTTGAAGTAGCTATCTGTAGTTGTCAACAACACCAGGTAGTTATATCTGAAATTATTCTCTTATACCAGAACCAAGCACAGCTATGTTTTTACTGGAGAAGAATGTCTTTGTCCTTTGTTTCTCCTTCCATTCCAACCTCACAACTACTACTTCTACTTGAAATATAGCAAACATGAAGACTACTACTTCACAATCTCTACTGCTGCTGCTGCTGCTGCTCTTATTCTTTCCATTTCTAGTCCCTGCAAAATTTGTAATCGAACCCTGCGATTCTTCGAATTCCTGCCAATCCCTCCTCTCCTATCGTCTTCCTTTCGACTCCAAACTCTCCGAAATCGCATCCAGATTTCAGACAGATGTGACCCAGATCTTAGAATCCAATGGCTTTGATCCAACAGACCCGCTCCCAGGCAACCAAATTCTATCTGAAAACACAGTTGTAAGGGTACCCATTTGGTGCCCGTGTGTGGATGGTATCCGACGGTCTGTATCGACTGTCTACACGGTCGAAGCGATCGACACCGTTGATTACATAGCTGTTGGGTATGGGGGGCTGGTGAGTGCAGATCAGATAAGAGAAGCCAACAAGATATCGGATTGGGATCGGATCTATCTCGGGCAGAGGCTTGTGATACCATTGCCTTGTTTCTGCTTTAACGGCAGTGATAACGGCTTACCGGTCGTTTATATGTCGTATGTGGTGAAGCAAGGAGAGAGCTTGAAGAGCATTGGACGGAATCATGGTACAACGGTAACGGACTTGGTGGCAGTTAACGGTTTGGGGAGTGCGTTGGTCAACACAGGAGACGTTCTTGCCATTCCCATACCAGGTAAGGTTAGTTTGTACATTCTTGACCTGGCCCAACAATGTAATCGGGTAATTCTGGGTTTGGGTTGAGTCCATACATCCTATTAAACCCACCAACTTGTCCTGAGCTCAACCCAATTTGAGGTTTTTGGATTTGGGCTATCATTTCTGACCCGATTAATTAACTGGGCCACGTTCAGATTGGGCACGTACCCATTACCTGCCAAGTCAACCAGAGGCCGACCCAACCTGACCCAACCAATTGTAAGCAGAATTGTCAATCTTGTGGGCCACACTTTTTATTGATGAGCTGGCTCTACACTCGCAACATAATTATGCTGTTAGGGTTACTAATGGGTCAGGTCGGGTTGAGTTGAGCATTGTGGGTAATAACTAATAAGTATCAGCCCAACTTGAGTTCAGCCTGTTTATTAATCGGGTTAAACTGTCAATCAAATTGGAAGTTATAAGAGTGGGCCTGAACCCATAACTGGTTAAGTTAGGATAGGGTTGGTGGGTCATAGTGCAAATAGTAGGATTGTGTTAGGTAAAGACGGGCACATCATCACAATGATCACAAATCTAAGTAAGTGATTGAACATTAAAAGTGAAAAAGTGAGCGAACCATTTGCTGCTTATGGTTTGCCTTATTAAACAAATATATCTATTGATTTTGATTTGTTTTGATTTTAACAGCATGTTCATCTGCCTACCTAAATTTGAATCATGGGAATTTTATTGTCCCAAATGCTTCCTATGCCCTTACTGCTTATGATTGTGTCCAATGCACTTGCGGACCAAAAGATCTAATGTAAGTTCATCACCTTTACATTCAATTTTGCTATTTATTTAACCCTACCAACAACATGAAAAGACATGCCCTTTCTATTTCATTTCTTAAATGATTTAACATACTTTATTTGGATCACGCGGAGAAAAAGGTGGAGAGAACTGTCCACATTTTCAAAGTCCAAAAACTGATTAGTACATCTCATTGGAGACACTGGTCTCTTCTCATTTTTTTTTTCAGCTTACGCTGTTTCCCATCCCCATTTGCAACCAATTGCAATAGATTCAAGTGCAGAGGGACCAATCTTTATATCGGCGAGGCCTATGAGGAGAGGACGATGAGCGGTTGCAATGTGATGAAATGCCTTTATCGCGGTTACCATGGTCACAAAATCCTCAGCAGGTAGTCTTCTCCATTCAGTTTTTAACAACATTTAAAAGCTATTCAAATCAAGACCAGTGATGGATTATGATTTTATTTCCTTGTTTTGATGGTGCAGTCTTTCATACTCTACCAAGTTTCGATGTTCAGGTAATCAAATTTGTATTAGTTACTCTCTTAACTGTATCCAAATGAGTCCGGGTCAAATACATGTGCTTCTTGAAGCTGAGTTGGTAAATTCAAGGTTTGAGGATAGTATCACGGATGACATTTTCAACTTGGTTAATAAATTGGGCTGAGCTTCAGTTGAGTCCACTTGCTATTGGATCATCAGCCAAATTCAAACCCAACCTGGCAATTTAGGGTTCGGGTTGACCATTTTAGTTTTCGGATTGGACGGAGAAGAGCAAATAAATGTTATATGTAGCACTAAACCAAGTCTAACTCTTTGCCACCCTTATTTTTATATAACTACTAGAAGGGTGCAACTTGGGCCAGCCCAAGCCTGAGTCATGAGCTAGGTCAGTACCTAGCCCAAGTTAATGCTGTAAAAAAATACTGTTCTAGCATGAATGTTGTATATTTGTAGCATCTTTTTTCTCACAGTAACTTGTACAGGTAACAGAAATCGTTCCACTTTGCAATCCACTGCCTTACCTGAAGATACTGTGTTGGGGACTAAGTCTTAACACTTCTGTAGGAGAAGCATCAAGATTTGCCTCGTCTTTAGGGTTTTTGATGATTGTAGGACAGGTGTTTCTGGCAAGCATTCATTTATGCATTTGAGATGTAAAATATCTAATGTTTATGTGAAATATTTTTGCTTGTACCAGCTGAGATTCTAATCTAGTGGTTAGTGTGTGAGTTTGTAACATTTTTCATTAGTTATAAGAAGTTGAAATCTGACATGTTCTTAATTGCTACTGCCACTCTGATGCAAAACATGAGTTAATTAAAGTTAGTGATCTATCTATCCATGATTTCCTAGCTATAATTTCTGAAAAAAAATATATATAAATTAAGATATACATATTATCCACACCTTGTTTTCTCTACATTGTTATTTATGTTTTCAGATAAAAAGATGTAAGTTAATGAGAGATGCTCCTACTAGAGTTACTCTCATGGTAATATAATAGTAGTAAGGGTGGGGGCCCTCACATTCATATCTAATGCCTACAGCCTAAATGAGATAGCTTCCACCCCTTACTCTCATAGTACTTTAAGAGAAACTCTTACAAGAGCTTTCCATAAGTGCTCTTTCTTGGACTAGCAATGTGTTGCGTTAGATAGGTATCCTATCCCGACCTGCTCCTATTAGAAGCGGGTTTGGATATTTGGACTTGTACCTTGGTTTGGTTCAGAGTGGGTTTGGTTTGTGTTGTTGTGCCTGTCCCACTCATATCCGTCGTCATCAGTATCATTCAAGCCTTGTATCAACTATATTGGGGATGCACTTTTTCAAATTTATCCATATTAATTCCATTCACGTCTTCTTTGTCCTATTATGTAATTTATATATTTGTTACAAAATATAAACAAAACCCATGTGGATTCAAGCGGATATTCCTTTCATACATGCTATCATTTTTAGGTATTCTTTCCTCTTTGAATGGTTCAATTCCACAGCAACGATTATGAAGTAAAATAAAAACTCAGACAATATAAGCAAGAACATTCCTTTTCTAACAATCCGCATCACACTTTCATGGCTGAATAATGTTAGGGTAACGTTTCACCCTCGCTCTTGAGCGGTTAGTTATTCCCCACCGCTATAAAACCATTGTTCCTACCCTTCCCATCACCTTAAAATTTTGGGATAAGTGGTAGCCCAGTGATGTATAAGATCCTACTAATCTCCCTCTTTCCTATGCAATCCCCATGAACTTGATCATTTCTCATAATCAAAAGATGGAGGCATTCCCTAATCTCCCTCTTTCCTATGTATATCCCTCTCATCATCAGTTAATGGGCCCCACATGAATATGGGACAGATCAAAAAATTTCAGACCACCATTTGGGTCAGATGGCACCAGAAAATTATTGGTGAGTATTCTCCATGTCTCAATATCAAATGATCTACAAAAATCTTTTTTATGATTCAATGGTTCAATGGATTCGAATCATGATCCTCTCAGATTGACCTAAGTTCATAAGTTGAATCTAATTTGCAATTAGATCACAATCAAAACATGGCATATCGACCCACTTACTAATAGATCAAAAATTTAAAACCGTCTGTAAATTATACAAAAAAAATTGTATCTAAGACATCTAATTACATGAATTATCTCATCCTAGCCCTCACCAACCTGAATCAGTGGATTATCTCATCCTAACCTTTGCCCAACTGGTATTATTTGCTCTAGGCAAACCACAAACAACAAATTACAACCCAGGAATATGGGTACCCTACAAAGTCTGGTGAAAGGATTCTCTACTACAATATGCACTGAAATTATTCTGTCCCCAAATAAGCTGGTGGCCAAAACAACTCAAGGGGTTCAAGGATTGAATGGTCATGATTGATTGATAAATGGCATGTGATTGCAGATAGAATACTGAGATTCGTGTGACATCTTCCATAACCAGTTATTCCCAAATGCTTTGAAATGATCTAATGTTCGAGTCATGTGTTCAATCTCATGGTAGGACCAGATTATGCATATTGTAGTAAAATTTGACGATATACTACTGGAGGAGATGACATTTAATTTTAACAATCCGGATCATCAATAAACGGGCCATACAGTGAGTTCCATGCATCCAACTCATGGGAAGCATGTAAAAGACCAGTAAGGAGATCTGGACTCAAATTGGAAAGACCACATTAAAAGACCACTCACATGGCTGCAATAGTTACCAGGACCCACCCACATGGCTGCAACTCACAAAAGCCAAGCCACCCACCAAAGGCACACTTAGCTTTTCATTTTTAATTTGTTTTTTTTTACAAGGAGATAGCTTTTCATGTCTGGAATTTATAGTAATATAATTGTTTGAAACCACAAGAACTGATGGGAGTATATTTCAAAGATTTGAATGCTCTATATTACTTCCAGAGATTAAAAAGGCAATTCCTTAAATATTACCAGCAGCATGATCTAAAGCTATTAAGTATTCAAATAGAAATCAACAGAGTTTTTACTATAACCTCACATCTCTGCTGCAGAGTTGGCATTTGGCAAGGATCACCTCCATTTGCAAAATATAATTAACATAAGAATTTCAAAAACTTTTAGAGGGGTCATAGCCATGTCTAGGGTTGCAAATAAGTATTAGATATTTGAGTACAGAGTACATGAAGTCTCCAATTCTAAATAAAGCGAGTTTGGAACTGATTTTTAGATTTGGGAGAAATCCAAATTTGAATCCGGATCTAGATTTATGCACATTGGATTCAAAATGAGATCCATGTATGTTTTGATCCAAAGATCAAGATTCGGAATGAGTACATCTATATATTGCAAGTATATCTAAGTATTTTAACGTCCTACATAGCTTGACTTATGTTCATGTCAACAAGTCTACTTAGCTTTAGTCATATACCATATATATAGCCCTATGTTTATATTAAAAAGGATAAAATTTCAGGTACGGGGCTCTCGTATAGGTTTTATGCAAGCTGGAGGCGGCTGCAACCTAGACTGTTGGATTGACTGTGTTGATCCAACGGTCAGACATGTTCTAAATACATACTTAATAATATAAAAAAAAAAAAAAAAACCAAAGTCCAGTCCCGCCTCTCATCTTGGGAGATGAGCCCAAACCATTGGATCACGGCAGTCAATCCAATGGCCTAGGTTGCAGCCGCCTCCAGCCTCGTATAAACCAGGTACGAGAGCCTCGTACCTGGAAATTTCTCATTAAAATATATATGTATTTTGAAGCTCTTTTGTTCCAACTATATTGAGCCCGAGGCACTGCAGATCTTATTTTGGATTTGGATCAAGAACTAGATCTAATTTTTAAAGTTATTGTTAGATCTTTCTGGGTCTATAACGATGAATATGGGTCCAGATCCACCATAATCTCATCCTATATCTGACCCGTTTGCATCCCTTGGCAGGCCCTGCCCAACTACCCCCTTGTGGCTGGCATTTTATAGCAGGGAGGACCCTAGTACAAGGGTCAAGGGCTGAAGCCCGAAGCCCTCACCCAAAATTCAAAATTCTTAAAAACCCCTTCTAAACTCTAAAAATCAATGTGCTTTTTATTACATTTGCCTCTTCTTTCAATATATATTTTTTTTTACATAGAGCCCCCAAAGAAAATTTCCTACCCTGTTCTATATTCATTTTATGTCATTGGCTCTCACTACTAGCATTGAATAAAATGGAGAAGAAAGAAACATTGGGATGAGGTGCTTTCATGATAAAAAGCATGGAGAAATCAAGGTGCCTGTTTTCCTAGAAAATGGAAGAAACTTTGGTACTTTGGTGACCAATCACCCTCCACAGTTGATCCAAACAAGTAATTTCGCTATTGTTGAGTTGTCATTTTCGCTTTCCTCTTACTACAAGACTCTTGCACCAAGAGTCCATGATTTGATGAAAGAAGTGGAGCTCACATCTTCACCAATGGAAGCAAAAGTTAGGATTTAGGAAATAGAAAACACCAAACTATTAGAGGAAGGCCCATTTGTCTAAAACTGCCGCAATGAGAAGTCTGCTCTTCGAATCTTTTGGACCTTATCTCATAAACGGTGTTAGTGGGTGGTGTTATGCATACGGAATTTTACCAATGATAATATACAAAGAAGTGTTGTTTTAATCTTCCACTCTTATGAAAAAAAAAAAAAAAACAGACTTTATTATGAATACCTAGGACCTTAGTAATAAAGGGGCTGTGTAATCTGTGCAAGTGGGAAAAATAAAATAAAATAAAATAAATCCTGATGCATGTTGTTTGGATTGTTTAATAATAAAAAGAAGCAAAGAAATTTTACTTAAGTGGGACTTTACTTTTCCTCTGATTAAGTAAATATTCTCTTTTACAACAAGAGGGTCCAGAATGAGAATTCTGCATTGCATGAAAAAAGCTTTAGTAACACTTGAGAGAAAAAAAAAAAAAAAAAAGTGGCATGTTTGGAACCTAAACCTGTCCAGATGAAGACCAAAAATGTCGTTGTCAGACTTGCGATTGTAAAATCATCAGTAGTCTTGTTGGGAGAATTCAAAGAACTTGAGTTTGGAAGTTTCAATGTTATTGCAAATTTGTTAGTAATGCTTGACTATTTATGACTAATCTATTGATTAATTAGAGCAAATTCAGATGCTGTCAGATTGATTAGAGTCATCAAACTAACGTTGATGGTGATTGATTATTCAGGATTCTTTCAACTCTTAAAATATGAAACTCCCCAATTAGTATAGTCACCACAAGCACTCAAAACATTTCACAATCAAACGGTGTCATGAGTTTCTTGGAGAACATTTGCTCTATGAAATCTATAAAAGTAGAACTTCCTCAAAACCAAACCAGGCTACTCCAATAAGACATCTATCAAACATTAGAGAAAAAAAAAGAATTTTATTATATAACAGATATAAATATATTCTACAACACACACCAATTACAAAGATACAATACCAGCGAACAGGAAAGAATAATACATCAATCACCCCATCTCTCTCTCTCTCTCTCTCTCTCTCTCTCTCTCTCTCTAACCCATCAAAAATAACCAAGACCCAAGTATAATAAGATCATAGACATCAGCCCCAACAAATAGAAATTACAAAAAAAAAAAGACACCCCAAGTAGAGAAAATCAAGAAAGAGGAGAACCCATGAAGGAAAATGGAGAGAAGAGCTCAGCAGAAAAAGAACCCAAAGAGAAGGGCAGAGAAGGAGGCAAAGAGAGCTGGGGCAAACACAACAGAGGCAGATGTGGGACTGGGTGCAGGTGGGTCAGCTGCTGCAGCAAGTGGGACCATGGAAGAGGCCATGACTATGGCCATCAACACAATGGCAAAGGAGAATCTCAGCTTCTGACCTTCCATTTTCTGGTGCGCTTGTGTGTTTTGGGGTAGCAACAGAAGCACAAGAAAACGAAGATTTCTCTTTTGTATGGGTTTTGTTTGTGTGGGGTTGAGAGAGGGGTTTCTGGAGTTGGAATGAGTATAGGATGCTTGTATATGTAGGGAATGGGGAGGAAGGAGAGGCCGTAGAGGGGAAGGTTGCAGAAGCTGCCCGGGCTGCCCGTGAGACGGCATGTTACATGTATCATGTATGTATGCGTTGTGCTTTCTTTTTCTATGTCTGACCTTAGCTGCCCGTTTGGTGCCTCACAGCTGGCCGGCTCTTTCCAACACGCTTGTGGGCCCTACATTTGATGTCCTATTTAACTGCCCTCTCTTTCTTTTCTATATATTTTTCTTTTTCCACTTTTTATTTATATATATATATATATATTATTTTGTAACCTAGTTACCTAGGGCTGATCTAGTTACCTAGGGTAAAGATATCCAATCTTGAATTCCTGCAAGGGGCTCATCTAGTGTAGATTCTATTTAGGGGCAATTACCGTATGGCATGTCATAAACCTGAAAATAGTCTCAGAACAGTCCAAAGATCTATATTTACCGCAGAGCTGTCCGATCCGTAGGATATCGCAGCGTGCGATATCCTACGGATGTAGGATATCCTACAATCAGAAGCGGGAAGACTTGAACAGTCCGTTTTTTTTTTTTCCTTGACTGTGGGACCATCAAACCACCATCCAAACCGTTGGATAGCTATATGAGTGTAAGAACTAATATCGCACCAAATTTGAACCGTTGATCTATCACGGTTATCGAGAAATTTGCAAGAAAGTCACGTTTTGCAAATTATAAAAATAAATTATAAGCCACATTTTTTTTATGCAAGTTTCTTGATAACTGTTATAGATCAACGCCTCAAATTTGGCGCGATATCAGTTCTTATGCTCATATAGCTATTCAACGGTTTGGATGGTGGTTTGGTGGTCTCATAATAAAGAAAAAAAAATAAATACACGGACTGTTCAAGTGATTGTAAGATATCCTACATCCCTAGGATATCGCACGCTGCGATATCCTACGGACCGGACAGCTCTGCGGTAAATATAGATCTTTGGACTGTTCTGGGGCTATTTTCAGGTTTATGACATGCCGTACGGTAATTGTCCCTTCTATTTATTACTCACTTGAGTGATACATTTATCATGTGTTTTAGATATAATCAATTTTCGTGATGTATTCATGCTCAATTTCTCTCATTTAAAAGGGAGATTAGATTTTTAATGTTCTATTATCTTACGAGTAGACTGCATGTGCAATATTGCTCTATGGGGTTCATATGGGCTAACTGTTGATTGGTACAATTCTTTTGATATTTTTGTCATCTCATGATCTGGCATTAGACTTAATTTTACAATTTTTGAATCTTCACTAATGGTTGGGTTGAAGTTTAAAAGGACCTATAATTAAGATGCCATGAAACTTAAAAAACGTCAAATCAAGGGCTCGGATTATTTGGTGGGGCTGGTTTTTTGCCTCCCCGCTTTCCACAAGAAGACCTTTCTACCTACTCTTATGCTATTGATTAAATATTCATCTAAGTAGGCTCCACAAATTGGATTGCATCTAAGTGCCCCCTTATCCACGACGTTCTCCTTATCATAAATCCATTCGCGTTTGTACCACATGCTCTCTAAATGAAATGGAACTTGTCCAAAATTCACCCATTGGAGTGGATTGATCACATCTAAAGTTCTACATGTTCTATGTGATCAAACCAGCTATGATTATTACTCTTGTTTAAAATGAAACCTTTTATAATCCCTGGTTAAATCCAAGATATTTTTGAAAGTAGAAATGCTAGGAAGAAAAGGCTTCTCAAATAGTAGTAACTCCCAAAGTTTGGTAAGAGGTATCTCAGTTTCCTGTGTCCTTTTGAGGTTCTCCAGCTTTGAATGATTCCATCCCAAGCATACTCACATGGGCTATGTCTTTTTCTCCATTGTTAACTGATGAAAATGGAAAAATGATCAATCATCTTCTCTCCTTTTTTAAGGCAAAAGGCGACTTGGCCTAGAGCAGGTCTGTTCATAGTCATATACAATACATTTATTATGCTTAAGAGTTGTTTAAGATATTGAGTTGTGATGTGAGAGGCCAGTACCTACCGAAATGGAGACATCCAAACTTGCCTTGCCAGCTGCCAGCTGCTTTTTTAACTTTAGCCCACAGTGCTTGAGTTCTACTCTTATGATATTACTAGAAAATTTGTGATTCTTGGGCATAATCAAGGCAGATGGAGGGTTGATATCTCACAGGCCTTTTCAATTGGATATGATAGCTGGCCCAATTTAATTTTGAGTATAGTTTCTTCTGAGAAAGTAGCATTTCACCTTTCTATTGCCAGATATAGTTGTAACTGCTGACAATGATACTGATCTTACAAGGTGGTTGAGTTTGATTTAGTTGGATGATGGATGGATATTCATTCTTCATTTTCAATTAATCCGTTTATATTAAGTGAAAATTTATTTGATTTCCAATTATGGGCTTTTTCCCTTCTATTTTAGACTCTTTTAGGACTACAATTTTTAGAATTCCTAAAAATTCAAATCCTGCAAACAAACGTGGGCTTTGGGTCAATTTGTTTCATATAATCAACTATCTAGAATTGTCTTTCTAATGTGAATATTAAAAAATGACTATCAAATAATCTCTACTAAATGAAAATCGAATATAGAAAAAATGAGAAATGAATACCTAGCAATCACCCGAGTAATTCAACTACTTAAGAACGTTCAAATCTTATTTACATCTCTACCTTATATTCTTCCTCCCTTAGCTTTACTATTCACCTCTTTAATAAGCCTTTGATAGAGCTCATTTTACCGAAAATTTCTATGTATTTTATGCACAGTGACGAGCTCTAAGAATCATTCTATGAGATATTTCTTGCTACCTGATGTAAAGTCCAAGAATGGCAGCTGGTGAACAACTGTGTGGTGTTTGATTTTGTCAGACTTGATACAATAAAACTAGTTTTGGGTAGATCTCGTGTGGAATACTTTCATTGACTTTTTACGGGTCTTCAAGGATGTGCAGCTATTACTCGCACTTACGTTATTTTCTATTTTTCTTGTAAATACTCACACACCCTCACACCCCTTTTCTAAGTCCGCCGCCTTTAAGTTGTAGGAGGGATTGATCCTTAATTGTTTTTGCAAAGGAAAGGGGCCTCACCACTAAGCTACCAGTGCATTGGCATCGACCATACTGCAAATAGACCCAACAACTAGTCCATAGTCATAAAAATTTGCAGCAATATGTAGCTCAATGTGGTCTGGTCCTGGACATGAACTCTCGTAATTTTGACCTCATTCATCCTTGTTACACAATGATCAATGTAGCTAACCATATTTGCTCATAAAAATATATAAAAGAAAGAACTAATTTAGGGTTTTACCAATTCTTTTAGTTAGGTTCATTTGATTAATTAGTTGTAAATTTCAAGTTTAAATAAATTTGATTGATTCAAGTCAACTCAGCGGACCAAGTCCTTTCCTTCTTCTAAATATTGGGTTTTAGCAATTTATCAGACCCGTTAGTTCAATTCCACACTCTAAATTAAGACCCAATTGCTACTTGGGCTTGCAACTTGAGTTTGGGCTTGAGATTCTGCCGAGTCACCTACTCAAATATGCGTGCAATGGGGCGGTAAACTTTGGCCAAGCTTGAGCTCGAGCTGATTTACATGATCCACGGCTAGAGCTAGAATCAAGCATTAGGAAACAAACTCAATCTCTTTGGGCCTGCTTTGTTTGGGTGCATGGATATTTTAAAATGGGCAACGTATTGTGTCGTTTCGTATCCGATACTTTACTTTTTATGTATAAAATCTGTGTCTATCATGTATTCTTGCCATATCTGAGCATCATAGTTTCTGACACTTACAAGATTATCTCCCCTGAGCATTTGGAATTATGGCATTTGGTTGGTAGAATTCCGAAAACAATCTTACATGAAAAGTAACCTTTCGCATTTTGAAATTTCAGAATTTTAGTTTTTTGAATATGGATCACACTACTAAAGCATTTTCAATTCCATCTGGTACATCATTTGAAAATCTCAAATTATTTGAAAACCTTTTTATAGAATTCTTGCAAACACACAGAGCCTTCAGCTTATCATACTAATATAAAACCATAGAATCCCATCTCCCCTCCAGAGGGGATCCTCTATGGTGCCAATCAACTATGACTGTGCTGGCAACCAAGAATATAAGTTGTGCCTATAAAAGGATCCACTTTAAATAAGATTCAGATAGGGGTGTAAAGTGGGCTGCGCCTAGGTCGGCCGGGGGTCGACCCAGTACAGCCCACAGCATGGCTTAGGAGTTAAGTCATGCCGTGCCGTCCACCGGTTGGACCACATGCCATTCCTAAGTTTTTTTATTTTTTTAATATAAATCGAAAGAGATTTTATGGGCTTTTAGGAGTTCTCAACTTTAAATAAGGTTACAACTATTTAAATAAATACACAAACATTAATGCTAATTTACAAATAAAAAAATCTTTAACTATTTTAAAATTTATATTTCATTTATATGAAACACGGACATTTTATATATAATTATTGTGTCGGGCCATACCTCAGCCAAGGCACCCTATCCCAACATGACACGGCGAAGGACCTGGGCCATGCCGTGGCATACCATGGGCCAGGGCTCCCTGCCCCGCACGATGCATCCCTTGGGTCATGCCGGGCCGGGCCGCCTAGTCAATGTGGTCAACGGGCCATGTCGGTCCACGGTCTGGGTTTGTTTGTGTTGGGCCATGCTAGTCCTGGGCGGCCCGGCCCAATTTACACCCCTAGCTTGAGGTATGGGTGCTCATGGACCAGCATGTGCCCAACTCGGCTCAGCCTCTTTGGGACAGGTTGGGGCCTTAGATATTAGAATCTGGTCCCAACCTAGATCTAAAATCTGAGCCCATTTAATATTTAGAATAGGTTTGGATTAAATGTTAGGAAGCCCAAAGCCTTCCTTGGCTCGAATAAGTAGTGCATGTAGTTTAGTGATTGATTTGCCCAAACAATTGTTAGAAAGCCGGAGCACGTGCGAGAAAGATTGACTTGGACCCATTGACAAAATGGATGTGCTCGGGCCTGACACATTTTAGTTGGGCCGGGCAAGGGCCAGAAACTTACTGCCCGGGTCAGGCTTGGGCCGGATACAGGTCCCACAAAAGAGACCCAATATAACAAGTTTTCCCCCCTGAATACTTGACAATTCAAAGGATCCAAACAGGACCCACATGGCCTCCGTATCTTTGCAAATCCTCCCCATCTCTAAAACCACCCAAACCCAACAAGTAAGCAACAATGACTTCATATCACCCAAAAATCTTAGGAAAACCATCCAAATTCAAAACCTTCATCCCCCAAACCTCCATGCACATGTCATCAAATCAGGCCTCTATTCTGATCTATATACCTCAAACACTATTATCAATAGGTACTCGAAATGCGGAGAAATATTATCTGCACACCAACTGTTTGATGAAATGTCTGAAATAAACCTTGTCTCTTGGACCTCCCTGATTTCAGGCTACTCTCGGTTGGGAAGGTATAATGAAGGTCTTGAAATCTATATTCGGATGCTGAATTCAGGATTACTGCCGAATGAATATGCCTTTGGTAGTGTCCTTCGTTCATGCGCGGAGTCTGGCCTTTTACGGACTGGGGCACAGCTTCATGGGTCTATTGTAAAGTTGGGTTTGGTCCAAAATGTTTTTGTGGATAGCAGTTTGATAACAATGTATGCGAAGAATCAGAATTTTGAGACTGCGATTGGCGTCTTGAGGAGAATGAAAGAGGGAGATGTATTTTCATGGACTTCTTTGGTTGTGGGCTTTTCGAACAGCGGCCGTGCTTTAGAAGCACTCAAACTGTTTTCTCAGATGCTGGAAGAGGATATTAGGCCTAATGAATACACTCTCACTAGTGTTCTAAAGGCATGTACTAGTTTGGAAGATCTCAAAGAGGGATGTCAAATTCATGGGTATGCGATAAAAACTGGCTTTGAAGAGGACACATCAGTGAGAATTTCACTTCTTAGGCTATATGCAGAGATTGGGGATGTATCTAGTGCTCGATCAGTCTATGATCGATCTGCTATTTGCGATGTGATTTTGTGTACAGCAATGATTGGTGGGTATGCTCAAACTGGTAGAATGGAACTAGCCATTGAGATCTTCTTACAAATGCTTGTGGAATTTGAGATTCTTCCCAATGAATTCACTTTCGCAAATGTGATAGCTGCTTGTGCGGATGTTGGTGATTGCCGTTGTGGGACTTGTTTTCATTCTTTTGCCTTAAAAACAGGGCATGCTTATATTGTCCACGTTGAGGGTGCACTCATCGACATGTATGCTAAAAGTGGCAACTTGAAAGATGCTTGCAAAGTCTTCGAGAACATGGAAGAGAAGGAAGCTATATCATGCTCCTCGATTCTTGCTGGCTTCTCTTCTAATGGTTATGATCAAGAGGCACTCAAGTTCTACTCTACTCTTCATAGATCCTCTGTAACACCCGATCCTTTTGCATTAGCCAGCGCCACAATTTCATGTGCTAAGCTTGCCCACCAGTTACAGGGGAAGCAAATCCACGTTCAAATAATCAAACGCGGTCATGAATCAGATAATTGTGTGGCTAGTGCTCTTATAGATCTGTATTCAAAGAGCGGAAGTATTGAAGATGCTCATAGGGTATTCGAACAGCTTGTGAGAAGAGACAGGATAACATGGACCTCAATGATTGACGGGTATGCACAACATGGGGAAGGAAGAAAAGCCTTGGAATTGTTCGAGTGTATGATAGAAGAAGGAGCTCAACCAAACGAAGTAACCTTTGTGAGTGTGCTCTATGCTTGTAGTCATGCGGGACTAGTCAAAGAAGGCCTTCGCTATTTCCACCTCATGTCTTCCAACTATGGAATTGTGCCGGTTCTCCACCATTATGCCTGTGTGGTCGACCTATTGGGCCGAGCGGGCCAATTAGAGGAGGCATTGCAGTTCATAAAGAGAATGCCCTTGGAACCAAGTCCATTGATATGGAAAGCATTTCTAGGGGCATGTAGAATTCATAACAATCTTGACATGGGTATCTACGCATCAAGTCGCCTTCTTGAAATGGAACCTGAAGATGATGCGACATATGTTCTAGTTGCAAACATGTATGCAGCTGTGGGACGTTGGAGTGATGCATTAGTAGTAAGGAATCTGATGAAAAATAGAGGAGTGCGCAAAGCTCCTGGATTTAGTTGGATTGAAGTGGGCAAGAGTTTCCATAGTTTTGGTGCTGGAGATACCATACATCCTCAGATAGAGCTAATTCATAAGGCGCTTGATGAATTGAACTTTGAGATGAAGAAAACTGGATATGTACCAGAAACTGTATTTTCATTACATGATGGGGATGAAATAGAGAAAGAGAAGATACTAAGTTACCACAGTGAAAAACTCGCTCTCGGATTTGGGCTGATTGCCACTGCCAGTGGATCTCCTCTTCGAATATTTAAGAACCTTAGAATATGCGGTGATTGCCACAATGCTCTCAAAGTCATCTCTTTGATCCGCAGCAGAACAATTGTGGTGAGAGATGTTAGTAGATTTCATCATTTCAGAGAAGGTAAATGTTCTTGTGGAGATTATTGGTAACTAAAGAAAATGAAAATTAGTATTTTTTTTATTATTTCCGTTCTATAATCTATGAAATTTGTTGGAAGAGATGTGCAAACGACAGAAGCAAGGCGCTGGTGGCATTGCTTGAATGACAAATGCAAGCAGTATGCACAGCATGATTTGAGGCATATTCGATCATCCATGTTAGATGTTGTTACCAAATGCTTAGAATTGGGCCACATGCAATCCAAGGTAGAAAAAGATGCTCCTTAAACACAGTGTTGTAATGCAAATACATGCTGTACAGAGAGGCATTATGCGAACGAAACAACTCTGGCGAATGAGAAGGATCCCGGGGGTTAGGTGATCTGCACCAATATAGATCTTTTGTAAATGGTATGGATACTTGTTTGGTTCCCTTTTTTTCTAATTTTATTTATTTATTTTGAGGTGAGATTATGTAAGGTTGACCTTACCATGTGTTCTAAGTAAAGGTAAAAAAAGTCCAATACAGATGAAGCTCACCTCTCAATGATACAAACCAATGAACCATTCAAGTTTGGCCTCACCCCATTTACGTCTTGTCTAAAAGAAAGTGATATGCAGGTAAAAGAAAAACTGTGATTGAGTCATTAATTAATAATGATTGTCAACACGTTTTTGCATGTATGTCACATCCAATATCAATCTTACTCCAAGTGACATGAAATTTGAGACACGTACCAATTCATGGAGTGATATTTGAATTTACGGTTTTGATCGATGTCATGTGGCCTCGGTATGAAAAATCTGATTCTCTAAAGAAAATGTGATTAACAATGAGATTTCTTCATGTTGTCTTTTCCTTTTATAAGCACTCCAATCAAAGCAGTATTATTGCAGTTTATAATGAACCAGCAGATAACATGGGTGGACGCATTTTCTAAAACAGTTTGAATCTTCACAAAGTGGGGTGTACATGTATGAATTTGACTCGACCTTGACCGCATCATAAGGCCAACTGTAAACTGAGACTGTCTCTTAGCTAGCAGGGTAAAGATTACCTCATTTTTATTTTATATGATGGTTCCTACTTATGAGCAATTTTACCCAACTTATACATATCTAGCTGTTTGATTCAATTGTTGTTACAGAGAAAAGCAATATATTTAAGATTAAAAATAAGAGTTATGATCTTATGCTACCTCTTCCCATGCAACCTGCCCTCGACATTTTGTTAAACCTTCAAAGTTTCAGCTGAAGACACAGAAAAAACATGAAAGAAGAGAAAAAGAAAAGAAAAAAGAAGACATTTGTCACACCTTAGCACATAAAATTACATTAGGTGATGTATCTGCTGGTTTGGAGCAGCTTCCAGATGACCTGGGTCTACCTCTGCAGAGGCTGCAGTCAGTTGCAGGCCTAATTGGGTTTCAGACATAACCCTAGTTGCTTGAACCTGTCTGATCATTGATGTATTTGGCTTGATGATTCCACCACTGAATCCTAGCTTTCTGCAGGTATATTTTCCAAATGGTGGATAGGGATTCTCATGGGCCAGTCAGCCCGCTTTGGGCTGGATTTGGGCCTCAGGTTTTAGTACTCAGGTTGGCCTTCAATCTAAACTTTGGGTCGGCTTGAATTACGGTATAGAAAGCCCAAAGTGTAGGTCGGACTGGCCCAAACAAGAGATATATCCATCCTATATCGTTAAGATCCCTATGAAATTTTCAAGAGGTCTTTCAGCTTAAGATTGTTCAATTTTGGCTTTAGGATCTCTGTCAGTTTTCTGTTATGAGCACTATCGGGCTTTACTCGGGCTTGAGGCCAATTGTTTAAGTGTGCAGGCTTGGGATTGACATATTTGAGGCAGGCTGAGCTCGAGCTAGACACTTATGGGTCGAGTCGGGCTTTGCTAGATATGAGCCTGTGTTTATGCCTAAGCCTGCCTGATCGTGGCTATGACAAAAAATTCCCGCAAAGACAAAAAAATTCCCTCAAGTTTCAATATCAACCAAAAAGGCCTTAAGCGGGGATGTCGATTTGCTTTTTTTTTTCTTTTTCTTGTATCTCTTTTGTTTTGCCAAGAAGGGATATAGCCGCTCACCTATATCATCCTCCTCCTCCTCCTCTTGAAGATTGGCAAGATCGTTGCCCACCCGTATCTTCCTCTTCCTAAATCTATCCATTAACTCAAACAATTTCTATGCTTTTTCCCCACGCCTCCTAACTCCAGCAACAACCCTACCCTCCTCACCACAAATCCCCTTGAAGCGGCCAATGTCGTTGCCGGAGCTGCCATTGCTATGTATTCACCCTCGCCAATCATCTCTCATGGAGCTTCTCGATCAAATCCAATCTTCCGTCACCCTCAATCTTCCGTCTTCAAACTTCTTCACAAGAGGACTCGCCCTATAATGCCCATATACGTTAAGGACACGCCGTAGACACAGTAAAGACCCATATTTTGCATATATATATATATATATATATATATCATACACAATACGATGTAATATATTGTCCATTTTGAAGTATATGTGCATCATAAGGACTCGCCCTTCAAATATGAGGAGAGGGGTGAGGAAATGAGTTTTTATAGGAGATGAAGATTGGGTTTGGAGGATTTGAAAATGATGGAATAGGAACGGAGGGTGGGAAGGAGGAGAGAGGCCAGAGCAGAGTGAAGAGGAGATTCCTATCATTGTGTGCGAGAGATGAAAAAAGGAGCGACAATATTGGCACTCATGTTGGTGAGTGGGAATGACCCCTCTAGGCCGAAAAGATTAATAGGAAAGTCGCATGAGGAAAAAAAAAAAAAAAAGAGAGAGAATACCTAGCTGAGACTTCAGGCCGATCCAACATCAATGGTCCAAACACCTCATGGGCCTACTTCAGTGCAAACCAAGCTGAGACTTTAGGCCATATGAAATCTAGCCACACCCAATTGGATGTGGTGGGCCCCACAAGGTGGGTTGGACTTTTTTTTTTTGCTTCTCAAATATTTCTCTCAACTTTAGGGCTTTTCCCTCTTTCAGACACAACAAAACCACTCTCTACTCTCTCTCTCTCTCTCTCTCTCCGTCTTCCATTGCTTACATCACTTGGGACTCTCTCTCTCTCTCTGCAGGAGCCTAAGCCAAGGACGAGCTCATAGCGCAGAAGACTTTGCAGAAAATCCTCAATAGAAGGTATTTTTTGTTCCTTATTCTCACCATTGATCTTGGTTTTTTTTTACCTCTCTTTCCCGTTACACTCAACGGATTCAGCAGATTCTTGGGCTTTTAGACTTTGGGGTCTTGTTAAATCTCCCCCAATCTCTGTGTGTGGTTTTTGTTTCTTTCTTACTCTTTGATTTTCTCCCATTCCCCACCTCAATCTGAGATTCTGGAGGTCTGTTTGGATGAGGTGAAAAAGGGTGAGAAAATGGAAGTGGAGAAAGCCAGACCCAGCTCAGATTTCTATTGTGGTGGTTTTCTTCATCTGTTTTCTCCGCACCCAAACATGGTCTCGTCAGTTTCTATGTTCAAAATGGAAGCTAACCCTAAAACATGTGTTTAGTTGGTCATCTAGATCGGACGCTTCTGAATGATCAAGCCATCATGTTTTTCATTTCGCCTGTAGAATATCCTGATCTATGTAGTTCATGTTGGTAGTTTTTAATTGAATGGTTTAGATTCACGATTGTCACACATTTGAGAGGGGAGACTGGAGAGACCAACAAACAGACCTAAATGAATGGTTTAGAGAAGGAACAAAATATGGGACGTCAACATTTTTCACCGTGGCTGGATTAAGCAGCCCTTTTGGTCCAACAGATTCATCCAAAGGGAATGAGAGAGGCTCTCATATCAGATCGACATGCTGGTTAAAAGAAAGAAAGAAAGAACAAAAATCAATTGGAGTCAAGGTGGTTAGAATCTTTATCAGTAAATATATAAGAGAAATGAGGTAAAAAGGGAAGATGGGGGAAAGAGAGATTGAACAGCAGAAGGTAAAGATTGAAAGAAAAGAGTGGGGAGAGAGGGCGGGTTCATTTGTAGGCGTGATTTATTACAGTATAAAGCTTTGAAAAGAGGGGGATAGATTTGGGGTCTATTCCTTTTTGCAGAGATCTCATTTCTCTGTAGAAAAGGTAAAAAGATCACATTTTGTCAACATTTTGCTGCACTTATGTGGAGCGTTCTTCATAATTTCTATTCCTCTCCTTGCATTTACTGCTTTATTTTTGTAATAAATTTCTTGCTTGTTCTCACAAGAAATTTTATGGGTTTTTTCATAAATCATCCATTATCAAGAGAGTTTGACGTGGGTTTGTCTTCTCCTTTGGGATTCTCTGCAAGATGCCTTGATCATCCCCTCCTCATTTTCCTCTTCCTGCAGATGGTCCTGTTTCTTGATTCCATTTTTGGGTTTTGCATGTTTTGAAAGAATAGTCTGTTTCAAAAATAGAAAAGAAGAAGAAAGAATAGTATTTTGATGTTTATTTCATTTTTGCAGAGATGGAGAAAGAAGGAAAGAATCAAAGTGCGTCAACGACTCCGGAACCTGATTTTCCCTTACGATGGGGAAATCGGAAGAGGCTTCGTTGCTTCAAAACGAAAGATGATGATGTTTCAGAGAAACCTGACATGTTGGCTAGGAAGAAAACCACCTCTAGGATTGATTTCTATGGTGTGGAGGGAGCTGATAAAGAAGCCCCTTCTCTTCAACCCAACCACCTCAACAGGTAAAAAAAGAAAAGAAAAATTACTGATGTAGCAATTTCGTGAAGAACTGGAAGAGGCCTATATGCTG
Source organism: Camphora micrantha (assembly GCA_003546025.1). Classification (NCBI taxonomy): domain Eukaryota; kingdom Viridiplantae; phylum Streptophyta; class Magnoliopsida; order Laurales; family Lauraceae; genus Camphora; species Camphora micrantha. The sequence continues at coordinate 14,610,700 of QPKB01000001.1, forward strand.
AGAATTTTTTTTTTTATATCAATTTTCCTTCTAATTCCTTTTTCTTTCAGGAATGGTGAATTGCCGACGACTCACGGATCAAGCTCAAGTGAGAATCTGAAACCGCAAGTGTTGTCACCAGAGAAAGAGGATCGATACTATGCAACAAGAGCATCAGGTTTTGGTTTCGACGATGGTGCTGGAAAGATCCTGACGGAGGGATTTGATGAAAAGGCTTTTGTTTGGCCCAAGTTCTTCATTTCATTGTCCTGTAAAGAGAAAGAGGAAGATTTCTTGGCCATGAAAGGGTGTAAGCTTCCTCAAAGGCCCAAGAAGAGGTCTAAGTTGATCCAGAAAAGCATACATGTAAGTCTGCTGTTTAAGAGGGAGCTTTAATACGGATAAGTACTAGGCTATAATCATTCCATAATGGCTGGTGTTTTTCTGGTGGGTAAGGCTTTACCTGCAATGCCCAACTGTTGCCTCCTCAACTGCAAGAATGGAATTGATGATCACTTGAGGATGGGCTCCATTGTTACAAATGCTTTACCCGAATAAATGTTCATCATAAAGGAAAAGTCAACGTCTTTTTATTGTTCTTGTTTCTCATTTATTTATTTTGTTTGGTAGAAACCATAATTTCTTGTAAATTCTTGGGAATTTTTTTGAGAATCTTGTTAAACTGCATTTTCCATTGCAGCTGGTATGCCCGGGTACATGGCTTTCTGAACTTTCGCATGAGAGATATGAAGTCAGGGAGAAGAAGAGTTCTAAGAAGGTATTTGATCTTTGGGTTTGATTTGCACAGGGCTAATTTAATTTGATTCGTTTTTAATTGGGGTTTTCTTGGTATTTATTTTGTGTTTATTGTTGGGCCATTTCATGCAGAGACCCAGAGGTTTGAAGGCCATGGGTAATGTGGACAGCGAATCAGAATAGAAGACAGATAACCATTAGATTTAGATTAGAAGAGTCTGTGGGCTAAAAGTGCCCCTCTTCTTTTCCCATTTTAAAATTTTGTCCTCTCCTTCCAATGTATAAATATAAGAAATTGGTGCGTTGGTTTCTTACATATTTGCATTTCAGAGCATTGATTTCTTTGGTTTTGTCACTGAGAATGGTTGATTGTAGGGAAGACATGGGCAACCATGCTCTTATCATCATCCATGAGGGTTATCGGTATCGGTTGGTGGGTTGAATGGTTGGTTGTAGCTCAGAAACAGGCAACTACTGCTGTTGGGATCCGTTCATGAGGAGTTCCATATCAGCTGTTGGGCCCTAATTGACCATCGTCAATGGATTCAGGCTGGTGACTAAAATTGTTAGGCATGGACCTATTCAATCCCAGACTATCTACTTATTGTTACCGCAGCTTGGGGTCTGCGACATTCTTCAATGCACCCCTTCTGGGCAAAATTGGAGTTCATTTGGGCCATGGGGCTGATTGGTACCATTTTCATAATGTATTTTGGCTACTTTTCTCTTTGGATGGGTTAGATTCTGTTTTTGATAGGTGGGACGTGGGAGTGGATACAAGGTTTATAGATGCCAATCCAAGTCGGGTTCAGTTTGGCAATCTGTTTTATTTGTTTGGCCTCTTAATTCCTAGATGGGACTAAAGACTCTGTAGTACCTTTTGGCCCTCTTCTTTGCATAGTTGCTGGGATGAGAAATGGATGCTAAAGCTGTAGCTAGAATTGAATGGTTCCTCATCTTCAAAAATGCTTACACTAGTGATTTTTGTAGGAATGTGAAGCCCGGATTTTTTCCAAAGAAAATTTTGGAAAATGAGTGTTCTCTCTTCTTTTTAAGTATCTGAATGAAGTAGAATCAATTTAAAGAGACAACTGTGGGAGATTTGGATGTTGGAAATGAAAGTAAAATTAAAGTGATACTTGGATCTATCTAGAGTTAAATAAATCAATGGATAAGGTTTATGTAATCCAAATGCATGTTAGGTGAGACAACAAAAGGCATACCTTTAGCCATGAGATATGAACGATTTGGGTCATTGATTGGGTGCTCAGATGGCCCCCCTGTGATTGATTTATATATATATATATATATATATTTTTTTTTTTTGTGTTACATGTGAGACTAGAGCCTCCTTTAAATGAGACCCTACTGTCACTCTAAACAAGAACCACTTTCTGAAATTTTGAAACCAGAAGGCTCAAGGTTACTGATCATACATTACTTACCAAACATACTTTATTTGTATATTAAGCAAGCTATTTGGAAAGGGTATATGTTAAGCAACTCGTTATGAAAGTAATAGGGTTTGAACTTCAAATGAAACAACCAACAATATATGTTTGTTTTCAGCAAACAAATCCCATGTTGTCGTGGGTTCACCTAATGAGATTCATTGGATCCTCCTATTTGGAGCCGGAATCTTTTTATGGCAGACTTGGGCCTTTCTCCTGTAATTTTGTGAATTGAGCAACTTCCAATTGCCAACCTTGTACCGACTTGGCTTAGTTCTTTTTTTATAAACCGCAATCATGGGGCTGGGTCCCATGAGAAAGCCCGCACACACGCAGGAAAGGTAACCTTGCACCCGTGGTAACGGAAGCCTGCACACATGTGAGAGAGGTGGCATATGAACCTTGAACAATAACGCTCCTTACTACTTGGATAACAAGCTGTTCTCAACTTGGCTTAGTTAAAAAGTGTGTATATATATATATATATATATATATATATTTTTTGGTAAGTAGTTGATACAGTATAAATACAGATCCGCTGAACTTTGGGGGTGGCAAACAGGCCGGGTTGGGTCAAAACGGTTTGGGTTGATAAGGCACATCTACGGGTTGAAGTCCAACCTGTATCCAACCTGTTTTCAAAGCTGGTTAAGTAACTTCAGCCTGCACCCATTGTGGGTCAGCCCGGCCCAACTTAGTTTGCATTTAATGCAGGCCAACCTGTCTAACTGACCCAGCCAATAGAAGATAGGCACAAATCCAATTCATTTATAATATTAAGATTACATTTGATTAAAGTTGTGGGCCAAAGAAAGCCAATACAAGCTCGGCTCATTCCATTTGAAATAAAACTATTCTAAGGACCAAAATGTAAAGCCACTAAACTCATTTAAATGCTTATGCAGTTTATTCAGGTTGCGTGGGTTGACCATAACCTGACCCATTAAGTGCGACTAGGTTCTCCTGACCCATGACCCACCAGTATATACTGAGTCAGGTTACTCAGGTCGAACGCAAGTCAGGTTTGTTAGTGGGCTGCATCAGATTTTGCCTTCTCTAGTTGAACCCTGGCTATCTTGTACAATCAACCTAAGTGAAGCCGCAGACCTAGTCTAAGGAAAATTACTCTCAATTCACATGTGATCTTGATGAAATAGCTTCAGACTGAATCAATGCTTGATTGTTTCAGGTGATTGAATTACTCAAAAGTTTTAAGACTTGTAGTTCTAAAAGCAGCTAAAAACGACCATCAAATAACCTCCCCTTCAATATAGAAATTGAATTAAGGGAAGGTGAGACGAATAACCAGCCACCACCCTACTAATTTAATTCCTAGGAAAGTCGAGGTCTCGTCTATATTGGTACCTCATATCCTTCACCCCTCGTGTCTTTAATGATCATTCGGCAGAGCTCATTTGACCGGAATGTATTTAGTGAATACAAACAGGCCCTTAACAGATATCAGTGATCAACCCGAACCAGTACCCTGTATATAGTTGGTACAGTGCATGCTTTGGACCTAATGAATCCGATCCAACTGAGAGATATATCACATTAATAAATTACCAAATGCAGTGACTGGCCTGAAAAGATGATGAAAAAGAGACATGAGAGGGTGAGATTGCAACAGGAAATGACAACAGCTCAACAACTGATCATTAAAATCAATGCAAACTACAATAAGAGCTCGGAAATCTGACCTAACGTAATGTTCCAGTTTACTATGTTTCCTGCCTTCACTCTATTCACTTCAAAGAATTATTTCTTTAATTGGCCATTCTTATCCATACATTCATTAGAAGTTTGCTTTCTACTCTTAAGCCTACAGTCAAGTTCTTTTCTTTTTTTTTATATATATATTTGGTGCGGTGCTGGGACACCGTGGTCATCGGTGATGTTTAACATGCCAACACCACTTAACCATGAATGAGCTAGGAAGCAATTACTCATTCAAGTGATTCATATAACCATGAGTGGACACCTTCATTTTGCCTCATTTTTATCACAATGTGACATCCACATTTACTTTATTTTACTACACATGTAAACAACTATGCCTGTGCCAAAATGATCAAGATAAAAATATATAGGAAAAATGGAGATTTAAGGCTGAGTGTGCTCCACTAGAGATCAAATTTTGCCCCATGCTACTGTATGCTGCCTATGTGAGTTCAAGTCGTGGGATATATGGTTTTATTCTATTGAAACTTGTGGAAGAGGTAACAATTTTAGTACCACGTGGGATCCACCCACCATCAATTCAACCCTCTCATACTATTTTTTTTTTGGTGAGAACTGAGAATTATGGGTGGGGCCCACCTATCACCCAATCCAAACCTTGCAATGGATGGAGACCACTTGATAGCCACACACCTAGGGTTTGGCATCAATGCGAATGAATTGAACCGTTAGATCAACTATATACCCATACAAATGGATTGGGATTGTCGGCCATGGATGAAGGGGTTAGAAGCATGGGAATGGGGCCAAACTTGATATTCGGGATGGTCCCATATAGATCTTTCAATTCCCACTAGTCCCATTCCAAAATGGGGCCCCCAGTGGGCCCCACAAAAAAGTTCCCATGGTGAATCCGTGAGAATAGTTCTCACTGGATCCCAACACCCCCTTTTACCCTCTCATACTAATTGAAACCCCATGGTTTGGCAATCATCCTAAATTGTGATCTGAATTATACTCATTAGAATTGAATTACATAAAAAGGTTAACTCAAAGCCATTAAATTAATGGTTGTTATGATTTAATAAAAATGATTTTTCTCCCCACATCATATCTACAATAAGATCTTTCCGCAACACTACTCACCCTCGACCGACTTGCATCTAGGAGGGGTACCACAAGGGGCTTAGAATATTACCTTCCTGGCAAGCTGCATGTAAGAGGTACCTCTTACTAGGACAGCCTATATATGTATAGCTAAATACCAATTAGAGTTGCACAATCAATGTATTTTTGGTTGATAGAAAATCTATGTATAACTTTAATCTCGCATCTTTTATATTAAGCATTTCTTTTTAAAAAAAACTGCATCTTCTGTATTAAGCATTTTTTCTTATATTCTATTTTAATTTTTTAATATTTTATATTTACTGTATACCTAGCACACTGACCTATGTTGAGCACGAGCATATTTACCAATAAAATTTGGAGCGACATACATAAAAATCAATTAAAAAGAAATTTAAATCACATAGAATTGAACTCAAGCACTTACTGACAGGAAACAACAAAAAAAGAGGATTACGACGGTATCTCTCTCTCTCTCTCTTATTATTATTATTATTATTATTTTTTTTTTTAATCCAAGAGTGTGGTAGACTACTCTAAAGGGGAATGTCTCTGTGCAACTTTAACGGGAGAACTTCCAGCTTGCCTACTTTGTGATTCATCTAAACCATTCACACACATGGAACACCCTTTGATAGTCACTCGACCAGGGGCTTGCACCATCAAATGGGCTAGACTATTGAATTGAAAATCAGTTTTTTATTTAATATAAAACCGTTAAACTTATGGGCCAAGGACCATGGGTTAAAGACATAAGTTTGACTGCATTTTCATATTTGCGTCCATCATCAGGGTATCTTTCCATCACCTATGTCCCAGGATGTGTTGGGCCTAGGTGGGCCCTAGCAACTCGTGTGCAAGATAAGGATACACTGGAATATTACCCACTCTATAATTACTATTTTAAAAGTAGCTTCACACAAGAAACCTTTTTTTTTTTTAGTAAGTCTTTAGCGGAATATGTTGCATGGTTAACATGATGTTATGTATCCATTTTTACAATTAAAGCATCTAAGGTCGGGATTTCTAGATTCTTAAAAGTCATCGTTGGATGTGAGGGCCTCACCTTTACTTTAATAGTATTGTGAGAGTAACTCTCACAGGAGCATCTCCCATATATAATAATTCTATTTTATTTTATTTTTTGGAAAAAGATTTTTTTATTGATATTTATTCATATTATTCCAAGAAAAACTGTAACTAGGCCGTTCAGGAAACAGTGATCATTGAACTTGAGACCATATCAAGAAAAATAAAATAAAAGAAAGAACGAACTCGAGACCCTCCCCTTGAAAAAGATATGTTTCACTAATTTTGAATGAAAGACTTCATGGTAGAAAACAAAAGAAATACAAAGAGTTAAAAAAATTAAAAAAAATGGACCAGACCCCAAAGCCAAGAAGACAAATACTCGAACCAAAACCTACAATTTGTGTGTATGTGTGTGTAATCTTGGTTAGGGGATTTACTAGTACAAACCTTCAACCATTAATAACCTCTCGCTTGGTCACAAAAGTTGAAAAATTACCCACAGGTGCCATGTGAGTTTTATAGAGTAAAATGTCTTTTGACTTTGCGATATCGCATACCTTTTTCAGTGATTTTACTATTTTCTAATTACTGTGATATTGCAGAAAAAGTTACCCTCTTTTAAGGTTTGAAAAATAAATTAATCTTTGCGATATCGCATGCCTTTTTTAGTGGTTTTGCCTTCTTTTTTCTTTTAATTAATGCGATATCGCATAAGAAATTACCCTCTAGTAAGGTTGAAAAATGAATTTGTCTTTGTGATATCGCACAATTTACAATTTTATGCGATATTACACCACTAAGAGCATTTTTAGGCCGTAAATTCGGCACTTTGCAATATCCCACAATTTACAATTTTATGCAATATTACACCACTAAGAGCATTTTCAGTCCATAAATTCTGCACTGGTACCAATTGGCAATTTTCACAACTTCAGTGACAAGGAGGGTTGGTTACCCATGACCTGCACTGGTACCTGTTGGCAGTTTTCACAACTTCTGTGACAAGGAGGTTTACCCATGACCAAGGTTAAACTTTTCTTCTTGTTTGTTTTTTTTGGGTAGAAAGACATGGCTTATAGTTATGGCTAGAGCGGCCTCAAGCATAATTTATGTGATCCATACATGTCAAATCTGGAGAAATTTAAATGAGCAGTTAAGTGTCTTTTCTTAGCGAAAAAGTCTAAATGGCCTGAACATTGGGACCGGTCTGTGGACCGATCCCAATGATTTGAACATTGGGATCGGTCCACAGACCGGTCCCAAATGTTCGGTCCATGCAGCATATCTCTTTTCTTAGCTGTGTATTTTTTCAAATTCTAGCTGTGTTGTACCTGTATCTGCAGCCATACTTAATTAGCATTCATTTAAAGTAATGCAGGCTTTTCTTTACTAACAAAAACTAAAAATCCCTTCCACTTACAACTGCACAGCACCATCCATGGTCAATTAAATCCCTTCACAGACTAATCAGAGCAATAAATGGGCATTGATTCTAATTAAACACTGTCCCAAACATCATATAGAAATATCTGTGCTCCATATGACCATCAAAGTTTGTACAATTTAAAGCTAAAGTTAGGATTATATGATTGTAGTGATATTGAGCATGACTGCCAAAGGTCCATGGTCAAAGTCAAACCCACCCATACTCATAACCCTCTTAATCTACTTGCTAACAAGGGGGGCCCCACATGAAGTGATGAAGATGTTGCTTTAAGTGTCCGGATCCTCTATCACAACTATTGCACAAAGCGTGTAACACATGGCTGAAAGTCCATTTTGGGACCATCATATAAATAATTAGGGTCGTTCAAGATTAATCACATCCCCTTCGCTAATATATCCTCAGTTTTCAGTTAAAAAATGAGTGAATTCCTACCGTACGATTGAGAAGCATGGGAAACATGATTAACACCATGTCCACAATAATGCCACGTCAGCACTATTCACATGTTGCTCAATTGGCTGGTGGGCACCACTCATTTGGAACTAAAACTTAAGGATATATTCGTAGAATGGAAGTCCAAATTACTTATATGCTGGGCTAAGATGGAATTCCAAACATGTATTACATAGTTCCCGTGTAATAGCTGCGACTAAGGATCTGAACTCTTTGGCATATCTTATGCCATCGGGCACGATTTTGGAGATCATTTCACAAAGTCCAAGTTAAAAACTGGCAATTAACAGCTATCAAATTCTACTTTGGTATTCTACAAGAAAAAAAAATCCTACTTTGGTGTCCCATGGGAACTTGGGAACATCCCAATGGCGCAATGCCAAACAGGCACTAGTGTCCTTGGATTTGCTATTCATGCGATGCTTAAGAGACTTGATTCCTTATTTGGGGCTGGTAAGGATGAGATGAATCTAACAAGATCTCAACACAAGTTACCCATAGGTTTCCTACATTATAAATAATAATATAAAACACCAATAGATTAGGCCCATCTTAATGTTCTAATCAAAAGAAGGTAGTTGGAAGTTGAGAGTTGGGGAATCATATCATAGCTCAAACCTAGTGTCTTCCATCCAGTAAAACGCCCTCCTCTTTGTTAGGAATACAGTTCCATCTGTCCCTCTCAACATTCAGAACTTCGTGATAGATCAGACTTTATAACCAGCCAAGTCCCTTGGATTTGCTATTTTCTTCTAGACCATCCATCTGATGGCAACCCATCGAAAGTTACATACTATAATTTGATATTTCTGAGTTTGTATCTCTGTTAGAAAGTTAGTCAAAGCATGACTGAGATGGAAAAGTAGAACTCACAAAGCCAACCCAAATAGTTGGGATAAGACTTGATCGTGCTGGGTAAAGTTATGATATGATCTTATAACTAGTCACATGGCATTTACAAATGTCACATTTCTTCACCAGAATTCTAATATTTTGGTTACTTAAAAGATCTCAAATGACCTTTGAAATTCTTGGAGTTCCGTATCCTTTGTTTCTTATTGAAATTTCTAGGAATATTCTGAAATTCTACCATGTTTAAGAACTTCAAAATTCTCCATACAAGAATTCTATAAATTCAGCAAAAACAAAAAGGCCCAAAATGTGACCATGTTTTGGATATCAGATTACACATGTATACCATGTTCACAGTGGATGATTTTTGGGTGATAGCTCTCGAAGCAGTCCATGTTACATATTCCTCTTTCAGCTTAAATCACCCTTCAACTTTTGAAGAAGTCATTCACCCTTCTACAGTTTGAACATGGAGCTAGCTTGCATGCATTAAGTTCAAAGTCAATGCTACCAGTGGCGAAATCCACAGAACCCAGTATAAGAATTTCATCCATCTATTAGTAGATCAAGTCACTCCAAAGAAGGGAGCTGACTAACAAATACACACTCAACAAATAAATAAAAAGGAAGGAAAAAAAGAAGAGAACACATGGGCAATTTCTCTTGGCCATGAGATGATCTCCCTCCAATCTCTTATGATATGGAGAGTAAGACACAGTGAGTCAACCTCAGAACATGCACATGTAATTACTACTGCCTCAAAAGGGTGAAAAGGTGTACAAAGAGGGGTAAAAAGAAGCCTTTAAATACATTGAATGGTACAGAGAGAGAACAGGGAGAGCGGGTTCCTATGGGCACTTGGGATTTCTACCCGGCCCACCATAGTAGAAGAAATTACCCCAATCATCACTCTTTCCATGTTGCACATTGTAGCAATGGGATTGCTCTGTGAAAGTGCCAATCCCTTTAGGGACCCTAAGGTTATTGGACTCATCAACTACCTGAATATTCCTGAAGTAGCTAGCCATTCCAAAACCTTCCTCAGGGAAATGCCCACTGCCCATCTCAGTGGTTGTGTGCTCACCATTTGGTTCTGAATTCACCACCTCTCCTCCCCACTCTATCATGGAAGCACTGTCTGCCAGGTTTGTAAATAGGAAGGATGGCCAGTACCCCAACACATAGTCACTCCCAAATTGCATCCACCAGTTCCCTGCCGTTGGGTCCTGCCAATAGCACCCCATAACAAAATATTCTTCTTCTTCTTCAAAAAAAAAAAAAAAAGTAACAAATAAAGGAAATCGTCCAACAAGTACAATCAATCAATTGAGATTTCCATCTGTTAGCGGTGGCCCCACAGTCACTCCCAACAGTGAGTACTAGTGGAATAGGACCACCCAATTATTGTGATTTTTCTTATTCTGGTCCACAATAAGATGGAGTGAATGGATGATCCAGATCAAATGATTAAACAGTATACTATCATAGCTGGATCATCCTCTCATTAAGGAGCATGGGCAATAATAAAAAAAACAAAGATAAAACAAGGTGTCAGGGATTCTTTTCCTTTTGATATTTTTAAGTTAGTTTCTGATCTGGGTACTTTTGTTTTTACCTTCCAGACAAGTATACTGATATCATATTGGGAGTCACCATAGCTAGAGACTGGGAAAATGCTGGCCCCCATTGCAATCTCAGTGTTTATTTGAATGAAACCAGAGCAGAGGAGATTGTAGCATCCTGTGGCTTGATAAGCATCACTCTGTTGTTGTTCGTTTCCATGTGAACAAAAAAAAAAAAAAAAAAAAAAAAAAAAAAAAAAAAAAAAAAGCCCATGAGAGATAGACAAGGACAAAGGATTTGGAAAAAAAGAAAAGAGATGGTATCATGTATATAGAAAACTAAATTCCAATACTATCAATGATATTTAAAACCCTATCATGCATCCAAGGGGAATCAGGATTAAAATTAGAAGAGCCCAAGTCATTAGAGGCACCATCTGTAGCTGGAGATGTGATATATTCTAGAAACTTACAGTCCAATAAGTGAAGAGCCTTGTGTTGAAATCTCCATACAAATCTGGGCTCACCTGTTTTTAGCATGTAAAAAATAAGGAAATAGAAGGAAGGTACATTACAAACTATAAAAGTATGCAAATAGGTTTCTTATTTTCTTGTTTTGTCATAAAAATACCTGCCACCCAGCTTCAATGCTGTTAAGATCTTCACCAAAAGTGCCCCCCAAGACCCAAAGCTGGGACAAGCTGAACTCATTGAGTCTCTGAATCTTTGGTTGCCAGACATTCATAGTAGCCTTTGTTCCATAGTACTTTCCTCCTTCTACATAAGTAATCGCATGCTACTCAAGAGAAACAAAAAGGAAAATTTCAAGAATTAACAAACAGAAGAAAAGAAAAGCAGGTGAAAACAAAATCTGTTTTGGTTCTAATTATGACTTTAAATACCTGGTGACCATTTTGATTAATGAGCTCAGGTTCAACAGAACTTGGCCGAGGGACAGTTTGGTGCTTCTTTCTTCCGTACCTTTTAACTGAGCTTGCTCTCAGAATATCATCTCTCTTGGTTCTTCTGATGGGTATAGTGTTTTCAGGGCACCTCCCATTCAAATGCCACAACTGAGAGATGGGCTTGGATTTCTCTTTGTTACTTGTGGAAGGCACCTTGTTCTCACCAAAAAGGCCTTCTGGGTGGAAGTTAGGCCTCAGCTGATGCAAAAAAAAGAATATACCCACTAACCATAAAATACTAGAAAAAGAGAGCAACACCAGAGAATAAAGAATGCAGAGACTGAAAAGCAACCTGAATTGTGTGGTTTTTGAGAAATGGGTGATCAAAAGCAGGTTGATGAGAGATATGTACGCAGTCGATTATGTCTCCATCTGCGCTCTGTATTTCAAACAAGAAGAACAGAATTGAGAGCTCTCTTCGTTGTAGAAACAATGATAAAAGTTTAAAAAGCACAGAAAACCAAAAGAAAGAAAGCAACCACACGACCAAAGGGTCCCAAAAAATAGGCAAAATAAAACATTGAGAACCCATCTCAAGAAATAAAAAACCCAATCTCAAGAACACTTTTTTTTTTTTTTTGGAAAAAAAATTGAAAAAAAATGTAAAGAACAAAATCCCACAAAACTGACAACAGGACCAATAGCAGTGAAAAAGAACCCATCTTTTTCTAGACACAGAGAGACCAACAGATGTGAAGGAGATAGGAAAAAGAACCCATCTTTTTCTAGGCAGAAACAGAGAGACAGAGAGAGAGAGAGCGAGAGCAAACTGAATTGAAATCCCTTTATAAAAAAAACATTTTTTTAATAAAAATAACATAATAGAACAAAAGAAAAAGTGCTAAAAATGTACAAAAACCCAAGTCTAAATACTGTAGAAACAAGGAAAAAAATCACAAAAAGTGAATTGAGAAACCCATTTCATAAACAAGATCCCATTACCAAAAAACTGCAAAAAAAAAAAAAAAGTCTAAATGGGTCATCCAAAAAAAGAAAAAACCCACCAGAAACAGAGAAAACAGGTTTGAAAAAAAAAAAAAAAAGAACCCACATTTATACTCTTCACGGCAGGTTTATTCAACCGCTTCAGTTGCTTCCTAACCTCCACTCTGTGTCTTGAGACAGGCATCCCCACTGCGCATGATAACACCATCAACACCACTAGCAGCTTCACTACCCCCCAGCCACTGCTAGCCTGCGCTTCCATGGCTTACGTTAGCAGCACCCAGCAAAGCACACACCTTTCTCTCTCTCTCTCTCTCTCTAAACCACTCCTGCAAGAAGAAGGTTCAAGTGCGTTATTCAGCGAGCGGCGCTATTTAACTGCAGCACGCTAACGTACGCATCCCACTTCTGCCTTCAGCCCTCTGTCTCATGATTCTAAAGATGGAAAAAAAATCACAGAGAGCAACAACTGCTCTTTCGCCATTCGACGGGTAGATTTCCCTTTCATGCCCCTGTGTGTTTTTATTCCCATTTTGCCCCTGGGAGGGGTAAAATGGGAGGTTTGTGAGTTTGTCGTTTCTAGGTGGGTGCGTGGCTCCTCCTATCTGTACTTTTTTTTGTTAGCTTCCTTTGTATAGAGGGGGCAGGGATTGATTACATGATTGCCCTCTATGAGGAGATTCTGAAATCTAGACCGTTCAAATTTGTGGCCCCTTTTGCTTTTTTGCCTATGTGAAAGTGGTCTGCTGTCTAGATTCAATGCTAGCCACCTTTGTAATGGGGTGACCCGACCCCAAGGGTTAATTGGGTCTGCCCCAAAAATAGCAGCTTAGGTCTCAAGTTCGAGCAGAGGAACAAGATCTCATGAGGGGGGGCATTTGTAGGGTTGTAAACGGGTCGGTTTCGGTCTGGGTCCATGGTGGACCTTGAACCGGAACCGTTAAGGAAAATGTGGAATCAGATTCGAATCCGGAACCGTTTAGGAAATTGGTTTCTTAGCTCCGGAACTGGAACCGGAACAATATCTAAGATGGGTTTGTATCCGGATACGGGTCTATATAGAGAATGATATTAAAAAAGCATGTTTTTCAGGAAGATATTTTTAAAAATTAAGGTAATAAGTCGAGTCTCGGATCCACGGGTCTGAACCAAATGGGAACCGGATCCGGACCCATTTACTTATGAGACCTAAATAAGAGTGAATCATGGATATCCATAAGTACCAAACATGAGCAGTTACATTTTTTGAATGGTTTGGACCTTCACAAATGGAACAATGATGTATAAATATGATTTGACCTTGTTTAACCATATGGTGTGATTAACCTTATGTAATCGTTTATCTAATATATCATTAGAGTTTTTTCAGGGAAAAAAAAAAAACCCTTACACTTGTATACAATGACGAAAAGACCAAACACTTCCCACTAATGCATGGGGTTCCCTAGCTAGTTTCCTCCCTTTTCTTTGTAAAATATAGTAAAGAAAAAGCGTAGGGTGGGTTTCTTCCTCTTCCCTAGGATCCCTCCACTGTTGTATAGAAGTATACAAGTTTGGAGAGATCGGCGTATCCACTGGTAGCTCACTTTGGTGAGACATCATCCTTCCATAGAAATAATTGGGGATTAATCCTTGCTTGGTGTGATGATGATGAGAGACTTGTGTGAGTGTTTGTGAGTGTTTGTGGGTGTGCATCTACTTACCTAACAAAATAATAAGAAAAAGCAGAAAAAAAAAATTCTCTAGAGAAATCTGTTAGATTGTATGGACTCAATCCATCAGATGATGTAATAAATTGATTAATTTTTTTTATTTATCAATAGTATCATGCTTTCCTTTCATGAGATGAATGTTGTTTTTATTACTTAATGCACATAACCAATACATATAATATGATGGTTCATGAGTTAAATCGGGTCTCATTAGTATATTAGATGTGATATATGTGTATGGATGAGATCCACACACGGGAGACATGTGTCACAAATCTTATACTTAAATATCTTTACAACTGGTGATGAGACTGTGTATCTCATCTAATAAGGTTGTAGCACTTTGGTCACTATGAAATAGTGTGATTTGTCTAGATCATCAGAATGTAAGATTCTGGATCATGGTGTTAGTACATTGAATGTATTGAAGGATCATGAGAAGCACCTTATGGAATACTGTCTCGAGTTTAAGGTTTGCTCTCATAATTCCCTAAGCAATAGGTTCTCAATCATGAGACATTGATGAACTCAAGCTTTTATTTATTCATTTGCTTTGAGTCACCAATGACTGAGGCTAACTGTAGGTCAACACCTCGGTGTCTTGGGTAGGTGGTAGTAGGACTGTGGGAACATTCAATGGTCAAGATGTAATCTATCTATATTATCCCCTTATGCTAATTAATGGATTTATCATTAGTAAGTGCGCACCCATCTTGATTAAGAGTTAATTGGATGGTACTGATGATCACCGTGATTAATTGAGTCTCAAGGATAATAAGATGTGGATTTAAATTGGTGGGACAATTTTAGTCCAATTAATCCATGGATATTGATAGAGGGGCCTACTTGTGGTAATCGAGAAGTTTATGGTCTTCATTGTAATTTATTCCTAAGATTGAAGTGCAATTGCATTTATATAGTGGTATTATTTGCAATTAACTGTGGGCCCGGATTGCACATGATAGTGGTATTATTTGCAATTAACTGTGGGCCCGGATTGCACATGAGATGTGGGGTCGCGGTGTTCTAGTTAGAGCTAGCTTTCTATGGAATCCCTAGTGGTCCCCACGCTATCTTAAGTTATTAAGATACTAATCCTACTTGAACTCTAACATGAATGAATTAGAAAGTTACTATTTCTATTTGAAGTAGGAATTCTAATAGTGGTAATAGTTAACTTACTAATTGTTGTGGAAGTGAGACTTCTATAGTAATTAGAAAGGAGAAAGTTGCTGATTATTATGGACGTAGAATTTCTAGTTAATTAGTAAGAAGATGAGTTGCAAAAAGTTATAAAAGGAGACAAACAGGGGGCTGGACTTCCAACTTTGGAATTCACGCCTAGCCCCCTCTTTTGTGCAATAATTGCACACTTCTCTTTTTCTCTTCTAGTTCCTATGAGTTTCTAGTAGAGTTTTCTCTTGAAGTTTCCACCATCTTTCTTGAGAAAAGAGATCTGATAGCAGGTTATAGCGTGGAAGACAACAAGGTCTTGGAGATCCCAAATTGCTTCAAGAGGAGTTCTTAATTAAGTTGTTTGTCTTCTTCTCCATAAGAACACTACCGGGCTCCAAAGGTATAATCTGCTTCTCTACTTGTTGTGGATTATTTTCTTGCAAGGTGTAGCTGGTTTTCTATCTTTTAAAATATATTATATTCCTGTATATGATTGATGAGACTAAGAGATTGCATCCTGGATATGGTTTATGGCCTTATGAGTACTTGACCCCTGAGTCAAGTGGGTTAAAAGAACGAGGCCCACCTACTTCCAACAAAATCAACTTGTCATGATATGTGAACTAAATTTATCAATGATAGTGCTCACTATATAAATGGCCTGAATTGACATCCATTGATGCCCCATAAAAGGTTAATGTGTCACATATTACTTCCAAGCGGAAGATGTAACAAAATAAATCCTTCTTATGGTAAAATCATTAGATACATATATCTTTGGATGATTCTACCCAGTAGCCATTGTTTCTTAACCATTTATTTGTTTGACACACACATTTCTAAAGGTTAGAAGGAAGTGGATGTCTGGTTGCTGTGTAAAATTTATCATTCACAACATAATATGTTAGGAGAATGTTCATGTGTATCTATCCCTCACCATAGGGTGAGGTGCACTTTTCCTTTTTACACATAAAGACAAGGGAGTTTACCTCACTCTATGTACTTGAAAACTCACTTTGTACTTAAAAATCCCGATTTATGAAGTGTCCCTCACCCTATGGTGAGGGATAGATGCACATGAACATTCCCCAATATGTTATATTCTAAATCTTGTTAGTTTGTTGAAAGCCCGAATAAAAAAAGATGTCGAGTATGCTAGGTTGCCATATCAACATAAAATTTTTGTCAACTACAATCTGAATTATGAGATGCTGATATTTGGTGAGACTATAATGGAAATATAGAATTCACTTAGCTTGCCCCAACAAAGTAGGGACAAGAATTTGATGATGATGATGATGATCATAACTCTAAACCATCGTAATTCTAAAATGCAACTCACCCAAGTGACTCAAAATGGCCTGATCAATTATCATGACTCTAAACCATCATAATTCTATAATGCAACTAGTGATCCGAGTGACTCAAATGGCCATTTGAGTAATTTGAGCGAGTTTAATCAAGTCTCTTGGTGGACTTTGTGGTACTCATTTGAGTTGGTTCTCTCCAAACTGATGCTGCTGAGGTAAGAATGAGTGGAGTTCATTTTTACCTTTCTGGACCATGCTGCCAAATTGAAATCTCACATCACCTGACCAAGATGAATGAGAGAGAGACAGAGACAGAGACAGAGACAAAGAGAGTTTAAATTTGAATAATCTGTATACTAGATATATATACAGGCTAGTTTAGTACTTTACTAACATAGTAAGAGTCAAGTAAAGTCTCTATTTTTTGTCATTTTAAAAACACTTTAATTCAAAACTTCCTCCATCTTTATAAAAAAAGGTAAAAAAGCAACCACCTTTAGCTTAAAAAAAAAACAAACAAAAAAAAAAAAAAAAAAAAAAAACTCCACTTTCCTATACAAAAAGTCAAAAAATTATATAACAAACAAAAAAAATAAAATACCATCATAATGTATTTATATTTTATTATTTCTTCAAAATCAACTTTACTTCACGTGACTCTATAAGTAGAGTTGCCAAACTTGCCCCTACATGTCCAGCACCATGGACCGTGATAATAAAAAAAATAAAAATAAAACCCCGACTACAACTCCGTAAACATAAAAATAAAACCTGTGGATTTAGCCATTAAGGGCTCCTTTTAGGTCTCAATCAAGTCTCCTATTTGGTTTAAAGTAAGCTTCTTGTTTTTTCCTCTTCGTCTTCTTCTAAGTTGATTTTAATAAGCAATAACTT
This sequence comes from Camphora micrantha, assembly GCA_003546025.1. Taxonomy (NCBI): domain Eukaryota; kingdom Viridiplantae; phylum Streptophyta; class Magnoliopsida; order Laurales; family Lauraceae; genus Camphora; species Camphora micrantha. The sequence goes on from QPKB01000001.1 coordinate 14,628,042, forward strand.
AGGAGACAAAAACCCATATTGGGTTTTCAAAAAATATACACTTGATGGTGATTTTTGTGTATTTACAAAAGTATGGAGGGGGTAATGTACAATTTTGGATTTGAGGAATCCAATTTCAAAAATCTTCAAGGGCATTCTCGTCATTTCAAAAAGCCCGAGACGCGCGCATATTCTCGTCATGCAAATTCGAGCCACTAGAGCAGCGTCGTTACATTTCCCACGAGGCCACGCGGGCCGACAGTCGTAACGGACTCCGTCACGCAACGCCGTTAACGTTATCACCGAAAAGTGTTATTCACGACCACTTTCTCGAGTGGGGCCCACTTCACAAATGGATCTACCGGTCAAAATAACTTTTAGAGTTGGACCAAATTTTAATCCAGGATCCTTGTTTTACACATAATTAACCTATGATGGTACCTACTTGTAACTTAAGATGAAGGTTATCAGTTGGCTAGACTCTGCATCTCAAAAAAAAACAAAGAGGTTTTGTGCTTGACGCCTATTTCAATTAGCCACCTCCTCATAGTTTTACTCCGGTATATAGGAATATGAGGGTTTGCATGTACTCTTAAGAATTAGTTCTCGACCGTTCTGGATCAAGTGTCTTTCGGGCTCAGGACCAAAAGCTCCTAAGTTGAGTTGGGCGGGAGATACCTTAGGCTATTAAAAAAAAATTAAGATGAAGTTTAGGTAAATTTTCAAACGGAGGCAATTTTGAGCCATTTCGATTTCATATAGGGGTCATATGTTTTTTTTTATTTTCCTGCCTCCAAATGTTTGTGCTCTCAGTGGGCCGGGCTGGCTCGTTTGGCCTTTTAAAACAGTCAGCTTTGGTTTGGCTGGGATAAATTTTAGGTTAAGTATGAAGGTAGTTAATGCTGTGGAAGCACGGATCTAAATAAACTGGCTGCTACAAACGTGATAAGGACTACGTCGGCTTGAATCAGGCACTAATTGTGGAGATCTCTGACTGTCCACGAGAGATCAGTCACAAGTGATTCACTCTTCAAGATCCAAAGGCAATGATGGACACGATCTAGTGGAAGTTGTATTGTTGAAGTGATTCCTTGAATGGAGATATGATAATGATAGAGAGTTGGATAAAACTTAAACTATTCTGATTCCTTGTGAGGGGTGTCTTTTTGTGAGTGTGTTCCATCCACATGTAAACATAAGTGGGCCCCATCACAAATGCCAACAAAGTAAGGGCCGAAGGTTGAATCTAAACATAAAAATCCATTTAACAAAAAGAAAGCTGGATTGAGATCTTAATGAAGAAGCCATCAGGCCTGTAAGTCACTTTGATTGATGACATAAACCACTTGGGTAGTGTTCTTAAAATGGACAATTAAAAAGATAATGATCCACATTAACTAGAAAAATTGAAACTTATTCTTGGAGTTCAATTAAAATGTTCATAGGAAAAGGAGCATGTATGGAACCAACCCACACCCAACCCATCTGTTGATTGGGTTGGAAATGCCAACCCATATCTGGAATTTACTATGTTGGGTTCGGATCCAGTTCGGTCAGGAATTTTCAGAGAATCTTAATGAAGAAGGCCATTCATATTTCTTAAAGAACAAAGTCCCAACAGCATCATTCTTCAAAGGCCTCCAATTAAATACTAACTTGTCATAAGTTTAGTTTAAAACAAAGAAACAAAAAACAGAGTCTAAAAACAGAGGATGAAAACTGCTTATTTTTAACTCCTCAACTCCTTTCACATGCCACAAGAGTATGAGAATCTAATCTTGTGTGGCTGCAGGATCTAAATAAGCACAACTTGCAAGGAATTTGTGTCTGTTGAATGACTTAAATTAACCTTCTCCTAATATTCTATTCCATGCCATTTTACACTTTTGTTGGTTAAAAGTATAGATGCCATTTTGTAGTATTAAACAAGAAAGAGAAGCCATATGTTATCCCTTCATTTTCTTCTTATTAGGTCACATCCCACATAGTTTCTCATTGGGTGTCCACAGAAAGTGAAGAGCAAAAGCTTTGAGGGTTCCTTAAAAAGGGAGCATTGCCCTTTTATAGTAGAATAGAAGCCCTTCTATTGTTCCTATATTATTATTTTTTTATGGGGTAGAAACAGTATTGTTCCTCTATTTTTGAATCCTTTCCAATCATCTCAAACTTCAACCAAGCCCAATTTTTAGGTGTGTGATAAGGAAGAGTTCACTGTATCATGATGGCGGCCCACACTTCTTCACATATGTAGTTTGATTAGCAGATGGGCCGCAGTCGACCATTGGGTTTCATTTTTATTGCTTGGTGGTGTGGGAACATTGACTATAGTACTGTACACATATTTTGAAAAAACTACAGCACTCAGGGGCAGCTGCCCAACCTTTCCATGTTTTAAAAATAAGTGCAGATTGGTGGGGTGTCAATTCTGGAGGCACAACTCTGGTTGCCTTTCTAAGTAAAAAGCTAAATGAGGTAAAGAGGATGATGACCCATAACTTCTCAATTCATTCCCCCCACCCCACAACCAAAAAAGAGAGAGAGAGAAAAAAGAGATAAAGTAGATAAGGGAAAAAAACTGAGTATCAGAATCCTTTGATGTTTAAAAAAGCATTCTTCAAACTGTGTATGTGTGTGTAGTTTTTTTTTTTTTTTTTGGTTGGAACTAGGAGTTTTTTTTTTATCAATGGTAGCCACTACAATTTGCAATAAAATGCTGTTTGTTAATTTCTAATTGGTTACATGTTTATCCATCCTTAAATGTAGAGGCCATGTTATCAAATGGTGTATGAATCAGAGATCCTCTCAAGTGTCTCACTCAACCTTTCTACGAGTGGAATTTCATATAAAGGAGCCCATGGATTGAAAATTCTAACCGCTCAAAATAAATATGAGATATCCCCAATAGGAGCCGGTCCCACGGTAAACTTGAGAATATGATTAGTAACTCGATTAATGAATATGCTTAATAGCGCTTATGACGGTGTAATCACATTATTAATCATATTCACAACCTGATGGTGGGATTGACTCTTATTGGAGTGAGATTAGTAGATATCTCATAAGCGGATATGATGTCCATTTTGAGCCGCTTAGATTTTCAGTAAGTAGGCCCCACTGTGGAGTTTTATTCCTTCCCATCGGACCATATGCAAAAGGTCAGGAGTAGAGTGGCAGAGTGGCACCCATCATTTCCATTGAAGAAATGGTACGTAAATATGTATATACAATATACATATATACATATATATATATATATATATATATACATCCATAAATAAGTAAGAGCTTCATTTAAAAAAAAAAAAGGGACAGAAAATAGTGTTTTATTCACATGAGAACTGTTGGCATCAAAGGATAGCACACTCTAGCATGTGGGACTCACCTGATGAATCTCGCAGTTGCGGTCATATCCACGTCGTAACACTTAGATCCGCCCTTAGTCGTTGATCGAGATTTTGCTACATGTATTAATATCTATACAGTGTAGAGTTGTTTATCTTTTACTAGTTACTATGGATCCAGATAGATTAGTATTATTAGAGCCTTCATTTTTTCACAAAACACTGCAAAATCTCGTGATATTTCTTGATATTGTCATGAAGTGTAGAAACAAGTAATATTTCAGAAAAAAATATAGCTATATTAATGTAATTTAAGACTTTTAAAGATATATATAGCAATAATTTCATGGTGTTTTACTAAATATTTGTGGACTTTTGGGTACAAGAAAAGTATAATTAACCATCTTAAAATGTTAGAAAAAAAATTCCATGCAATAATGCACTTTTCAGCACAAAGATTCTTATTTCCTCAGTGCAATTAGTGGATCCTTTTTCTCCTCTTTTCTTTTTTTTAAGAATCATGATTAAAATATCCAATTCTCTGCAGTATTCTTTATAGTATTGGGTGAACAATGCCCAACATCTGTTTTAAATATGTTAATGCCAAACACTTCAAGTTGTCATGATTCCCAAAAAAAATGATCTCCTTTAGAACTCAAAAAGAGTCCACCACTCCCACTCAATGATCCTCCTCATCATTAAATAATTGGGGGATAGTAGAAGCCTATAACCAGGTCCCATAAGATAAGACAATAAGAATAATCATCAAGGTGGAATGCTGGATGTCCCCACCATTAGCATTATCCATTGTTATCATTGTTAAAAATGCATCAAGTTAGGTATAGTGTCAGTCACCATACTATCAGATAACATAGGGTTGTTGGGACATTTGACAAAGGAAGGGAAAAATATGTGGGGGAATTCTTTTTACATGGTTTTCTACTATCATTTCTCCCTCCCACGTATAGACATGAGGTTTTTTTTATTTTTCATGTGATGAAGAATTAAAATATAAGGTAAAGTACTTCGAGCCACCAGAAACTTTACCATGCCCATATTTAGTTTGTCAAAATGAGTGGAAGACTGAAGTTTCTAACACCTTGTAAAACCTAGGTAAAGTGCTCACCTTATCAGACCTTAGGCAATTACTTTATTTTATCACACAAAAGCAAACGTCAGACTTACTTACTAGAAAGTTCACTGTTACTTTACATTACTTTTTCCCACTTTGATGTGGGCATATTTGTTAACATGTATGGTAAATTAACTAAATGTGCGGTAAATGTCTCATCAATAATAAATGTGAGATGAAATATGCGAGAAGTAATATTTGTGTTTGGCACGCATGAGGTAAAGTAAATCTAGAGAGAGAAAGAGAGTGATATAGTAGTTGCATTCCTTTTGCCTTGGGTTTACTTTACCACGCCTAACTATAATTCTATGTGGTAAAAAATAGCTTAAGGTAAAGTTTGGGGTAAAAAAGTTGGCGGCTAGAGATTACCTTTTCACTCTACTTTTTCAAAAAAAACTTTACTAAAACTTTATGTGGTAAAACAAAACTTGTGGTAAAGTTTGGGGTAAAAAAGGTGGCATGTAGAGATTACTTTCCCATTTTACTTTTTCAAAAAAAATAAAAATATATATATATGGTAAAAGGAGAATATGTCACATCTGGGTCAAGTTTACCATCACCTTTACGTTATCTGAACAAACATGGACAAACATCCCTATTAAATTTGGTGACAACCCCTCGACAATTAGGGCCTGTTTGTTTGCACCTAATACATAGGAAATTAAAACATATAAATTCATGTCACAAGTTGATAAAAATGATGATCCAAGGTGAATATATAAAAGTGACCATCAAATAACTTTCTTTCAATAGAAAGTGAAATAAGGGAAGATGAGAAATAGATACTCGGTCATCACCATAGTAATTCAAATCCTAGGAAAGTCAAGGTCTTAACTACATTGCTACCTTATATCCTTCACCCCTTACCTTATATCATTCACACTTCTCTTTAATAATCCTTCGATGGAACTCATTTGACTATGAATTCTCATATATCCTATTGCAAACAAACAACCCTTAATACACTTCTACAAGGCCAGTGTGGTAGTTATTTTTTTTTTTATAGATTTTGACCCAATACACTTCATCATGGATAACCTATTTATGTATTTATCTTATATATAAAATAAAGTTTTTCTTAATATATTTTATACTCCTTTTAAATAAAGAAGGACATTAGGATTTGGGATAACCCATATCAAGCACAACCCAACTAATCCTCCTCCTAGGCTTGGTATCACAAGTCCTAACCTTGTCACATGCACGAATCAAATACAACAATTGCAAAGCATGGGCCAACCTATATATATGGGGTACATTCATGTGCATCCATTCCTCACCATAGGGTGAATGACACTTACATGGCTTTCGCTCTCTGCACAGAAATATTTCTTTTTTGCATATGATCATGTATGGCTTTTCCTCTTTTTCATGTGAGCTTTTTCAATTATGTAAGTGTCCCTCACCTAGTCACCCTATGGTGAGAGATGAATGCATATGAATATTCTCATATATATAAATATATATATATAGGGGTCAGCTCTCCTAAGCTGAAACTTACCTTATCTTAAGCTGAAACAGTGTTAGTTCCACAAATTAAATATATGAGCAGGGCTCTTCTAAGCTGAAGCTTACCTTATATTAAGCTGGAATAATGCTGGTCCTACAAATCAAAGTTAATTATATCTGTTTTTCGCATGATGGAACTGAAAAATTCAATTCTAATTGGATTTATCTTAATTTTGGAGACGATTATCATGCAAAAAAAAAAAAAAAAAAAACGATAATTGATTTTGATTTGTGAGACCACCACTGTTTCAACTTAGGATAAGATAAGCTTCAACTTAGGAGAGCTGACCCCTATGAGAGATATCTTTCACCTTATATGAGAGATAATGGTGGAGGCCCTTATACTTGAGTTGTTGGCATTGGATATGGATATGAGGGCCCTCACTCAATCTCTCACTTAAGGTGAGATATATTTCCCGTCGGAGCATCTCTCATATATATATATATATGGTTATAAGGTGCATCGGCACGCATCTTACACATCGGGGGTGGGACTCATGTGATGGTCCATCCGACTGACCATACACACACCCTCTCCAAATTGTACATGCCCTTGGGTTTCGCACCCATCTGAATGAACTTAACTGTTAGATCGACTGCATACCCCTCCGAATGGACTGTACGCTACTAAACTTGTGGGGCCCAGATGAAGATGAAAGGGTTTAGGGATGGGACTATTTCTTCTTCTTCTTCTTTTTTTTTTTTTTTTGTAGAGATCGATGAAGGGCCCAGGGAGATCTTTCAATTTCCCAAGTCCCAGTCACAGGTGGGCCCTTGTGGGCCCCACATTGAGGTGTGCACAGTGATCCAGTACTATATCCCTCGTAATTAAGTTGTTGGCATTGGATATAAATGTGAAGGTCCCCACTCTATCTCTTATAGTTAAGTGAGAGATGCTCCTATATATGTCTATAAAATAGATGGCCTAGATGCCCAAAACATCCCCCCATGCACCCAAAAACCTGAAATTTGGCCCAAAGGCTATAACAACTCTAGCAAAAGGGCCGGAAACAATTTTTTTTCGCTAACGCAGGTTTCCCCATGGTATTTGTTTGATAGGATTAAGAAGATATGGAGAACTTATTAACACACAATTATTCTTGACTTGTACCAAAGTCAAGGACCATTATACTATATTATGATGAAGGGTTCTGAGGATATTTTTCACCATAATTTCTGATTTTGACTGGGAGTTATAACTCCCCATTTTCTATGTATGACTACTCATCTCCACTTCCAATATGTAACCACTCATTTTCTTTAATTCATGTAACCACCTTTCTTTCTACTTTTCACTTTTCTGTAAGAACTTCATTTTTATCTCTATCATAAACACCAAATCATTGTTATAAGTATTTGAATGATCGATTTTGTGTAGTCTAAATTTTTCTTGATAAATTCATAAATATAGCTTTTCAATTATTAGTGAACATGCTCGTACTCATCACATGTCTTTGTTCCACTCTTATCTTAAAAGAATAGGCTTTTACCTTGTGGCATAGCATTATAAAGATAAATATTCTAGTCTTCAGTCTCTTTTTTATTCTTTTCTTTACTTTTTTTTATTAGACATCGAGTCTTCCATTCATCAGAGACGGAGACATTGCAATTCAAACATAAATGCTGTCATATAGACAGTAAGTAGCCCCACTCCCATGTTTGCAACAGCTTGCTGGCAGGTTCGTCAGGACTAGTCAGACCAAACAATTCTTTCTATCTGTTAGATTGCAGCTTAACCACCCACAACAAAAGGCTAAGGCATAGAATCTAGGCACTTTTTTCACGTATGGGGTCCCACATGTGAATTGTGTGTGTTCTTCCATTAACATCATCCATAAAAATGAAATCCCAAAATTAAAGGTGTTCAGCCATATTTCACCCACCATTCGATAGTAAGTTAACCAAATGGTTGCAACAAAATGAAGAGAGACCAGCTTGAGTACACCTAAAGCACCATACCCTTGTATCTAAAAAAACCAGGCAACAAAGAGAAAACTTGTACTGAATCCTATTTTTCCTCTTATACATATATCTTCACTCCACTTGCTAAGAATTTCTACTCTTCACCAAGGCATTGAGTCCTTAGAAAGTTGAACATTATACAAAGCGGGTTTAATCTGTAGTTTGGGCAAAATGGTTGGACCCCATTTCACTATGAACAAAATAGATGCCTTTAAAATGGTACCACAAGTGAATAAAACATATAGTTGGCCAACCCAGCTAGAAAGCTGTCTGCTTCTTTGTTTTTCAGAAAAAAGTGTGACCACATCACTCCTAAAAAATCAGTTCAAAGGATAAGCAACTTCTGGAGGAAACTTTTTCTCCCTTTTACAATGTTCTCTAATCTCATGTGACCTTTTCCCCCAAACAACTTTCTAACTCTCCTATTCACTGCACTGTTTTCGTTTCAACTTCAGGTAATGCTTTACTATTTCAGTTATTTGAACTCAAATTCTTAGGACTCTTTAAAGGTACAATGAACACTTTCTTTTTAACTGAATTTACTTGAAAAGGAGGAAAAGGGTGGACTTACCGGGGCTTGTTTGTTTGCATGGAATTTAACTTTTTTGGAATTAATTCTAAAATGGATTCCAACAAAGAAATATTAGAGAGGTGAGAGATGAATATGGTAGAAAAGTCGCAACCACAATGGGATATTCAGGCAATAGAGTTGCAGAGATGAATGGCCAAGATATAGGTAGTCACCATGACATAGATTGAATGAAATAGCCTATGTTGATGGGCCCTTTGATGAATGACCTACCCTTCAGGTTTTATATGTATGAACATTCAAGACCATTGCTGACCAAATATTTATAATGTAATGCTCTTTTTAAATAAATGGTAAGACCATTTAAACATTGCCTTGAATAATCTAAGGAAGAGGCGAGAATCACATAGTGTCATTGTGGTTTAGCACACTCGCTCCTGTAACTCCGCTCAGGGATCGATCCTTGAATGGACAGGTATACTCCACCTCTCCTGGCACTGGGCGAACTAGTAAACAAAAAAAGAAGTCCAAGGTAGAGGCAATAGAGAGGACAAGTTAACATTATTTAGGCTCGGGTTTGAAAAAGGTGGCACTGAAGGGTTAGAGGTGGAACTCAGGTGGATCGAGTTGGGTATTGACCCGACTCATGGCCCGACTGAATTACATGTGGGTAAACCAAAACATAAACTCGACCTGAAGGAAACTTGAGCATGTCCTACCCGAGCTCGATTCGAGTTAAACGTCCCTATCAGATGCAATTTGGGTTGATTGGGTCAGGTTGAGTATCCAAAGTTCTAGTTTTTTTTTTTTTTTTTCTTTTTTAATTGAATATATAAATTAATTAATGAAATATTACCGGTACATAAATAAATATTAAGGACCTATTTTATTTGGATTAGAATTAAGAGGAATTGAATATATGGGATATATAGCATAAGTGGTTGAAGATTAAAAATGAATCTTAAAAAACGAGCATCAAATAACCTTTTCTTTTTGGAAAACCGAATAAAAGAAGATGAGAAATAAATACTTGGTCATAACCCTAGTAATTTAATATTGAGGAAAGTGAAGGTCTATCTTTATGTGCACGGTAAATCCTTCACCCGTCACACTTAGTAGTGGTCATTTTACCATGGATTTCTATGTATTTTAGTGCAAGCAAATAGAGCCCTAAAGGGGCTAGTTCTTTGCATGATATATGTTTTTTTTTCCTGGAATATATGTTTATGAATAGGTTGAGTAACCAAGTCTAATTTGCGTACTTTAAGTCTAAGCACACCCTAATTACATGCAGGTTATAAAAGCCAACCCAAGATCCAAGTTGAAAGGAACTACTCAAGATTTACCTTCTTTCGAATCAGGTCATACACATTCAGGTTTGGCTAGGCCCACAGGAGAGGACCTACTTACACAGTTTTAGGGGCAGTCACCCCTTCGATCGGACCTGCTTTAATTTCTATACTCATTGGAAAATTTTGGGCCAGCATGCAAAAATCTCAAGTCTTTAACTCCTAAAACTCACATGAGAATTTTAGTTTTACTCCCAAAATCCAACTACTTATTTAGACCCGCCGGACGTATCAGATAAAAATCCTATGTCCGCCACTGCTGGCCCAAGTTCAGTCCCATCAAGGGCCCTTACAACCATTGACTAATTTTGACCAAACAGTTGTCTTCCCAACTGTCATAACGGTTTTCTTTTCCCAATCCCATGACCTTTCTCCTAACCCCAAATGAAAAACGGCCACTGCATTGCAATCCAAATGAGTTGCACCAAACATCCATAAACAACCGTTTTCATGCCTAAAAATCCTAAGCACATAAAATAAGCCTGTGTTGTGTTTGTAGAAGAGAAATAGAGAGAGATGGCTTGCAAGAAGATAGCGCTGGTGCTGCTCATCTGCATGATGATGATGGTGTTTGTGTATGTGGCAAGGGCTGCAGAGAATTCATGTGGTGCGTATTGCATGAAAGATTGCATAAGCTGGGAAGAGGCCACCCTTGAGATGTGCGAGGATGAGTGCCAACAGGCCTGCAAGTCTATTGGTGCAACATTTTAAGAGACAGGCACTGCAATGTCTGTGCAGGGGATGGCAAAAAATTTTGTTTTTCAAAGTTCTATTGGTTTAATGAAGTTCTCTCTCTTTTCTACTTCCAGCTTATTTCCTTACATTGGTGTGTGGCAATTTAGAGGTCCAGGGGTACTTCGTATGGTTCCATTGTTTTTTCATTTGTCACAAATTATTTGTCCCATGTTGGGTATATATAGGTGTGTTTCTAAACGTCAAAATAAGACTGATGAAGATTTGCCATTTGTTAATTCTCTTGTGGATGGGTGATTTGTTTTTTAGGATGAAAGAGTCACATTGGATATGAGAGGAAACTTGGGCTCGTTTGTTTGCATGATATCTAAGAATCTTCATTGGTGAGATATTTGAATTTCACAAATGGTGCCCTATAGGCTATAGCTGGATTCATAAATGCCCAACGACTTTTGAGCATTTTGAAAGTTGGAATTTGAAAATTATGTAAGTCTAAAGTGTCAACCCATGATGTTAGATTTTCATATACTAGTAAGTCAAATTGGGAATTCCAAATGGTAAGGGATGACCACTGACCTGCTCTTAGAAAGTTCGGTTAGAAATTCTTACAAAAGAAACACTCCCTTTATGAGTATTTATAAGAGGTTTCTTTTGTAAGAAATCGTATGACTCGCATGTCATGAGTCTCATATCAGATCAAGCAAGGCAAATACCAACAGAGAATAAAATCTCACTTAATGTAAGACTTTATCTGTCCCCACAAATAATACTCCCAATGGTATTAGAAGATGTGAGTTTCTTGGAGAAGTATTTTCTAGTGAGTGTGTTTGTTTGAAACTTGTTTATATAAGATAAGGGAGCCTTTAGGGTTGATATTATTTCATTCCGTAGAAAAGAGATATTAGGCGAAAAAAAATCCACAAAGCTTCTCAATTGCCGGAACGCATAATAGAACTTCACCTGCGTGCCCAAGTCTCCGCATCCAAATCCATCACCTTGTATTATTACTTATTATTACTTATATGCTGTTCTGGGTGTTTTCTACTCACCTTACAAGTGCACAGGAATTGGGCTTTGCTGGGGCCTTGTATGGTGTATCCATAGCATCTTCATGGTAGAGGTGGTGGGTGGTCCTGCACAGGCCACAGTCCATTATTTTGGGTGTCAATGGATCAGGTCTGGCTGACCACTTATAGTAAATGAGTATTTGCCCAATCGATACACTCATTAATTAATCAGGTTGGAAATGTCAACCCAAATCCTGAATTCACAGGCTGGCTTAGGTTGGTGGGTTGAAGTATAATATGTCAGGTTTGCAGGGTAGTTAGCATATGCTGAACCCATTCATTGATAGGATTGGAAATGTTAACCAAAATCCAGAATTTCCAGGTTGGGTTCGAGTTACTTTGGCGGGTCAGATCAAGAATTTAAAACTGTGTACATGGAGTAAAGTGGATCATTTTCTTTCTCTGATAAAGGACACCATCTCTCTGGTCTAAATGCTAAATCTTAGGCCCACACCTGATTCACAGGCCTAGAAACTCATCTCAACACATAGGCGGCCCATGCTAGATTCAGGTCTGCAAATGCCACCACAGTAGCAAATCTAGTTAGAAGGCCTATCATGGACAGGAATTCATGCATGCAGTCTAGTTTTTAACTGAT